>SPDT01000013.1:47500-1247500 GCA_008477525.1 Hypomyces perniciosus
TGCCCTTCCGTCAATTTCTTTAAGTTTCAGCCTTGCGACCATACTCCCCCTGGAGCCCAAGCACTTTGATTTCTCGTAAGGTGCCGAACGCGTCAAAAATGTAACATCGTCCGATCCCTAGTCGGCATAGTTTATGGTTAAGACTACGACGGTATCTGATCGTCTTCGATCCCCTAACTTTCGTTCCTGATTAATGAAAACATCCTTGGCAAATGCTTTCGCAGTAGTTAGTCTTCAATAAATCCAAGAATTTCACCTCTGACAATTGAATACTGATGCCCCCGACTGTCCCTATTAATCATTACGGCGGTCCTAGAAACCAACAAAATAGAACCGCACGTCCTATTTTATTATTCCATGCTAATGTATTCGAGCATAGGCCTGCCTTGAGCACTCTAATTTTTTCAAAGTAAAAGTCCTGTTTCCCCGCCACACCCAGTGAAGGGCATGGGGTTCCACAGAGGGAAAGGCCCGGCCGGACCAGTACACGCGGTGAGGCGGACCGGCCAGCCAGGCCCAAGGTTCAACTACGAGCTTTTTAACCACAACAACTTTAATATACGCTATTGGAGCTGGAATTACCGCGGCTGCTGGCACCAGACTTGCCCTCCAATTGTTCCTCGTTAAGGGATTTAAATTGTACTCATTCCGATTACAAGACCCAAAAGAGCCCTGTATCAGTATTTATTGTCACTACCTCCCCGTGTCGGGATTGGGTAATTTGCGCGCCTGCTGCCTTCCTTGGATGTAGTAGCCGTTTCTCAGGCTCCTTCTCCGGGGTCGAGCCCTAACCCTCCGTTACCCGTTGCCACCATGTTTGGCCAATACCCAAACATCGAAAGTTGATAGGGAAGAAATTTGAATGAGCCATCGCCGGCACAAGGCCTGTCGATTCGCCGAGTTATCATGATTCACCAAGGAGCCCAGAGGGCATTGGTTTTTAATCTAATAAATACAACCCTTCCGAAGTCGGGATTTTTAGCATGTATTAGCTCTAGAATTACCACGGTTATCCAAGTAGTAAAGTATTATCAAATAAACGATAACTTATATAATGAGCCATTCGCAGTTTCGCTGTATAATTGCTTATACTTAGACATGCATGGCTTAATCTTTGAGACAAGCATATGACTACTGGCAGAATCAACCAGGTAACTATCGTCAGCCAGCGAGCTGGCCACCAGTGCATATTTCAGCGCTGGAGAGACTTCAAGCCACTAGGTCGGCGCCCTGACTAGCAGGGCGCGCCGCTCGCAGCGCTGTCGGCTTAGGGGCCTACAGCGCCTTGGGCGGCAATCCGCTTTCTCCCCCTTGCAGACCCTAGGGCATCCGTCCACCGCACGTTACCCACTAAGGGTTGTGTGGTCTAGGCGCCCCATAGGGGACCCTTTACCCGCGCCATCTACCATTGCGGTGTCAGTCACGGGTCGGTTTCCCCCGTTGCTCACGTAGTTCACTCGCCAAAGGCCAGTAATCCACAGAGCCCATACAGCAGCAGTGAGTGCACTAGGCTCTCGCCGCCGCCGAGCTTCCTCCGTACGCCATGAAGCCTGGGCGACTGGTTTCGGGAGGGTCGACACCAACTATTACCGATCGCTAGCGAGACCGGAGCCTGCAAGCCTGTACAAAAGGCAACGTAATTTGGTGTCTGAAAGATATGGTACAGTTGATTGAGTGCTGCGGTCAACGCCCGGAACCACTGAAGCCGCACCGCCGAAGCGCTGTATTTCCAGTGGCCCGGGCGCCTTCCGACGCCCCCTCTCATAAGCCCTCCGACCGTTTTTGCGGGGTGGGGCGGCAGAATTGGGTTCGTGGCCCCATTCCGATTTTCCGCAAAATTCATTTGTATGGCAAATCGGTCAAATCGACTCACGGCCACACAAACGCGAAACCATTTTGGTCAGTTTTTCGGACTTGGTCAAATTTTCGCCACCACCACCACAGCACAACCTACCCTAGAGCCACCCTACACCAATGCACGCACCGCACTGCACCCCACGACCCGATGCATGCATTTTCGCATGAGTGCACGACCTACCCTAGAGTATGACCTACCCTATACTATGACCCACCCTAGAGCCCCCCGCACCGATGCACGCAGTTAGACGTGGGTGCACGACCTACCCTATACCCCGACCTACCCTGTACACCCACACCAATATATGCGTTTTCGCATGAGTGCACGACTTACCCTATATACCCACCTACCCTATAGATACCCTAGATGCATTAACTTCCCTCCTACAACACCAGGTCTTGGCACCTCGTGTTAACGTTTTCGCACGCAACACCACCAACACACTAACAACACACTAAAACCTCTGCTCGCGATGGCCTCAGAGCCCGCGAGCAGCCGTTCCTTTGACCTAGGAACGCGTACGCCTAGGAAACTACAGCAGAAAGCAAGGAACCTTATCCTCTCAGGGGCAGAAATGGAACTCTGCATCGACACCATCACTGCTGAGCCCGGCACCAAGCCGGGGGAAGGCCAGCATATCGAAACATACTCGAGCTCAGAGCCTAACACTAACAGCAACTGCAATTCCTCAACATCCAGTCTACCGAGTTCCCCTCCGGTCCCCTTCACGCAACCGAACGCTAGAATCAGTGCTCTCAAAGCCCTGGAAAGCGTTGAAGCTGACAGCCGGGCCCTATTCGAGGACCACATGGCTGTTCTCCACGCAGTCTGCAGAGCATTCGACAACGCCGTGGCTCAGTTCCCAGCAGGCACAAGACATGATATCGCCATTCAGATGACCCAGGGCTTCGTCAATTACTACAGCAACAACAAAATCACCGCCAAATCACAGCCCAAGGCCACTCAAGACTCCTATGCCAGCAAACTGCATACTGGCCTCCCGCCCAACGCGTCACACCAGACGTCACTGACGAAGACAGGATGGTCAATAACCCCGGCCAGCCAAGAGATCAAGCAACAGCTCCTCGATAAAGAGAATGAGATCAGCGCCCGTCTGGGCGCCGCGAAGGTTGAAGCGGCCCAACGATGGTTTACGTACGTAGTCCCGGACTGCCCAGAGAAAATCATAAGCTCCCTCGACGATACAGAAGTGGACTATCTCGAAGCTGCTAAGTTAGAGGCGAAGATACAAACTGGCCGAGACCCAGTCAGTGTTCGGTTCCCGAAACAACCACGCAAAGACCAGCAGGGGAGAACAGTACTGCTTTCCTTCCTCGAACCACTCAACCAAAGGTTTACTCTCTTCAGTTCCAGCGAAACAGCAAGACTGATACAGAAGACCAACTTCCCGACGCAGTGCGAGAACTGCTGGGACTTCCACCCTCGACGAGTATGCAAGAGGAAACCTAAATGCCGCTTCTGCAGCGGCCCCAAGCACGAGACACAGGCTTGCCCGTCAAACATCCAGTGCGCCAACTGCTTAGGACCACACGAGGCCACACATCAACAGTGCCCAGCTAGACCTTTCCGCAGCCACGGAAAGCTAGTACGCCTCTCGAACACAAAACTACGAGAAGTACGGCGACAGGGAGCAGAGATCTCTAGACGGACTTACCCCGCAGCCCCTGAGCCCCCGAACTCTGCTCAGAACGCAACGGCCACTGGCCCCCCTTCATCACCATGCACAGCCGCAGCAGAGATGCTATCACAGTCTCGAGCAACAGGAAAAAGGCAACGCACAGAGACAGTAACCCCTAGTAATCCGAATGAATACTAGGAGATCAAACCTAAACCGCAGAAATAACAAGACCTGGAGGATATTCCAGGCTAATGTTGGCAAAGCAGAGCCAGCACACAACACTGCCCTTGCCCTTGCGGCCAGAGAGGGCTACGATATCATCATGATACAAGAACCATACACTAACATCACCCGAGAAGGCTGCTGCCGCACAGCACTTCACAGAGAATTTCAAACCTTCTCTCCAGTAACAACCTGGATCAACTACAGCACCCGACCCCGAGTCCTCACATACGTGAGGAGGAGAGCGGGGATCTTAGCTGAGCAGCTATTTATTGAGACTACTCGGGACCTACTATGGGTCCGCGTCAACGGAATCACAACCATCAACCTCTACAGAGAACGCGGCATACACGATGCTTTTACAACTCTATTTGCATGGCCGGTCACCGGAAACTGTTTAGTGGCAGGAGACTTCAACGCAATACACTCCTCGTGGCAGGCAGCCGATAACCGAAACCAAGGCGCACTAATAGCTGACTGGGCCTCTGAAGTTGGCCTCTCTCTCCTCAACCCTCCAAACACCCCAACACATATACTCGGCAACACGATTGACCTAGCGTTTTCGAATATCCCACTAGCAGAAGCCACACTAGAAGAACACCTACTTACCAGCTCTGACCACGCTATATTAAGCATTACAATCCCAGCCACGGCCTACTGCCCGACACCCCTCAGAGGATTAAGGGTCAAAGGAGACGACAATAGAGACCGCTTCCTAGCACTAATTAAAGAAGGGACCCAGCTCCTCCCCCCTATCCAACCGACAATAACAGCCGTAGACCAAGCGGCCAAGGCCTTGCTATCACTCCTCTGTGAATCAGCTAAAACAACAAGCCGACCACCAAGTCATCCACCTCCTCAGCCGTGGTGGGGGGCCGAGTGTGAAGAGAGCCATCGAGCTTTCCTGGCTGCTAAAAGAACTGCAGCCACGCCACTAGACACCTATCTCCACGACGCTAGGAAATCCTTCAAGAAGATAGTCAAGAACGCCAAGAGGGCATATTGGCGAGACATCATCGGTACCGCTAAAGAGAGCAAGGATATCTTCCGTATAGCTCGCTGGGCAAAGCCATCACCAGTCTTCCAACCACCGCCACTACAGATTGGCGATCAAGTCTTCACTTCTCAGGAAGAAAGGGCCACTGCCCTCCGCAACGCTACACTCGAAAGACGCACAGTAGCTGACGATATCGAGGACCCGTGGTCCCCGATCAATCAACAACGGCAGATCGAACTCCCCCTAACAGTCTCGCTGGACGAAGCGGCAGCAGCTACAATACGCACAGGAAACACATCCCCAGGCATCGATAATATTACAATAGACCTCTTATGGCTTTGCTGGCCGACAATTAGAGAATACATTCGCTCCCTCTACGAGACCTGCCTTAGAATCGGGCACCACCTATCGGCTTTCAAGTCAGCTGAAGTGGTAATAATCCCTAAACCAGGGAAAAGAGATCTATTATCCCCGAGAGCCTGGAGGCCAATCTCTCTCCTCTCTTGCCTAGGCAAAGGACTTGAACGCCTTATTGCACGAAGAATCGCACACGCCGCTATCATACAGCAAGTACTACACATCGAACAAGCCGGCGCCTTTCCGAAGAGATCCGGCATTAACCTAGTCACGGCCTTAGTCCATGAAGTTAAACTGGCTTTCTATAACGGCAAGGTGGCTACCTTTGTTACAGCTGATATCCAAGGGGCTTTCGATATAGTCCTTACTAATAGATTAACCCTCCGACTACGAGAACAGGGTTGGCCTGACTGCATGGCTAGATAGGCCTTTTCTTTTATAACGGAATGTAAAGCCTAAGTAAGACTATAAAAGATAATAACTTGACTGCTCCCTTTAAGCTGTAGTCTCCCCTAAAGATCGCCGGCATCCCCAATTCTCTTCCTGCTCTATATAGCCCCGATATACTATTTACTCGCTGCCCCCGCCTAACTACAAACAGCAGCTATTAAACAGTCCCTTTACAGCGAACTGCAAAGGTTTGGCTACGCAGACGACGCAGCGTTCTTATTTATTGGCGACTCCCTCAACCAGACAGCAGCCCAAGCCATAGCCGTAGCCTAGAAGCTCTAGCAATAGGGTAGAGATAATGCAATATCATTTAATCCTGAGAAAACAAAAGTAATACACTTCTCGAGACGCCGCTCACAGGATAACCCACCAGTAATATATAATAATATCCTAAAAACTGTATTTAAAAAAGGGGCGATCAGGTAACTAGGCGTCTTCCTTAACTGAAAGCTTAGCTTTAAAATATATATTAAGAAATAGGCTATAAAGGCCTGCACAGTCATAAACACACTATATAGTATCTGAAACTCTATCCGAAAGGCTGCTTTACACTTTATATAATAAGCAGTCTGTATATATATAAAACTAGCACTCTACTATAAGTTAAAAGTATAGTATAGAGGCTTAGATATATATAGAATGCAATACCTCTTTAATTATATAACCCTAATCCTCAGGACAGCTATAAAAGCGATCCTCCTAGTATAGAAAATGACTTTTATACTAATCCTGTATAAAAAAAGCGGAATCCCTTTATGTCACGGCACCGACCGTGACGCGATGTTGACGCCCTGTCACGTGAGCCCCGGTCACGTGACCAGGCCCCAACGCGTTCCTAGCTATAGCTTTCCGTAGAGCCTCAGGGCTTTCTCGCTCCCCACGGCACAACAACGATATTTGCCCTGACCTGCCTTTCCGTGCCGTGATACTTTAATAATATAACTCTTTAATGTATAGAAGCTCCGATTCGCAATTAGACTGCTATCGCTAAATGACCAATATCCTTTTATCTACAGGACTTAGCCAGATTAATATTTTGTCGGGGGTAACTGACATGCCCAACGCACTTGCATTTTTCTCGTTAAAGCTTACTCGAGAAAAAGTCGGCTGCTTATTTAAGCAGTTACTTGATTAGGAAAGCTCGGGAGTATAAAGACATACAGATAGACCTAGTTTAATACACATCAACCTTCTTCCCCCTTCAACACATAACCCCACCTGTGAGTACACAGCCGCTGAGGCGTATGAAGGTAACCGTTGGTTGCTTTTGGCTGCTGGCATCATGATCAAATGATCCGCAGTATCTTTTAGTCCCTATATTACTCAATTGCCGCTTCGTGGTTCTGTCAGGGGCGCGATTCCCGCGCTCGATACCAGTCGTTGTGTGTGGGTGTGTGTATGTGTTGTGTGTGTGTTTGGGAGTGCCAATTCCCCCTCGACAAACTACCGAATCTGTGACATCAAGCCCGCTCAGTAACACGCCCTAGTCGCCTGCCAACATAGACCTGACCTAGGTTTATCCCTTGGGAATACACCAGCCCGTCACATTAGCCTTGGACATTTATCTTTCTCACTTTATTTACCCGCTCTGAAAGGATATTAAAATCGGCGTTAACAGGGATTTATTTTAGATTTATCTAAGTATAGTTACTATATACTAGTACTAGTATAGTAGCAATAGCCTAAAAGAACTTGACTTGAATTATAAAGCAGAGTAGGTTTAAAAAAAGCCTTAATAGGGATAAAAAAACAGCTTAAGTTAATAGTGCTCTCCTATCATTTTAACTATTAACACTACTTATACTACTTAACATTCAATATAGAGTAAATACTAATCCACTATGAATGAGAATAAAAGACCCCTAAGTTTATAGTACCCACTATCATAATTTATCCGTCCCCTTCTAGCACTAAGAGCGCCTAATAAGAGTAGTTGCCTGGGCGTATTTGGCAGGGTCACTAAGCAGCTCAATAGCAAGCTGCGACTCGGCACGGGCCACGATCTCGGTCTGTGTATATGAGAACTCGGTTCCAGCAATCCTCTGGAAGAGAGGCTCATGGTTAAAAACGCAGGGACCACCAGGGGCGCAGATATTATAGTTGGCGTGGAGGACCACCTTGGCTACGCTAATCAGAGAGTGGGTGACAGGGTCTAACACAGGGTCCTGAATCCAAGAGCCGTCGGACGAGGCAGGCGCAACGGTGCTGTTGACAAAGTTAAGACCATAGTTAGGGCTGTTGGCGATATTGATAAACTGATTAGCCCACCAGGGGTCCACCTCGAGAGCAGGATACTTGACGTCGTGCGAGATACCGCTAGGGAGGCCGCCGAGGGCATTGGCAACGTAGTTAGCAACAACAGGCATGTCGATAGAGTATCGTGTACGCATATTGATCGTGATGTCGAGCTCGTTAATCGAGGTATTGCCAGGCAAGTACCACTGAGAAGCGGGGCTATTCAGAGCCTGGAATGCCGCGATAGAGAGATCAAGAGCTCCCTTCGTGGTCTCAGAAGAGTGACCACCAGGACCGGTGATATTGAGGGCGACGCCATTAGCATCGTTGAAGACAGTGTAGGCGACGCCTGGGTATGTCGTGTCTAGAATCGACGCAAGAGTTTTGTTGACGGCATCGAGACTGGGACCAGTAACACCTAGGCTGATGAAGCTCTGGACAACGTTGGTAGCATACTGCCCGACATTCTCAATGCCGGTGGCAGAGGAGGAGGTGCCAGGAAGCCTGCCTCTGAGACCCTTGACAATAACAAGAGCCTTATACGCTTTGAAAACAGCCTCCTGGTGAGACTGGCCACTAAACGTGGCAAAGAAGTTCAGGCGAGCGTTCATAGGGTTAATGGCACTCGTGGTAGTGGGGTGAGCCATCAGCCAGATATCGGCCGCATCAAAAGCATTGGCATTATTAAGCTTGAACTTGCCGGCAGCATTCTCTTCATCGGGAGTGCCCTGCAAGATAACTATACCAGGAATGTCGTAGTAGGCAAGTGCCTGGGCAGTTAGGCTGGCGCCGGTGATGCCGTTTAGAGCAATATGGTTATGACCGCAAGCATGGCCAATGCCAATTAAGGCATCGTACTCAGCAAGGAAACCAATTGCAGGCAGCTTTCCATTAAAGCCGGCAGGGCGGTGCTCGTAGATAGCCGTGAAAGCCGTGGGCAAGTTGTAGGAATGAGGTATAACTTTCCAGCCAGGGGTTTCAGAGAAGTGACTAACAATCCAGTCATGGGCGTGTGTCTCATTGAGGCCGAGCTCAGGGGAGTTGTAAATATCAATGGAAATTTTCTTCAACGCTGGGAAAGATAAAGCAGAAGCACTCTTCAAGAAGTTCCCAAGGTCAGAAAGGTCTGGAGTCTTGGTAGCCTTGACAGCTCCAAGAGTCGCCAGTAAAAGGGTTGTTAAAGACGGGAGCATCTTAGGCAATATAAAAGATGAGAGATTGCTTGACTTCTGATGGAACTCTCGTGAACTGTTGTAGATATCCCGTTCTCTTTATAGGAAATTTAGAAAAGTTGTTTCCTAAAACTATACCCCTAGCTTAGTATTGTATTTACAACTTCGGCCTTCGCGGACAAATACTAATATCTAGCCATGGGTGCCTATGCCCGGCTTATAAGAAGAATTGTGATTCTAGCCCTGCTGCTTAGCAATTATAGGTGCTAGTAATTTGTCTTTTCGGGTTAATGTTAGCACTTCGGAGTTTACAGAGTAGTACCCTCTTAGACGATAACTGACAGGGGTCTGCGACGATGTATAAATGTCAGGAGACCGGAAGCTCCGGAGATCTCTTGATATCACATGGGCCGGAATGCACATATAAGAGCAACCGTGGTCCCCGAAGATATAGAACTTCAGAGACCAGTAAACTACTGCTGCTACACCTAACTACTAGTTTCTGGCATGTTACCTGCTTGTTAGCACTTATCTTCCCTCTAAGTGACTGCTCTTCAACCTCCTCTACTCTTCCCTAGGGTCGCAGCCCCTCGCCCGATCCGTCTGCCCCAAAGAGGGTCTCTGACAATAAAGGGTCTTTATCCCTCACTCATAGAAGTAGGGATTTCTTCCTCCTTAGAAATCAATGAAGTCTTTCTGTATGCTACTGTCTCGAGAACCAGCCACGTGTAACGATCCGGGTTGATTCTCAAGGGATAGACCGAGGTTCATGGGTTTATGTTGACAGAGAGGTCAGGGATGAATACTAAGCAGGGCAACGTAGTCACGATTCTATACAATAGGCGGTTCTAGTGAATGCAATTCACCACTGTCGAAGTAACTATACTAAATGAGTGACAAGCCAGTCGTATACATATAAAGGGAATAATCGTGGATTACCTTAGATTACGTCCATTTCCTGGCAATCCATGGTGAGTCTTTTCATCAGCTCACTAGAATCACTTTATAGTTCGTAGTGATCCAAGTGATCCAATGCTAATTAGTTCGCCCACCCGAGGTTCCCCTGGGTACGTACCATGTCACGTTCTCATAATGGTCGGATCGTGACACCACGGCCTTACTGTGATCCTTAGTCCCTCACTTCCTCCAACACTAGCCAAATCCCTGACAGACGCTTGAAGATTGCCGCGCTTACTTATATTGTGGTGGCTTTATTTAAAGGCTCTTAGGTTTTTTTTTTTTTTTTTTTTTTTTTTTTGCAAAATCATAGTCCCAATGTTTAAGTGCTGTATACTGCAATCCATTGGCCCACGATAACAGCAATTACAACAATATCTTGGTAAGTCAATATCTGTATTTTTATACCTCGCAGCTTCTATACTCTTCTAGTTAGTATGTGCGGCATCTTCTAGCTGCTGTACAAACCCATAAAGCTCTACCACTTTCTGTTCAGTTTCATGCTTCCTCTTCTCTTGGAGATCGTATGTCGCGCGAAGCGCATCAACCATAAATGGTTTCAACGGTGCTTTCTTGGCGGCATCATAGTTATACACCACAATATCCTCAAAACACCTCGCTGCAGGTCGTTTTTGTCTTTCCGAGTATATAACAGCCTCTAGTAGGAAGCGATCAGAGTTATAATCCGGTTTTGTTGTAAGTTTATGAAGGACCGTGACCTCATCGGGATAGGCCATGGGCTTTGTAGACACTCAGTCAGCTTCAATCTAGGTAGTCAGATGGCCAGGCCATTTTACTCACAAATTTGTAGTCTGTTTTAATGCTCCCTAGGATAAGACCAATGCCGCGAGGGGTCATAAGCGTAGCCCACTCCTGCTCATACTTGGCGTCACCCAGTTTTCCGAGCTTCCTCGTCCAGTTAACACGACCAGACTCGGCGAAGCGATTGTAAATAATGTTATTGACATGTCCTGCGAGAGTCAGCACTGCACCTAATCATATCGTGACAAAGGTGGTTCTACCCTAAGTACATTATTAGATTAGCTCGAGATTCTACGAGCAGTGCTGGAGACAGAGAACTTACCATGCTATCCTTTAACATGGCACAACATCAAATCCCGTTAACACTAATCAATATTCATCGTACTGTTCGTTTTTCGAAACCTACCATATCACCCCATTGCACAGCATGTTTATCAACTCCCCTTCGATTCGTGTCGGCCAGAAACCCCTCTCTCCCAGCCGCGAGCTCCAGCCAGCTATTCTCCAGGTAACTGAGACGCCCTTTGAGCTCATCGGCTTCTGTTGAAGAGAGTTTCAGAGCAAGACACTTCCTCATTCGTATCTGTAGCTCCGATAACCACCTCGGGTTAAGCGCTCTGGTTTCCGGTGTCTGCACTTGAGATCGTTTGTGCACAGTGGTCGTAAAGTTGCGGATAAACGGTGATGGCACACTGCATGCCAAGGCGCGGCTGCTCAGTCTTATAATTGATCCCTTCATTTCGTTTGTTGTATCAATGAGAGTTTCTGAGGTGAATTGAACTCATACACAATCGAGTTTTATCTTCTTCGTTGAGATGATGGAAGATCGCCGAGTCTGCCGGTTGTCCTCGGCTTTGAAATGCCCAGGTATAAATGATTTGTCATAACCCTCGGCTCAATGGTCGCCACGTCCCGGTGTCGGCCTTGATGTTCGCCAAGATACAACGTACACTTTTCTCCTGATATATATAATGTGTGCCATGAGGATATTGTCAGATCTAACCGTTGAGCGTAACAGTCATACGCGAGGAAACCTCTCAATTGAAGCTAACCAGAAAACTAGGAAATTAGAGGGCGCCGAAAGCGGCCATTTTCATAACATAGGAAATTGTGCTGTGGATACAGGTTGTGGTTGGGTCACGTGACAAAGAGATGATAGCCGGATACGAATAATGCGATAGATATAAATGTTCCATCTTTGTTACAGTTAGGAGCGAAATCGCCGTCCTCTCTACACTCTTTGTGATTTTCTAAGCACAGACCACTGGTACTTGCATCATACATTTATATACATGGCCATTACTGAACAGTCAAAACTGGCTCTAAAAGAAATGCACTATAAGCCCCGGCCTACTGTGGACTTTGCAACACTAAGTTGTAAGGAGGAAGTACCTTCGAGGTCTTATAAAGTATATAGAGCTCTCCATAAACCACGTGAATTGTAGACAGTACTGAGGCCAACACAAAATACGGAATACCTCTCCTTAGGTACATATTCTTAAAATCAACTACATGTCAAGTGGGTCGTAAATCATATGCGCATTTATATCTTAATGTTTTTTTTTTATATACCTGGCTCAGCATAACTAACCTAAGGCTACTTTAGGACTTAAAGAAATATCGCACTACAGTGTACTTAAGTGATATTATATATATCTTCATTTATAAGAGAGAAAGGGAAAGAGAGACTGAAGCTTTAATAAATCCCCTTTCCTTTAGATACGCCTAATAATTGCTTGCCACTGTGACATCAGTCGCATAACCCTCCAATTAACATACATATAAATGCTTATTATGGAGTATATATACAATCACATGCTCCCACTTAGCATCTGTCAGACCACAAATCCTGCAAAAGTGAAGCTCCACACAATCTGCGTGGATAAGTGACCTTATATACTATGTGATAGCATCACTAGCCTAACTCTAAATCTAGGGGATTCTGGAAGTCAAAGAATAAGACCTGCGAGACATAAAGTAATCCACTCCCCTCTAACCCTCCTTACCAAGTTATTCTAGAAAGAGAATCAGCTTAGGCTCGTGCACTTTAAAGACGAATGTTAGCTACTATATATAGGCCGAAAATAGGCTATATAAGTGCTAATCTCCGAAATAAAGGAAGTGCATAGTTTAATAGTTATTAAGATTTATATTGCAGCAGCTTGACAACGGCATCATGACCCCTATCGACAGCCCACCATAGCGGCGTACAACCGCACTGATCCTGGGCCTTAACGTCGGCACCCTTCTCGAGCAGCAGCTTAACGACGGCACGATGGCCATAATGCGACGCTACCATGAGATCCGTAAAATTCTCAGCATCATCCAAACCTGTAGTCTGCCAATAGATCCCAAACCATGCCGAGTAGCTCTTCGAATCCGGATCACAAATTCTCAGAGCCGAGCATATAATGGCAGCGTCATCGGCAATACTGGCCTCGCGGAAGTGAGCACCCCAAGCTTTTGCTGAGTAATCTAAAAAGGCGTTGCTATTGACAGAGTGGCGGCTTTCCCTGTCTGTACCTGTTGGAAGGCTAACGTCGGAGTTGAAAAAGTTCAGATAGAGCACGCAGAGCTCTGCAAGAACAGTGTATGCGTGGCGAGTAGTGATGGAGTGATGCCAGCGCAGCTTCGATGGGACAGTTATAGGCGATGCCAAATCTGTAAAGAGAAATTCGCGAGCCGTTTAATGAAGGAAATAAATCTTGCCATCATAGATTAAGATAAATAATCCACACCAAAATCTAAGACGCGACTTGAAGTCCTCTTCATCCTCTAAGTCGAGGTCGTAAATACTCTGTGATGCATCGTCTATATTCACGGCAATATTCATTTCCGAGAGGTTCAGCGGCCGACTAGCTGCTAAGATGATACTTAAGGTCTTCCGAACCATCGGGTGCTCCTTAGATCGGGCAAGAATCTGCTCGTATGCCTCATTAATACTCCTTGGAAGTGTTGTAATAGTGGACTCGACTCCCTTCAGTGTCTTTTTAAAGTCTTCTTTCTTTAAGTGGTCGAATACAAGGTATACCCAGAGATAAGTGCAGTAGGGAGTCTCCTATAGTTTTTTCTCTAAGTAGCTCATGATTTGGGGGGAGAGGGCCTTTTCCTCTGATAGCTGATTAATCCAATGTATAATGACGCGATTAACCTCTTAGCTGATAGCTCCCGACTCTTCCTCTCCCGGTATACGGATATTTGGAAACGCATCTAATAGGCTGCGGAACTTAGACACAATCTGCTCATACGGGCGGCATGTTAGAAGGTACTTAAGCTTGCCATAGCCCAACTGGTCTCGGCGGAATTGGCTCTCTATATTCCGCATCAGGTCCGCAAACTCGGATTCGGCACATTCATCTAGGGCATCAAGGACCATAATTACAGGTCCTGCCTGGGGATCCTTGATAGCGTTTCATAGAACCTTCCAGAGCGATTCTGTAGAGTTAATCAACCCTGGCCCATCCTTGCGGAATTCTGTCATGGCATGTTCGATTAGACACGGCTTCTGGGAGAAGAGCTGGTAAAGCAGTGCGCAAAGGGCTTGCCGGACAGTGTTCTGGTCTTGGTCTTTGAAGAAGAAGTAGCAGATAGTTGCTGATCGTGGCAGGTCATAGTCGACCAGGTACTTGGCCAACACTGACTTTCCACAGCCAGGATCCGCTGATACCAGCAGGGGACCAGAGTGCTTTTTTAACCATGTGTGGAAGTGCTTGTGCTTAAGGAACCACATGCACGTGTCTTCAACCCTTTCTTCCACTCGGTCTTTATACCACTTGTATGTGGCGTCCCTACTGCCAGTGGTGAGGCGGAACAGCTGGTGACATTCTTCTTCTTTTTCGGATAGCCTCTTATTGGCGAAATCTTTCTGGGCTTGGAGATGCTCCATTGCAATGTCCTAATGCTTCTTTGCAGTATCCCGCTGCTCCTTTACAATATCCCGATGCTCCTTTGCAATGTCTCGATGCTCTGTATATAGAATTAATATATATTAATAGTACGATTTAGAGAGCCTCAGACTGACCAGACAGAATATCGCCAATCTTCTTCTAAGCTTTAACTTTATTAGGGGGGATTCGGATAAGAAGATCTTTTGCGTACGCAGCTGCCGCCATTACTGCATACCCTTGCCACTCCTTACTTTTATGCGAGTCTGAGTAGTCGCAAATACCGCGAATGACCAGACACGGAAAGTGGTTCATTAGCCCTGCCGCTTCCATTTCAAAACACAGAACATCCTTCTCCGCCGCAAGTCTATCCCTTACTGTGGCGTCCTTCATCAACTGATTCGCCGAAGCGATTGTGCCGTAGTGAATGGCCGGATTGTCGTCATTTTCTGTCCGTTCAACTCGAGGCAGTAAGCTCGATAGATCATCACCGCAGACAGCTGCACAGCTTTTTTCATCCACTGGATGGATGACTCCGCTTTTATATAGCCTGTCGCTGCTTAGGCCTGGTTGCTTGTACTCCAGTCGTAATCTTGGGCTCTCCTGAAGAATAGCGTTGATTGTCTCTTTAAACCGATGTCCCTTCCTCTTGTACTGGGCCTTAATTCCGTTTACAGCAGTTCTTAAGACTATTGGTGGCTGGTTCAAGAACTGTGTATGTTGGAAGCTCTGGTTTTGTATAGTTTTGCCAAAGTCGTATTGGAACACGCCACCTTCCCTATCGCGAGGAGCACTAACAACAACATCGCCTAGATGGATGTCATGCTTTGTGCTTGGCGCACCACTGCCAATGCCCACTATCAGACCGATTCTGACATTGGGAAAGCTATGCAGCATGTCCCTTGCGACACTGGCCACGGAAGCTATTCTATACTCGCCGTCAGGCAATACGGCAATAACCATATTGTATTTCCCAATCTTGCCCAGTGTATAATCATTATTGTCATAGGGAGAGATATATTCGGGTGGATCGTGCTCTTCGTCAAGAAAGGCTTCTGCGGCGACGCGCTCCGTACTGATGGCGCAGATCCACCCAATAGTGTAGTCTTCGGGGTTCGACATATTCGTTTGCGGATCGAGGTCTTGTCGATAGCAACTTGGCTGGGCCAACTTGCACTGATCTGTGACCCGCGGAAGATTCGAATGGTGCGACTTGGAAGATATTAAACGTTCAGCTCCTCTCATAGACGGGAGAGATAAACGCAAAGAGACCTCAAATGAGGAAACGAGGCAACATATCGCGACCCCGCTGAGTATTGGGCTGGACCAGGTAGGGTTGGGCAGAATCTCTCAGCTGCAAGCACTCGTCACATCGGCTGCCGATCCTTGTTTGATCTGAGAGAGAACTCAGAAACTTTCAAATCAAATGGACATCTTGTCGACGTCGTGGCCGACAGTCTCCTGCCGTGCGATCAGCCATAGACCAGTGCTTACTTAGGTATTGCTGGGGGAGTTGAGGGTTTGGCGCCATGGTAATTGAGATAACCGATAGTCATGGGCATTCCTGCGATTGACAGCTACAGTGTAGTCAGTACATTAACTATGCTGCGTTTCGTCATGTGCTGAATTTTGAGGAAATTTATACCTGGGCCATGGCCAGATATAGCTAAAGTACCATGTGTGTATGGGCAGTAATCAGCACTGTGGTTAACATGTCCGTGCGCTTCAATTTTTAAAAGAGTTTATTTGGACAGGACGGCAGTTTCGCTCCCAACTGTAACCTACCTAGCAACCGGTCTGCAAAAAAAGCGGGACTGCAAAAGATTTTGGACTATAAAGATACCCGCAAATCAGACTTTAAAGATTGTTAAAAGAAATGTATAAATAGTAAACCATCTTCGGGTACTTTGTTTATTTTTTTTTTACGAATTTTAATATGTTATTTTGGTGTTCCTCTGACTGACTGCTTATCGAGCAATTTGCGCGGGACTGTGTTTTGCAGTCCCGGCTATTTTGCAGACCAGTTGCCTAGGTACTTCGTAGGTACTTCGTTGGTATGCAGCCGTTGGCGGTGTTCCTTATATACGAAGTACCGCCCAGAAGATAACAACGCTCGAGGCGCAAAAAGTCTATCCTGCTTCTGAAAAAAAGAAGGAAAAAAGGAACAAAAAGAACAAAAAAACGCGACCCAAAACTATAGCATAGCATACATAGTCCTTCCTTAAAAGCAGCACCGATAGCCTCTTGCAACTGCGTCCATCCATAAATAATAGGCTTATTGTCAAAGTCAGTTGTTTCCGGCGACAAGATGCCCCTGGCAAAAAGCTCGTCGTCATCTCCACCCAATCCTCCACGATCGACGGCGGGAATACCCTTGAATTAAAGGCACCCAACTCATATCTCTCTACCGGCTTCACTTCCACATATTTCCCCATCGCTGCAGAGAACGCCACCTGCATATCCCTTGGACTATAGGACTCCAGCCCGTGAAGCTCACACACATACGGTCTTGATGGTCGCAGCGGCGACGATGAGGTTGGTCTCACCAGCTCTGTCGCAAGTGTAGACCCAATGTCCCGCGTTGCAACCATAGACGCTTTCCACTCTAGAGGCGTTATGGTGGAGGAGAAGTATGGCTCTGGACTTTTGTGTTTCGAGAATGGCGGTTCTTCATGAAGAATGCGCACCTAACAAAGGTGAGTTCGAGAGCGTCCATATCACCGAGGATCTTATCCGCTATGTTGTTTGTTGTCTTAAAGGCTTCATCCCATATTTATTATAGAAACTAGTATATATGCCGTCACGATAATCATGACTCATCGGAATCTTCTGTTAAAGGTATAATCGTCGAGCTTTGGGTATTAAGCTAAGAGATGCTAAACAGGGATCTACATATAATATCTACCAGACGATTCGTCCGGAGTATACAGTAATATATATAATCGACTGGTAAGTTTAGGCTACCGAGTGATATAAATGCTTTGGTGGAAAATAACATCCAACATTAATGCTAATGAGTAATAAAAATTAAGGTCAGTATCAAACACTATATCACCATAAAACGGAGATAAGAGCGCAACGTCATCACAGGCTTGCTATTATTATGCTTGGTAAGATATATCCCATATGCTTTGGTATTTTGTAAGGTCGTATTGTAGATGATTCCCACACCTGAAGCCAATGCAAACGTAGCGCTTCCACGAAAATAACAAGGCAGCCCCCTCCCCCCCCCAGACTGCTCGCAATCCCTCCTTTTGGTATTATGGTTCCATCTATCACCTTTTCGAAGGGATGGCTAGAGACTGGCGACGACTGGCGGCGGGAGTACCCCGAGGAGTGCTAATTCTGCTCTCACCGAAGAATCGGTTCTGCTGGCTGTATCGGCGCTGACTGTTGGGATGACCGGATCCCGAGGCGGCGGAACCTGCAGAACTTTTAGTTAACATTATATTCCGTTAACCGAATTATATCAGAGACATACCCCTACGCATAGGATCGTAGGCGACGCTGGTGCGACGACCTTCATTACCCTGGTCGTTACGAGCACCGGCCAGACGCTGAGCGAAAGGAGATCTCTTCCGCAACTCAGGGCCCTTCCAGTAGATGACATAGACAGCAACCACCAAAACAAAAGAAATACAAAACAAAATAGTGCTGGCATACTCCAGGTTCCTGCCGCTCTCTTTACCAATATTCTGGAAGAAAGGCAGAGCGGGGATCGTCAGGACACCAGCCAGGAAATCTCGAGACCAGCCGTTGCCCCCGGTGGCAGAAGCAGAATAGGGGCCGTAGGCGCAGACCATATAGTCGATGGTGGCCATGTAAATGGCGTAGTTAGCGATACCGACGATGGCGACAAAGATCATGGATCCGATCCAGTGGATAGGAGGGCCCTGAATTGTCCATGCGAAGCCAATAAGACCTATAGGCAGGCAAGGAGCAGTATACAGGAGGAACCACAGACGGGACTCATACTGCGCACGCTCGTCGTTGGGCTTGGCGATTCTCTCTTTGATGTTTCGCTTGATAGCAGGAATGAAGAGAAGCCAGGCAATCACGTAGCCGATGCCAATGGGGATGAAGCTTAAACCAATCTCAATAGTGCTGAATCCCCACTGCTTGTAGACGAGGCCAAATGACTGAATGAACATGAAAATCAAAGCATCGGAGAAACCAGAAAGCAAAGAAAGCACCAGCACAATAGGCTCAGTGAGGAACATCTTGAAGGGACGGACCCAGGTGGCGAGAACCTCCTTGGCGGAGAAGCGATCAGCGAAGGGGACAAGCTCATCGGGGCCCCAGATATTGGCACCGGTCTCTTCACGGCGCTTCTTGGCGATCCGATTCATGATGATGGTAGTTCGAGTCTCGGGAACGGTGAAGCAGTGGAGGAGCTGGACGAATCCGCCTAGAATGAGTTGGACCCAGATAGACCACCTACAAGCTGTTAGCGGCGTATGCATAGGGGTCTCTTTTTTGCAAACCTCCAATCCAGGTATTCCTCGGTGAAACCACCGACGATGGGACCCAAGACGGATCCTCCGACGGACGAGAAAACAACGTAGGCGACGGCATACTGCTGATTGTCCGCCTCCCACATATCGGCAATCATGCCTAGGGTCACGGAACCACCAGCGGAGGATAGACCACCAAGGGCACGGCCAACCATGATGCTCGCGAAGTTAGGAGCCAGGGCAACGGGAAGCTGCCAGATATTGACAAGGAACAGCGAGAGCTGCAAGACCGGCCAGCGGCCAAACTCCTCCGACCAGGGAGCCCACAGCTCACAACCAAATGCGTAAAGCACCAGGAATATCATTGCACCACACCGCGCGGCCTGGTCGCTGACATGAAACTCCTCGGCAATACCAGGAATGGCATTGGAGTAGAGCGACGTGTTGAAGTTCATCGACACCTGCACCCAGAAGATGACTGTCAGGATGTACCACTTCTTCCAGGTAGGGAAGCAATAGCCGAGCTCGCTGTAGCAGTCATCCTCCGTGATTTCGTACTTGTCGTAAGTACCCAGCTTCTCGAGGTGCTCGCCACTAGCGGGAGTCGTCTCATCCTTGGGGTCGATGTTGTCGCTGCTAGAGCCCTCGCCATTGTGAGAGTTGTTGGACTTTAGCTTCTCGTTGGCAAGGTCCAAGTCCCTCTGGTTCAGGATTTGGGGAGGGTCCCCAGAGAAGTGGGTATGATGGGCCGACATCCTGAAGCTTCTTCTGTGTCCAACTTACCGAAAAGCTGGTACCACTGGGGAGGGAAGGGGGAGGGATGTGGAAGAAGAAGAGAGCTGGGGAATGAGGAGAACAGAGAGGGTTGTAATAGCGGGCGAGCTTATTCGACTTTAATACTAATAGATGAAATGACTCGACGTCACACGGCAAGAGGAAAGAATGGGGATTCTGGGTCTATCCAGGCTCTAGGCCTCTTGGGCCAAGATACCCACACCCGTTGTAGTGAATTGGACTTTGACATCACGTTTCCAGATCATCGCATTCGGCCTAGCCGAAAGGATAGAAGGTCTAGATGTGAAGACTACCTAACACAAACACACAGTCCACAGTCCCCTGCTCCTCGGGACTTGTGTTGCTGTGGTATGGGATCAATCGGTTGGCGGGTTGGGGGGAATGCGAGCAGAATGCTTGCGGCTCTTAGGCAACAGAAATGCCAGGATGTTCTGGGTCACATCTGAGACCTGAGCAATCAGAGAAAACAGACGATCCGGAGACAGTCCAGGGTTACTTTTACTAGTACTACTAGCAGCACGTTCAGTTCTCGGCCATTCAAGGGCAAGACCCAACGATGTCTCACTTTCGTGTTGTCATCCATTTTTTTGAGACTCGGCTGTGTTGATTCACCTGAAGGCCTCGACCATCTTGATGTTTTTGTTATTTTTTGTTTTCTTTGTTTGGAAGTATGGTTCTGGACCCAGTTCGCCGAAGTCGTTTTTTCCTCAATCTGAAACTCCCAATTTTGACGTCATTCTTCACGAAATTATTATTCTCGTTCATTACATAAACACGGCATTTGTCAGGCAAGATCCAACCAGCTTCATATACTATTACTATGTATTACGGCTCGTAGCCCTGGAATGACGGCACTTACTTCGTACATACATAACTACATACTATGTACTACTACAGAACGGGGGCTAGCAGGGGAGAGAACCGGAGTCCCGCGCGCCACTTGACGGGTTTAAGAACGAATGGTTCCCCAAGAAGTCTGAGCTCTAACTGTTGATGCGCACGGGCTGGTCTGTGGGAAGGCTTGAGAAGGCCAAGCCGGACTCGGGTGCCAGGTTTTTTTGGCTTCTGCCTGATGGTGAATTGGCTGATCAATTTCGGCGATGACGTTTGTGATGGAGCCCGGACGGAGATCCTGTCGGGGCCAATATAAAACCAAATAAAGAGAGGGGCATATTATTTCAAAATGATATCCTTTTCATTGGCGCGCGGGTATGTAGATGAGACCTTCTTAAGTGACTCTTGTTATAAGGGTGGCCTCGTCACCCTATTATACTAGTACTACTACCAATTATAACTGTCATTGTATTATCTCAAGGTATGGAAACGACTAAGACAGTATTTAAATATAAAATTACTATATCAAGCCATGCGATATTTTATCACCTCTATGTACTTTAACTCGAATGGTTTTCACTACTACTTATCTCCGTCCGTCCGAGAATCACACCAGAGACTCCAGTCTTTTCTCACTATCTTGTCGATCACCAGTACTACTAGTACCAGCGAACACAGCACGTCTCGATTTGATCGCCCAGTTTTGCCAACATTCAAGCTGAACCCGCACGAGCCATAGCGCGTCTCATCTGTATGTTTTATGCGAGAGTACGGGGCATTTTGCCCGCAATTGTTTTCTTCTTTTCCTTCTCCGCCATTCATTCCCCATGGAGAGCTATACGTCCTGCATGGCGGAGTCTCGCAATGCCCACAAAAATCCGAAATGCTGATGCCTAAACGACCAAGTCTGAACTTGATCTCCCGTACATGGGAAGAGCACAGTGCTGCAATAGATACATAGTGGCAAAAAAGTTGACCGATCACGTTATCGCTCATGCACAATGCTACTGTTATTATCTGGGCATGAATCCCCAACTCGATGACCAAACTGAGTCGTTTTCATTCAGCTAATCTAAGAATTCAGCTCCACGCGCAACTAACGCTGCGATAATGTCCCTCTTCCTCAACATTCACAGCCAGTTCGTCTTTTTGTAGCAACACATAGAGTCATATATCCTGCGGAGAGGCAGTGAAAGCTCCCCTAGATCGGAGATCTACATAAGCTAAGCTTGCCGAGGGAACATCCCACACGCACACACGCATGAAAGCTTACAGATCATTGCGTGAGCAATACATAAGACCAGCATGAAGACTTATTGGGACATGAAAAAGCCGCACTCTCCGAATTGTTAATCAAGCTTTTACTCACACATCGTAGTATTACTGCTCCGTAAAGCGCTGTGGTTCTTGCGGAGCCTCGGGAGCTCACTCATGCTAGGGCCGAAAGTCCGGCATGGAATCACCCTTCATTGGAGGATCTTGAACACATGATGAAGAACTAAAAAGGAATTTTTCGAGAAAATGGAGACGTTGGTAGGCAGCAGTATTTCGGCATACCGACCGCCGATCAACATCTCGGCAACGGGCCATTAGGATCCTTGTGCAGCCAACGAATGGCGGGTTTGTGATATCCACTTCTCACAACTTGAATGGATCTCAACACGCTGTCAGATTAACCCTTAGGAGTTATAATATGTTGCGAACTCCTTTAGTTTGGACTTTGAGGACTTCGACTTAAGGGGAGAGCATTTAAAGGACGCCGCCCATCTAGCACATTCTAAACCTTCCCATAGATTTATGGCTCTTTTCGCGTTTCATCCGAATACCATCCACCACCAAAGCGTGAGTACATGTAAAACAAGTCTCCCGGGATGATTCTCTCTCATCTTCAGACTTTCCTTCCTCTCTGGGAAGTGGGACAACAAACAACAACAGCAGCTTTCACCATCGCTGGCCCACTATATGGTACCTCGTGATGCCCCAAGGATTTCCAAGAAGGTGACCTCAACACAAGGATCATTTCTACAGAACACCTTCCACTATGATACGTGTCTTGGTGTGGCATTCGGTTGTGGTGAGGAAGGCTGGCCTTCCCGTCCGCTTAGGAACGAGTTGCCGCTGTGTTGGCAGGTTAGTCAATGACAATTATTTCCTCCCCAATACGCGAGGTTTAAGTCACACTTGAATATGGAATAACAACGCCCTATTAGATGGCTCTTACAGAATCAATAGTTCAAATTGCCATCGTAAATTCTTTGGAGAGTCATTGATCATACCGTATTCATATCAAACGCTCCATGTGCCGTCACACACAAAAATATCTCATACATATCTCCAACAGGAGAGAAACCTCAGTTAAACTGCGAATTGTACGCCAACCAGTCAGACTCTGGATCTGGCATTCTCATCGACTCGCCCGTTAACCCATTTATCCCCTGGGACTGCCAAATAGTAGCCCCACCGTTCGCCACCCTCGTCGAAGGCTCCAGAAGCTTTGGGTAATTGAAGAAGTCGAAAATGTCCATATTATCCAGCTCGCTTAGTGATGTCGCTTGTGTTGACATAGGCTCGGTGCCAGATTGTCTCATTGAGGACGTCAAAGTGGCCAGATCATGAGCACTTCTGTAAGGTGCTGTTAGCAATCTTCAATAAAAAGGTGAAGGGTGTAACATGTACTGACCTTCGCATAGCCGTAAAGTTCATGTCGCCTTGCCGTCCTCTTTGAACGGCTCTTGAGAGTATTTTTGCGTAATTGTTAGCTACCTCCCAGTACTGTCCAATGTGGCCAAGAATTTCGATAAAGAACTCAATCTTCCGGTCGACAGGACATCCTATTGACGCCGCGTGGACTAGGAGAAGTCTAGCCGCTACCCAAAGCGAGAAGACAAAGGGGGGTCCAAGATTATCCAACCCGCTTGCCTCGAACACGTCTCTTGCAATGTCTGCAAGACTTTGAACTGCTGATAAACACCGCTGCATGGCGTAGTACGAAGGGACGAAGAGATGCGATCGAACCGTAGGGTATGCTGCCGAAGAATGCAATCTTACTACTGATGTGACATATGCTCCGTGTAGCATAAACCAGTTTGCTACACGACTGCCTGGGTCGGAGTGGCATAGGGCTGAGATTTTGCTATAGTCGCTCGGAAGACTTCGCAGCCAGCCATCAAGAGCTCCGTCTAGCGACCGGTAGGTGTTTCGCCAGCTGGCCACATCGGCTGAGGAAGTAATGTCGATGGGAGTCTTCAAAAAGTCGTGCACTTTGCTGAGTATCCTTAATATCTCACAGTGGTATGAGAAACTTCCCAGATTCTCTGGTTTGTTAGTTGCGTATCCTGTGGTACCATATGGTTGAGTTGGCGATATCCATGACCTTGTCTCAACTGGTACGTCTCTCGAAAATAAATCGTAAGAACACGGCAACACCCGTTGCATCTTCCTATCATCAAGCACAAAATCGAAAGTCGTCGTAGCAATGGTCGCGTATCGATCGAGTAAATACACCATCCAGCAGAGCCGTCTTCTGCTCTCATCCTCAATCCAAGATTCGGGCCGGCCAGCTAGAACTCGTCGAATCGATCCGGTATTTGGCATGTCCTCCGACTCAACAGATAGATAGACGCTGTTTTCTTCGCAAAGGCCGAGCTGCTTGGTATTTTGGGCGAGAAGTGAGAGGAGATTCCATCCCCGAGGTCCATTGGAGGTGCCTATTTCATCCAAGCTCAGGATGACCAGAGCTTTCAATGCTGGGATGCTAACATTTTCCAAGGCGTACATCTGCACCGTTTGTTTCGACACCGCGTGGTAATGGGATCTCATTTCAGGGGACAGGCGAGGGTCCTTCAAGAATCTCAACGTCGTCGCTACAATGGCATGTAGAAGCACGCGATCGGGTTCGTTGAGGGATGTCGAGCCGAAGAAGGTACCAAACGTAGTCTTGCGTTCCAGAATAGGACACCAGGGGTTGCAATGCTTGAAATAGAGGTCGACGAGGGCATACACGATGTCGTGAGGGGGGAAGTCGTTGATGGCTGAAAGTGACGCAGGACCTTTCCGAGGCCCAGAGAAGCTGGATGATGGGTAAGTATGACTGTAGGCGTTATTCAACGAGTGATTCTGTATATTCTGAGCCGGCGCTCGGCCATCTTGGCCATCGCCATGATCCCAAATGGGCGTCACAATCGTCGGCCTCGTTTGGGGCGTTGCCGTGCTTCTCAGCGGCCCAACAGACCCGACTCTCGCAGCATCATGGTGAAACGCGTCAACAGGAGACTGCGCGTGGTTGCTGATGGATGGCGAGAGGGTGTGTGCCTGCGCGGCGGCCAAGTGGTCGTTAGCGATGTGGTCCTCAACACGCCGGCCTAGGCTCTGCAGCATGGCATCGATCCTGTTAACCTTGGCCTCCAGCTCTAGGCTGAAGCCGATGCGACTGCCCGGTTTCTGCCTCTCAAGATAGACACATGGCCTGTTGTGTCGTGCACACCAGGTGCAGGCAGGCTCGGCACGGTCACATTTGACCTTGCGAGCCTTGCAAAGCTCACATCTGAGATGGCATCTGTCAGCATTGGGCTGGGACAGAACTCATTCATCATTCATGCCATGTATTGGTTTGGGACATGATCGTCATCATGAGCAATAGCGACGACAGCAAAAGTAACAACAAACAAAAACGTCACCGTCACCGTGCACCAAGGGGGGATGGCTGGGCAATGATAGCAAGCGATCAAGACAAAGACAATAAAACGTACGAGGTCTTTTGGTACTTGGTCCTCTTCCTCTTCTTCCCCGACGCACTGGCGGAGCCATTCTGTGATGCAGATCCGGCAGGCGTGGCCTCATCAGCGCTGGAGCCTTCGTCGTGGCTCGACACCGAGTTCGTCTCCTCCTCGGGCATTGATAGCGAGGGCGTCGGTGGTGGATTCAAGTCTACGAGAGGAGTAGTTGTAATACGTGCTGACCCATGACCGTTCCACATTTGCTCTGGCTGTGGTCCTTGACCGCTGTGCGTGATGCACGCCCTGTGGAACGCCGCAAGAAGAGGATAAAGACCAGATAAAATAGCAATAATCCGATAGAAATGTGGTGATGCCGATGTGTTATTCACTTGATCATGATGGGTCTGGCCATGTTTGATGCAATGTTTCGTGTGGCTCGAGGTTTTGGTGGCGTGGCGTTTAGCCTAGGACCCGTATAGACTCCAATCGGAGTAGTAGTAGTACTAATAACACGTAAACTCGTACTTGTCAACGGCTCGTTTTACGGCGAATTGGCATCTAAGCCTAACAGGGGAGCGTCCTTCAACCCGATAGAGAGGGTACAGAACGGCTCATCCGGCGTGTGGCTTAACAATCATTGGATGCCAATTGATAGTAGTAGTAGAACCAAAGAAAAAAAGACGGGGAAAATCTGAGCAAGTTCACCTCACACAGCCTGGGACTCTGTTGGTCCGTCGGTCCGTCCCACCTGATCTGATCATCGTCTGCTCCTCTTTGTTTCTCTTCTGTTTTTCTCCCTATGATGTCATCGAGTAGCAGCTGTTTCGGGTCATTCGCAGGAAAAAGAGGGGAACAATCCGAGATGTGGCGGTGGTGACGATGGCTTGATGAAGATTGTGGACACGACTTCATCCTCCCCTCCTCCGCCACCAACAAACCAACCGCGGAGCATCCGCAAACGGCCCTGGCAAGCCTGGAAGCACAGCGTGCCTTTTTGGGTGCCGGGCGTGACGATGGCGCAGAACGGCGCCCTCCACCCGCCCCAGGAGAGGGTGGCCCCAGCAGGCAACAGGATAAAGGCCCTTAGCCGTGGCGGCGAGTGAGCAAGCGAGCGAGCGAGGGTTTCCACTTGCCGTTGTGGTATCATGCATCCGCCATGCTTCTTGTCAGATACCTGCATGAGAACAGTGCGGAAACGTGCGCTCCGTTAGTCTCGTAGGCTTGCATGGACTTCTTAAGAACTTAAACGACTGCCACCCTACAAGCATTCATGGATGGCATTCAATCACGGCAATCACTTAGCGGCATGAATCATGGTGGTAGTACTCCGTAGTAGCAGTACTATTCTAAGAGCACGCTCCTGGGCACGATTCACCGAAAGGATGTCGGTCCCTAGGACCGAACAAATCCGATTCCGGAAAATATATAAAAAAAGCGCTACGGAAAGGAATCACCGACAACTTGAAATTGTATTATTGGATCTACTAGTAAACTTATACTACTACTAGACGACCCGCAAGACCCATACTGTATACGCTGCTTCGGCGAGCTTCCGCGTCTATGTACTACCAACCAGCCTTGAGCCTATACACGTGTCGCCAGGGATAGTTCTACCAATCAACTTATTATTATCGGCTTATCAATTGATTGATTGGTCTCTTTCCTCATTCAGCTATCATACAGTTCATCCCTCAAAACTCTTCGTTTATACATAAAGCTCATCCAACATGGTATACGATTCATCACAAAGAACATGCCCCGTCCTCTTTACTGTTACCTCCGTGTGCAATTACTAACCGCAATCATGCCTCGTTCAGCCAGCCCTTGCTCATCTGGACAGCCTTCTCCCAGCGGGCGAAACGCTTGCTTGCCTCTTGCTCGGAGATCTGGGGCTTGAAAATGGTGCGGCCGTCTGTGTTGACATCCTTGAGGTCGTCGAAGCTTGCCCAGACGCCAACCGCCAGACCAGCGGCGATAGCGGCCCCCAACGCTGTCGTTTCTCGCATCGATGGCCTGTTGACAGGGATTCCGATGAGATCGGATTGGGTCTAGGTTCGGCAAAACGTTAGTCATGTGTCGCGAAAGAAAAAACTCTCCCCTCACTTGGCCGAAAAAAATAGGATCACGAAGAATGCGAGGTGGTATTGCTTGAATTTCTGCTTCAATCATAAGACATTGACATACCTGCATGATAAGATCGGAGTTGCACATGCCACCGTCGACGGCGAGTTCGGTCAATGGCTTGCCACTGTCCTTCTCCATGGCTCGCAGAATAGCGTTGGTTTGGAAACACGTAGCCTCGAGTGTCGCACGAGCGATGTGTCCACGCCGGGTGTAGGCGGTGATGCCGAAGATGGTGCCTCGGGCATCGTCGACCCAGTAGGGAGCAAAGAGACCGCTAAAGGCAGTGACAAAAGTGCAGCCACCGTTGTCCTCGACCTCCTCGGCAAGTGCGCTCAGCTTGGATGATGACTCGATGAAGCCGAAGTTGTCGACGAGGAACTTTACGCTGGATCCAGCGACAGCAATGCTGCCCTCCAAAGCGTACATGGTATTACCCTCACCGAAGTCAAAGGCGACGGTCGTCAGAAGACCGTGAGTCGAGATGACGGGCTTAGGGCCGACATTGTAGAGCAAGAAGCAGCCAGTTCCATACGTGTTTTTGGCGAGACCAGGAGTGAAGCCCTTCTGGCCGACCAGCGCCGCGGACTGGTCGCCAAGGCAGCCTGTAATCTTGGTACCCTTCAGCAGGGTGCTGGCCAAGGATCCGTAGGCCTCGGTGTCGGAAGAGCGCACAATCTTGGGCAGGAAGACCTTCTTGCGATCGAGACGGAACCAGTCAATGAGATCATCATCGTAGTCGAGCTTCTCTAGGTTCATGAACATGGTTCGCGAGGCATTGGAAGGGTCCGAGACATGGACGTTGCGCGCAGGACCGCCGTTGAGCTTGTAGGCCAACCAAGAGTCGACGGTACCAAAGGACAGGTTGCCCTTCTCATAGGCATCCTTGACCTCCTGGACGTTCTCGAGAAGCCAGAGGAGCTTGCTCACAGAAGGGTACGTGGACAAAGGGAGACCACATCGCTGAGTAAGCTCACTGGAACCGAGGCGGTTCTTGAGCTTGCGAACAAGCTCTTGGGATCGAGTGTCGGTCCAGACAATGGCATTGTGCAGAGCCTTGCCGGTGGTCTTGTCCCATACAACCGTGGTTTCTCTCTGGTTGGTGATGCCGACAGCCACGATCTGATCGCGCGAGTGGCCCTGGGTCTCGAAGGCCTGGACAGCGCCGTCAATGCACGACTCGACAGAGGATATGATTTCCTCAGGGTCGTGCTCGTGCCAGCTACATATAAGTAATTGACATATCAGTTCATGATCTAATGCGGTGGACCGGGGAATATAACTAGACTGACTCACCCAGGGTTCGGGTAGATTTGCGTGAACTCGAGCTGGTGTGTCGCAACGACCTCACCCTTCTGGTTGAAGATAAGGAAGCGGGAGCTCGTGGTGCCCTGGTCAATGGCTCCAACGAAGGTGGGTCGAGACATGGTGGGCTTTGGTTTTGATTTGGATTTGGATTTTGATCTTCTGAACTTCTTGGGGAGAAGCGAAGAGAGCATTCAGGGGGAACAAAAGCTTGTGATTTCCGAAAGTTTGAGGGGGCAATAGCCACAAACAGACGAATTAACGGCAGATGGAAGAGGACGTCAGAGAGAGAGAGAGAGAGAGAAGAGGGGAAGGACACGATAAGAAGAAGGAGGAACTGGAGCAGTATATAATAAATAAGAGAGAGATGAACAGGTCGTAAACGAATTGGCCTAACACGTTTATCTTTCTACGAGTACGGAGTACCTAACGCAGACACTTGCTCGTGAAAGTCGACAAGGCGCCGATCTGGAAGCCTCGCCGGACAAATTACCTCCACGGGGAACCCCTCAGGCGCAGGGGAATGTGGGCAGCTACCCCTCATCCCCCGCCATTTTTGGCCGTCTTGGGATTCTCAGCTCATGAACCATGAACCATCCCACGAAACCCCAGATTGCGGAGACCCAAGCCGTTGGTTGTCACGAGGAAGACGAAACGACGCGCGCTTGGCTTGACAGGGAGCGCCCCGAGTGCATAATACTACGACTATTGGAAACGGAACTGCTAAACGGACGACTAGCGAAGCAACATGGCCACGCGGATACCCTGTTCCTGAGACTTGCTTGCCTTCTTGCTTGCGTTGCCACGCGACATCAGCATCATAAAGCACATGGAGTTAGAGAATGGATGCGCCTTCGGTTCGGCATCGGTAACCCGAGGCATAATTCGGCATTTAAAGCAACGAGATATCCACAGCGCACAGATCTATCTCGGTACGCTTCGTCCCGACTCGGGTTAAAACAGCGGACACTACCGGGTATTATGATGGAACCCCGGACATATTGCTTACCCACTACGAAGTATCCTCCGTTTCGATCGTGATGCCGTAAAGAGGAAACAGCGGCGAGAGCTGCAGAGAGAGAGAGAGAGAGAGAGAGCTATCTGCCGTGGCTGACTGACGCAATTCAGCTTGGTATGTATTACTCCGAACCCTCATTAATGACCAAGACGCCACATGCAGCCAGAGATTGCAGTCATTATATTCAAGACAAGGGTACGAAGGACGAAGCAAGACTACGGAGTATTCGGGCGTCTGGCATGCCCTTCCGCCAATAGACACAAGCCGTGCCAGCCATGCTATGCATAGAGTTGGCTCCAGAAGCTTATTGCGCTGATCCTCTCCGCCGCCTTGCCGCTATCAGGCAATGCCTTTCATGTGGCGCACCCATTATGCCTCTCTCTCGGCTTTTTGGTCTGTCGCTATGTCCGATCTTTTCCCAGAAGAAATCTCTTCCCGCCGCCACTCGGTCTTGGCCTATCTAATCCACAAACAGCATGATCGAGGATCAGGTTTTCAACGTCTTTTTTCTCGTCTTTCTCCAGATATCCGGCCTCCGTGCCATCCGGACAGCACTGGTGGAGAGCAATTCGTTCATTCGACGGAAACAAAATTTCCAGAAGCCCCCAATTAGACGCAGGGGGTGATGCAAAAATGCATACGAGTAATGAGGTCTGCAGAAATAAGAGCCTCGGCCTGGTCTGCTGCACACGTCCCCATCTAGGCAATGGAGCCGTCATGGGTAGCAGTCTGGCTTGTTCGGTGTAAGCCGCCGAGTAGGCACCGCCATCGACACCCCGAATTCTCGGCCAACTCCTCTGCCCATTCCTCCTACTAGTACGGAGTGTAGTAGCCGATATGATTCAATTCCTCCCCTCACCAACAGACGTTACTATTCACAGCTTTCGCATGGCTGAGCCCGGCCTCTCGGGTCTCTAGCGCTTTCGTACCCTTGGAAGCTGGACCGTTGCACCCTGCTTCTCGCATACCGGGGGCGGGGGAGACCGTGTTCTCGATTCTTTGGGATCCACAACCAGCAGCGGTGTCACAAACAGTATCTGGTGATAGCATTGACTTTAACACCAGCCGCTGAAGCCCATTCAGCCATATATTGGCAGCCCCCTCATCTCGTGAACTCCCCGGCCGAAAACCCCGATCTCTCCATCTTCTAGCTTCACCTCTCCCCGTTTCCATCGCTCAAAGTCTTGTTTGCCCCACGGGGAACTCGATGGCTTACCCTCTTGCCGAGGATTGAAGAACAGCTTCTCCGTTTTCGTCGTGCCCAGCGGACAAAATAGCTTTTCTTTACCACGTGGAGTTGACATCACAGACTTGAGCCTTGGCCTTGTTCGAAAAAACTATAACACAGCTTCATCTCCCACCTCATCCGTCTTGTCTCCAACTCCAACTCCATCAATCATCAATTTCCTTTCCCCATGTCCATCTCCAACCCATCGCCAGAGACATTATCAGAGACTTCCATGGATAAGAGCGCCACTGTTCACCAGTACGAGATGGGTAGCTCTACTACAAACGACGAACATCCCAGAGCCGATCTGATGTCTTCCACGGAGGAGGAACAGCTGGCCTGGAGCGGTATTCGCGAATACTGCCAGGATTTCTTCTCAGAGTTCTTGGGCACTATGATCTTGATCATCTTCGGTGACGGCGTCGTCGCCCAAGTTGTCCTTAGCAAGGGCACCAAGGGTGATTACCAGAGTATCTCCTGGGGCTGGGGGTAAGTCAATGCCGCGTCACTTTACCAAGAAAACTGTGGTTGACAGAAAGCTTGATGATAGTATTGGCGTCATGTTTGGTGTCTACGCGGGTGGCAAGTCTGGTGGTCATCTCAACCCTGCAGTCACCTTCGTCAATTGCCTCTTCCGTGGCCATCCGTGGCGAAAATTTCCCGTCTATACCCTTGCCCAGATCCTCGGTGCTATGGCCGGCGCAGCCATTGTTTATGGCAACTACAAATCTGCCTTTGACGAATTCGAAGGTGGTGCGGGCATCCGAACGGTTACAGGGCCCAATTCCACTGCCGGAGTCTTCTGCACCTACCCAGCTCCTTTTATGACCCGGACAGGCATGTTCTTCTCCGAATTTGTTGCCAGCAGTGTCCTGATGTTCGTCATCTTCGCTCTCGCCGACCCCGGCAATATTGGTGCCGGAAATCTGATGCCCATTTGCCTTTTCTTCCTCATTTTTGGCATTGGTGCCTGCTTGGGTTGGGAAACTGGCTATGCTATTAACCTCGCCCGTGACTTTGGTCCTCGATTGGTGTCTTATATGATTGGCTATGGTCATGAAGTGTGGTCAGCTGGAGGCTACTACTTCTGGGTGAGTTAACCTCTCTCGGGACTCTTGTATGGTTCATTCTAACTAACATAATGTCAACAGATTCCCATGGTTGCTCCGTTCTTTGGCTGCACCTTCGGCGCGTTCTTGTACGACGTCTTCGTTTACACTGGCAAGAGCCCGATCAACACACCAATGCTTGGTCTCACCCGGCTGTTTTCACCTCGGAGGAGCACATGGTCCAATACCTATGCCGCCAAGCTGGAGGCATCAAAGGTTTAATTGCTTGGGTATGGAAACGCCATGGTATTACTATTTTGTTTTTAATTTTGGAGAACGGCACGAGAAATTTCTTCTCGGGAGACAACAGAAAAATACCCAAAACCCGACAGAACTAAAAAGAGGTGTGCTACTACTGTAGCAGGGTGGTAGGTAGCTTGGACATGTTCTGCATTCTTTGTTGATATTGTTGGTTGTTAAGTAGGTACTATGTGGGGATAGCGAGCGATAAAAAATTTGATGTTTTTTTTTTTACCTTATAAACGATCAGAGATCATGCGTGGTCTAGGCCACATTCACATGCCAATAGTAGTTTATTGGCTTACTCGTTATCTCTACTCGTCTTCACGGACCACGCGGAGCCGCTCCACGGAGGATTTGAGTGACAGACAATTCGGACCCAATCCGACGCCTCTAGAGCACTGGCTTGTGGTCCTATGTGGTTCAACAAGCTGTCGTCCAATAAACAGAATTCGCTATGAAAGAAGCGCCAAACGCCCTGGGCGACGTATTATATTAATTGACTTGCTGAAGGGCGCGTTGGGCGAAAGGACCATGTAGTTTCCAGGCCCGGTGACGCTATTGCCACTGCGCGTGGATACTCACCTCCACATACCTCTTAGGACGTCGCCTTTTTTATGATTTTCGAAAAAATTGCAAATTTACTTGGCTGATTATTAAGTTTATATGAGTGGCTCAGAGATTTTGTGCCCAAATTTTTTACAAGGCGAAGTCCTTTTAGTTGGTTTCCAGAGGACCTACCAACGGGTAAGTTGTTGGCACTTCCTTTATCGCCTGATTTTCGCGGGTAATACATGTATACTTGAGAGCATGATGTCTGATTGGTTAGTATCCCTGAAAGTGACCGCTGTGCTCCTTTCGCGCACTCCAAGGGATATCTAGAATCCGAGCGTAACATTTCTGAACCTCGGATACTGAGTTGTGCGTAGTCAACCCGCCGAGGACTTCACGGAGTGCTCTGGCATTATTAATGGAGTTTGTGTAGGCATTAAGGAGTGCAACAAATTGAGTTGTGTGGCTTGTTTGGTCATGGGACTTGGTGATAGTGGCTTGGCCCTCGTATTCAATAGTATCGCCAAGCATAAAAATCCGTCTCTTTTCTCAAACATGGGGAAAGTTGAAAGAAATTGCGAATATCCAGAATCGGTTATCTGCAGCATGCTAGAGTCGGAGTTTTGTCTTATACAGACGCGTTCCGTTCTCTCGTGGGAGAAAGTCAGGGAGGGAGAGACAGACAAGAGTCAACTTTTGAGACTCCATATTCCGTAGATTACAAACGCCATCGTGGAGTCTTTGTGAATCGAGAACCTTTCACAGTTTCATAGACCCCACCTGAAAATTGGACTGCGCAGAGAATCTTTGATTAAATGTTGGCGGAAGAACAGACACTGTCTCAGACCGTTACGATAAGGTCGCTCTGTGGATACTCCGCGCTTCGTATACCTACATATGGAATGGGCGCAGAGCTGAGAATAAGTGTTTGCTTTGGACTTGCGAAAGGCGGGTGCTAGCTTTAATATTTAACATGTCCTTCTACTCGTGTTGATGTTGGTATTTTAGCCGTTTGTATGAAGTACGAGGTACCTTATGGAGTAAGAGCCTTGTATGTATGTATGTATTGCATGGCAAAGGATCCGTTCATGCAACAATCCAATCCGGGGAGGGACGCTCTCCCACGTTTTATTAGCCTCGGCCCTTTTCCCATCTACGAGCACGTAGGCCTACTTCGTACTGGCACTAGTATTTATCAGCTGTTTTTTTTTTTAGGAGGAGAAGCATTGGGTAATCAGCAAGCTCGTACTCCAGACTCCGAACATTAAATGGTGTTGCAAATAGTGTCCAATAACAGTGCAGTAAAGTATGCTCAGACCCCAACTCGGCATTTTGACAGCGAGGATTCCGAAGCTAGGATCCACAATGTAGTCACTCCCGGCCGTTTATGCACCGGCTAAATAACGTACCGAGAATCTTATGGAGATGACTCGGTTATTTCGGTATTATGATCCCGAGATACAGGGTTTATGTCTTGCGCCAGAAGGAAAAAGTTGAAACTCCTCCACTTACAAACGCAATCTATCCATGATATTGGGGACCATGGGGCTTCCAAACTCCGTATCCCGGAGAAGCAGGCTGTCAAACCCACAGAATGATTGGCCTGGAGCGGCGCCGGTCAAAACTCCGGTATGATCGGGAGCAGTTTTTCAACAACTGTGACATCATGAGAGAAAAAGGGGAATACCGAAGAGACAATGCAACGTTTGCAAACCACCACGTGGAGCTTCTATCCCAACGATTTGCAGGCTGCAATACCTTCTCCTCTCTCGCACTCTTCGCCCCATTTTCCGTATTTGGTCTCCCGCGACTCATCGCTGCCAAGGTCTCTCCCGCTTATCGAACATTGATATCACCCTGAACCTTGACCCCCGTCGGGGATCGTCAACTACCGAGATCAGCTCAGCCATTGTCACCCTATCTGACGTGAACTGACAAAGTAATATTTTCCTACTTCTCCCCCTCTTATAAGATTTCTTCTTCTTCAATTCTCGGATTCAGCTTCCCTCCTGTACTTCCCATTTACCCATAACTTCAAAAAAGGCCGGCCCCCCTTACAACGCCCTTACCAGAACACATCTCGACGCTCGTCCCGGTTCTGTAATCGACTCCTCATTCACATACTATGGCTCGAGGCTTTTCGAGCTTAAGACGACCCCTCTTGGGATTCACTGCCGCCGCTACTGCGGGAGGCGCCATCATCTACACCACCCGCAACAGGATATCGCACAACCAAAGACCCCTAGCAGACGTCAAGCGCGACAACACAGGCAGTATCATCCCGCCATCGTTCCCCGCCATCAAGTCACGATTAGAACAGCTTGCCGAGCTGCAGCGTCACAGCACAAGCAGCGGATCTTCTGATGAGTACGATCTCCTCATCATCGGCGCCGGTGCGACTGGCACCGGTATCGCCCTGGATGCCGTAACCCGTGGTCTAAAGGTCGCTGTCGTGGATCGTGACGACTTCTCCGCTGGCACCAGCTCCAAGAGCACGAAGCTTGTCCATGGCGGCGTGCGCTACCTCGAAAAGGCCGTCTGGAACCTCGACTACTCACAGCTTCAGCTTGTCATGGAGGCACTTCACGAACGCAAGACCTTTCTCACCATCTCACCCCACCTTTCCAACTCACTACCCATCTTGCTACCCCTTCAGAGCTGGTTTCAGGCGCCCTATATGTGGATTGGTACGAAGGCCTACGACTTGCTTGCTGGCTCGCAAGGCCTGGAGAGTTCATATGCCATGGGCAGAAGCAAGGCCCTTGCAAATTTCCCCCAGTTGCGCAGGGATAATTTGGTCGGCGCCCTGGTTTACTATGACGGACAGCATAATGATTCTCGGATGAATGTCTCGCTTGCGCTTACAGCATCATTGTATGGCGCAACTGTCTTGAACCACGTCGAAGTTACGGCCTTGGAGAAGGATGCAAGCGGTAAGATCTGCGGCGCAAAGCTTCGAGACGTCATGGCTCCCCTGGATAACGGTGATGGCAAGGAGTTCTCCATACGTGCCAAGGGCGTGATCAACGCTACTGGACCTTTCGCCGACGCCGTTGAACAGATGGACGATCCTTCTCGCAAGGCTCTTGTGGCTCCCGCCTCTGGCGCCCACGTAATGCTTCCCGGAAATCTGTGTCCGAATGGCATGGGCATGCTCGATGCAGCGACTTCTGATGGGCGAGTTATTTTTGTGCTGCCGTGGCAGGGATACACACTCGCTGGCACGACGGACAGTGCTTGTGAGATTGAACGGGAACCTGTTGCGCAACAGGACGATGTGGATTTCATCCTGAAGGAGGTTAGCAAAATGCTGGCGCCAGAGTCGCAGCTTACACGCTCGGATGTCCTTGCCACCTGGTCTGGTGAGTGTTGAGATCTACGTCATATTGATGAATGTCATACTAACACTAACCTTCATAGGAATCCGTCCTCTTGTCCGAGACCCCAAAGCCAAGAACACTGAATCTCTAGTCCGAAGTCACCTCGTTACCGTCTCTCCCTCTGGTCTCCTCACCTGCGCCGGTGGCAAATGGACCACCTATCGCCAGATGGCCGAAGATGCCGTCGACGAGGCTATCAAGACCTTCAAACTGACTCCATCTGCCGTCCCTCTTCCCGATATTAGCGGCGCTGGACTTCCCGGCCTTAGGACCACCGGCTCTTGCATTACCCGGAATGTTCCTCTCCTCGGTGCCCATGGTTATTCATCTGCCCTCGCCTCGCAGCTGATGGAGGTTCATCCAATTGATGCCGATGTCGCTCACCACCTCGCTCACAACTACGGTGATCGTGCCTGGGCTGTGCTTGCTTCCTCCACCTCGCCGTCTGCCACATCTCGTCTTGTATCCACCCTTCCCTTCATCGAGGCTGAAATCCGCCATGGTGTTCGATCCGAGGCTGCCTGCACAGCTGCCGACCTAATCTCCCGCCGCACACGACTCGCTTTCCTCGACATTGACAAGGCCCTGAGAGCGCTCCCGCGTGTCATTGACGTCATGGCTGAGGAGCTTAGTTGGAGCACCGCACGGAAGCAGCACGAGTGGAGCGAGGCCATTTTATTCTTCAAGTCTATGGGCTTAGCGGATGACAAGTTAAAAATCACTCGCGAGGAGGTCCAGGCCTTGCCAGCCCCAACTACCAAGGTGCCTACGGTATCAAGTGGAGTACAGGACATTGAGCTGGGGAAACTGGAAGCTAATGGCGTTATGGCATGAAGAGACAGTTCAATTTTTTCCACTTCAGTAAAATTGAAGAAGATTCAACGTACATAGTTTGTTTTCGGCATAGTGAGGAGGGGGCTTATGATACCTTGGGTTTAATCTGAGCGAGTATAGATCTTCATGGGATGGCCGAATTGCATTTGCATTGCTTGTTAGTAGCGTTGGGATATATATACTGAATTAGACTTATGTTTTCTTTTGTTTAAATAAATTATATGTTTTTTGAGGTAATCGAAAGTGGAATATATTTGGCTTGATGATGATTGTATCTACCACTCGTATATACCATTGCACAGACTACTCATTATATACTCCCGTTACTATAGATAACCCTTATGCCGCAGTTGTTTACAATGCTAGTATACTAATAAAATAGTAAAAGCTCCGAATACTCTCATCGGTTAACCACTTACTAGCTTGGGGTATCTATGTTTTTGCAGTCCCTGTTTTATTGCCACCCGCTTGTTTGGCTAGGGAGCTCGTTTGTATATATTCCTCAAATATTTGCAATAATTTTCAAGTATAATGAAGGGAAATCTGAGCTCTCCAATCATAGAGTATTTTCAGTTCTGGGATGTCGCCCCTTTGCCTACCTTGTAGGTATGCAAACAACGGAAATTTTGGAACGACACCTGGTGGGCAGCTGTCGTCTTCCTCGCCAACCCACCACTTGCCCTAATTTCTTTTACCTATTTATTGGTTCAAAAAGAGGAGACTTCTGTTTCTTTCTTTTCTCTTCTTCAAGTTTGGCTCGAGTGAAAAAAAAATTTCACCGTTCCTCAACCTTTTGGAGAAACTCGCCTTTTCTCCCACTTTCGAGGGAAGCCTACCACGGCCCATCGCCATCAAAAGCCCACTCGTTTCTAGCTCTTTTCTTAATAACTTTAATCACAGCTACACAGAGGACTAGTGGAAAGACGAGAGAGACATTAGCATCATGTGGTTTGTGACCCAATTTCGCTGATCCCAAGGCATCGAGGAGGCTGACTCTGAACACATCAAGGATAAACGTCGAGCTTTAGAATCCAGTTCTCCGACCTACAACACCTTCAGACTCGAACAAAGAGAAGCTGGTTATATAACACCCCGCTCTGAGTCCAAAATGGCTAGTGAACCCGACTTTCGAAGAAGGGACTGGGGCAGTCCTGTCCCTCGCCTTTTTCGATACAGATTTGGACAAAGAACGCCACAAGGAGCTGCACCGTGGCGCAATAGACAACCGACTTTCCCAAGGTACACCGGTGAGAATATCATGGACTGGTATATCCACGACCGACTTCGTTGGATCTGGAACGAAGAGCGAGGACTATGGTCACCTGAAGAAAGACAAGCTTTTGTGGAATGGGTTGATAAAGCGAGGATCACACAAACCGCCATGTCAATGAGCAAACACCCGCTCACGAGATACCTAAAACGCCGCGAGCCGAACTGGGGACACTTCCTCGTCTTGAGAGCGATATTTGGCGCATCCAGATGCTCGACACAGGACTGGTGGCAAGATTTCAAGATGAAATACCCGCGGGCAACTGAGGACGCGCCCCCTGGTATACTGCCGAAACGGGTCGCAAATGTGTTGGAAACTAATATAATGGCACCGCCATCAATTGCCCCGATAGCCACAGTGGAGGATAAGGGCCAAGCACGGAAGCGTAATGAGAACACTTTGCTGACCACTATCAGCTCAGACACCGTGACTCAAGAGGGTAAGTGCATGCTCCAAGCTGTCACGTTAGTGAACGTTGAGGAGGACGCTGCTAATACTTTGTCTAGAAGTGCACCAGAGAGGAGAACCACGGCAAGTATACTCACGACGACGGGAAGCCAATCTAGTGATGCTGGATAGCCCGTCTTCGGAATCCGAGGTCGAAGAAGTCACAATGCGACCCGCCGTCGAGAAGGGCTATGATGCCCAACACAACCAGCGAGAGCAAGAGGAAGAACCTGCTGATCAGGAGACGCTCGAGTCGGACCTAGAGTGGTCTGAATTCATGACCAACGCTTCAGATCAGAAGTCACAGAGGTGTTGCAGCCATGAGAAGGAGCTCAAGAGGCAGGGAAAACGGCAAGAAAAGCTAATCGCCGACCTGACTGAATATGTCCAGAAGCTGGAGAAGCAGTTACAGGCACATGGTGCAACTGTCAGTAGTGTGGTGGAGGACCAGAAGAAGGCTCAGAAGTGGCATGAGCGTGTCAACAAACGAATGTGGGCGATGAAAACAAGGCTGGAGAGGAAGTAAATAGCGGTATGGTAATTGAGGAAGAAGACCGCGGATATGTAATATTAGAGTAAGGACTATAAGGACTTCAAGGTAATGAAAAGCAATGGTAATCGCTGTAACTCATCTGTTGTTAGTCTATTCATCTTGTATCTTCAAGAAGACTTGAAAGAATGCCCACTTCTGCATCTCTTTGTATTTACATAGTAACGTGATATTGACGGATTATTTAGTGGCCTGATGGAGCAAGGCATCAAGCGGGCAGCGGGCAGCGGGCAGCTGGCAGGTTGCTCGCCAGCCGATTTGTTGCTCAAGAAATATAAAAACTCTCTCTAGATTCGACTTGTGCAAATTTTTTCACTCCTACACACCTTCTGAAGAGACTCAACCTCTCGCTCATGCATATCAAGAGAACTTTATCCAACCAGCACCACTAAAGGTGTCCGCAAACCACATACCGGCCTCGAGTCAGGCATCAGACTGCTTTGACGAGACATACGAGTCCCCCAGAACAAAAAGAGTGAAATCAGTTTCATGAGGTTGGTTGCCCAGTCAGCCTGATCAACAAACATTCGAGGGTATACAAAGACCATCGGCATCATGAGTTACCAGGCAACTTCGGATCAAGATATGCTTCCACCGTATAAGGGTGGTAATATTGTCGACTGGCACATATATTCCCGACTTTGGGGGATCTGGCAGACCGAGTTCACGTCATGGTCGCGTCACAACAAGCAAACGTTCTTGTCCTGGGTACACAGGGCGAAAGTGACAGGAGCCACGGGTACGATGGGCAGGCATCCTCTCACCAAGTTTCTCCGTTGGGGGGCACCGAACTGGGGACATTTTGTCATTCTGAGAGCCATGTTCGGCGCGTCTGACTGCACTGGACAGCCCTGGTGGCCGGATTTCAAAATCAGATACCCGAGAGCCCTTGAAGATGCACCACGAGGTGTGGTTCCTCGAGGAGTTAAAGAGGCTATACGATCCGGCGTGTTTAGCACCACCATCAAATGTCCCAATTCCCACGAGGGAGCATATGAATCACTGGCAGCAACAATCAGCGGAAAACAGACAGGTCGCGATCCACCAGCCGGCCATTGGGGATCCAGCGGCGCCTCTTCCTGAAGACGCACCGGAAGTCAAACGCGAGAACTCCGGTGAGCTGCAGCTAGACAGCAGACGTGGAAATGTTTCCCTAGATTCTGCGCCAGAACAACCGAACCCAAAGAAGAAAAAGCACAAGAAGAAGCAAACTAACTCGGAAAATGTTGGTCCGGAAAAGACCGAAAAGACCCATCGAGAGGAAGTCTTGGAGAAGCAGGTTGAAGAGACAGATGAGCCAGAGCCAGAGCCCGAAACAAAGCGACAGAAGAAGAAGAAGAAGAAGAAGAAGCGAGCCAATTCGGAAGAGCTTGGTCAGGAAAACACCAAAAAACCGCGACGAGAGATAATTGTCGTGGAGGAGCTGGTTGAAGAGACAGATGAGCCAGACCCCGAGTGGTCCGATTTCAACAAGTCCGCGAAACTTGAGCAGAAACAAGGCGATTCGGAGACCATCAAGGCACTGGAGGAACAGGTGAAGAATCAGAAGGGCCAGATTTCGGACTTGGCTACTACGGTTCGAAAGCAACACGAGCTCATCAAAAATTTGGAAGCCCGCCAGAATGCAGCCGAGGAATGGCACAAACTTTCTGACAAGAGGATGCAGGCGATGAGGGAGGCAGTTGCTCGCAAGTAAAGGGTGGTGGTATCTTGATTGAGGAAAGAAGACTATGGAGCAACTAGTGTTGTAATAAGGGCTTTACAGGTAATGAAAAGCAATGGGAATCATAAAAAAAGTAAAAAAAACTGCTCTCCTGCTCGCTGTCTACATCGCCTCATGTCTCAAAGACTTTCCACCAACGTAGCTTTCTGCAGTGTCGACAAACAATTTTCGTCCCTTGACCCACGACACCATGATGCCAAACAGTTTCCAGTTGCCAATCTGGCCAGTGGCATACTTCTGCCCGAGAGAAAGGAAGATCATCGTCTTTCCCGCTGGCTTGTACGTTGGAATGGATCCCTTGCCTGTTAGAGTGGCATCCAGAGCGGATGCTAAGTGGATGATCTGGCCATCAGTAATGGTGAGCTGCTTCGGCTCTCTGTTGCCCACGTCGCCAAGGGCCCAGATGTTCTCCGTGCCGACGACTCGAAACTTGTCATCCAACTTGACATTGCCATCCGAATCCAGAAAGTCGTGTGGGACAAATTCGGTGTTGACTCGAATTCCGTAAACAGGGATGTAGGCATCCGCAGCAATCGTGCTCCCGTTGTCCAGCGTCAAGGTTTGCGATGTTCCATCCTCGCTGGGCTGGGCGTTTATGACTTTTGATTTGCGAACGAGCTTGACGCCGAGCTTCTGCAGGTCTTTATCCATCGTGGAGCGAACGGATGGGAGGATGTCCTTTGTGCTTTCCAAAGGAAGCTCTCCGTTGATCACGAGAGTGACTTGCTTCTGGCTTCCGTACTTGGCGGCCAGCTCACCAGCTACCTCGATTCCGGTGGCGCCAGCTCCGGCAACAACGATGGTCTTTGCATCTCCGACTTTCTTCTGGAGCGCATGCCATGCTGAGAGCGTCTCATCATGTGTGCCAATGGGCTTGAAGGGAAGCCCACTCGAAAGTCGCGAACCGGTGGCAATGACCAGCTGGTCGTACGGAATGCTGCGGTCGCCGCCATCGTTGGTGAGAATGTCAACGGAGTTGGCGGACTGGTTGATGCTCTTCGCCTTGCCAAGGACGAACTCGAATTGATCGGCCGAGTGCTGCTTGAACGCATCCGCGATGGGGGGGAATAAGGACTTGTCGGGAATTGCTCCGGGGATAACACCACGAGTGGCTGCGACGTTCCAGAAGAAGTGGCTGTTGGGAGAAACGAGGATGACCTTGACGCTGGCCTTAGGGACGGTGTATTTGAGGAGCCTATGCGCGAGCGGCAGGCCGGCCCAGCCTGCGCCGAGAATAACGACAGTCTTAGCCATTAGATGCTTCGTCTGGGTGTTTTGCTTGAGTTGGTTGAGTTGGTGAATCAAGTTGACAGGTCTCTTTGGATAGGCGAGCTGGGCTTTAAAGAGCTGTCGCGTCGCGGGCTGTGAGCCGCAGTGTCGTCGGTCTCGGCCATCGTGCCAGCAAAAAAGTTTGTCCTTGCTCAGTTATCTTGCGACAACAGCAATACCTGCGCCTGATAATCGAGCAAGGCGAGATCTTCAATGTACGATCGTCATTGGTGTGGGTCCATCGATGCAACAGGGATTCTGGACCGAGCTCCGTGTCCGAGACCGATCCTCCGCTTGGCTTAGTCATCGCGGACCGCTCGTCCCTTGTACGTATAGTAGTATGTGCATCCTCAGGGTCTCACCAAACTAACATCGCTCGATCTCGGTCTCGGTCTCGCCCGAATATCGAGACTGAAACCATCGCATGCCACACCAGATATCCGTCTAGGTACGGCCTGAAGCTAGGCTGCTGGGGTGCATTTTTAGCCGCATAGTCTATCCGAAAGCTGGCGCCGCTCTCGCTCGTCCCGCCTCCGATGGCCGACCCCGCCGCTGCCGCGCCTTCATTTGGCGTCATATCGTCTCGTTCCCGGAATCCTTTAGAGGAGACAAACACGCCGGCAGATGATGGATTGAGAATCTGGAGCTGTGTCACCTGTCGGCGAAGAAAGGTCAGGTGCGACAGACGGGATCCCTGTGTAAACTGCGTGAAGAACAACATCGAATGTCATTTCCCAGTAACGGGTCGACTGCCGCGTCGTCGAGATCCAACGACCTGGCAGTCGCCTACGCAGAAGCAGGCCGAGCTGTTGGGACGTCTTAGACGTCTGGAGGCCCTTGTTACGGAGCTGACAGCGCAGGTCGAAGATGGTCCGGATGTGGATCAGGTGCAGAGTGGACAGGCCGTATCTACGGGTATGACCCCGGCTCTCTCCGCCGGTGCTTCGGGATCGGATACGACAACAGTACAGACACCAAGCTCAACCTCTCATGCGCCATTCCCTGGATTCATGTCTGCAATGGCATTGCAGCTCGGTAGTGAGCCCGATGAGGAGTTTGGACGATTGGTGCTTGACAGAGAGGGTGGAATGCAGATCGGCAAAGGCTTCTGGTCCATTTTTTGTAATGAGGTATGTGGCAGTTCCCGGGTTCAAGCAAGTAAATCTCACAATGGTGATTAGGTTGAGAATATATTTCAAGCAATTCAGGATGTAACCGAGATCCAAGCAGAGTTGGAGGCTGATGCGGCCGCCACTCAGACCTTAGGTCAGTCCTCCCCAGGCAATCAAAGTCTGGGCTTCTTTTTGGGAACTGCATATTCGCAGGGATTTAGTGGTCTAGATGATTTGCACCCTCTTCCATCACAAATGCTTTTCATCTGGAGGGCGTATGTCGAAAATGTCGACCCATTCATCAAAGTTCTTCACGTCCCAAGCGTCGAAAAGATCATCACCAGCCTTCGTGGTAAATTCAGTTCCCTAGGCCCTAATATGGAGGCGCTCTTTTTTGCCATCTCGCTGGCGGCGATCACGTCGCTTGACGAAGATGAAGCTGTCGCATGCTTTGGCACCCCTAAAGCACAATTACTCGCTCGTTTCCGACTTGGTATCGAACGAACGCTTGCGCAGGCCGAACTTCTCACTACAAAAGACATAACCGTGCTCCAGGCATTCGTCATTTATCTCTCCATTCTTCCACACATCGGGTCACAGGAACTGGTCTCACCCTTGGCTGGTCTTTTACTGAGAATAGCCACATCTCTAGGATTACATAGAGACGGCGCCAATACACGACACTCACCACCTTTGACGCCTTTGGATATGGAAATACGCCGCCGCCTATGGTGGCAAATCGTTTTCATTGACTCGCGGACACGAGACCCCCGTGTTCCTGGACTATCGGTAACAGAAACCAATTTCGATACCAGAATCCCTGCCAATATTAGTGACACGGATCTTGGACGGGACTCGTTAGAATCAAACGAATCGGTGATGAAGGTGACAGAGGCAACACTTTGTGTTCTTCAATGCGAGATTTGGCGGCTCTATCGTTTTCTCCATGCAAACTCGAGTAAAACTCTGGACGCCCATCTTCAAATATTTCACGGAGCAAAGGCGAGAGTTGAAGGCACTTATTTTACAAGTGTTTCACCAGACTATACCTTCGAGTCACTTGTCAGATCGATGGTGTCGCACTTCTTTGCTAAAGTTGAGCAGGCCATCTACCGACAACACTTCCGGGGTCTCAAAGAAAACACATCTATTGGCAAAACGAGACCGACCCAGCAAATGTTGGATCATTACTTGAACGTCTCCATCTCTGTCCTTGAAGGCACACATGCGCTCACGACCGAGCCTGCATGGCAAAAATGGAGGTGGCAGCTGCAAGGTCACTTTCATTGGCGCTCGATGGGCACAGTTTTCATGCAGCTCTGTCAGTCTCCGTGGACTGCAGTTTCTGAGAGGGGGTGGACCTTGGCGCGAAAGTTGTTTGATGGATTACCGGAAGAATCAAAGGAAAATCCAATGTGGCCGCAGTTGAGTCAGTTGGTTGCCGTTGCAGAGGCGCGTCGTCAGGAGGCATTGACTCAAACTCCATTGCCTTTGGATGGAACTGGAGTACAACAACCGTCCCAGCTGTCTGGTGATAATTCTTCTACGTGGACTTTTATCGATTCGCCACAGATTGGAACACACATGATGCAACCGACAACAGGCATAAGTAGTATATTTCCGGGTGTCCAACCAGCCGCTCCTGAAGGGGTTACTGAATACTCCAGCCTGGAGGAACTGTTGGGAGGTGGGGAACTGGGCCAGGGCCACGACTTCACGACGGACTTTGTTCCAACGAATTGGCAATCTTGGGATGAAATGGCTGCACCGGATTATGATTTCTGGGATCCCCACCAAGCACTCTAACCTCTCGAGTCAGCCAATGGTTGGATCGTTTGGGCGCTGACATGGTAGTATGTTTTGAGAAAAGGACGACAAGCATACATCAGCACACAGGCGTCTCTATGCTATGAGAAGGTGGCGTGATGTACGAAGTAGTACATGTAATAAGCCACCCCAGACGTTGTCCAAAGCGGAAGTTGGGATGACATCGGCGTTTGGTCTGTCTGATGCGGGGAAAGAGCGTAATCGCCATAGGCCTCGGTTCTCGTGTTTTGGGTCGTTTTGACGTGGGCCGAGGCTCAAAGGGCGATAAAATCCACTGATTCAATTGATTGTTTGATGTCAACTGAAGAAAAGACATTGGGGCTAATAAGTCTGCAACGGCTCGATTCTGTGAGTGTGTTTGTACTACGGAGTAATATCTACGGAGTACTCCGTTCCTGATGTCAGTGGAGGCTGCTAAACGGCTCTCTAGCGGCTGGAATACAGTGGTGATAGGTGATAGTAGAAGGGTTATCAGAGTGGAGGTAAAGCGGTACTAGATAGTACTTGCATTAGCTAGGTATTCTTCTTAGCGGCCAGCGGATTTACTGAGTGTATGGCATCAGTACGCCCGACACTACGAGTACATAAGACGGTTGCCGCGGGCAGCCGCTGCATGTGACTCCAACTGGAACGACTGAACTCGGGCAGCTTCATTCACTCACTATCACTTCTGACGTACGATTTCAATATTAAACCTGCCAGGATCCGCTGCAGGAAACGACAGGGTTTCATTGTTGCTCTGATTCAGTAACTTGTAAGTTTCTCTCGTCCCCAATGGTCTGTCTGCATCTCCATCTCTACCTCGCCTCTAAGACCATGCACAACACAGACAGAGACGCCATGGCTTCAGAGAGCGACGACGAACAGAAGCCCGTCATTATTGTCGGCGGCGGCTTGGCCGGCCTGGTTGCTGCCTTTGAACTTTCGGAGCGCAATGTCCCTACCATTATCATCGACCAGGAAAATGCCAACAGCCTCGGAGGACAGGCGTTTTGGTCCCTCGGCGGCCTCTTCTTGGTCGACTCGTCCAATCAGCGCCGCATGGGCATCAAGGACTCTCGTGAGCTGGCGATGCGCGACTGGTTTGGCTCTGCTCAGTTTGATCGCGAGGAAGAGGATTTTTGGCCGCGGCAATGGGCCAAGGCGTTTGTTGACTTTGCGACAGATGAGTTTGAGGACTACGTGAAAGCTCGGGGACTGGGATTCGTGTACAATGTGGGATGGGCAGAGCGGGGCGATGGCACTGCCAACGGCCATGGCAACTCCGTGCCGAGGTTCCACATTTCCTGGGGAACGGGACCGGAGGTCGTGCGAATCTTCCGAGAACCTGTTGAGAAGGCGGCGGAGAAGGGCATAGTGCAGTTCAAGTTCCGGCACGTGGTGGACGACTTGATCGTCGATGAGAAGACGGGCAGGGCGATTGGCGTCAAGGGGCGAATCCTGGAAGAGGATGATTCCCCGAGAGGTGTCAAGACATCGCGGAACGTGGTCGACAAATTTGAGTTGTATGGATCAGCCGTTGTCGTCTCCTCAGGCGGCATCGGAGGCAACGTCGATGCTATCAAAAAGGCGTGGCCCGTCGAAAGACTGGGCCCCAAGGTGCCCGAGCACTTCGTCGTCGGTGTCCCGGCCCACGTCGATGGCCGCATGATTGGCATTGCAGAAACATCCGGTGCCAACATCGTCAACCGTGACAGAATGTGGCATTATGTCGAGGGATTGCACAACTGGAACCCAATTTGGCCTGGACACGGCATCCGTATCCTCCCCGCGCCGTCCTCCCTCTGGCTCGACGCCACCGGCACAAGACTTCCACCCGCATTATTCCCCGGAACGGACACATTGAACACGTTAAAGAACATCTGCAAAACAGGCTACGACTACAGCTGGTTCATCCTGGATCAGTCAATTATTGCACGGGAGTTCGCTCTCTCTGGCTCAGAGCAGAACCCAGATATCACGGGCAAGAGCATTTGGCAGATGCTCACCAACAGAATCTTCAGCAAGAAGGGAACTCCTCAAGTTCAAGCCTTCCAAGAACACGGCAAAGATTTCGTCGTCCGAGATAATCTCAAAGATTTAGTAGAAGGCATGAACGAACTAGCAAAGGGGCGAGGGCCGATGCTCGAGTACGAGAAGATCAAAGAGGTTGTTGAGGCCCGCGACGGTCAGTTCGACAATCCTTATTCCAAGGATGCACAAGCCATGCTCATCAACAACGCGAGAACGTACTGGCCCGACAAACGCAGTCGTGTTGCCGTGCCGCATCGTCTGCTGGACCCTGCACATGGGCCCCTGATTGCAGTTCAGTTGAACTTGCTCAGCCGCAAGACTCTCGGTGGTATCGAGACGAACCTGCAGAGCAATGTGATGAGAGCCGATAAGACGCCATTCCCGGGGCTATACGCTGCGGGCGAGGTGGCAGGATTTGGTGGAGGAGGTGTCCATGGCTACAACTCACTTGAGGGAACGTTCTTGGGAGGATGTATCTTCTCAGGGCGGGCGGCCGGCCGGGCGATTGCGGATGAGCTTTTAGGACCAGCCAAGCAGTGAGAATTATTAAAAGAGGAGTTTACGGCAGCTGCAAGCGGAAGCTTGAGGAGTAATCGTCCACGCGGTGACACTCGAGAACGACTGTCGCACGTTGTAACACCACCAGAAGGAGATGGTGTTGGAACCCAGAACCGCTGCAGGTGGTTACTGGATACGAGTCAGGAACATGGTATGATATGAATGCTTCACCATGGGAGAAGCTGTATTTTGAGTGTCTTTTATGATTTTGAATCCATGACGCCTTTGGAATCAACAGCGATCCCTCTCCTCTGTGCCTTTGTTTCCCATTCAATTCTGCGGCAGATAGACCAAAATCTCTAGCCCATTGTTATACGGCACCGTCAGGTTGATGAAGCCGCTCTCTGGACTCCGAGTGTACTCGAAGAATTCTTGATAGCCCTCTGCCGCCGAAATAGTGTTATCGGCAATGACGATTGCCCCGGGACGCATCTTGGTCTGAACAAGCTTCAACATTGACATTATCACATCGGTCCAGACTGTATCACTGTTAACCTTTACCGTTCCAACAGGTCAAAGGGAGAGTGCCATACTATCCAGCAAAAGGAAATCCACATCCTCCAAATCCTCCTTCAGCGTCTCCCGCAAGTCACCCTCCCGCAGATCAATCACACCACTCACACTCTCTCCGCACTGCTTCCAATACTCCCTCGCCCTCGCCGCCTTCGTAGGCTCATGCTCCGTGGCAACCACCTTGGCAGGCTTACCCCCAGAAGCAGCGTTCGCAGCAGCAGCCAGGGCGAGGTAAATAGTGCTCACGCCAAACGACGTGCCCGCCTCGACGATGGTGCGCGCGTTGATGGCTCTGCACATGGTGTACACGAACTGCGCCTTGTCTTTGTCCAGGGCGATGAACTTGTCGCGCATGTTGTTGTGGATGTCGGTGACGAAGTCGGCTCTCGTTAGGTGGCGCTCTTGGTCGAGAGATTGGGCGTGGAGTTGGTCGAGAAGGGTGAGGATGTGCTGTGGCACGCCTTGCATGGTGTTGGCTGCGGGAGGAGACATGGTGGATGGCTTGATCTGCTGTGGTGGTCTGAAAGTCAGAGGCTATGAGACCTACGAGAAGTCCCCCCCTATATATACCTCTTGAATTGACAAGTTGATGAGTCTGTTGAGTCATACAGATGAGTGAACGTGAATAGCTTGGAAGCTTGATCGTCCACGGAGCGCCGATTCGGCCGAGTGCGGAATGACTCCGTCTCTGGAGAACCGGAGATGCAAAAACGAGCCATGCAATGCGATTATAGTCGCCTTTAGCCCGTGTGATATGGTGGAACATCACAGTAATTGGACAAATTATATGACTCCGCACTCCATACTCTACCTGGTGTATTTGTTGGTTTATATGCACAAAGCCTTAAAGAGAGTGTGGGGTTTGCACGGCCATGAATCTTCTCGGATCCACACGAAATGCCTATTTCCGTCGGTTCGCGTACTCGGCAATGACCGCCAGATTATCTCATCTGATAATATGACCAAAGCCTTTCTTGTATTGGTTATATCCGTATTGGTTATATCCGTATTGCTGTATATCAGGTCATCAAGAAGTGGCCGATAGCCTGTAACGTGGAGCATTCCTGGGATTACACATGCACTCTTATACGCGCGACCGGCGGAGATGCAGGAAAAAGCGTCAAGTCTTCGGCATATTCGATCCAAATCCTCATGTAACTTCGGTGATGCTCACATCTCCTTCCCGTAAACAGTTGCGCCTGTGCAACGTTTCTAATCTATGTACCACAGGTTCATAAGCTATCCTGACAAATGCATAATGCGACATAAAGACATAAAAGAAGAAAACAAAGTAGCTGAGCCATAACCGCCCATTCACTATGCCAACTTCATAAAGAACACAAGGGAATTCCCTGTCAAATCAGTAGCTCACACTGTAGGCCTCCCAGTACCCGAGTCCACCCTGAAGTGTGACAGAGCTGTGGCTTCCCTTGCCGTTTACCGACAGATACTTCGTCGTGCCCTTCACTTGGAAAGCATACCCCTTGCTCGCAGCAAAGATAACAGTAAGGACAATAGCCTTACTCTCTTCAGTGCACAATTTGCCGCCCTGGCATATGTACTGCTTCTTGCTAGAATCAGAAATGACGAAATCAGCACCGCCAATGACAACAGCATGAGCGATCCAGCGCTGAGAGACACTCTCGTGCTTGGAAGTCGCTCTGCTTAGGCCAATGTTATGCCCCCAGGTACTCTGGGAAAGAGCCAGGCCGTTCATCTCAAAGACAAGGTACCGACCCTCCGTCAGCATACCTCTCATAGGCTTGAATCCCTTCTCAGCCTGACTTGCAACATCAGAGACGGCGCCACCATCAGTGTAAGGAACCGGCGGGCGAGTCTTGGAATACAAAGACTGACAGTACGATGAGCCGTCATAGACGCCACTTGAGTCCGTGTGAGGCGCTGGCGGAATGGGAAGCTCAGGGATGGAGTAGTCTGAGTTCTCAAAGTCAAAGGCATCCGTGAGATCAGACATGTGCTCGCGACGCCATTGAACCATTTGGTTGGTATGTACGTTGCGGCCCTTGGCAGCCTGCCACCTCTCAATGAAGAGAAGCTGAGAGTTGTGGTCACTATGGGCGGTAAAGACACCACCATTCCTGGTCCACGGAGAGATGATGTAGAATGGCAGACGGAAGCCAGGGCCGACAAAAGTATAGCCATTCTGTTTGTATGGGTCATCAATCCATTCTTGGGTAGTTCCAGGAGGAGATCGGTAGGGATTGACGTGGTCAAACCAACCACCAGTTTCGTCATAAGAGACGATCAGGGCTGTCTTGTTATACTTCGGAGAGTCAACAACGGCCTTGGCAATCTTGTGCTGCAGCCAAGCACCATCATGGGGAGAGTAAGGGGGATGTTCTGAAAGTTCGGTAGGGCCTATGATGTAAGAGATCTCGGGAAGAGTTCCATTGGCAGCTTGCTTATAGAAGGTATCAAGAGTAAGACCCTTTATGCCCTTGTTATACAGGTGCGAGCCAGGCTCAGCGGTCTGGAACTGCTGGAACCAGGTATACGGGTTGTCATCAAAGTGGTCAGCATCCTGGTACACTTGCCAAGTAGTTCCAGCCTGCTCATAGAACTCTGCAGCAGTCTTCCACTTTAGAGGGAAGCAATTGAAGCCACCTTCGTCGCAACCGGGCGTCTCATTGTTGTCGATGTAAGGGTTGCCGCCCTGGTCGGGAGTTTGTAACCCGCCAGGAACATTGATGGTGCCAGAAATCCAGGTAGCTCGGTTAGGGTCAGTTGAGGTCACGACAGATTCCTGGAATAAATGTTAGATGGGTCACCAAGGTCAAGATGGCAGCCGACTATACCTGGTACATATCTCCAATGACCCAGTTGTCGGCCAAGGCAAACTGAGTGGGAAGATCCTGACGCTTGTAGAAGCCAATGCTCCAAGGGGTATTGTTCACGGCCCAGTGATTATTAGCACCAAAGTTCCAAGCGGCGTGGTTTTCTTGCCAGCCATTACTGCCGGCAACCATGCACTGGGTAGCCTCGGACCAGTTGCCACCAAGGTAGTTGAGATACCAAGGAGTCACATACTTGGCTTTCGTAGTCATTTGAGTATCCGTCAACTGGTTCCAGACAGGAACCCCATCGTTCATCTGAAGATTGGCATCATTGAACCCACGAACACCAGCCATGGTGCCAAAATAGTGGTCAAAGGCACGATTTTCTGCCTCATGAAGTTAGCCGGTCCAAGGTTCCGGCACAGGAATATGTCCTTGTACGTACATACCTTGCATGAAAAGGACTACATGGTCGAGGTCTTTCAAGCTGCCAGCATTTGTAAGGCCGATAATTGAGAACAGAGCTGCCGAGACGGGCAACCTCGAGTTCCGACGTACAGACATGTTTGATCGGTAACGGAGAAGCTACAGAGCTGAATGCCACAAAATCCCTTTTCCATCCCACACCGAGGAGGGGGGGAACAGTTGCTCTTCTAGTACTCCGTATTTCCTACATGTATATCAGTATGCCCGACCAGGTCTCAGTCCCTCGTGCAACCAGAGGATCCTCATGACCGAACCTGGGGCGGGATTTGTTTCTCTCGATGCAACATCACATCACTATCGCACGTAGTATCTCCATTTCGGTTAGAAGCCGACTCCTCAGATAAGGAACAAACACCGTCATTTTCCCGGGACTTTTTGACCCACAGTTGGTGATAGAAAGAAGCAAGGGGTATATGTCTCAAGGAGGGGGATCTCATCGCAACCCTTGCACGAAAAATAACATCATCGATTCGCACTCCGTAAACTGGCTCATCCCTCCCGGATCGTATGATCGCGACAGCTAAATCTGCAAAGAGTGGAACTGAGCGGCCCGAAATGAGGTGCAAGTAACAGAATACCAATCGCAATGGAACGATGGCCCCCGTGATTGCAGCATCGCGGGTCTATCTGCAGGTCACGTCGTGGTGGTCCCAAAAACAGTCCAATTGCCGATCCGCACGTGCTGGTCAGTGCTGCAGGTGAACTGCCGATCATCTCCGTGGGCGGCTGCGCTTCATATAACCAGGGATGGTTTTTGGTAATGAGCCATAGGTGTTTGCTTGTCGATGATCCATCATGTTGTTCTTCCCCTTCTCTGAAAGAAGAGTCTTATGGGCAAACAGTCCGGAACCGGCAGACCTCACACGAGACCAAGTGCAACGATGAATCTCCAAGACGAGAGCCATGACCCCTTGAACAAAACTGAGACGCCGCACGACGCTATTCACATAAATTTCATCAAAGATAAGAAACCCAGGCCATGGTTTCTTTCACCATGGCTTGCCTGTCTGGCCTTCACAATATTCGCGAGTGTGGTGGCATTTCGACTTCTTGGGTCGTTTGCACATGAGCGCACTGAGGGGACACTCGCTCCCTATTTCGTCATACCCGACCATATCGGCCAACTTTCCATTCCCTTGCACCCGGCGGAGCACTCTGCAAGGGGTCCAACGACTCTGACCTTTGAGTGGAACATCACTCTAGGATGGAGAGCCCCAGACGGAGTGGAGAAGCAGGTGTATCTTATTAACGGTATGCATGCGCCATTCAGACTTGAACAACGCCGTTCAAAAGTCACATGGATAGAAACTGACGAAATGCTGATAAAAAATACACAGGTCAGTTCCCCGGGCCAACTATCGAGGCCCGTTCTGGGGACCGGATAATTGTTCGCATTCACAATGGCCTAGAGACTGAAGGCGTCTCCCTGCATTGGCATGGTCTGCGTATGCAAGGCTTCAATGCCATGGACGGGGCCGTGGGGTTCACCCAGTGTCCTATTCCTGCCGGCGGTGACTTTGTCTATGATTTCAGGATCGGCGACGATGAGCACGGCACTTTCTGGTGGCACAGTCACTCCCAGGTCCAGAGAGGAGATGGACTCTTTGGTGGACTAGTCGTTCATCAGCCTCGTCGGGACCACGACAGCGCGCCAGGTGATGAGGCCATCCTCCTTGTGGGCGATTGGTTCCACCGCAAACAGACAGAGGTACTTGCTTGGTATGCGAATGCGGCAAACGTTGGGAATGAGCCTGTCCCAGACTCTATTCTCATCAATGGCCGTGGAAGATACAATTGCTCCATGGCTGTCCCTGCCAGACCGGTACAATGTAGTCCTGTGACATTGGATAGCTTTCCTCCTCTGCTCCAAAGGTCAACTGCCCAAACACGACTAAGGATCATAAATACGGGGACTATTGCGGGTTTGACTTTGGCAGTCGACGGAGCCAGTCTTCAGCCGTTGGAGGTCGATGGGGGTTGCCCAGTAGACGCGCAGCCGACAGACTCCATCGGTATCCTATATCCCGGTGAGAGGGTCGACTTGGCTCTTGGATGGAAGGAAGATCACCCTGAACCGCCGTGGTTGAATATATACCTCGATGACGAGTAAGTGCAGTAGAGCAGACACTTCAGTCTGAGCTCAAAACTAACCAAGTTAGGAACTTTGGCTTTCGAAATCCAGCCTTGAACCCAAATCACACCTTTCCCGCTCTTCCAGAGACTCTTGACGTAGTTGATGAGGGTCAAGGGCCTCCTCCATTGGAACTTGGCCATCGCCACCAGAACCTTGCCACCCTTTCCTCTACCAAAAGTTCAAGTCCAGTTATCCCCGTAAGTGCGGAAGAGACTATTGTTTTTTATCTTAAGACCCAGAAACTCTCAGTGCACGGAAACCAACCCATGGGATTCATAAATCACACGTCGTGGCGGCCACAAGCTCCGCCGTTGCTTTCACAGAATCGCTCTTCTTGGGACTCCCGTCAATTTGTTCCATTTATTGGGGCCGGGTCAGAGCCGACAAACGTCAAGCTTGTCCTCAACAATCTTGACGATGGTTCTCATCCTGTCCATCTTCACGGCTACTCGTTCCATGTTCTGTCATCATATCGCGCCGAGGGCCGCAACGGGTTCGGCAGCTATAACCCATATGAAACTCCAGAGGATGAATCTCCAGGGTCATGGAACCGGGACAAACCCCTTCAGAAAGACACGATTAGCGTGCCCAGAAGGGGACACGTGGTACTCACATTCATGGCAGATAATCCGGGCATATGGATGCTGCATTGCCACATGTTGGTCCATACGGGGGCGGGTATGGCGGCGGGATTTCATATTGGCGACGTGGACGACGAGGAACATGTAGATGGGTTAGATGCGTCAGTGGCGAGACTGTGTGACGCTGCCAAGTAATGAGATCATGAGACATCTGTGTATAGTACTCCGTAGTGCAAGGTTTGAATAAATTTGGCAGTGCATCATTCAACATTAATCTGTATGAGACATGGGGTATGGTTCAACTGTGAAACATCAACAAAGGGGGTATATGTAAACAACAATCCAAATACGTCGCCATCCAGATAACCAAAAAATCCAGATATCCAAAAAAAGAAAAAAAGCTCTTCCCTTGCAGGAATAAGCATGTCGACTACCAAAGAGTCCAAGAATAAAGTAAAGGGAAAAGTGAAAGTATTGCCACCAATAGTATGGAGCTTGGGGAATTCAGAGTTGATGCCATGTTCTCCTCGTTGCCAACACCCGCTGGTGCTAGCTGGCCCGACCCGGCCACAACCCTCTTGCCACTTGGATATAGGATGTTGTACACGGGATCACCCTTAAGCGCCGTGGGCAACCCCAATGTGGTAGGACAGGCTGCTTGGTTCGCAGCCGGCCAATCCAGGGTGCATGTCTCATCAGATCCCAGGGTACATATTGAATCGAGGATGTTGTACAAGACATAGTTCTTGGCAACCCAGCTGTTGGGTTGTCCGAGGCAGCTCGCCAGAAAGTTCATGCTGTTGGCCGCGCTGAGGGGAAGCTTGTTGTCCTTTGTGTGAAGAAGACTGGCACAATTGGAAGCGTCCACGTTCTCGGTCGTCATCGCCACGGCTCCGCCTGCTGTGGGCTTGTCTGTCGCAGAATACCCTGTGTAGAGGTAGTTCCAGGCATCGTAGCTGACATCGTGTGCGCCTTGGGACTGATCGACGCGAAGGAGGTAGACCTTGCGGTTCTCGTACTCTAGAGAAACGCAGATGTTGTTGCAGTCAATGGGGTAGGGCCAGTAGGCAACTCGATCGGTGTTAACCTTGCAGCCCAGCACACCTATCGAAGACGAGAAGCTGTCGTGGGGAGTCGCCCAGACAGTCCCACCGCGTCGGGCTGCTGCGGATAAGGCGGGTCGCGCGAATATCAGCGCAATGGCCTGTGAAAGAATGTGAAGGCGCATCGCCATCGTCTTCGGCTTCGTCATCATCATAAGGAATGGATGCCCCGGAAAGGGCCGACCGGGGCCTGTGGATCGAAACGAGCGGCAGGCCGCACGCCTTTGCGGCGGATTGGAAGGGAATGTTTGAGTTGAAACACTCGCTGAAGGTGGAAAAGGAAAAAACGCACGACAATCGAGATGAAAATCTGGGGGAGATTGAGTGCCTGAATGCAGGGAACCTGGCTATTCCTTTCCAAGACTAGCGTCGTCAATTTCTGCAGGGGAATTTCCCTATTAGGCAGGGTACCCACGCCGTTGGAAAACGTGGCAGTCGGGTTTCCTCCACTCTTCTTCGTCCTTCCATCTCCATAAGGCTTGAATGACTCATTCTTCCACAACAGACAGAGCTGGCATTTGGATCATATATCGGAGCATGAAAAATATTTCATTAATACCCTATTACTAATAAATCCAAAACTAAAAGTCGGTTAAAAGAACGTGAAGGGTTCTGGGAGCATACATAATTTGTGAACAGTCTGCTAATGTCAGACAACGACCATTATCAAAATCACCCAGTATCCTCTCATTTCTTAAGATGCAAAGCCTCCTTCACCTTGTCCATTTTGGAATGATGCTGACCCTGCTTCTGATCACCAGTGCCCGTGCCAGTACCTGTGGATGTGGATGTGGATGTGTTATATGTGTCGCCAGTGGTGCCGGTAGTGGTGTCCTCTCCGTATGTATAGCCGAGTCCTTCATCATCGGGAGTAGTCATGGCCTGATCGCCATGAGCCTTGACATTCAATTAGCACACCCACAACTAGAGATATTCAGATGGTCCCCAAGTACCCTTTGCTCCTCGACCTCGGCGTTGTGGATGAGGTCATGGGTTTCTATCGCCGCCTCATCGGTAATACCGCCTTGTCCACTCATGATGATAGCTGTAAGTAATTGTTGCTTCGTGTTAAGTTGAGGATGTTTGACCGAGTCAGATGAACGTAGAATCATGCAAGTGAAAATAATATTGTGACAGCCGTTGAGGAGAAACAAACTTTCTTATATCCCTACGACGATCTATAACAGGTTTTCGTCATTATGTCCGTGGCTCCCGGTCGTGTGATGCCATTCAACGTCATAGAGAGTGTCACCAAACTCAAAGCCTCGAATGGCAGCATCGATACCCCGCCCCTGCGATCAGCCGTCGTCGACGGATCAAGCTTGACCGTTCGAAAAACTTACACTAGACTGTGTATTCAATGGGCTTTGTTTAATACGTCTCCGTAGGCCATTCACGGTGTGTGACAATATGATGGAGTGCCTAGAAAAGATAGTCCCTTCGATTTGGCGTTCTGAAGAGTGGAGAAGCGGAACTTGTGGCGTAAATACGTAAACAGCACTCCCTTCTATCCACTGCGAGAAAGGTAATATAGTTGTGAATATTGGCTAATAATATGAAACGAGAACACGGAACACCATTAAAGGCTATGGTGAATGTACGAATATGGAGCACTCACGACACAGCTATAGTACACTAAACTGTTTTAATGCTACTGGGCATTTGGAATAATTAAGCATATGCATCTGCAGCCACTTCACCGGCCATGTTAGGCCCTGGAGCACATCGAAACTTTGTCTAGGGCCGGGTCGGGTCTCGCTCCCGGGTATGTCATATGTTGCCAGGCCTTCAACTCCGGTGACGGTTGACAGCGTGCATATGCGAGGCGTGAAACGTACATGCATAACTAAGAGCGCCGCCGTGGCCTTTACTATTTCTTGTAATTTGAAGAAGCTTGTAGAAAACGACATTCTCAGTTGAGATTCGAATGATACTAAAGGAGAAAGAGATGTGAAACAATTGCCTATACAAGCATCCGTCTAACGAATAATGGCTCGCTAATACCCCCCACTTAGATGCTACTCGTAAGGACTGTTTGTTGTAAGAGGATGGCGGTAGCGGTGTCTGTCGCCTTGCAAGACGATATCTCAACAGTTACGCCCACATCTATCCAAGACAGCCTGCTTCGCTGGGATCTTGGTGATTCTAAACCAGCTGTGGCAAAACTGCATAATTATAGATAGATGGCAAGCCAAAGTGGAGTAACGCCAGGCATATCTGTGCAAAGCCTCCTACCGAGAGTTCTCCAAATGATTAGTACTTTGGTCTCGCCAGCCTCAAATACAGGACGCGTGTGTATATTCCTTCGTGGCTTCGAGATGACGAATTCCCGTATTAGGTACGATAGTGGAGATTTCTAGACTTTTGAAAGCTACGCTAAAAGTCCCAAGACGAGAATATGGCTCACAAACGTGAATCTCGTACAAACTACGGAGTACCTAGTTATCAGTCACAGATATTGGCGAATGCTTGTAAGTAGAAGATGTTCTCGACTTTGTTCATCACCATTAATATGATTAGTTAAAATAATGGCTTCAGCCCGGCCCCACAAACTAGGGGTTTATACCGAGTGCCCCGTATTCATCATCAGTGATGACGCGTAGGCTAACAATAGAACAGACTTGATGCTTGATATCCATGACGGATTTTTCGGCTGTGCAACTGGTATGTGGCATAATATACTATAGGTAACGTTGCGGGCGGCAGTTACTACTAGTAGATAGTAGGGTTTCAGTGAAGCGGCCACAGTCGTTATCTGTACAACAACTTATATTCGGACTCGCACACTTCGGACGGCAGGCAAGGTTGTTCGTAGAGCTGTTCATTGCGGATGCAGAATCGATATTGGTAGTAGTAGCACGGAGTAGTAGTAGTAGTAGTAGTAGTAGTAGTAGTAGTAATCTCAATGCCAATTTTCAAGGTGTACCCCTTTTGGAGTTTATTATATTGGTTTTGCTACTCACCTGTCGTCGTACGTACGTGTGTTGTGATGCATTCCCCCGCAAAACGGAGAAATAGTACTACTAGTACCTTACAGTAGGTAGGTACCTTAGGATCGGAAACTTTTTGTCGGATACCCGCAATACGATCTCATTTTCTGTATCATTGAAGCGGTTCGGAAAGAAACGACTCGTTAGTGTTGCTTCATGCTGAAGCCATTCCTTATCCAGATGATCTGATGCGAATGCGATGGATGATGGATCGGACAACTCGGCCATACGGCTTTCTTAGTGCCACCTCATGAGTCAGTTTGGCTAGCCACAGAATACCTCCCAAGGTACAAAAAATCATGGGCGTGGCAATGCCGGCATGGTGCATATTAGTGGTATCACCAAATAGAATGTGGTCCTTATTGGTGAGATTGATCAAAGACCAACGGGCCAAGGCGCAGTCATCGACAAGCTACCACGTGTCTCTGGCGGCCGAATCAGCCAACCGTTATCTACTTATAGGTACCTAAGGTACCTAATTGATAGCCTCCGAAGCAGCCTCGTGCCATCAGAACCCATGAGCATTGGTTCTAGAGCACACCTCCCTTGATAGTGGTCTAATAGCGCGCTAGGAGAATGGAGCAGGTTGACTGACCTCTGAGAGGAGCGTCATCACCATGAATACCATGTCTGTCCGGAGTACCTTGTACTATGTACTACTACTACCACTACTACTGCTACTCCTCCTCCTCCATTACAACATAAAAGCTCCCATCTCCCGCGTCCGCCGAGTGATATGCAGTTTCGAAAGCGATCGGCCAGATCTGCATCTGCCGGCCAGTGAGACATTGCCAATTCGTGCTTCGCTTGCGTTCGCCCAGCAACCAACCATGAGGTTCCCTTCAATTCTACCGGCCATTGCTGGTCTTGCTCTCTTCCTGGGAGCTTCGCTTTCGCCGGCCTCTGCAGCTACCATCGTGCCTCGAGACACGGTTTCGCCGCCCGGAAGGCTCTCCCTTGACGAGAGCAAGGCGCACTTCACATTCGAATATTCCACCTCAACTCCAGGCTCCAAGAATTGGATCGCTGTCTACCACCCTTACCATGGCGCCCCCGACAACGAGAAGTTTGTTGATGCTTCACTGACTTGGGCGTACGCTCCTGACAAGGACGGCCGAGTCCAAGTCGACGTGTCCAAACTACAGCCGGGATATTACAGGGCTTACTTTCTGGCAAACGATGGCTATCAGTGGCTTGCCAAACCCATCGATGTCCTCCTCCCGGGCAGTGGCCCCATTCAGTTCATCACCAGCTTGATCACGACCCAGAACGCCCGGCAAGGAACTCACTTTGAGGCCAAGGTCAGAGGCTTGATAGCCAATCCCAAGGATGCAAACACAACATTCACCAAGCTGTCTGTTCGTGGTGATGATTGGGTTAACGTCTCGCCCGATGGATCCATCTCTGGCACACCTGGATATTCCGATCACGACGGCAACTTCGTGGTCAAGGCGACTGCAAGTGACGGCAGCTCCGCCACCATTGCAGTCCATATCCCCGTCAAGCCCGCTGAAAAGCCCCTTGTCAATGAGCTCAAGGTCATGTCCTACAACATGTGGTTCGGCGGCAGCAAGGTCAACGACTACCACAACAAGCAAGTTCGCTTCCTGATCAACAGCAACGTCGACATTGTCGGCCTGCAGGAGAGCTGGAACGGTCAGGCAACCCGTCTGGCCCAAGCCCTGGGGTGGTATTCATGGCAAAGTCACGAGGTCGGCATCATCAGCCGCTATCCTATCGTGCAAACGTACCCGGAGCAAGCTGCCGGTGGCTCCGTCCGTATCGACCTGGGCAATGACGATAGTCAGGTCGTCGTTTGGAATGTCCACCTCGGATATGATCCCTATGGCCCCTACGACTTCTGCTTCGACCACATGCCTCTGAACAAGGTGCTTGACCGCGAGTGGCAATCGGGACGCACCCCACAGATAATGGAAATCGTTAGCGCTATGCAAGATAAGTTGTCCGACGCCGATGACGTCCCCGTTTTGCTTCTCGGCGATTTCAACGCGCCTTCGCACCTTGACTGGACAGACGCCAACAAGGACGCCCACTGCGGCATCGGCTACACCCCCTGGCCAACTTCAGAGTTCCCCATCAAGGCTGGGCTGATTGACTCGTTTCGCAAGGCGCACCCGGATCCGCACACCGAGCCTGGTATTACCTGGTCGCCGATTTACCTCGAAAACAATGGCCGCCCTGAGCCACTGGACAGAATCGACTTCGTGTACCACAAAGGGATCCGTCTCAAGGTTCTGGAGTCGGAGGCCATTGTCGCTGGCAAACCCCAACCAGAGCCGCATCACCAGGACAATGAATGGACATCTGATCACAGAGCTGTGCTGACCACTTACGAGCTGTTGGCTCGGGGTGGTAGAGACGATCTGTAGAGTACCACAAAGGAACTCGGGCAGGTACAAGAGCCCGACTTACATGGTTAGGGAGTCTGGCGTCGCGCATATGGATGGACTGGAGGGATACTACGCTTTTCTTTTCTTTTTGGCGCATGGTTTTCTGGGACCTCGTGGATTACACAAACGGGCACATATGGGACAGGACGTGAATATGGGCATGGGCATGGGCATGCATGGGAAGACAAGCAAATACCCTGGGCACTTTAATGGATCGCATGATGTGAATGGGACTTGGGCTATAACGGCATCTACTCAACGTAGCATTGGCTAGTCATCTGACGAAGATAGACGTGCATCTATGAATCATCTATGAGATTATTTTATATTATTCTATCCTACCCTGTCTCTGGTCACTAATTGTGATTATGTTAGTACTACTACCTTCTTAGCCCGCCAAGCATCACATGCACGTTTACGCAAAGACAGACAGGGTTGTACGAGAATGGAGCCCCAAGTGAGGGGAAATAAATCAAGGTCCACCTGTCTATCTGCAGATCTTGCCGTCAAAAAAAAATCTAGAACAAGTGGGAAAAGGACAAAAAGGACAAAAAAAGAAATGCGGCCAGTGTGACTCGAACACACGACCTTCAGATAGGCATCCGTAGGATTGAAGTTTTACTTCAGTCTGACGATCTCCCAGCTAATCTATGGCCGCTGGATGAAAATTAACAGAACAAATTACATTATATATGCCTCTTACTAAGGCGAAGGCTTGAAAATCATTGCAACTCCCCAATCCATTGGGGGGACATGGATATAATAATCGGTAGGCTGCGATAATATGGGATCGAGCCTTTTCTTTCTTTCTTTTTCTTTGGCAATATTTTGAAATAATTTGACATGGCCGAATTGAGTGAAGCTTCCACAAAATTCAGGCTACACCAAAATGGGTCTCCCGAGGTAAAATAACGTGAACAAACAGTCTTGAGGGGCGTCTGAGGGGCGGCATCAAATGTACGTCATCTCACCCATCTTGTTTATCTTAGAGCACCTCTACATACTATGGAGGACGGCACTGGTACAAGTTGATCTACCTTGGTGCCTCATGTTAAAGCATGATGTCTGAGGTTTCGAAGAAGAAGTAGGTGGTGTTTCCTTGTCAATTCATTCACTTTCAGCTGGTAAACCTCATCTACTTCGTACGTGAATGAGATCCGTAGGACCATAGTTACTGCCACGCTAATACACTCACCTTGGTAGGCATGAATCAGAAGGCAATGGGCACATCAGTAACCCTTTGATACTGCCCTAAGCAGTGAATTTGCCAAAGCAACTTATCCCTCGGATCTACCACTCCAGTAATCGGACATGGCTGCTGCTGTAGATTCAACAACAAACCAAGAAAAGAAAGAACCATGGCCTGGATGATGGTAAAGGCAACCTTCTTTTCATCTCATGGACCCGTAATCCTTCTTATGCTATATTCCCTTGGTTCACAGAACGAGTCCTTCGGCGATAGGTCACAGATCCGCCTGGTCACTCGAGGGGAGTTCGAGACGTTGGCGCACGGGATGACTTTATTCATTGAGCTATACGAAGTACTTTATGCAAGTCCCCTTGTTTATGTTCCACCCAGCGATTAATTTGTCACCAGGGCGCGGACTTTATATAGCGTGAGGCATTCTACTAGTAATGGCTTGAAAATATTGCCGGGGGCGGGTGATCGTGGATGAAGGTGCTTGGTTCGATATGTCAAGTATCCAAACTAGAGGAACGTCACGGAACGTCATACTCATCAGGTGGCCATATTCAGGGGATAAAATGCCTTACTCCCGATCTAGGAAGCTAGGGGATCTTCAGAGATCAATACAGTCAACATGGTGGCCCTACTTTCGTGCTTCCTTCGCGCCTCCAGCTACGTACCCTCAGCCAGTGCTGTATAGCCACGCGTGTTGTTTCATACTGTTTCATATGAAACTGAAACAGTCCCTGGACCCAGTTTCATATGAAACTGTAACTCTCCCAGTTTCATATGTTTCAGTCGGTTTCATATGTTTCATATACGCCCGATGAGACCCAAATATCTTAGTACTTAACCAAGAAAATTTCACAAACCAAATGCCTTCAACGCAGTTAGAAACTTGCTAACAGTAAATATGTCATCAGCTTCTCCCGCTCCCTTGTTATCGGGGCTTTCTGACGAGGTCTTGGGACCTGCTTCGCCTGACTCTCCCGTTCCCGCCAAGCGCGCATTGCATCGTTCTCCCTCTGATCGGGCTAGCAAGCGCGCCAAAGGCCGTACAAACAAAAGCACCTGGAACGAGGCGCGTGACCCTTATGAAGAGAGAGGGGAGAAAGCTCGCGATACCTCATACCACGAAATTTGGTACTGCAAGCACTGCAACTCCACGAAAAAGCCTAATTCGGTAACGACGAACCTGAGCCGAGCCCGCAAGCACCTGCGGGACTTTCATGGCATCCGGGTTATAGAGCGTGTAGAAAGGTCGGATCTGAAGAAGCGGCAACATGGCACCATTACGGATTTGTTTGGAAGGCAGGAGGAACGTCAAGCCAATCGAGACCTTAATGAGGAAAAATATTTGGCAAATGCCATTAATATTCCTGCATTCGAGGAAGCACTCGCCAGGCTTCTTGCGGTTCGCAATATCGCCCACACATTCATCGAATACCCCGAGTTTCATGCTGTTATACTCTGCTGTAACTATATGGCCCGGGACGTCCTCCTACGCAGCCGCAGTGCGGTGCCGAAGCTTCTCGAAAAGACTTTCGCTCAACACAAACAAGGCCTCGTCAAGAAGCTTCATAATTCTCTCTCATCCATGGTTCACTTCACCATTGACATGTGGACCTCATCGGAACAGAAGGCGGCATACCAGGCAATCGTGGTCCATTTTGTAGATGCGGAGACGAGAGAAGTCGCTCAAGCGTTATTGTCACTGCGCGAGTTCAAAGGAAGCCACAACGGGAAATTGCAAGCCAAGGCTTTCCTGGATGTTGTCGAAGAGTACAACCTCAGCGGAAAGGTTGGCTACTTTACGATGGATAATCACGATGCCAACGATACTATGCTTGACGATATCGCAAAAGAGATTGATGGTTTAGATCCGGTTGCCAGGCGACTACGCTGCAGTGGCCACATCATGAACCTCATCGTTCAAGCCTTCCTCTTTCGGAGTAAGGCAAAGAAGATTCAGGGGGATGAGCAAGAGGGGATTGACGAGGCGTATGAGCGACTGTGCAGGCTATCCGAAAAAGAAGAAGGGGGCGTCATTACGAAGGCACAAGCCACCGAGGACTGGCGGGAGTTTAATGTTCTGGGGAAGCTCCACAACTTGTGCATGTATTCAAGGAGCTCTACCAGCATCTGCAACGACTTCAAGGCCAAGATTGGCAGGGCCTTGCCGAGGGACAATGATACACGCTGGAATTCATGGTTTCGTCTTATTGACGTGGCAATTGAGAGGCGGGCAAAGTTCATGGATTGGATTCAAGAAAATCATGCCAAGATCGAGAAAGATGCACTAGACCACAACGACTGGAACGAGCTCCGAGACATCCATGCGTTTCTACAACCATTTCACCAGATCTCGGTACGCCAAGGCCGGGAGAACACACTCGATGAAGTTCTATCTCATATGGATTTCCTCCATCATCACTTCACGCAGGCTAAAGACAAGGCTTTCAGTAACCCACGCTTCTACGCTCGCTTTCACGTGGCTTGGCTAAAGTTCGAGAAGTATTACCAGCTTACCGAGCAGGCCCCCGTGTACGTGGCCGGTATCCTCCTCCACCCAGCACTCCGAAAGAGCTATCTGAGTGAGCAGTGGAAGAGAAACCCAGCTTGGGTTAGCAATGCCGTGAAGTCTGTCAGAAAGATTTGGTCCACAGAGTACAAGAGCTACCAGCTCCAAGATCAACAACAGGAGAAAGGGCAAGAACTCGACGAGTTCGATCGCTGGAGGCAGAAGGTGTACAGCACAGCGAGCGAGGTGAAGGATGAATTCGACCGCTTTATTTATGTAAGTAATTTGAAGCCTTCTACCTAATGGCCAGGTTTTGACGATACTTCGCAGGGCTCACAAGTTGGGATTGGACAACAAACGGCCTTACAGTGGTGGCTTGAACCGACCCAGCGAGAGAATTTTCCCCTCCTCTGCCGTATGGCCATTGACATATTCTGCATCCCTCCGATGTCTACGGAAGCAGAGCGAATTTTCTCAGGCGCAAGACGGCAGGTTACATGGGATAGAAGTAGCATGTCTGCCAAAATGGTAGAGGCATGTGAGTGCATTAAAAGCTGGATAAGTGTTCCAAAGGGAAAAAGCAGGCCGCTTCTTGCAGGGGTGTTTAGGGGAGTGGATGATATCGACGCGGCTGTAAGGATACTCCAAGAAGATATAGAGATGGGCAAGGGGGAAGAAAGCGATGGCGAGCCTGGCGAATTGGTAGCATAGGTAGGCAGGCAATGCCAGACATCTTTGAGTGCCTAGTGGTAAGGTGTCTCGGAGCTTGCCAAAGAGAGGGGGGAAACAACAAAGGAATTAGATATTGATTCATATGAAACTGAAACCGGTTTCATATGAAACTGAAACTATACTGGCGTCCGGTTTCATGAAACTGAAACTCACCCCAGTTTCAGTTTCATAGCGTGTCTATGCAGCACTGCCCTCAGCCCCTTTACCCTCCCCAATAACAACAGAGTCCAGAGTCTAACCCTATGATTAAGGCATCCTCCTTCACTTTTCATGTTTAGGTGCTTCTAAAGCCAATCTCTTGAAAGTCCTTCCTTTTATGCAAATGCTGTAAAACAAATCAAAACTCCCCAGGTTTGGGCAATGCTCCAGCCTCCACGATATCAGAGGACCAACTGCCTAAATTCGCCTATCCCCGATTTCGATGCTGAAGTCCGATCAAGACTGTTGTGAATATAGAGCCGCTGACCCATCGGGCGACACATACTGTAATTCGACCATCGGCACATTTGGTATGTCTCTCGTTAGCATCTGTTGTCCCGAGTCTCTACCATCCTGACGACGGAGACGGGCAACTCTTTTAACAATTGGTCGAAGTGTTGCGGCTGAGGATGCTATGAGCGCCATACCGACCTCAATTGTTGACCAGATCCAGATGTCAGGGTTGACCCAAATCTTATTTAGATCCTCAAGGAGGCGGAGATATGGAATCCTTGCTATAGTTGCGATACAGGCACTGGTGGGAAGTTAGTGATAGAATGGCAGGATGGATATATACCAGACACTTACAGTGATCCAAGTCCCAGGACTAATGCGATATATCCCTTTGTACTTGCGGCCATGTTCATTTTCCAGACGATAAAGAGGGGAAGAATAGCAAGTGTCCAATCTACTACTATAATTGTTATTGCATGAGCCCACGAGATGCCAACCACTGAGCTAGTAGCCACGCAAGACACTTGCAGAGCAGGGTCGGCCACCTGTCTCCAGAATGCCGACGGAGGATGGCATTGGAAAAGCTGAAAAAAGAAGGCAGCAGTACCAAAGCCAGCCACCACAATGACCAGAAGATAAAGGACGTGTCGTATAATCTTTGTAAATGCAAACCGAAAGAGAAAGATAGACAACGACAATTTAATAGAGGTAGCTGATAAATTATACATCATCTCGAAGAAAAACGCGTACTAAGAATGATATTCAGTTAATTGCCATTTATGTGTTCTCGAGAAGGTGGCATTACTTTAAGTCCCAATTCCAATGTTACAGGGGATAGATCCCTAGGATCTTGGCCCAATCCTCCCTTTTGAACACATAATATGGCGAATGAGCAAAGAAAATAAAGAAAAATCTATAGTAAATATCAGTAATTGGACTCATGAAATAGGATGGGTGGACATACCAGTGTCACGACGGCAAGAGCATCATCGATACCAAAACATGGTCTGAGGACGATACGCGCATAACAGCGCAGTGAAACGATTATTGTGGACACAAGAATAAAGGATATTGCTATAATAACGAATGCCTCCCCTCTCGACATACTGGTCATGGCCGGAACTCGAGCATAGAGGAGATAGTTCCGCAGCACTTATCTAGGTAGGTTTCCCGCTCTCTTAAACCTTTCAAGCTCGAACAGACAGGCGCACGGATACAGTATGAATTCTTCCTCGAGCCAATTGTGAGTCTCAGCTGTGTCTTTCCCTTGGTGCGATGCTATACCCCATACAGTGCGGCTGACGCATCAGCAATTATAGTTTTCCGTGAAATTCACCCGGTCTTTGGGCTTTTCTTTTTCCGGTGGCTTTGGACTAATATAGGGTCATTAATTATGGACTTTTCGCGGAGTTCCTGGTGCGATGTTTAATACTAGCGGGTACTACTTGAGTTTCTCTAGCTGGCCGCCGTCGGATAGCGGATGCGGATCTTCGACTCTTGATCATAACTATGGGCTATGCTACGAATGGCCCATTGCAACTCTGGTGCTGGCGCCTCCGATTAGGGTTGTAGAATTGACTCGTAATAGTCTTGTCAGTATGTGGGCAACCGATGGCGACTTACATCGTCCTATCAGGGTTGAACTTCAGGCTTAGCTGAGATACCTATCTCGTTTACTGTAAGCTGGTATACTCGTACTGTCTCGGTGAAGAAGTTTTCCGGCGATTAGTCACTTGTAGATCCTGACTAGATAATATTTCATCGAATATCAAAAATTGGTGAGGATGATACATTGTGTTGCCAACTCATGAAGCATTTCAAAATAACTGCTTGACATAAGGACGAGTATGGATATCAGTTGAAAGCCTCAGTGATTTGAACATGTCTTTTGATCACCTGATTTTTTGAAGGCTTCTGGTCTTCGCCACCGGCTAGGGATTGACGATCTTCGCCATTGAAGAGTATTGCTTTTGGGAACTCTCCCGGTCATCTTCGGTAGGTTTCTGAAGGCTCTCACTAGCATATGCCGAAGCCGCATATGGTTTCCCCGAACCGCTGATAAACAAGGCCTTTAAATTGCCTGAATGGAAGAACACATTCCTTGCACTTATATGTCACTGTCGGATGATATTCTCTCACCCATCGCGATTAGGTTGTTTTGAATTCCTCCCAGACACCCCTTTCAGTCTGCGTGTTTGTCTGGTGTTGTGACACAAGCCTGAAATCTTAGTGGTATTCTGGCTCGTGATTCCAGTTCCTATCGTTGTGGCTTGTGGGTTTGTTAATTGCCGGCCTTGAGTGTCTCAAACATCTTGGTCTGTCGGAGGGAGGTGGTGTATTGCTGTCAGGGGCAACGTGTCGGCCGTCATCCTCAATAGAGTACCCATATATGATTTGGAATGCATTAAGATGGTAGCAGAGTTAAAAGTAAGAATGAAGCATCATGTATTAGAGTGGAAGTTCTGAGTGGAGATGGACTCTTCGGGGATTTTGTGATAAGATGGCGGAGCCCCACTGAAACTATGCTTGGTGGGATGCTGGAGCTCGAGCTTGAGCTGGGGCTAGATTTTCCAGTGGCCTTGTCCTCTACTCCTCCATACAACATACAACCCAAGACTTTCTCCCAAGGAACTGCTTTTTTCTGTGCAATGGACGGCCTCGATGAGTTTGAGAAATCGCTCGCCGCTGAAAAGGCTGAACGCGAAAAATCAGAACGAGATCACGAAGAGCGGCGCCATCGCAAACACCAACACCACCATCGCCGCGAAGACAGACACAAACACAGACACAAACACAGACACGGAGACAGAGATCGGGAGGCGGACAGGGAGAGGGATCGAGACAGAGATCGAGACAGAGATCGAGACAGAGATCAAGACAGAGACAGGCATCGTCATCGCCGACATCGCGACGAGGATGATGATGGGCACCGCCATAAGAGGAGCCGCCACTCTCGGGATCACGAAGACGAGCATCGACCCAGACACCACCATCGCGAAAGCCACCGTGAAGACAAACACTGCAAGACATCAGATGCCAAAGAGGATCTGCCGCATCCCGATGAAGAGAAGCCGCCGAGTGAGGATGCAGTAGACAGATCCAAGCGATTGGAACGAGATGCGTGGATGACAACGCCATCCGCCTTTGAAGTTGAGCACGTCCGCCGCCCTGGGCAGAATAAAGCCAAGTCGCCAACGCCAGAACCACCGAAGCGCGTTATCCACAGTCGCGAGCTCAATAGCGGCCACCTTGAAGATCTCAACAACGGGAAAGCATCTGCGGAACTAGGTCGTCCCGCCGAGAGGACGGTTGATTATACCTTTGGCGACGCTGGCTCGTCATGGCGCATGACGAAGCTCAAGGCCGTTTACACAGCAGCAGAAGAGAGTGGCCGATCAGTCGAAGAGGTTGCGCTCAACCGTTTCGGCACCTTGCAATACTTCGACGACGCGCGAGAGGAGAAGGAGGAAATGGAGCGAAGAAGACTCTACGGGGAGCACGTCAATACAAAGGACAAGCCTACAGGCGATCTATACCGCGAGCGGATGAAGAAGCAAGGCCGCACTGAGTCTCCAACGCGAGAGCCTCGTCAGAGCGAGGCTTTGTCCGCGGAATCCATCCAGCCAGCACCCGTACCAATGGACCAAACAGCTCTGAACAGACTCCGCGCTCAAATGATGAAAGCCAAACTCCGCCGCGCCCCGAATGCCGCCCAACTTGAAGAGGAATACAGCCGCGCCGCAGCTGCCTCCGCCTCCTCTACATCCCATATCACAGGCCCCCAAGCCGTGGTCCTCGGCGTCATGGAAAGCCGTCAACTCGCCGGCACCCGCGGCGAAGTCAAAACCATCGACTCCAAACGCGACCGCGAGCGCGGCCTCGTCGAAGAAAACACAGATATGACCATCAACCAGATGCTCCAGGAAGAGCGACGCACCAAGGGCCAAGCTGGGGGTGAAGCCATGCGTCTTGCAGAGCGCATCGCCAAAGATGGCAAGTTTGACAACGATCTCGAGTACATGGATGAGAACGCCGAGAAGCTCGCCAAGCGCGTCCACAAGAGCGAGATTAACCTGAAAAACATGGCCGTCAATGAGTTCCAGAAGATGAACCGCATTCTCGAAACCTGTCCCCTTTGTCACAAGGAGGACCAAGGCCAACCTCCCCTCGCTCCCGTCATCTCGCTCGCCACGCGCGTCTTCCTCACCCTGCCTACTGAGCCCGAAGTCAGCGAAGGCGGCGCCGTCATCGTGCCCATCGCGCATCGAAACAACCTCCTCGAATGCGATGACGACGAATGGGAAGAAATCCGCAACTTCATGAAAAGCCTCACTCGCATGTACCACGACCAAGGCCGAGAAGTCGTCTTCTACGAAAACGCCGCCGCGCCGCAGAGACACCTCCACGCAGCCATGATAGCCGTGCCCATCCCCTACGACGAGGGGGCCACAGCGCCAGCATACTTCAAAGAAGCGTTCCTGTCTTCCGATGAGGAGTGGTCTCAGCACCGCAAAATCATCGACACCGGTACCAAAGCCCGTGATGGGATGGGCCGCATGGCGTTCCGGCGGTGTATCGCGAAGGAGATGCCGTATTTCCACGTATGGTTTACGCTGGATGGCGGATTAGGCCACATTGTTGAGAATGCAGATCGTTGGCCGCGGGGTGATTTATTCGCAAGAGAAATCATTGGCGGCATTGTCGATGCCGAGCCTCATATTATCAAGAAACAAGGGCGCTGGTCGAAAGGGGATACACGCGTTGATGGGTTCAAGAAGGGATGGCGCAAGTTTGACTGGACGAGGGTACTGGCAGAAGGATAAATTGTAATGATGATCTAAAATACGAAGGAGTTTTTTTTTGATACCGTTCATGGTGCTATTCAGCTCACATCGAGATATACACAGGCATTAGGGAACAAAAAGCGAATGAAATGATATAAGACATTAGCTCTAAACATTCTCGCTCAGGTCGAGCTGACGTCGTCCACGAAGAAAACAACTAAGTGATGCTAGTGATACATACAACGTAATGGCTATTAATAAAAAAACCAACCATGTCCTCCTCCATTCAGTCATTGTGTTCTCCAGAAAATAGCACGCAAAAAAGAGATATATCCAAAAAACCCCGTATTTCATCGAGGCATAAATTTTCAGGATGTGCAAGAGAAAGCCATATCTGCTGGTTTGAAAAAGCCAAAAAAAATGTGACATAATTGTCGGAAATTCGTCGCTGATCAGTCCGCGTTCTCCCACACAATCTGGCGTTAAACAGGTCGCACCTTGGGGGTATCATCCTCACACTGAAGCGGTCGACCGTGTATCCAACGGCGAGGCTCAAGACCGCGGTCCTGCGTCAAACAAAAAGGAAAAGAAAACATCATACTCCTCCGCTACCATGATCTCCTCCAATATGCGGGCGGAAGTTCTTCCGCCTTGATGCCAAAACGCGCTTCTCTCCAACATGGGCTCGCAAGCAGAGTTGCCGTTTATTTTCCAATGGTTCCTCGTCGGCCCTTTTCGCGATCCTTTCGACCATCGGCTCCTGTAACTCGCATCCAGTCTTCCCACTCTTTACTGATCTCCATCAGCACAGACGCCATGACGGTCGCGCTGGCCATCAGTCCATGTCCCTCTCCCTCTAGCACCCGCACCTCGCATCGACGCATGGTTTTCCCCAACCATTTGACGTTCTCAACAGGGACTCTAGTATCCCTACTGCCGTGGTGGATAATCACGGGTCGAGTAATATCAACATATCGGAAACCGATGGTATGCCGTCGCTCCAGACAGACCAGCAGGTCAACAGCTGGGTTCGCATTTGTCGTAGCCAACTCCCAGATGGCGTGTGTTAATCGTGAATCGTACGTTTGTTGCCGTTCCAGGTCGGCCAGGGGATCAATGGCCGTGCCCAAGCCTGCTGACTCACCACCCACAGGACCACATGGTGGGTGCATCCTGTCCATATTCTCCGATACCTTTGGCGATGCCAAGACCCCCTCACTATTGTTGAACCCACTTGTATCTTTGCCATTCATCGCGTTCAAGTTTTCCTTGTCCAAGGAAGGGGTCACATTTCGACTCCCTCCACCATTCTCCTTCCCTTGCCCGGATTTCCGCTTCGATCGGCGAGGATTCTTTGGCAGAGAACTCGTGATGGAACTGCTTGTAGCAGACATGAAACTACTGTTTGCGGCCTTGAGGAACGGCGTTGGCAAAGCCCGAAGGATTCTCTGTGAAGTTGGAAGTGTGTTTGACGGTGGTAGGGCCTGAGACGTTCCAAACACACTCATTTGCGAAGGCGGAATCCAGGGGGCGAGTAGATGGATTCTCCCTCGAATATGCTGAGGCATACGAAGGGCCGTTGCAAGGGCATAAATGGCGCCGGCGGAGTGAGCAAGGATGGAGAATTTCGTAATCTTCAGAGATTGACATATTGCATACACATCATCTGCTCAAAGGTCAGCATGCACTTGTCTCGACAATTGATAAAGAGTAACTCTTACCAGGCCAGCTGAGAGGTGTCGTCGTTCCATCTGCGTAAGGCTCACTGTCACCAACGCCTGGTCGATCTGGAGTGATGAGACGGAGCCTCAACGTCAATGCTAGTTCGTCATAAAACGCGGTGATATATCTTGTTAAACCCATGCCAACGCAACAAAAGACGGCTGAACCTTCCGGGTCTCCCACTTCGGAGAACGAAATGCTACGGCCAGTTTGGGGATGTCGAATCTTTCGAGACAGCCGTGGTGAGCAGAGGTAGGATTCCACTGCGTCATCAACGGAATCTGCGGATTTAGGCCGCTCATAGCCTGCAGGCATGGGACTCAGAGCTGGCTCATCGCTGTTGCGCCTGTTTTCTTGGGGGCTGAGTGGCGCGGAGAGACGCTTGAGCCGGGAGCTGCTGCGCTTGAGTCGAAGACCGTCATTGGGACCACCAGGGCTCAGTCCACCAGAGACCCGACGGTCTCCCATCTCATCTCGCCGACGCCCTTGAGCAACCGAGGGGAAAGGAGCACCCTCGTCCTCAACTTCATCAGCTCTCTCTTCTACTTTAGAGTCCTCGGGCTGGTAACTACCAGACACCCTGGGTTTGGAGGAAGAGGAGTGCTCATCAACATCGTATAAGAAAGTCTTGGCAGCATCAGAGTCCGAATGCCGATGTCCCTTCTTGGCTTCGTTGCGACTCCGGGCAGGCTCGTCTGCCTCGGGGATAATGTCGCTAATAGCTCCATCGCTGTCCCTTTTTGGTCGCCTTGTGTTCGCTCGTTTCTTACCCGAGCTGGTCTTCCTCAAGCTAGAGTCCCGGGTCGGGATTTGACGCGGGCCGTCTGCAGCCATGGCTTTATTCTCACTGACCGTGATTGTGACTGACTCCTCGCTGATGGCAGCTTCTGCGAAGAACTGGTCCGTCTTGCCACCACTGTGAACGCTACTAGCACCACCTGCGTTGGGGAGGGGTATAGTCACAGTAGAACCACGTTTGTCTAGTTCGCGAAGACGCTCCTTCGAGCTCATGTACATGAGACCCTTGTTACTGCGATTTGCTTTCTTGCCCCAACTGTCGAGTGATCGGCGCGGCTTCAGCTCTGGGGTTGGCGCGGACCCACGTTCTATGGAGAGGTTCCCGATGCTCTGGGTGTCGTCATTCTTGGACGTGTGAGAGCCTCTCGACGACGGACGCGAGTCTGCGGCGCTACGGACGAGGGAGCGCCTGAGGCCACTTTCGCGGCTTGTGCTACGGTGACTTTGAGGGCTCTGAGGCGCGGTCAAAGGCGAGAAGCCGCTCGGGGGTCTCGCGGTGCGGATGACGGGGGGGCTGGCGGCGAGGTCGTCGAGGGAAGCGGAAGCTAGTTCTTGTTGTTCATCAAGGGCAGGTTTACTGTAAGCTCCGTAGTCGACTCCAAAGCTTCCAGAACTGCGTCTCGGGTTGGCGATGGGAGTCACACCAATGTTGGGACTGGCGGGAACAGAAAAACTCCGAATGCCCAGACGAGCCTCAAAGTGGCTACCGGCGGGCTGAGCGATGACACTGAGGCTTGTGATGAGATTGGAGATGACTTCGGGACTCGCAGGCGGGATGGTAGATCGCTTAGCCGAGGACGGATTGGATGGCAAGGTGGGCGGATTTCGACGCGAGTGCTGGTGAAGATGATGGGTTCGGGCTGGGATAGGGGGCATTTCGGGTGCCGAGTGGTGTTCCATGGCTGCTGGTGCCATTGCAACGGCGACGACCGCAAACGGTTCTGCGGGCGTGTCTCTGCAGGAAGAGCCACCGCAGCTAACAGCACACTACTGCTACACACCCGTGTGTGAGAGCGTGTGTCTAATGTCGTGTCTTGCTTTGATGACCTGGTGGTTGACGGTCCACTGGCCGTCATGCAGGGTGGGATTGGCGCGTCGCAAGCAAGACCTTTTGCAGCAGCAGCCTTAGTGGTAGTGCTCGTAGAAGCAGCCTTTGCAGGAGGCGCTGCATGAGTCCCCGCGCGCACAGCGTTGGGACCCGACGATCTGACCAATGCGGGTAGATCAGGGCGTCAATAGAATGGCTTCTGGCGGGCTGGCGCGCGGAGGCTGGGTCTGGAGGTCTGGAGCTGGCTGCAGTCGATATGCGGGCTCGCAGGAGACGAGACAGGAGGTGGAGTTGTGTCGATGTTCAGCATTGGCCTTTTTTTGCGCGGCGCGCGCCTCTCACGTCGTAGCCCTCGGTAGTAGTGCGTAGTAGGCCTCGTAGTACGGGAGATTGTCTCGACTGATTCAGTCAGCGAGAGGGAGGCTCCGAAAGTCTTGTCTGAGACGGGTGTTCAACTGTGTCCTAGACTCTGCTCCTCGTAGCAGCACTAAGAATTAGAGCCAGCGCTATTACTCCGTCGTAGGCGCAAGACGCGGGAGAGGAGCAGACAGGCTGACCCAGCAGCTCGGCGAGGATGACAATAGACGGGAACAAACCAGTCAGTCAGTCAATGGGCAAAAAGAGTGAGTTGCCTGCGTGGTGGTGGACACAAAAGGAGATTTGATGAGGCTAGTCTTGTGACGCCGCGCCCCTTTCGACCGCTGCCAACAGGAACAGGACAGGGACAAGGATAGCGGTCCAGCAATACGGAATTGATTGCTGCTGCAGCCTGCAGCACAATATAGAGCGGGTCACCCCGTCGATCCAGCCTTGGCCTGCTGCAGGACCATTAACGCAAGGCGAAAGGATTTATATTGGCGATGGATCCGCGAATCCGAATAGGAAGAGTTTCTGTCGTTTTGATTCGGTGGCGCCACTCGGCAGGGATCAGGGACCTGAGGAGGCCTACCGGCTGCATGTTGACCCCATTCCGATGGATCCATTATCCCCCATTGCCCCCAATTATCCCCTGTAATCCACTGTAAGCGCAATTAATATTCCGCTGTATGAAATCCTCACAAGAACATGCCAAGTAGTAGTAGTACTCCGTAGTACGGAGTACGGAGTAGTGGTATTATCATAACTCCGTAACAATGCATCGACAGATCAGATCTCTATGACGATTCATATGAGCAGAGGCCGTGGCAGATTCTGATGCAGTTCTTGATGGAGGGAACTTGCTCTCGTGTACTTCGTATAGAGTGCGTTCTTCACCCGCACTCATATCCATGAGTGACTGATTTTAGCCCCATTCGGGCGCCCGGGACCAACGTCCAACCGCTTCCAAATCCCGAACAAGAGTCCACAATCATTATTACCTAGGGACCAATGATGTAATACTACTGTTAGTAGTACGGGTATTCCTATTTTTTCAGAAAATTTCCAACGGCAGCGTTATCAGTAGTAATTGACTTGTCGGCTATGCCGACTTCTTTTTCTACAACCTCAACAGACTACCGCTCTAGATGACAGGTCAGTCTTGGAAAAACGACAAACTATTTCCCTTGCAAATAAATAAACATAACGACAACAAATCCAGCGGCGAAATGGACTAAGAGACGTCTATATAACGGCTGAGAAAAAATGTCTAGATTTTTCTTGCTTGTTATTAATTACCGCTGCTTCTAGGCACTAGTGAAAGTGAACGTCAAGCAACCCTCAATATACGTCATCATCATACTACTACCTAGTGTGAGTCTATGTGTGAATAGTTTCAAGGAAATATTAATAGTAATCCCAAAGTGACATAATTGTTTTATCAGATTAACCCCCAAGATCTAGATAGGTGGCGCCATTCGTTTCAAGCCCTTAACGGGTTCTCATTACGCGTTTCAGGTCACGTCGACATCATCGTGGAAACGACAGTATTACTTTAACACACACTCGTATATTTAGGCTAAACAGTATACAAAGAGTGCGGAGTACGCACAGAAGAAATTCCCTAGAACTTAATGTCTGCACAGCCCATATCTAAACTCATACCACCAGAGGAGTCCACTTCTTCTTTCGTCCTCCCTTTTTCCCCTGCTTCTCAGTCTTTGTTGCGGTGGCCACTTCAGGCTGGGTGACTTCCGTTGTCTCATGCGACTCTTTGCTCCAGCATTGGTCTGGCTTTGACTCTGAAGACATTTTCTTCTTGGTACTAGGCTTAGGAGGTGGTAGACTCGGATAAGATTCTTTTACTACCCAAGTCGGGGCTTTCGCACCCGTCTTATCCGGATAGACAGGTCTCAAAGGTGGTGGCGTCTCGTCTCCCCAGCCCTCAATGTGTCGAGGACGGTAGGTTGAGAATAAGCCGTCAATATGATGCTCACTATTCCACATGTTAGCAGGTCTTGGCAAGGGGAAGTCAGGGCCAGTCTCAGCTACTTACGCCCATGTCACTTTAGTTATCGCGACACTATCATCAAGAGTCAGCTCTTCAAGGCCGGATTCGTGTAAGAGTTGGGTTTCATTGTATGGTTGAAACATTTCGCGGACTCCCCCAAACCCGTGCTTTTCTCCCATTGTCCGCGCGGTTTCCCCCCGGAGGGTGACTGCGTCAGGCGATGCTCCAGCACTCGCGAGATGATGAAGAGTGTCCACAATCTCGTCTTCCAGGTCCGGGGCGTCCTGTCCCAACGCCTCATGGAGGGGTGTCTGCCCTAAAGAGTCGGTGGCGTTGGCGTCTGCACCACGCTTCACCAGTCTAACCACTAGATCTGGCAGGGCAAAACGGCAAGCAATATGAAGAGCCGTGCTCTTCTGAGAATAAGCAATGATTAGGTTAACCTTGCGGCCCCTTCCGCGAATGCGATTCAACAGCATAGATGCAATTTTTCCATGACCTTGAGCCATGGCTGCGAAGGGAGGTAAGTATCCTTCCTCGTCGGCCAGTTTGGGATTGGCTCCTTTTCGAAGCAACAAAGCGACAACATCTTTGTTGCCACTGGCCGCTGCAATATGGAGAACTCTTTGACCACAATGAGCGCAGTCTAGGGACCGCCAACACTTTGGTCCGCAGGCGTGAATCCGAGAAGTTGCCGCGGGAAGGTTTGGGTCCGCCCCGAAATGGAGCAGTGCATCCACAGTTTGGACAACTCTAGCATCCCATAGCACTATTTCAGAATCTTGCTTATCGTTCAGCCAAGAAAGTGTTTTGAACTTGCGCCACGGCTGCCGCCGCATTACGGCGAGGTGGATGGCTGCAAACCCGAAGTTGCTATGCGTGTTGGGATCGGCTCCTCTAGTCAGGAGGTATGTAGCGGTCCTGGGCAGAGCATAGCTGCATGCTATACGAAGGACTCCATCCAGACTTCCGCAGACGTCTTCTTTGGGCCGTGCTACGGCCAGATAGAGGGGCGTAAGGTCTGGGTAGTCGAACTCGCATTCGTAAATATCGGTTCCATGCTTGACAAGTTGTGCGGCAACTTTTGGAGCATCCTGAAGAATGGCGTAGTGGAGGTATGTGACATGTTTCATGACCGGGATGAATCTGCAATCAGCGTAAGCGGAATATATTTGAAGGGGGGGTTCACCTCCTTACCCTCTCAGATGAGAGGCATGCTCACGAGAGACGAGCCATTGCATCAGGTTTTGCGAGTCGTGCTTAACAGCATGCATGAATACCTGCGAGACAGCCGACTTAATAGGAAGAGTTTGGCATCGCTTCTGGAAGGCAAGGGTGAAGAATTGGTCGGAGAGAGTCCAGTACAAGGGGCGGTTGCAGCGAATGAGTGAACTCAGGTCTCGGCGTGAATTCAGATAGCCCACGATTTTGAGCATGAGCTCTGGGGGGAGGTCAAGGAAATTGGCCATGTTGGGCCGGACTCGATGCTAGAGGAAGATGCAAGTTGAAAGGACGGTTGCGACAGAGGAAGAAAAGAGGTCAAAGAATGGGAATATGCTTTTGGTTGCAATGCATTATGTTCCTGTCGAAGATGAAGGCCGGATTTGAAATGTTGTCAGAGGTTGAGTTTGCGTGGGCAAAAGAGTGTTCGGTTGAGTTTAGGTTTGACAGCTGTCGTGCACCCCTGAAGAGTGAAGCGGGTGTGACGCAGACTCTGAACACGTGAATCCCTCTAGTGAAAAGGTGAAAAAGAATCTCCAATTTTCCGCCATCTCATTTTCACTTCAAAGTTCATTGTTAATCCCAAAACAACCATCAGGTGCTGTCTAATAGGCGGCGTGAAGGGGGTAAGATGGGCCACAAAACCCCAGATATTGAGATTCAGGGGCTGGTCCAAGTTACTTTCTCAGCTTCCATCTTCTATAACCCAAAATCCATGAAGAGCGAAGACAGTGAGAATATTATGTCATTTTCTATTTGATCATGCCTGGAAATGTACACCTCTCCCACCAAGACACAAAGGCTCACTCACAATCACGGCAATGTAATTTGTGGGAAGGTTGATTCACGCGAATTCAAGACTTCGCACGTACATATGTTTTCAGGCAAGAATATCTCGCCAAAGCATCCCTGCAAGCGACGCGCTGAATGTCGTGCTGAAGGCGCCGTAGTTGGCGCCGATGCCAGCTGTAAACTGTCGCCCAGAATATCTGGTCGTCGTTGATGGGAGTGTTGTTCTTTTCATGAATGGCTTGCCATAATTGGATAACGCGGCAGAGGAGAATGGTAGTGCCAATGTTTGTTCAGCAAACTGGTAACACAACAAGTCAGTTGATCATGATCCAGTGTTCCTATTCGCGGGGAAACCACGTACGTTGCAAAGAACAACAACCGACAGGAAACCCATCCCTCCAATGGCTCCAGAACACAGGCGGGTCATGTAGGACAGGAAGGCCGTGCCAGAAAGGTTAATAGGATCATTGCCAATGAAACTCCCTAAGACGAAGAAGAAGGCATACAGAATGAAGAAGAGCTTGTGGCCGACCTTGCCTCCCCGTTAAAGCACCTTGAACGCCAGATATCTAATGAGACCGGATGCGTCGATTGAGATGGTGATATAAGCCAATATGATGAAAAAGGCCATAATGTCAATTGGCGAGTTCATTGGAAAGTTGAGCCGCACCCAGGGCTTAATTTTGCCATTGTCGTCATCTTCGGATACATTCTGAGGGCGGTATTGCTTTTTCGGGATGATTCTCAAGTCGCCTAGCGTATCTATGAAGAGGTCTGAAAGCTTTCGAGGAATGCAGATGGGTATGTAAAAGGGGCAGAGAACATTAACATCTGTGTGGATGGTTAAAAGCAGATGAGCTGGGACAGAGACAAGTAAATTCGCAACCCAGGCGAGTGCGACCTACTGGTAAGGACAAACACTATGCTATGAGCGTGATAATGGATCACCAGTCTGTGATCCGGCTCGTAGATGTGGGATCTTATTCTTGCATCTTGGCGGATTTGTTAAAGGTCGTCGGTCTGAAGAAGTTGGAAAAAGCAAGGCTCTGTTCGCCAAGTGAGATTTCTATTCCTTCAGCTGGGATATATTGCCTTGTTCTTCTCCACCCTACAGCTTTCAAGGATTTCTGGTAATACCATGATCAAGTCAGTGTGTAAATTATATGCAATTCGTTGCATACCTAGGTAGTGGAAGAAGAAGAAGAAAGCGTCGGTTATAAGTGGTCTGGTTTGAGATGAAGCAATAACAACTCGTTTTTTTTCCCGCGAAAACGAAACCTTGGCATTGATAAAATGCAATTCACATGCCCCCTTTCTAGAGATGGATTGGCGAAAGAGCCGACATACGGTGAAAATAACCGGCAAAGTTCGACTTGGTGCGTCATTGGGTCGGGATGTCGATCACTGGCAGTTTTGGGAGGCTCTTTTTCGCCTCTCAAGCCTCCTCTCAACCCACTTCTCTCATCTCTCCCCATTGATTCGCTCTTTTAGGGGGGAAGAAGGTGGGTGTCACTGCGTATCCTTCGTATTTGACAATTGTTTCTTTGAGGAACGGCCACTCCGTACGGAGTACTCCGTAGGTGGTGCAGACCTCCTTATCCTCCTCCTTGATCTCGTGCATCCTCGTCGCCTTCCACAAAGCTTCCAGAAGGGTGTGCCGACTCGTAATATTTGATTTTGGTGCAACTACAGCCTAGTGGAGCTTAAGGACAGCCGCAAGGATTAAGGTTCCTTGGATCATCGTTCTGGTCTGGCCTATCAACACCCGCCACCTCGGACTTTAAGTTGTGATACCCTTGAACAAGGCTGTACGTACATAGTATTGCTGCAATTTGCACGAAATTATGTTGCCTGATTACACTTGTGGCTGCGGCGCCGACCGATGGATTATGGCGTCGTCCTTCCCACATCTAAACATCCCACGATATCGTTAGAAGGAAATCTGATTTATCAGAGGTTTGGGTCATAATGATGTGGATGCATGCATTGTTCCAGGTTCCATTGATCCATACTTCCAGCCCTACAGAACCCACCATCCAATTATATAGCACCTGAGACCGCCAACTGTTATGCCAGCACTGTCTGAGTAATCTTGTTTCTGAAAACGCCAACTCATCATCATCGTCTCTCCCTGCTGTGAGCAACGCCACACACTTCACTGGTGATGGTTTGCAAGTCATTTGTGCCTGGCCAGTATCAGGCCAATATGGCCCTGGATCGAGGATCTTTGTCAGTCCCTTTAATGCTACCACTGTTCCTAACACCACGTGTCTCAAGACCCCCGGACAAGAGTCTTGGCTTGGAGACAGACCAGGTTTTGACAGGCCCTCCACCAACAGATACTACGTACTCGTAGCAGCATGTGTGCTGGCTCTAAAAGCTGAATGGATAACAAATGCTCGCTTGGCCGCTGCGCTGCTGCTCCCTGCCGTTGCAGCGCTGCATCATGAGGATGAGGAAGTTAGCCTTCGAGCCGCCAAGAAGCTTGGGGACCAACCGCTTGATATTCTCCATATTAGGCGCTGTTGATATGGGCGTGTATGGCGTATTTCGCTCTGCTAAATAGGCATCTTGATCGCACCAATAACCGTCAGGCTGTCTAAGATGTACTTCCATGAGCCTGGTTGCAACACCATCGTCTTATGCGCCGGGCTTATTCTTGCTAGTGAGCACTTACGATGTCTCAGTCAACTTAACAATGAATCAACCGACTGACTCTTCCCTTACATACAGGGCTCCTCAGCCTAACTGTTGAATTCTACCCAATCAACACTTTCACTTGCACTCAAGATGGAAAGGACAACCCAATCTCAAGCGATCCATCAGGTCAAGCGATCAGGGACAACAGACTCTGGAGGCAGACGAAAAGTAGCCAATATGTTCATCGCCTTTGGCAATTCTCTCGGTACTGCGGCACAATACTAGTTCGACGATTCTGAGTTCAAGCGCGGCAGAGCAGTCGACTTCCCCGAGATCCCTATCGCCATTGCGTTCTCAATATCCTCATCCACAGTTTCCATCCCTTCCCAGGTAACGTGCCAGCACAGCGTCTGTTGAAAGACCTTCGTTCGAGAATCGCATTGTTGACTCATAATCCCCGACCGTCCAAACTCGAGGAAAACGGCGAGCACGGCGAGATAGTCTTGAAGTTCCGTCTCCAGCTCATCATAACGATTTGCAGGTCCACTATTCCGAGCCAACAGAACCTACAGTCATCATAAGCGGAGGGCGAGGCTCACCACCTAGTTCGAAGGACCAGATGATGAATCTGCTTCTTCCTTTGCACCAACTACCACCCACCCGACCATCTCTTCTTCCTCTGAACGCGTTACACCACCAGCGACCACTTCTCTGCCCCCTTCGCCGCAATACTGAAACGTTCTGTTGACCATACACGAAATAAGCATCTTGAACTATAGCGATTTTTTAACAGACTGCATCAATAGACAGGGTCGGCGGTTTTTTTTTTAAATCTGCGATAACGGAGTGCCTTGCAACGCTGAGTGGCTAAGCACAAGCAACTGTGAAGATGGCTTCAGACTACGAAGTATCGCCACTCGCTCTTAGACTTGTCGATCCCGCCCATCGACGTCATAACATAAACCACCTACGCACGACAAAAAATACCTGCCGTTACGAAGTACACATCAATAAAACAGGATTCATGATTATTTCCGAAAATAACTTGAGTTGATTGATATCTCATTAATACTATTTTCCACTTTATGCTCACTTCCTATCTCCAAGGTCCACCACCCTACAATAATCGATTTACGCCACAACCACCACTCAAAACAACAACAATATCATCACATCTCCTATATCCAAAAAAGGGCGTTCAAAATGGACCTCCTACTCTCCATCCCCATCGTCTCGTACCTCATCTCCCCTTCCCTCACATCTTCCTGGTCAACCTCCCTCAACATCCTCTTCTTCTACATGACCTGGTCCACCCTCGTCCTCTCACACCCGCCTCTCACGGTACACATTGTCGGCATTCTGGCCATCCGCATCATATTCTTCCTCATACCCTCTCTCTTTACACTACTCTTTGACATCTCCCTCCCCAGTCTCGCCGAGGGTATCAAACACGGTGGTCGAAGCGCTTTACCCCCACGGCATGTCCGCGCTTTAACAAAACTCCTGGCTCTGGTGCTGTTTAACATTATTTCCATGACGGCAACGGAAGGGCTGTTGAGTTTTGCTTTTGGATGTGTGTTTAAGACGCCAGAGTTCAAGACGAGTACGACGTTGCCGCTCCCGTGGCAGATGCTCAAACACATGCTCATCCTGCTCGCCTCACGCGAGACTCTCAACTACTACATCCATCGCTTCATCCTCCACGGCAAATCATATACATCAACCTACCACAACACCTTTGCGCATTCAAAAACCAGCGCTCCATTCAGCCTCCAGCTCATGGCTGACCATCCTCTCCCTCTTCTCCTCCATCGCCTCCTCCCTTGCTATCTCCCATCCATACTCCTCCGCCCCCACCTCCTCACGTACTTGCTCCTCGTCACTCTGTGCACCGTGGAGGAAACGCTAGCTATGTCTGGTTACACCATCGTCCCGGGTATCATCATGAGCGGCATCGCTCAGCGTGCGGCGATTCATTATGCAGGACGGGGAGCTTCTAATTTTGGATCTTGGGGAATTCTCGACTGGATGCTTGGGACGAGTCCTGGGAGGGGTGTGCTCGAGGATGTGAAGAGCGAGGCGGATAAGCATCGTTTGGACGAACGGTCTGTTGAGAAAGCAGATCAGGGTGTTGGGATTGTGCAAGATAGTGTGGATACGTTGATGGAAGGCATTAGGATTCGGAGTGGTAATACGAAAGGAAATAAGCGATAGAGCCGTATGATATGCCGCGGCTGATGAGTTGTCGTCTATTTCATAGGTAGTCAATACCATCTGAAGATGCTCAAGATCTAAATGCCAAGTACATTGTGCCAATTGCCAATCTCCTCAGACAAAACGCCAGGACCTCTTCATGCGTATATGCCCACACATCCAGCCCGAGATGTCAGGAACTCCAGTCAATACCAGTCCACTTTGCCCAGTAAGTATCCAGCGGTAAATCCCCCAGCTCAATTCCATCCCATTTTCTTCCTAAACCAACTCAGCGTCTCCAGACCGCTCTGCGCCCTCATGCCGATCCGTGTATCCAACACAAATGCTTCCCATGCCTTGACCTTGTTAAGCTGCTCCTCGCACTCTATCATCTTGCTGCGTCTATACTCTAGTATTTCTTTATCATCCCCCTCGGGTGGTGCACAACACTCTGCCCATGCTATGGCGCCTATTTCGTAGATAGCGGATGGGACGACATAATCGTCCTTGGTAGGACCTTTGAAGATATATCTGTATCTTCCTGTTAGCTTTTTTGCCCCAGAGCGGCCATGTGTGATTCTGTGAACTTACCGGTCATGCACCAAAACGTTCTCCTGCAATATCGCCTTCGCCTCATCCAACTTGCCCAGCCCTCTCAACAGCGAGGCCATGCTAACCGCCCAAACAGCCATCTCATCCTTTTCCATTTTCATCCCCTCCACAGCTTCTTTCTTCGCCGTACACCGCTCCCACTTCAAATAACTAATTCCTTCCTCCAGTTGCTTCGTTCCCATGCGCTTCTGTCCGTTCCATATATAGGACATCTCCAGTGCGGGACTGGAGCCGATCGCATCCGCCAAGTCCACGCCCAAAGCCTTCGCTCTGGTCTCCCATTTCTGGACTTTTCGCTGCAAGAAGACCTCCAGGGGTAGCTGACGAGCCATGAGCCGCTTCTTGCCCGTAACCGTGGGAGCTTTGCGGAAGAACTCTTCAGTCTTGGTCTTCTGCCTCCTCATCTCGTCTTTATCCCCAGCGTGAAAGGCATCTCGATAGAGTTCAAGGGATGCACAACCAGCCATGTAATAGTACATAGACGGGCTCCAGTCATTAATCTCCAAACAGCGCAGGAACGAGTCTCGCATGAGGTTCCAGTCATGAGATATCATGCCATTAAGGGATAACTCGAAGTTGTTCAGCGCGGCGACCTGCTTCATCTTTGACTCCTTGCCCGTCTGGAGCAGCTCAATCGCGTCTGTAAGATTCCGTGCGTTGGCTTGCATTCTGGACTCCTCCACACGCCAGAGACGGGAGTCAGGATAGCGAGATCTCATTTCCGCGAGGAGTTGTTTACACTTCTCGATCGGAGGGCCGACCGCCTCGGCATCTTCGTCGTAGTCTTTGCTGTCAGGTAGGATGTCGGCAGCTCCGAGGAGTCCGTTGTAGTAAAATAGCAACATCATACCGGCCACGGCGCCGTTCACGTTGGGATGGGTAGCCGACCTCCAGAGCAATTTAACCGCGCGGGAGCGATCACCACGGAAGCCAACAACGGAAAGAATGCGAGAGAAGGCAGGAGGGATAAGACTCAGGATGAGCAAGAGAATTCCAAAGCACATGTTTGCGCCAGAGTGGATGAACTTGTCGACGGGGTTTTCGAGTTCAACTTCCGAGTTCCATTCCACAGAATTAGATTGCAGCGGTAGAGGTGATGGCGTTCGTGAGTCGTCCAGCTTCAACTGCTCCATCCTTGTATCCGGTGTCGTTGTTGCGGTCCCCGAGCCAGCCTGGTCAAGAGGCGTTTGCGCACCAGACGGGTTCTCTTTGCCATTCATAAAGCTTTCCGAGTCGCTGCTGCTTGGCCCTCCTTGGTTGGATTCTGACCCAGATTCACTGCCGTGAACACTCGCGGTTGACAATGTCGTGGTAGACCGGTTAGTGGTCCCCTTGCTCAGCAATTTTGCCTCAGAAGTAACAATAGCATCAAGCGTGATAAACGCCTTGCGCAATTTGTAGAAACTCCTCATCCCTTCCACGAGGCTCTCATGCAGCACGCCAACCACGGCACCCATGAGTTGTGTCTCCGCAACAATCAGCTCATACTCGGTTCCAGGCGGATAGATCTTGCTACCCTTGCAAGAATCGCCGTGTTTCTGCGTCCGCTTGAGGTCCGACCAAGCTCTCGCCTCACAAGCGTCCAATCTCGCTGTCGCCTCCGTCATAACCTGCTTCTCGAAGCCCAGGACGGAGCGCATGAAAAACGTGACGGCAGAGCCCATCTCATGAAACGACGAATCGCCTTGCTGCAGTTTCTCCCAGGCCCCGTCGATGTCGTCGTTCATGATCAATTCCACCCATTTCATAGCATCAACGAGATTCTCCTTCTCTTTTTCGACACAATCGCTGGGTGAACCTGCATCACTGGCATTGTCAGGCTTCCCGCCTGAGCGAAACCAGCCGCCCCAGCGACTCATGGTTGTCCTAGGCGAATGCTTCCTTGCTTCTTCTCTCCAGGCTCGAGTTGACTGAGGACGTAGAATGAGGTGCTAGACAGGCACAGGCCGGGACGAGAAATAATAGATATCGTCCCTCGTTTTGTCCATATACTCCCTTAACGAACTTACGCGTCCGGCAGCTGCGTCTCTCAGTTGGATTCGTGGCTCAACTCAGTCATGTGACAGACAAGACGGTGTAGATACACGAATACGGGTTTGAAAGCCTGACCGATATGCAAGGCGCAGACGGCGGCAACTATATCTGGCTGCGGACTTGGCAATCCACCACTTCCACGAGAAATGTTGTAATGATGGACATGCAACAAAGAGAATGGATCTGAGACTCGTAATGCCGTATAAATACAGTGAGTATTAGGATTTGGGACGGAGCCGGAGGCCTGTTGGTCGGGCTGCAGACGGCCTCCGAAGCCCAGGGTTGGTTTTAACTTTTTAGACTATCACTAGATACAAAGTACCACTCCGTACTGTTCATATTCAATGCGGAATATTCCAATGCCTCCCGGACTTAAGTAAATTCCATTGCAGCAAATTCTCTTAACTCCTCTCACGACAATCAATGTCCAGATAATCCCGCCGCATCCGCACGGGAGCAGATACAGTGGGGAGAAGAAAGTTTCGGTAACTTTTGTAAGGCAGCTCTATATAAAATTTACCGAAACTTTTTGCGTGGCACTGTACGAAGTACGCACCCGGCATTTAGCTGCACTCGTAGGGCGGTATTGGGGCGATCCTTCAGGGCAGCTGTCAGCCCCGCATTTGAAGCCCCAAGCCGTCACAGCCAGCACCCGTGGACGCCTAAACCACAGCGCTAGCCGCCTAAAACTCGGCGCCTATCGCTAGGCACGTAAACATTTCGCAATCAACCTCTACGGGTCGACGGGCCTGCATTCTTCCGCACCGGCCCGCATCTCACCTCGCCGCCTCGCCGGACCACCAAGTAACAAGCTCCGTGGTCTTGATCATCAATCAATCACCCTTTCACCACGAAGCCCTCACCTCTCTGCGTGCGACTCCAAAGGTTCACTCACATACGCACTGCGCTTGACATAAGCGTCCTCTTGCAAGCAACGCATCTCAAGCACACATCCCAAGCGCAAACACACAGCCTACACGCAACAATGGCGTCAGAACCCAAGCTCTCTATCGAGACAGAACAGCCCACCACCGAGCAACAAAAGCCCGAGCAGAAGGCCGCCGCCCTTGGCGAGGACGATGAATTCGAAGACTTCCCTGTCGACGGTACGCTCACCTCTGCTCTCTCCTTCTTCTCCTTCTTCTTCTTCCTCTACCCAGTGCACGACGACCGCGCAAACGGGCGAGAAGCACGTTCTTTCCAAAGAGTTGATGAGCTAACAAATTCTTGACTACAATGAATAGACTGGCCAGCCGACCAAACCGAGGCCGCCCAGCGCAGTGGCGAGACAAAGCACTTATGGGAGGAGAGCTGGGACGACGATGACACGAGCGATGACTTTTCGGCACAGTTGAAGTGGGTGTTACCCCCCTTCCCTCTCCACCATACACATACGCCTCATTCGAAGGCGGCCAAGGCCTGCTACATCTTTCCAGTGCCCCTACAGTCGCTTGTTTGCAACACGGATGCTGACATATCAATAGGGAGGAGCTAAAGAAGGTCGAGGCGGCGAAGCGCAGATGAGCATCATGACGAGCAAAACCTGGGAAGACCAGAAACAGTCACGGACTTAGCCTAAACGCTGTCAATATAGATTCGAACGAACAATTAATGAACCCCATCACGCAGTGCACTCGGTTTCTCTGCTGGCATCTCTTGAGCTCCAAGGAAATACCACATTGCCGTAATTCACCACCCAATGTTTTTACAGCGTTTTTATTTCAAAGTTGCCTCGTACTGGTATATGTAGGTTCTTTTTTGGCTATAGACGGGATCCTCCGGGCCGGCCTTTATATGATATCCTCCGTCATCAATTGGTTCCTTTTGCCATTTTCAATCCAAAGGACGTGATTTACTTACTCGACAGAGCAGTCACGCCAGGAAGCTCCTTGCCCTCGAGCAACTCCAAGCTGGCACCACCACCAGTCGAGACGTGGCTCAGCTGCTCCTCAACGCCATACTTGGCTGCGACGGTAGCGGTGTCACCGCCACCAATGATGACAATCTTGCCGTTCTTGCAGCCCTCAACGGCGGCGTCAAGGGTAGCCTTGGTTCCGGCGGCGAACTTTTCGAACTCAAAGACACCAGCAGGGCCGTTCCACAGGATCGTCTTGGCCTCGGCAATGGCCTCCTTGTACAGCTCAATGGACTTCTCACCACAGTCCAGGCCCATCCAACCATCGGGGATACCCTCTGCATCGGTGGCGGTGCCAGTGTTGGCGTCCTTGTCGAACTTGTCGGCAGTGATGTAGTCCACCGGCAGCACCAGTTTGACGTTCTTCTCCTTAGCCTTCTGCACCAGCTTAGGAACAGTCTCGGCACCAGCCTTGTCAAAGAGAGAGTCGCCGATAGGGACGTTGTTCAAGACCTTCTTGAAAGTGAAAGCCATGCCACCGCAGATGATAAGGGTGTTGACTTTGTCGAGCAGGTTGTCGATAAGCTGGATCTTGTCGGAGACCTTGGCGCCACCGAGAATGGCCAGGAAGGGTCGCTGGGGAGACTCGAGCGCCTGGGCGAAGTAGTCAAGTTCCTTCTTCATGAGGAAACCAGCAGCCTTCTGGGGCAGGTCGACACCGACCATGGAGGAGTGAGCACGGTGAGCGGTACCAAAGGCATCGTCTAACGGGCAGTAAGGTCAGACTTCATTCTCACATTTAACGGGCGGGGAATTTCAGGGGAAGGCACATGAGCAACTTACTGACGTAGACATCGCCCAGGGCAGTCAGGCCCTTGCGGAACTCCTCGACCTTGGCCTTGTCGGCCTTGATCTTGTTGCCATCCTTATCCTTGGTGCTGCCCTCCTCCTCAATGTGGAAGCGAAGGTTCTCGAGGAGGATAACAGCGCCGCTCTCGGCCTTGTTGACGATGGCCTCGACCTCAGGGCCAACACAGTCGGGGGCAAAGGTGACAGACTTGCCCAGCAGTTTCTCAAGCACAGGGACAACAGGCTGGAGGGAGTACTTGGGGTTGACAGCGCCGTCGGGGCGGCCAAGGTGGGACATCAGAATGACAGCCTTGGCACCATTGTCGAGGGCGTGCTTGATGGTAGGGATAGCGCCGACAATGCGCTGGGGGTTGGTGATGTTCTTGTTCGCGTCAAGAGGGACGTTGAAGTCGACCTAGATGCAGGGGGTGCACCTTGTTAGCCAGAGAACTGCAGCCTGATCCATCACCCTACGACTCAATTGCGACTTCAGATGCAAATGATATCCATGATATCCATGACAATGTCTTTCCCATATCAAGGCTGTTGAACCACGCCGATAAAGACATCATGCAAGCAATCTTCCCCTCCATAACACTCCATAGCGGGGCAGTCCAAACTCACCCGGATCAGGACCCTCTTGTCCTTGACGTCGACGTCAGTAATCGAAAGCTTGCTAGACAGAGACATGTTGTTCAATGATTTTCGGGAAAAGAGTGGGTAGAATACTCGAGCTCGTAGGAACAATGTTGGTGGAATGATGACCTCCGTCAAGTTGATGGAGAAGAAAAGGGAAAAGCACGCAGAAGTTTAGTATGGAGGGGAGGTGGGGTTGCGCGATAGGAGAGAGTTGTTGAGATAATAGCTGTTGTAATACGGAGTACATAGCAGCTCTTTGGTGGGGTAAGTACTTCAGTCCAGCTTGTTTTTCCACCACGCCAGAGTGACGTGAGGCCAAGGCCTACGCCTACGAAAATATCTCGCCAGACACTCTTCAGCCTCCAGCGTCTGGCGATATAATGGGAGTTTTATAGGGCTATGTGTCGTTCCATAAACCTTTATCTCGCTCTATTTAGAACTGCAGAGTCACGAGGTATATCGTATGTTCTGCACATGCTAGTAGCGCACTACGTCATAGGCCAAAACCGGAACAGTTTAGGTCAGCTTTGTTGATGGATAAATGGCATGATAGAACGCCAGCCAAATTCCTAGACCATAAAAGTACAATAACGGAGAAGCCTAAAGGAGAGAGGGAGAGAGAGAGAGAGAAAAAACCCGTTATTGCTCCAAACGCCATACTGTGCAAATCCCAGGACATAGTATCGCGATACTTCCGAGATGAGTGCGTGTCAACCTGCCAAAGCAACTACGCTCCAATGCTCCATAAGCCATTCCGTGAGTCCAAACCCGGTCGTAGCCTTATACGACATGCAGAAACCGTCTTGTTACGACTCAGCATTGATCTAATCGGAGGCATTGGTGAGTGAGAGATACGCAGTCCAGGCAATACCAATCGTCGAAACAAATGGCTAGCACTCGAAATTAGCACACCGGAATACATCGGAGGGGGTTGTAACTGATTTCGCTTACCAACTGGAACTGCACTGGCATCAAGCGAAAGTTGACGATCTGCACCGCAGGCCACACAGCATAGTTTGCCTTAAGCGTAGGCACATACATGTCCCGCAGCTTGCTAGTAACTGCGCGACGACCACCACCCTCAGCAATTGTCATGACAGTGAAGAACATGCCCACGCCAAACGGCGCAAAGATGAGCTGGTCAAAGGCAACCCGCTTCATGGCGGGGCCAAATGCGCTGGTCTTGCTCATGGGGAAAATCTTCTCCAGGAACTTGAACCACTTGAACTGCACTGGCGCCATGCAAAAACCATAGGCCATGAAGCGTGTAAGTCGCTCGAAGTCGAATGGCGGGGGCAGAGCCTTGGAGTCGGGGATGAGGTCTCGATCGTTGAAGGGGTTCTTGCGGTCGAGCTCGTGAATCTCGATGGCGAATTCGTCGTCCTTTGTAATGCCGCCCGGCTTGCGGAGCGCTCGCTGTCGCACAGCGGTAATGGTCTGGGCGACGGTGTCTGCGACGCCACCAAGGATGGCGTTGGTGACCATCATGGTCATGACTGCGCGGATCATAGGTCAGCCGAATTGCCGGAGAGGTAGTGTGTGCTCGTGGGGATCGGTTTGGGGAGACGTACGTGGTCGTTCATCGTAGTACGAATTGAATCGCGCCGTCAACCTGGCAATGAGAGCCATCTCGATGAGGAAGATGACGGTATGGAGCAGTGGCTGTTCGAAGCAAAACGGTCAGTCAGCCATTGAAGTTCATCATTGCCTCGCATTCTGAAGTTGCACAGAGCCAACGGCGTTGGCAAGGGGACCAGAAGATTGCAATCCCAGTAGCGCCGTCTGCTGTCCGACAAAAGGAATGCAATCGCAGGCTCGCGACACGTACCAAGCGTCCATAGATGTATTTGCTATTGACGGCACGGACAAACCGTCGGCTGTTGAGTTCCCAAGTCATGATGGCAGTTTAGAGGGCGAAGCCACAGGGATTTTCAGGGGCTCTTGTCCTTCTCGATGCCTCCGTCAACTGGCCAAGTGGACCTTGGACCGCGATGGCTAAAACTGATGACGACACTTTTCGGCTTCGCACCAACGAAAATCTCCGGTTCGCTTGTTGGCCACAGATACGGGACGCTGATCAGTGACGTCGTCAACCGTACGAAGAAAAAATCGCTGTCGGCGTAGCTTTTGATAGGAGCCAAAAAAAAAAATTGCGATCTCAAGGTGAAGGGCTGAGGGAAATAAAGAAATCAGATGGAGGATGGATGGATGGACGACATGACATGTTGGCATGATAAACAGCTTCCCCACGTCTCGGGGCAGTACGGGCGCCGCGCCGAACTCTAAGAGCTGTTCCTCTCAATCAGAGGGCTACTTTGAGATGGAACACGTAATGCTGCGAAGATCACTATAGAGCTGTTTCATCGTGGCATTCATCGGATTCATCACCTGAGACATGAGCCGACAAGGCCTGCTTGCTCTATTTCTTTCGTTCTACTCCGTACTTATGAAACACATGCTCAAAATTCAAAGAAAAATACCAAGTGGAATGACAATAGCCACATTGACAGCATTGGTGGAATGAGCCGAATTCCCATACTTGGGGGGGCCGCAAAACTGGCCATTCCCCGTGCCTCCTCCGTAAGCACGGGGGGTACGCTGAGTTAGAAAAGGATCATTGATTTAGAAAAACAATTTCGGTACTTTTATTTTTACTGTAAGCACCATAGAAATCTAAGTAAATATGTTTTTTTTTCATATCTCTGATAACTTTAACCCTTACATTCTCGAATCTAACGACATAATACTATATATATTAAAAAATAATATAAATTATAGTAAATTAATTATAAAGATAAATTTAATATCAAAATAATCAAGGAACTATAAAATATTATAGGAATTGTTAATGGAGCGCGGCACAGCTATGTGGAGCATAGAGAGAGAATGAACGAAGCTTGATTCTATGAAAGAGAATATGCCGTAGTGGCCTCGCTATATATACACATAGCTAACACAAAGAAGAAGCTGTGTGCAGGCGCTGTAAGCGCCTGCATAGTCTGACACATCGCGTAAGCGATGTGTATGTCAGCTCTTATCTGCTATGTACGAAGTAAGCAGATAAGAGCTGGCCCCGGCCTGCTCAACCCAACATAATTTATATCGCAGTTTAGATCTACCATTTATGAAGATTGCGAGGTTATAATTAAAATGAATCTACTTTGATTGCACCAAGAATTAGCGCATACTCAAACTACCTTGTTTTTCTAAATCAAAGGTCCTTTTCTAACTCAGCGTACCCCCCGTGCTTACGGAGGAGGCACGGGGAATGGCCAATTTTGCGGAGCACCCAACCACGGGCACACAAATTCGAATCATGGGCATACAACTAAACCACATTCGGAAAATCTCTAATACTGGCTGTAAATATTTCTTCCAAAGCTCAGCCCATCTTGGCCCGAATTTATTGAGGAACGCTTACGCTCGACAAAGCAGCAACACCTTCGCTTCGCTCCGGACTACTTTGCTCGCTCGCTTTCCGAATGTGGTTTAGTTGTGTGCCCATGATTGGAATTTGTGTGCCCGTGGTTGGGGAGCCAATTTTGCGGCCCCCCAAGTACTCATTAGATCAGCGCGCCAATTCAAGATTGCGCAAGGCTTTGATGGTATGTTAGGTACTCCGTACTCTGTTAAGCACGTGCGTGTACACGTGACACAAATTTGCTTTGTAGGGTAGCCATCCCGGCACAGTCCAGAAGACCATCAAGACTGCGAATCGTGCACCTATGCCTTGATATTAGAGTGTCTTTACAGCTGTCAGAACGGGTTTTAACGACAATATTAGTGAGCCATCCTTATTACGAATACAAACTTTATATATCTCACTTGTGGTTTCCGAATTCTCCAACCACTGTCTCTTTACAGGGTAGCGAAGCTGCAAGCATTTCCATTTCAGTAGTAGTATTAACAACCTTAACTTGACCTACAAGAAAGCCCGGTTCTTAATAAACACGCCATTAGTTTCCAAATCTTTCAAACTCCTACTATCCATATTCTATTTTATGAATTACCTCCGCGCGGTAGGGGGTTGGCAAATGGCTTTTTTGTCTTTGTCAGGCTTTCAAGTTCCACACTTTTCCCGTTACCAATCTAGGTACCCGTTGGTGGGGACTTCGTAAACCAACTAAAAGACGAAGTCTTTTAGTGTATGCTCTCCTATGTATATCTCTGCCATCTTTCAACTCCACACTGCTGTTGCTCCTATCACCCTAGCCAGTATCTGCCCTCTTGGGTGCTACGGCATTGATATCAAGTTGGCACCCTTGTTATATCTCCTACAGTTGCATCCATCCCTTTAAACTCTGCCGCCTGGGCCGTTGAAACGTTGACGGTGATGCATGTAGCCATGTGGCGGGGCGATCGTCAGACTTGGATGATCCGGATTTCAGCATCTCGTATCACCAAGGACAGCAGACTTGAAGCAATCGCTTATTCAAAAGATATGTTCCCCTTAGAATCTGTTAAAAGCACCAATGTTTCCTCCCATTTTCAATTATACCACTGTCTTAAGCAGGATTGGTTTTGTGAATAGTTCGCCTCGAAATAATAGGCCATGGAAGTTATTGCCTGATGTGCAATCGTATTCGCTTGATGCCTACTGTGGCCCACTCGACGTCAGCACTATTTGAAATATAACCCTGTCAAAGCTGGAATCTTGCGCATGTGCGCTTTACTGCTTATACATTAGTACTATCCAGTTTACGTTCACGGCAGTAGGATCTGTTGGGGCTAGATGTGTTAGCAATGAAATTTTATTGGGTTGCTCTTTTACGTCAAGTGTTACTATTCAGACCGGTCGATTTTGCTTTTTAGACAGAATATATGGCACTTTATAGGTTTTAGTATAGTTCTCTCAATTGAAGCTATCTAGAAACTAGATGACCGAGAAGCTGCCTCCTTCATCATAGGGACTTGTGCTTTGGATACAGTCCTGGCGAAAAGACGAGACAAAAGACATGATAGCCGAATACGGTAATGCGATATACTATGTACATGGGACACGAACAACAGTGAGTCCATTGCTCTCCACAAAATGATAGCGCTACACTATCAATTGCCGACGGAGAATATTATCAAATTACTACCTAGAATCATCTCCACCTCTCTCCACTTCGATTGGCCGAAGGATAATAATGCTATGTACGAGTACTTAGGAGGCCGGGTCCTGTCATCTCACGTAATCGGATTCTTCACTACGTAGATTTTGAATACTACTCGTATGTGTAATCCCCGTGCTAGGTAAGCTTCATCAGGTAAATTAGACAAGGGCTATCCAGCGTTAGTAACGGATCCAATTTCGACAGAATATAATACGGTAATACGGTAGCTTCCCGATTATGGCGGGCACTACCCCGTACAATGTCTTTATTTGATCTTCGCAAGTCAGATCAATAGAGACAACCACCTTCTCACCAATTGCTTTCGGTCTGGACCAAACAAGATACTCGTAAAGAAGTCGGCGGCCAGAGAAAGAAGTTCCTTTAGCCATCTACCAAGCACAGGATCCAATTTGGAGGCTTGGGCGGTAACGCCCGAAGCTACTGCATAGGTAATCTTACAAATCTGAAGCTCCCAGCCTCCTCAAGTATTACTGCCAAGTACCTAGTACTACTTTACTTGGCGAGGGGTTAGGCTTGTCGATCTCCAGCTATATCTCGATCAGAAAAACAGGCATAGATGGCGCCGCAAACTGCAACGCCTCATTAAACGAAAAGGTCGCGGATCCAACTACCTTTAGGGATACTATAACTGAAAGCGCAGATTTTGGGAGTCAGAGATAAATGGCCAATATAGTATACTAGTACGGAGGAGTGTTTCAAAAGTCCTGTCTTTGAGTTATGCAAAAGCCCCTGTCAGTACCTCGAGGATGTAAAAAGTACTTTACCCTCTATAAACTAGCCCTAAAGGTATAAGATTATAGTGAGAGCGATCAACTATTGGACCTTTTCTTTAGCGAGAAGAGCTCTTTGTATTTTATGTATTCTGTCCGATGACTAAGCTGATTTCGGACAGGACTTTTGAAACACTGCTCCGTACTATTGTTGGGTATTTGCTGACATATATGGGTCGCTGCTAGGCTCCCATTTAGAGTGAGGGCTAACAGAATACTAGTACTACTACCAGACCTACCTATCATGACATACATAGTAATCTTATTCGGTCTATATCTTCAGACTATCCAAATTGCGTTTTAGTTGCTGTCCGTGCACGGAAACCCTGTGTTTGTACTCCGTAACTCACCTGTCATATCTCTACGAGTAATTTGTGGCCGGTATCGCTTAATAGTATCAGGCTTACTCCGTAAGTGATAGTCTTGTCGCTCTATCGCCAAAGTAAGGAGTTCTGATGGGATATAAACCTCTCGGTACTACCTATAAGATCGCCGGGTGTTTTTAGTACGAGAAAAGGTACCATTGTAAGTAAGTATGGTAAAGCTTACCAGAGTATAGTAAAGCTGACAAGGGCTCTGTTAGACTGTCCAGTGACTTTTGTCGGTTACCAATCCCTTACCAAAAATAGGTCTAGCCTCATAGGCACTTAATAAATACGCTTTACTAGTACTACTACTATTACTACTTGTATTCCGTAAAATACGAGTATCCCCAGGTAACTATATTCTCTGTACGCAGAAGTGTCAGCACGTGCCAGCACCCTATCTTCCAAGTACGTAATAGAAGTAAACTCAATTCCCTAATACTACATACTCCGTACTACTAGTATTTGATTGCGACATATGGTTGCATAGGAGGGATCCAGTCAGGGAACTGGACCTAGAACTTCATAGTGGAGATGTCAGGCTGACGCGTCAAAACAAAGGCGTTCACATATATTAAGGATTAGGTATTGGATACTCGGTCCGGGCCTTTTCTACGTATCCACCTTTAGACTCAAACCAGCGAAGGTGAGTTGAGATCAGTAAACCACTGTCTGTGGGGCTAGATGCGCACGAGGTATTCAGTAGTAATATTCCATGGGAATCATGGGAATACTACTCCGCATTTCAGTCTAGTCTGGATACTACCCCAGCTGGTGATGATCTTTCTCGCCTAACTAATTCTGTATTGGTAGTAGTAAGGATATTTTCATGGTCTGAACCAACCGTATTTTTGCCACCTTCCACTTATAGCAAAGCCAAATATGAGGAATTTCTCATCCCTGTTTCGATCAAATAGAGTAGTGAGAGGCTTTCTCAGATAAAGCATCATAGCTTCAGAGGTAACTTACTGTGAATAGGCACAAGAGACGAGGCGAACAGCCAATTGGTGACTGCCGGTATGAATTCAGTTGTTTTGGCCGACCGTTGATAGGAAAGCAATCCTGACCAAACATTGGTTAATACTTCGAAGAATAAGTGCCAATCCATATAGTATTACTATCTTATTGCTGTATATCACCCTGGAAGGATGTAAGTGGAGCCTGATATTTAGTCTTTCTATTGTCTAGCATTTCCGGGCAACAAAGGATGCGCTACTGCATCAGTATGGAGAGACTCAATGGCTACATTGAGAAAAGCCTATCCACGTGGAGGACCATCCGTAGTTGGAGCCTGTGACTGTGAATGGCATCGCTACTGCAAAAGAATAAGGAATATAAATATAAAACAACCTTCTTGTCCTACGCCTCACTTCACTCAGCACATTCAAGCACTTCAGCCTTTCTCCACGAGATCTAACTTCATCATGCAACTATCAATCGTTCTTGCCCTGGCGGGTCTTGCTGTGGCTCTGCCGAGTCCGGTCACAGGCTCCGTTCCCAGCAAGCCTGAGAACGTTACCATCCCTCCAGCCTTCCATCCCGATCGCATCATCTCGTCCGAGAACCTCCATGCGTATCTTCAGAAGAACCACGAGTTGAATCATACTATTTTCCTGAAAGATACTGGCGTCGTTGTCGACCTTTCCACGATTGAGATTTCACAGCCTAAGAACCTTGACTCGGGTAACTCCACGAATTCCAAGCGAGCGCCTCCTGACTGGTAAGTTCATGATGCAAATGCTGAAATCCAAGGTACATCCACACAATAAAACCAATAACTGACTCCAAAATTTTATCAAGGTCTTGCTATACCCACAAGCAACAATGGGCTGAACAAGTTCAAAGCTGGTGGGACAGCTGGAATCCCGCTTCATCTTGCTTGTCGAATGGATTCTCTCCGTTGCCCGCGACTCAGAATATCGGTTGGTCATACAGCAAGTCTATCGCAACGAACGCGGGGTAAGTTTTCTTCATTAGCTTTGAGGGGATGGGGTTTCAATTTATGCTAATGCCTTGCTCTTCAGTCTTGATTGGAAGATCATCAAGGACGTTCTTAGCATCACTGCTGGTATCTCGGTCACCGAGACTTGGACAGACTCTGGTTTTGGTAAGTGGTTACTGGTCTTTTTCTCCTTGTATTAATCGTAGTGACTAACAATCATACAGTTTCCTGCCAAATTCCCGGTGGTAGCATTGGACAAATCTGGATCCAGAACAAGATTGTCTGGGGCTGGATGTGGGAGAGAACCTGCCAGAGCTGCACTGGCTCTCCCACAAGCTGCTGGGGTGCCACGGCAAAGGGCGGAGCTTCAGCTCCCGTTTCAACTAAGAACAGGGGAGTCGGTGTACAATACGGCTGCAGTACCGGTTGGGACAAGGTTCGCTGCTAAGCGTCCTGAAGTGGTCGACATCCACCAGACTTCTCCTTGAAAGAGAGGAGATGGTCATTACTCGTTTATAGGGGTTTGAACCTTTCAAACTTCCTCTCCATCTAGCTTGCAAGTCAATCGCTTGCAGTTCTTGACTTCTTGTAGTTTTTTTTTACCAGTTTTGGTACAGGTATCGCCTTTTGTATCTAGTCATCTTGCATACATACTACCCAGAACAGCTCTGCAGTAAGCGAGTTCTGTTTGCATTCCTGAATATATTGTCTCTCCCATCATGGCCTCTATCTCTTTTACTGGAATTACCACGTCAACTGCTTTGTGTTACTCCCACTGAAAATGAACGAAGCTTGGTCTCAGCTCCACGGAATGTCCGTTGTGGCCAGCACAGCACCCCAGTTAATGAAATAGGATTCATGTGATACATTTAGCTGTTTGGTTGGTCTGTCAGACATTTCATAGATCTTTAAGGCTGTCGTAAAGTGGCGTTATTGGTGTATTATGCTTACAATAAGCATCAATAATCGTCCGTGAGGCTACCAACGGCATAGGTACCAATTTGCCCATCCTCCCTTGACAGTTCTTTTATTACATATAGTGCCTTTAACAATATCTATTAAATATCAGGTCCTATGTATTATTTGCTTGTGAAAACCGCGAATAGCTTAAGATTTATTTAATAGCTTTGATTAGGGCACTGACTAGGATCTGAGTTGTTGTGGCGTAATAAGCTATTTAACACCAAGGATGAAATCTGCGTCCTCACTGGGTTATTGAATCGATCGATATGATTCTATTTGATGATTTAATGATTTGATACGAATGTGATAATCAACCAAAATGTCTGAAAAATGAGATGTAATAATAACCGTCACAACAATTCCTGCAATCCAGAACAAGTCGATGAGACATATATATACAGAAGTAGATAGGCTTCAGATATCGATTGGTCTAGTGGCGCAATGGCAGCGCGTTGCTTTCCGGTGGCAAAGGTTCCAGGTTCGAGTCCTGGCTAGATCGGACCAATTCGATTTCTTTTTTTGGTCGTCTTGGTCAATAATTTTTTTGGTGGATAAGAAGAACGAGTAGCAAGGATTAAACAAAACCTTGGGAGGGTTTATTTACTACACTCACGATATCTCTTGATTTGCTTCAATAAATCCGGCGGGATACGTCCTTTTCTTCATTGATGTATGTATATATATATGTAAGTAAGTGAGTACCTCTTGATCGATACTTCGTACCTCAAACATAGCACTGTGCATGCAATCACAAGCTTCACACATGGTTCCCACGACGTAATATGAACATCTTGACTCGATTTCTTATACTGACAAGAATACAGGAACGAGTGAAAACCGAAACAATCGTACATGAAGAAGAATCGTAACTTTTGTGAGGCAAAGCAGCCATGTACACGTATAAACCGTCATTGGCATTATGTCGTTAGTTCGCAGCCTCCACTGGAGGCCCTCATGTACCCAAGACCGCTCTTTGCCATGGGCTTCGTGAAAAACACCTTTGAGTAAACGCGAACCTCTAACCCCTCTCCCATTAGCATTCCCCTTCTTTTAGTATCCCGATGACCTGTTTCCAAAGTCTTTTGTTTCGTCCGCGCCGTCTACTGGTTGGAGAAGTTGTCTACCCTCGATGAACGCTATGTAAGAAAGAAGGACCTCAGGTCTTCGCTTGAAAAATAAAATAAAAAGAAAGTATGTCAAATGAATGTATCACTGGCGAGGCCAGGGGCAGCTCTGTGCGCCGTCCTCGCTCGTATTTGGGTGTCTCCTCTCGCCGTCAACTTCTCATACGCATCATATCCGCAGTAAGTTGACATCCGAGATGCTTCTATGTCTCTTGTGACTGCCGCTGCTTGCCTCACCTGAAGCTTTGCGTTTTGCAGAAACAGATTCGAGGGGACTGCGGGTAACGTCACTCATTTGTTTCTTGTGGCGTCGAATCGGTGTCAAAGGCACAGCCGCCGTGTCAAATCGGTCTGATTTCAAGCCCCTGAGAGCGGTGTAATTGTATGGCCCACTGAACGCAAGGGAATCCTGGGTCGCTTGATTGCTGAGGATCAGCTGTTGGTTGATTTGGTTGCGGCGGAAGGCACCGACTGTGTCTGAGTTGAGATGAGATAGAACATCCCTCTCACTGGAGGCGGTAGTAGGTCGCTTGGGTGATGGAGCCCATTTGCTGTTGCCTTCTTCGTCACCCGAGGACTCCTCATCATCGTTTTCGCCCCACGTGATGAAGTCATTGATGTCTAACTTGTGTTCGTCATCGTCATCGCCTTCCGCGCTCGCTGCCGTAGAGCTGTCATCGGCGGTATTGGCTTCTGACGGAAAGGGGAAGAAGGCCTCCGCAGGACCCATGGCTTGTGCATTAACAAAGTCCCCGAATGTGTTGGATGAAAACATGGCACTGAGCATCATGTTTGCAGAGTTGCTGAGGATTGGGGACGCCGGATCTTCCATAGGCCAGGGGAAGTTGAATTGTTCCGGAGATAAGTCGAGCTGGCGTCGTCGGTGAGGGGTGAAGATCATCATTTTCCTTGTCAGAGGGTTGAGAACAGCAATAGGCTTCTTATCAGATCGATCCAGCTTGAATCGTCCAACACGGGGTTGACCACGTTGGGATTTGACTGGAGACTCTTCTTCAGAATCAGATACATCACTCATTGTGTTTGGTGGACGGTGTGTCTTTTTGCGAATCACGGGCTCAGGAACGTCCTCTTCATCGGTAGTATCGCCGTCGGCTGGAGCACGGAGGTTAGCTTGGGCCATAACACGTCTAGCGTCGGACAGAACTCACTCTCATATCCATCAAGCTCCAGTGGCTCTTCAAACGCAGGCGTAAAGTTTGCGATTTCACTGACAGCTTGAGAAACCGTAGGAATGGCAGCCAATGTCTCGTCATCAGAGAGTTGTCTGACTACTTCTTCGGCCTCTGATTCAGAGTCATCTTCTTCATATTGGCCATGATAGTCCCAGAAAGAACCGGAACCGGACGATTCGTCAGGATCATGCTCAATCTCACGACGGAAGGCAGGATCAAGAGAGTTTTGGGAGACAAATATGTCGGGAAAAAGATCAGCGTGATCATCCTCCGTTTCCGTGGAGTCGGAATCACTAGAGGGCACATCAAAACGAACGTGACGCTCCACGGCAGTATCGGGGGCAAAGGCAGTTGCTTCTTGGTAGATGTCGGAGGCTTGGCTCTCGTCCACGTCTGACAAGATACCAGCCCAACTTGCATTGTCATCAATATCCCCATCATCGACATCACCGTCATCAGCTTGGTCATCGTCCTCCTCTTCATCATCTGATTGCGGTCGAGGGGCATCGGAGGATTGCACAAAGCCCTCAGTCAAGATACTATGCTCCTCGACCGCTGTTACATCCTCCTCGTCATCGTCTGAGGTGTCGCTAATGTCCTCGATAGCTGAATAGCCGTCATCATCGGATAGGTCGAGAGAGGAGGAGGATGAGATGGAGCCGCGGCGCTTCTGAGCCTTGGCAGCAGTCGCGGGGTATTTGCGGCGGATGTTGCGGGACATGTCGTATGGTGTGATATAATGTGTTATTCGTTTTGTAGGTATAAATTGCTGGCGTTCTAGCCGCAAGTGTGTTGCAGTCGAAAGGGTGAACAAGGTGATTTAGTGCGGGATGAAAGATGAAGCTGCAATGGATTCGATACAAATAGTATTCATGGGTAAAATGATGTCGAATTGGGTGCCTGACTGGGATATTCGCGGGAATATATCGAGGGTAATGGCTGAGATGGAGGAGGTGGATGGGAGAGTGTAGCAATTGAGACGTCGAAGGCCCTACCGAAACGGGCAACTGGCAGAATTATGTGATTCAGAGACAGACTCTCGAAGAGCATCAGCTCAAAGACCGGGAAAGCCTGTGGAAACTATCGTCGAGGATTGTTGATTGAACTCGGTGAACTGCTGGACTGCGAGCCGTGATGGGCACGGCCCGCAGTGGGCGTTTACAGCTCAGCGACAGCCGAAGGCATTTTGACTCGACGACGTTTCAAACGGGGGGGACTCTGATGAAATTCTGGCATAGGGCGACTTCGTTGTCTGCTTTGGAGATGGGTTGATGGTGATGCAGCAGAAGGAGAGGAGAGGAGGAAAACCCGGAGACGTCCCCAAGCGGGAGAAATACCTTCGCGAGGTACGAAGTACTCCGTACATGCACTCCATTTTTTCCCAAACTTTTTAGTGCATGGTGGGATCGACCCCATGCGACGCCTGATTCGCCTGCAGCAGGGACCGAGAGGCGCTAAGCCGCTCTAAGCGCAGAAGCCCGTCGTCACCGCTTCTTTCGAGGTGTGCAGCGCCTGCAGCGCAGTGAGCAGTGAGTTGCAGCGAGTTTTAGTGGGCGCGCACGGTGCGAAACACTGGAGCCCACGCTGGCGCCCACGCTGTCATCATAGGCAACGGCTGCTGCACCGCAGGAAAACCCCTCCACTGAGGTCACTGCACCTCAACCCCACCTCTCGCAGCCTGTGGCGCCAGGGGTGTCTTGTTGACACGCAGGATTTTGAATCAATCTGATATCTGATCATCAGGGATGCGAAACCGCATTCAATTACTCGATTGTCTGGATGACTCAAATGGTGAGCAATTGCTTCAGCTCTAGGGGTCGTGGCGATTGTTCGATTGGCTTGGTTACAGAGGTAAAGAATGTTCGCCAAAGATGCCCTTTCACGTACTCTGCACAGAGTAAGCTGTCCACAGTGATGAATGAAACTTTTCACCGTCAACAACCCCTGCACTTCCCGGCTGCCTCATTATCAACTTGCAAGGCAGCCAAGATGACCCTATAACTATCGCGAAGAATGAACTGGAAAAATATCGCAAATACCTAGCGGAGGACGCCGCCCGGCCGAATCATGAATAAACTGCAGGAGGTTCAAGGTGCCTTAAGTCAGTTCCTCGGAGAATATGGCAGCAATAGGAGACCAAATAGGAAAACCAGAATCAATTTTCCTGATCAACTCGGCGGCCTATTTGATTCGCAGTCAACAGCGTCAGTTCGTTTCAGCTCACAACATAGCTCGTTATCCACAGACTCAAGTGGCAACTTCTCTCATTTTCTAATGTGCGCAATACAGAGGCGATTCCAAGCTCTCTAGAATCTGTTTCACCAGCAGATGAACTATGATATGTAATTCAAGGTTTCATAATTATTATACAAACCAGTCCTAACACTACTATTGCACAGTGCAGTGGCAGTACTACGAGTACTACTAGAAACAACGGCGGATGCAAATTTTAGGCTCATTGGAGTTGCCTCGGGTTACCTGCAACTTGCCACTTAGGAAAGATATTATTCGCGGAGCGACGAGCCTCCAGGGGTCCTGGATGACAAGGGCTTTTGGCAGTTGGAAGCAAAAGATCACGAGACGGCAATATACACCGAATAGAGATCCACTTCGATGGGGTTGATGAGGCGATGCCGCGCGATGGTACAGGGGTCTGCAGGCGGGATCCGTCCGACCTTTTTTTTCGCCTCGACTCCATTCCCTTTGTCCCTCACCTAGCCCCTCACTGGAGAAGAAAACTCTTTTTTCCTCTGAAAATGTCTGATACCGACCAACGCCAAAAAGTGCTCAATGTGCGGAGTACGTGATCCGTCCGTCCCATCTCCTAACGGACATACTGTGCAACGTCTCCGGCGTTTAGCAAAGGATCTGAGAAACTAGCACTACCTACGTGTTACACGAGGAGTAGCAGACTTGATGTTTTGATGGCTCAATTGGAGGAGTCATAGAGCTGTGACTAGCTACTAGGTAGTATAATACTATCTATCTCATGACGCAAGAGTCACTAGGAGTTATGAATCATCCATAGCAGAAACCTTGCCCTCCACCATGAATACCTTATGTTAGCTGTTCGATGGTCAACACGCTATTGAATTCTTTACATGTGCATTCTTTACAGAAAAAATGCATGCATGCAATATGTACGAAGTACTCCGTACCAAGTCAAGATGCACCAGCAGGCTTGCCTTAGCACGGGAGTATGCATATCATATTCCGTATTTGTATGTACGTGATTGGACCACAAGTGTGACTCAAGAGACGCCTCGTCAGATGAAGTCAAAGGCCTCATTGGCTCCCTCTTTGTCTGTGCTCTGACCCTTGAACAAACAAGCCCCCTCTTCTGTGCATCGGTCCATCTAACGTCCAGCCATGTCTGGCCTATTCTTGGTGCATGTGTATCCACTAAATGCCCTGGCCAGATGCAATCCATGCCCGGGGTCGTGCCATGTGGATGACGAAGAAAAAAAAAAGAAAGAAGAAGAGAAAGGAAGAAGACTGTCTCTCGCAATTGCAGCCTTGCAGCCTCCCAGATGTAGTTCGTTTAACCTTCAGCCGAGGTTGCCAGACCTTTCAAGCCTGGCTCCAAAAATTGGCGATCTTCGATGGAATCTGATGGTGGTCAATGCGCTGTGACGCGCCTAAGTAACAAACAGCCGCGCGTATCGTGCGCGCTTGTGGTTGCCCGGGCAGCGGCGGCCAGGCCCAATTGAAGGTACCGAGTCGTAAACAGCAGCGAGGCGGTCTCAATGTTCGTGCCCAAAGCGGTCTGTCACTTCACTTTCGACGACAACCAGCCCCCAGTTCTCAATTATCAATACGTCAGTATTCCAATCTACGGGTTGAGTCGACTATATTTACTATCATGGATACGCTGCCGAAATCCCACAATCTGTTCGAGGTCTACCTCCGCCTGCGGCCACCGCCTCATGGTGTGGTCCATAGCGAACGCATTCTGAACATCGCGACGCCCAAAGACAACTCACATCCGTCGCACATTACTCTCAATCCACCGACTGACCGACGGAGAGCCATTGAGAAGTTTGGCTTCACGCGAGTGTTCCAGGAAGACGCAACCCAGCTTGATGTATTCCACTGCACTGAGATTGTGCCGCTCGTCGAGGGCGTTCTGGCGCCCCATGGAGGCGAGGGAACAGATGCCGTCGTGGCTACGCTGGGAGTCACTGGCTCCGGAAAGGTCAGCCAGGCTTCTGTGATAACGTGATCCTAAGAGTCCAGTGCTGACGTGGGAATAGACCCATACAATCTTGGGCAACAAGAGTCAGCGAGGGTTAACCCAGCTGGCCATGGACGTTCTCTTCCGCTCAATTGGCGATAACATGCTCGACTCGTCATTCCTCTCGGCCGTTCTTGAGCCGCTTCAAGCCAACGACCCATCCGAAGCCACACTCGTTACCGCGCCTCACTTCCTAGATGTTATCAACGCGGAGCCATCGCAAGGCTCTCGAGGCCCTTCCCGGGCTGGCACACCTATGCTTGTACGGCCCCAACAGACCCTCTCATTTGTTACCCGATTGAGTATACTCCCAAGCACACAAAAACGGATACCCTGCACCTTTCCCGATTTCGCAGTGTCAAGCCCGAAAAGTGTCAGGCTTGTCAGCGAGGCAGACGAGACACTCCGCCTGAAAGAACAATAGGAATGCTCTATTCAGGAGGATCAGCAGTCTCCAGGTATCACTAGGTCAAACACAATTACCAACGTCGTTCCCAAGCCCAAGCGGGCTCCCGAGAAACCCTTCATGTCATTGACCGCCGCCAGCCGTCTCAAGACAACTGCTAAACATGAACTGAAGGGCGAGCATAGCATATTGTCTACAGCACCACGACGCACTCTTCAGCGACATTCTGCGTTGCATAGCCTACCTCAGTCCCCGGATGTCAGCAACCTCAACGTGTCCTGCGACCCGTCTGCTGAGTACGTCGTTGTGGTGTCCATGTACGAGGTCCACAACGATCGCATCTATGATCTCCTAACGCCAGCATCTAAATCTGGAGCGACGAAGGAGTACCGTCGTCGACCTTTGCTATTCAAATCCACCGAGCTGTCTCCCGATCGCAAGATTGTTGCTGGTCTTCGCAAAGTCATTTGCACTGACTTTAGGGACGCCATCTTGGTCCTTGAGGCTGGCCTCCAGGAGAGGAGAGTAACTGGGACGGGTAGTAATAGCGTATCGAGTAGAAGTCATGGTTTCTTCTGTTTTGAGGTGAAGAAGAGGACCCTTGGTAGGGGGGTCAACTCATGGGATGGGAGCAAACTGACCATTGTTGACCTGGCGGGAAGCGAGCGAGCCAGGGAAGCAAAGACGCAAGGTGCAACACTAGTCGAAGCCGGGAAGATCAACGAGAGTTTGATGTACCTGGGGCAGTGTCTCCAGACTCAGAGCGATGCCGGCAGCTCGGGCAAGGTAGGTTCTTCATGGCATGAGGGGGATTCAAGTATGTGTGCTAACTGCGGATAAGCCCAACGTTGTTCCTTACCGGCAATGCAAGCTCACCGAACTTCTCTTCTCAAATTCCTTCCCATCGACCTCATCAGCAGCATACCCTCACGTCCCCCGACGCAACCTCCAGAGAGGCGTCATGATTGTTACGGCAGACCCGCTTGGCGACTTCAACGCGACGTCTCAGATCCTCCGCTATGGTGCTCTCGCTCGAGAAGTCACTGTTCCGCGCGTCCCATCTATTACCACCACCATCCTTGTACATGCGCCTGCAGCCGGAAACCCTCGGCCAGCAAGTCCCGTGCATCACCATCCTCGGTCGTTTATGGCTCCAGGGTCAGGGTTGTCTAGGACTCACACCCCACCCATGAACGCCACTGACGAACGCGTGACGATGGAGCTTGCTGCTCTGGAAATCGCCAGACTCAGCGACGAAATTGAACAACTACGTGACGAGGTCGAGGTCCAGACTGAAGGGCGTTTGGCGGCCGAAGCTCATCTCCTCAGCATGGAAGATCGAATGGTCGACATGGAGGCTGCTATTCGAGAGGAGTGTGCCATTGAATGCGAACAGCGTCTTGCCATCGAACTCGCCCGATTCAAAGCGTCCATGCAAGTGGAGAAGGAGCGAAACGAGGAGCACTGGGACCGAAAGGTTGACGTGCTGGAGCGTGGTCTTGAAGCCGGCAACGATGACGACTACGACAAGGAGAACGTGCTCGTGGAGGATCTCTCGCAAGAAGTAGAGCGCCTCAGACGCGAGAACGGCGTGTTGAAGAGGGAACTTGCCGGTCGAAGTCCCACCAAGCGGAAGCCCCTCGAGGAGCGCGAGGATTTCTCTCCCGTGACGAACAACGGCGGCAATGCGTCCCGACCAGACGGTGTTTCGAATTTGGGGCGCCGGCTGGAGCGGATGAGAGTGAGCAATGATAGTGTCAGGACATCCAACGGGACCAACGGCAGTCCCAAGAAGGTGCGCAAGCTGGCTGCGAAACGGTGGGAGGATGTGGATGATCTTCACTAAAGAGAGAGAATCTTGGCATATTATCTGGCCTGTTTTGTTACTCTTGTTGTTTCTGGTTATGAATGCCACTTGGTCTAGGAAGGAAATCATGACGGTCTTAGTGAAGCTGGTTTGTCACGTCAGGAGGAAAGGGAATGGTTTTGGGGGAGAGGTATACCCTTGTCATGATTTTTTTTCAGTAATGTTTGATACAGGTGTCAGGGCCGTGTTTCCTTAGCTTCATCTTTCTGATCGGGTTCTTCACATCATTTATTTTCATTAATTTGTTGGAATGTTGTGTCTGTATATCAAACGTAGATTACAGAGCGTGCCAAAAGAGTGAGTTCATAGAATAGGTGTCCCAAACATAAACCATCGATCGTGTCAAACCGTATCATTATTCAACGCATTAGGGGTTTTCCTGTACTCCCTGCTCTCTAAATCAAGCGGTCTTCTGCTCTTCGACATGCTCTGGCTTCTTCTCATCCTTCAAACTAGGTCTCCAGTTCTGCCACCACCGCGTCGCTGCAGGTGCAACAACCGCAACGGGGCGTGCGGTAGCGCTATTACGTCTAATAACCTCAACGCAAGCACCGATGAAGAGGATAAAGTACAGCACAGCAACGGTGTAAGTAAACGCCGTCGCGGCGATAGCCCTGGCCGTTTCACTATTCACGGAGCCGAAGCGGCAGTCGCCCCGGGATCCGTTGAAGAAACCATCGCGACCGAAACCGTATCGGGGGAAACCGCACCGGCGCTCGAACCCGAGGCTGCGGAACCAGAAGCCGAAGACGGCGGCTAGGATGACGACAGCGAGCCAGATGATGAGGGAGGCGGCAATGTGGAAGCCCGGGTGGATGCCGGTCTTGAATTTGCGGATGACTCGGATGATTATCTCGGCAAGACTCCAGAGGAGGGCGACGCCCAACTACGAAGGCTGCATGTTAACGAATTGCGCGGTTGTGAGTCTTATAGGGGGAGCGGACTAACCACAGGGACGTTGGTGAGGATGACAGTTCTGGCATTGCTGTTTTCAACAAGTGAGAGTCCTACACCTAAACCGGCGATGCTGAGGATTATAATGAAGATGTGGATGCCAGTCTTGAGTGCTTCCCAACCTCTATTTGGCTTTGACGGCACCACGGTTCGTCCGGGGTAAGGTTGGTACGTCTGCCTATATTCCGGAGGATATGAATATGGCTGGTACGGCTTGTAGTCATTCGAAGGCGCCGCAACTGCCGGAGCAGGTGCCGGAACGGTCTCCGCAGTGGTTTGGCCTTTTGTTTCAGTTGCCCGGGGAGTTTCTTCAGATGCCATGGCTACGATGGCAAGGGATCAAATAAAACGAGTTTGCTAGGAGTTGTTATAAGTTCTTATCCCTGGAGAAAGCACAATTGGTCGGCTTTTTAAGAGCCAACACTTGGATGAAATATAGAGACTGAAACAGACCCATGATTCAAATTATAAACAAGCGACGAGGCGAAGCAATTGGTCTGAACCAGAAGAGGATAATGTACACAGATGGGGATGAGTGCTCGAACACCGCCAACGTTTGAGGCTTGTTAGCTTGGCCGCGTGGCCCTTGGTGATGGCGGCCAAGGTGATTGCTGACGATTGGTCGAAATCCCACATCTCGACGATCTGGTCTTGGTTAGCCTCTCCTCAACACCAGACTTTCAACGTGGTAAGCATCTAAAACGCGTCATCATGGATCCCAAAGCTGTGATGCTTGAATCAGTGGGAAATCCGGCACGGGAAAACGGCATCAATCGGGGCTTAAAGCCGAAGCATCGTGGGGTCATGATCGTTCTTTTGCTAGCAACGTCGTCGGCTTTTGTCAACTGCCTCTATTTCTATTCCCTCTGCAGCACCACCAAGGCGCCCATTATGCCAAGCATTACTGTTTTTAGCCATGGGTGTTCAGAGAGTAGGATGGTGACATAGCCCACAAAGGGCACGTATCCCACTACGCTCCCGATGATATCCTTGCGTGCCAAGTAGTCCTGGCCGCGCGCGTACAGTTCAGTGTCGTCAGCAGCATTGTTGTCGCCCTTTGTCAGCAGTTTTGCCTTGTCCCTGGGAGTTTGTGAGCCGGGCTGTCACAGCGAGAAGGGGATCCAAGTGCCGAGCTGTACTCACCCGCTACCAAACTTCCGTACAATCCTGTGGACAATCGGTATGTCCTTATCCTTCACGTTGTAGACAACGACCTCGCCCACAGATATCTCGCTCAATATTTCTCGGTTCCATAGGAGGAGTAGGTCTCCACGCTGAAATGCAGGCTCCATGCTGCCACTAAGAACGACGACGATCGGGGACGGTGAGTCGGAAATAACTGAAAGACCCTTCCACATCTTTGCGCAGGTTAGTACCAAGACTTCTGAACATGAAAATGAAGCGAGAGTATCTAGAGGGCGTACCATGAATGCGGTGGACAGGACCAGCCCAAAGTTCATGAGCTGAGCGGCCATCTGCCGCGGGTTCTGGAGGCCCGACAGCATGGTTTCTGTCTATATATGTTGGTCTGCCGAAAATGCCTCGTTTCACAGTGTTCTGTGGTGTTATATAGAGGGTAATTGAGGCCGAATCGATGTTGTGCGACGTTGCTGCTGTTTTGATGCTGCTTTGAGTTCGAGGCCATGCGAGATATGAGATCTGGACATCGTGGCTCTCGAATGCGCACGGACCAATTACATGCCGAGCTTGAGCTGGAAAATCAGCCCCACCTTCAGGGATCTCCAGCTCTACGAAGTAGTAGTCGGTACGTATCCCAGATCTTCTCGAGGCAGACCTTGAGATTTGGCCAACATTATGAACCACAATACTACTATCTGAACACCTACTACTTCGTAGGTAGTGGTAAATCTCCGTAGTGATCAGCTGTGTGATTAACATGATTGTATCTACCTAGCTACCTTGCAGGAGCTCCGTCTTCAGCAGTTCGACAAAGTGCAGCAAGTACAACTTGGGCAAAATCTTGGTGTGGATTTGAACACGATATCCAGTAGTGACTCGTCATGGTTTCCAAGACCTCAAGCAAGAGTTTGCCTCTTCACACTCAGTAACATTTTGTACGTGGTTGCTAGGGATTCGCGACGGCAGGTCGTGGTGCGAGAACAAAAGTATCCATACAGTTGGCAAAACTACAAGTAGACAAGAAATCCGATGAACTATGGAATCCTCCAGCGTGTCTTCTTCACTACCCAGGCAAGCCTGGGCCAGCAATGAAAACAAAAAAGGTTCGCGTCACCTGGAGGCAGTGTAATACCAGGGACACTATGGGCAGAATCATGTGCAAGCACAGAGGAAACCGCCCCAAGACCAAAAATAAGAATAATCACGATTGGTCTCCTTAGAGACCTTTCAGAGATTAAACTGAAAAGAACAGATACTACACTTGATCTAAGCCAAAAGGCAAAGAGAGCTAAGGAGAAAAGGAAAAGAAAAAAGCTTCGCTTTGTTGGGGGCAGGCGAGATTTATATACCCAGTTTTGAAGGCGGTGATGGTGGCTGGGTGATTTCGCTTGTTTTCTGCCCATGGTCCCTGCAAAATAGTGCCATATTAGTACGAGTACGGAGTACATATTGTGAATAAGCATGGAATCTTATGCATCTAGATGCTATATACATACTACGTACGAAGTACGAAGTAATACTACCCCTACTTGTACGGAGCACTTTGTACATACAAACCAGCTGCATAATGGATCCATGTGTGTTTTCCTTGGTCACTGGATCGCAGGAAATTTTGCAACACGCGCTGTGCGAGGAAACAGAATACTATAAAAAGAGACGTGATATTCTATATTCTATATTCTAATCCAAGACATTCGGAACGCAGGGCCTTCAATCTAAACCCAATCACCAACAATGTCAGAAGTGCTTTTACCCTGAACGAAGGCCCTTCCAGGTAGTACTTCAGGCATACCCACCCAGATTAAACGGCGGGCGAGAGTGGATAGATTATGGGTTGCTTGAAGAACTCTGTTCCATAGCGTCCCACTCTTTGTCCACGTCGATAGGATCTGGGGTGCTTATACTATCAGTAGTATAGGTATCTTGCAGATTCTCCGACCAGATATCCAACGAAAAAGAGTCCTGGTCCGTTTGAGCGCTGTCGCAACCGCCAGTGGTATCGTCAACCTGCGACAACGAGGGTGGTGGTTCTGCCGTGTTGCCGAGAGCATCCGGTAGCAAAATGCCACCTCCAGTGTCCGGAATCCGCTGTCCCGAAAGTATTTGCGCAAATGCGCTCTGGAGCAGATCCTGGAGTGCGCCAACGAGTCTGGCCTCCTCAGCCTCTGGAGCATAAGTATGAGGAATGGAAGACAGGAATCTTTGAGCAAAGGAGGGAAAGTTGCCTGAAACAGCATTGACATATTGATTCAAGATAACAGAGCTGTCCGGCAATCTATCTTGATCTGCGGGCACTCGTCAGCATATGATGAAGCTAGGTTCAACTGCGGTATACGCACAAGGTTCGGGAATGTTCTCGGTCTTATCAAACAAGATTTTGTATACCCTCCTCCATTCTTCACTGCATGGCTTGGCTATCAGTTTTCGAGATTTCAATTCAGTCGCTTGGGTTGGTGTGATACCCTCCAGAGCTGCTTGGAGGCTGCAAGGCGGCTCTTTTCTTCTGTGAAGCCAAAGTTGATGCGCATTTTCCGTGGTCTCCTGACATCGATCACAATAATAATCGGGAAGCTTGTGGTTGCGCAGTAAATGTTCTCTAACACAAGGTTAGCATGTTTTTGTGAAAGAAAAAAAAAGGCACCAACTTGAGTCTAGGGATAGAGCCCCAGCCTGGATGAACGCAAGCTCTCCACCGGGGTTGTCCATACTTTGCCCGGTCATGCTTGAAGAAAGGGCAGGCAAATCGTAATCCAGAAACCTGAGTGTCATTGTTAATACCATCGCTCCGACCATTTCCATCACCACCACCACCACCACCACCATCACTTCCACCACCCTTGCGCCGTTTATCAGCACCATCACGCTTTGATGACTTGCGGGGTCCATCACTGCCGTCGTCACCGACACCTCTTTTTAGACTCCTGCCCCCAGCACCTGAGCTACCCTTGGAGACACTGGAAGGGTTGCCAGATTCTTTGTCTTCGGGGGCATGATTATCCGCAGTCGCGAATTTTCCTTCAAGCAAGTTTCTGAGCCAACTCGTGGTGAACTGAACGACTTCATCAGTGAATGAAGAATGAAGAAGGCACGGCAAGTCGGGATCAGAGGTAACATGAGGGTTCCTGTCCGGGCCCCGGTTTGAGGAGGACCAGACACCCTTGCCTGAAATGGTGTCCGCAACAGAACTAGTATCTGAAGTGGTCATTTCGACTTCATGCGAATCCGGCACGGTGGTAGCTTCCTCATCGATGCCAGCAGAGTCTTCGTGAAGAGCCTGGTCTTGATACTCCTCGGAGTCTGAGTTGCCTGAAGTGTGATCGTGGAAAAGGTCTGGGTGACCGTGGTCTGTAGGGCTGCTTGTAGGTTCAGAGCAGCCATACCCGCTGTCTTTGAAGGACGGAGCAGACTTGTATTGCAAGCATCGGCGCAGTAGCCAGACCTTCTTCTCCTTGATCTCAAGCTTGCAGACTATGGCAACCTCGGGGCTTGAGGCCCACTGAGTAAAGATGTCATCGTGTTGAAGATCGTCAATGACCATGCTTGCACTGGTGCCAGTCGAAATCTGCTCTATATGGTTGCCGATGTGGTCTAGCCACAGGCTCAGAGCTTCAGCGCCGTGGAAACCTGCTGAACATCCAGGGGCAGGGCATTGCAAGTCGGTTGGGAGTTGGAAGCCCTTGTCAACCCTTTGCGACACACTGAAGTGGGAAAATGCTCTCTGCAATTCTGCCTCGCTGTCGGGGGCGAGATTCACGAGGGAGCAGGCTGGATGGTGTAAGTAAAGATGTCCCGTGTACTCCAGTTCACTTCGGAAGACTGCTCCACGAGGGGGATTCGGTGACGGGCTTTCCTGAGACAGCTCCCGGTCACTGCGACTAGAAGGAAGTTGTGATCTATCATCTTGTAGTATGCAACCGCAGCCACCTTGCGTGCATACCCAGTAGTATAGTCCAATGTGCTCAGAGCATATGTGATTCTTCCAATCGTGCTTGTTCGGAAACGATGATTTGCAGCCAGCAAAAGCAAAAATACAAAGGAATGAGACTTCCTCTTCTTCTTGGACACCCCTTGGACATTTTTCCAATCGCTGGTCACCCGTGTTGATCCAGGAAATCATTCGTTCAAGGCGCGGGCTGGCTTGGGGCGAAGACAAGTCGTCCAGCGAGAGATCCGCCAAGCGGGAAACGACATAATCCGGGCCATCAAAAGTACTCTGCTCTATATATCGAGCGAGCATGAAGCGCTTATCACCTGGTGCCGGGGGTATGCGAAGATGCCCAGCGTTGCCAGCCATGTTGGAAATGAAAGCTCAGTGGTTGTCGTCGTACGGCAGAACAGTACATATAAATGTGTTGTAGAGTTTATTCACCATGAATAGAGAAATGGTTGATAGAAGAGGAAACATTGACTGAAGCTGGAACATTGGAGATGCCATTGTTATATAAGGGGTTGCCAGATCGCAAATGCGCATTGTAGATGAACTGGCAAGCGGAAATGCGACCCAACGCTGCTGATGCGATGAGCCAATCAAATAGAATAAACAGAGTGGCAATTGACCGCTACCTATTCAGTGAGAGATACGAAGTACATTTAAGGGACTCGCACAACTGTGGCTGGCTTGGCACCTTGTTCGTTCACTACTGGCTGGAAGACTTTGGTGGAGATGGAAGCTGAAAGCGATACTGAGCATGAGGGCTATGTTGTAACGCCCACTCGTAGAGTAGGCATTGTAGTAGGCATTCTGAGTATGCATATGGAGGTGTAGTTACTGTCAACAATGCCACACTGCCCTGTTTCTGGGACGGGCCTGGAAGATGGTTGTGGCCATGTTAATTGAAGCATATTAGACCGTCAAAAAGTCCCCTCAGCATTTGTAGTCCACACTCTGTCAGCTGGGTTTGCTCATCCATCACATATCCCATTGTTCTGCAGCAGAACCTTTCATTCTTTTTGAGGGTTAGAAACAGTTGGAGTCTTATTGGCATTCTGCCAATTGGGGTTTTCTCCCTGATACTCCGTGGTCTTGACCAGATCGAAAAATTTCCCAAGCAAGAGCAGATGCTCCAAGTTCGCCAGGTTTCCGTCTTTATCCTGCAACCAATGGTCAAGCGTATATGCGGAGTCTGGGGAGATGCGCAAGGTTCCATCTGATTCTTGAATGATATGCTTTTGGCCTGGTAGCATTTCTGGGGAGATCATACAAAGACGATGGTCCACTGTAAAAGTTTCTTCGTCGACAGCCTGAGTACCATTCGTTGGTACCCGTAGCGGGCTTCCTGATGGATTCAGCATCGGTGTTTCTGGATCCCACAAGAAAGGCATCCATTTCATGCCGAAAACAACAAGTACATAGACCCTTCGTGTTTCGTGGGCGTTACCGAGTCGATGAGTTAGGCCACCAAGGATATCTGACCAATCTATAGGAGGAGAGCTCTTGTTGAGCGCCTTGGGCTCGACCCAAAGGATGTCACGCCTCGTTCCCGGCACAGGCCTGTTGTTGTCAGCCGGATCGAATCGCACTCCCTCGATAACTGCGGTGGGCATGCTGCCGCGGGACTGCGTTGAAGGATAGCCACGGTATGGGCGGTGGAAGACCCTGAGGAACAAATCGCCCGAGTTTGCGAATTGGTTCCTGAAGAATTCATGGAGTATATCCGACCAGGTCTCACGTATCACCCCATCAAGGTTATAATCAGGTCCTTCTTCCTCCATCATTTCAGCTACATCAGCGATGTTCATGGAGATGCCAAAATTATCCCAAAAACGATGTCTTTCAAGTCGTTAGCATACAGACTCCAGTAAAATCGACGAATACTTACTCGGAAGCCATTTCAGACAGGTATTTATTGAGTGTATTTAGATATAGTTATGAGGTGTTGTTTTGGGAGAGAAGGCTCACAGAGGTGAGGTGGTCAAAGACTGAATTGCTGGTGTCAGTGGCGCTTTTTAGCGCTTGTGATGTTACTGGGGGAAAACGGGGACTTCGTCTAGGCAACAATTGATCCGCTCAACCCTTATCCTTGTGAAGCGGTCTTATGCCTTTCTTAGACCTATGGACCGTAATGTGATGCAGCTGCTTCTCGGAAAATGGCTCAACCCCATTGTCGAAAATTGCATCGCATTGGTCACATTGCTGAGGTGTCTCGTTTGACGGAAAAGTCAATACTGACGCTTAGGGACTTGATGTGTGGCTCGATGCTTACAGTTCTTCTAATTCCGGGATGACATAATGGCCTCTAATGCCATCGATATGAACGACAAATAGCACCATATATCCTTCATCCTTCATCCTATCACTTTTTGCGATACCGTTGACGAAGATTAGAATCTCCTGTCTTGAATCCTCAAAGCCACTTGAGACTTCTGTTGGTAAATCCCTGTCAAGATGAAGCTCACGTTGTGCTCAGACAGGAACCTAAGCAGAAACAGCCCAGCCTTTTGCAAGTCAAACAAGCTCCAGCGAAGGCAGCCAGAGAAACACACAGTGGCTGAGACTAGGTCTCTAATGATTGGAAAACGGACAATGAGTTGGTGGTTTCAAATTATGTTCGATTTGGAGCAAAAATCCCTACCCTACTACGAAGTACTATTACCATTATTCCCATTGCTCTGCTCAATTTTCAGAGTATGTACTTCGTAAAGCACACCACATTTGTACTTGCCAATGGTCTGGGAGCTCGCCTCCCGCCAAAGTCAATGGAAGCAACGCACTCACTTCACTCTGTCCTGTACCAGAAGACTCCAATATCACTTTCCGTGAAGCTTTACAGCAATGCCTTCTCTCCTTCCCGCTGCGCCGTGTGCAAAAGAACAGAGTGCCGTGACCTTTTCGCAGACTGCTTATCCTTTCTTCACCAACTCTGCTCAACCTCGCAATCTGCCATATCTACTCCCATCAAGATCTCATCTGCCTCACGGCTCAGCCATTACTGGGCTTGGCATCATTCTTACAACACTTCTTGCAGCCTACCGTGCTTTCTAAACAGCTCCATCGCTCGTCTGCGCAAGGCAAAATGGACTCGACACCTCTTCTGTCAGCCACAGGGGGTCTCCCTGGTCCCAATGTGATGCAGGACCATGTGAGTACACGCTGTTCTCCAACACTAGGTATCTCTTTGCTGACCACAGCTTCGTCAACAGCCTGCTTTCCTACGAGCCAGCCATTCGCCATGGAGCTGGATTCCCCAAAACGTGCTTGTGATCTTCAGGGGCCTCATCCTTGCTTATCTCGTCGCCACCGCGTTCATGATTGGGGACTACAAGCTCACAGAAACGATTGACTATTCCAAATGGACCTACTTTTTCGACTTTGCTCTGATCAGTGCCGCTTTGGTGTTGCTCTACCACATAATTACTTTTGTAAGTTGGTGCAAGTTGCAGACAGTCGCCATAGGTTATTGCTGACATGATTGTGCCTGCTAGTCATGGACATTCACTCACCTTTACTACCCCAACCCGGAGGACAACGAAGGAGGCATCGAGGGCTGGATCATCAAACTCATGTCCCTGCCTCGAAACATGGCCAGTCTGCGCAAGCAGTTCTACTTCACGATGTTCTACACACTTACGGCTGTTTTCTCCTTCATGAACACGACAATCTACTGGTTCATCACACGTCAGCACGAGGATGGAGAAGTGGTAGTGCCACCAGTTGAGGTACTGGAGCAGGAGAGCCTGATTTGGGAGGCGAATTCCTTGCCTATTTCGGACACGCCTTGTAAGAATCATATTTTCATAGAAAATGGGGGTTGAGTCGAGCTGACACATCAAGCAGTCAGCGATCTCTTTGGGAAAGGATGGTTCAAGCCCTTTGTCATCTTCAATCTTTACGGCATCACCTCAGTCATCATGGTGTTTGAGATTCTCTTCCTCAACAGCATCAGACGTCCTTTTGTGAGTTGGAGGCCGGGAGTGAGAGTCGTTATCACCAATACTAATGCGTAACCAGGCTATCGGTTCCCACCTTTTCGGACTCATGACCTTCTCTGGCCTCTACCTCGGCTGGGCTGCCATCGGGCAGAGCATCACCGACTGGTACCCCTTCTTCTGGCTTGACAAAACCCATGTTGGTTCGCAGGAGGCTGTGACTGCATACTGCATTGGCTTCGTTCTCTTAGCACCAATCAGTAAGACACCCATGGCTGGTCTTAACAGCTACAACAGTGTTTTGTGCTGACAGTCATCTAGCGTATATCTTCATGCAAGGCTTTGTGGGCGTGCGGGAGACACTTACTCGCACTCGCTCAGCACACAAGGGTGCGCTCAAATCATAAATCAAGAAGTTCTTGTCCATCTACTTTGGACAGCTCTGAAGGACCATAGGGGATTGCCTGGCGGAAGAGATGATTGTGGTCGCGAGGTTGTGAAAGCCGAAGACTCCTAAACATTCCTATCTAGAATCCACGTCGATGAACACGCACAAATGACTCCTATACATACCTAGGCCCTTGAATTGAGAAGATCGGTAATGTTGAGCCTGATTCAAATTCATGAAGAGCTTCGTCATCGTAATCGTGGAGGTTAAGCCGCGCGTCGTGGCTGATGCATAATTGGGGATCGATTCAGGAACTCAGAAGTTGATGTCGTATCTAGCAGCCATATTGCACAAATTCTTGTTGAAGTTGGGAGAATTGTGGCGGCGTGATGTTGAGACTTTAGGCCCCGCCAGACTTGAAGTCACTGGTACATCCATCCATCCCGCAGTTACATCCAGCCAAAGAGTCAATATGCACACATCGGTGAGCACAATTGCTTTTTTATACGAACAAAAGAGAGGGAAAAAAAAGAAAGCGAGAAAAAATAGCAAATAAGAACTGAGAACTCAGCTGCTGCTCTCCCGCCGGGAATTGAACCCGGGTCTCAAGCGTGACAAGCTTGCATACTGACCACTATACTACGGAAGATGTAATGACTTTGGAGAAGCCATTGTAGCGGGTCCGCTTTGATGTCTGCTCGAGCGTCGAAGATACGTACAAGAAGGATAGGATAGCCTCAAGGTTATTTTAGAAGACAGGGCGAGTTGGGTTGCCACATCATTGAACTCAGGCCTGCCTTGTGATTAATGCATGATATGAATCCGATGACTCGAGCTGCAATTGCAATTGGATATGCCGGCACGCCGCAGTAACAGTGTCACAGTAACCTCCACTCATTTACGAGCCTCACCTATGGATACGGAGTACATACTTTGTACATCCATTTGATCCATGTCTCCAAGGCGTGCTGCCTCTTGGGCATCTTCAACCATACAACAGGCCTGCTGCACAAGGTACTGGGTACTTCTGCCCTGCTAGCGCCCCCTGTGACCCAGAAACCAATGTTCACGGCAGATACGAAGTTGGTACCCAGGTACCCAGGTACCTACAAATATGTCACTGTCTCCCCGCGACTTCGACTTCCTCTTCTTTTCTCCCCACACACAACCTGATAGGGTCGCAAAGCTCTCGCGAGGATATCGTCTTATTTATAGGAGATATTCTTCCGCCCGGACCCCGACAATCTCTTGTGCGTCAGACGCTCTTTTTCTTCTTCTTCAAATCCCCCTGCCCCACGTTCCTTCCGTCGCTCTCTGCTCGTAGGTAGTCAAGTCCAGCACACGTGAGAGTCGAGATACGGTGCATCTTGTGCCTTGCCGCCTCTCAGTGCCATCTATCCTACGCGAAGTCATTTATTCTTTGGTTATTCGGTCGCGAAAACTCCCTCGAACAACCACCGCAGACATGTTCAAGCGCTCTTTCCGGTCGCAGGACCAGAACCGGGTGGACAAGTCTGCGAGACTGAAGAAGTCGAGCTCCGTTCGGGAGCATTCGAAGACGAAGGCGTCGAAGCTGCAAAGATCGCTCACGGAGCATGACGTGGTCGCTGACCAGGCTGCCACTCCCTCCCCGATTGTGACTCTCACCATTGGCCGGGAGGGACGACTCTTTGCAGCGCACGAGAATGTTCTCTGCCAGTCGCCGTTCTTCGAGGCTGCCTGCCAAAACAATTTCGTCGACACGCAGGGCAGGAGGATATCTCTCCCCGATGAAGAACCCGAGGTGTTTTCCGCAGTTCTTGAGTACCTTTACAAGGGTGACTACTATCCCCGCCTGCTGCACAGCAGACATCGCAACTCTTGGGAACTCGAGGACTACGTCAAGACGCCTCAAACATCACCAACTCCCGAAAATGGAGGTGGCCGCGCAGGCCCCGATGCCGCCGTTTATCTATCTAGCGTGGGGGCCGAGATTCTCCGTGACACCGTCATCTATTGTGCCGCGGACCGATATGGCCTCGAGGAGCTGAAGCGTCTGGCCCTGCGCAAGCAGGGACTGCAGGCTGGCATCGATGTCGCCACCATCCTGCGGTCTGCCCAGTACGCCTACGCCCACACGCCCGACTCGGATAGTCGCCTGCGCGCTCATTACCTCGCCCTGATCATCCGCTGCCGCAAGACGTTTAAGCGGAGCGGGACCATGCAAGCTGAGATGGAAGCGGGTGGCAGCAAGCTGTTCTTCGATTTGTTTGTAGCCATGTGTAACCACCTGGACGATGTCATTGACGTGAGCCATGGTCGTTCACCGAAGAGTGCTTGAAGGGTGTGCCGTATACTGGGTGAACGCCATTTTTCACGTCTCCGGGCGTGTGTATGAGCGAGGACAATTTTGAAAGGTGAGGATGGACGAAAACACACAGAAAATCTCTCTAAAAAGCGATATTCCCCGGACCTTGGAGTTTCCACGGCGTTGATTGCTTTTCATGCTCACCCCTCATCAGATCATCGTCTTCCATCTGGGGGTTGGATTCTCACTTGTCTGCTTCTTGCGAGGCTGGTCGAATGATTTTCTGATGAGTATAAGAACTGGAGGAATCTAATAAGTCCGTGTACCAGCCTCGATCCTCTACTCTACGTTTTTCGTGGAATTTGTCGTTTTGTTCGTCTTCCTTGCCTTGAATCTCTGCTCAGATCTGCTTTTGCTGGGGCTATTCTCCCTTTGGTATTTCTTAAGGAAGCTGGAGTTTGCTTTACGGTCAATTGTTGTAACACCATTACGAGGATACGAACCTACAGCTCACATCGGGTCAAGATTGGCACCGCACGACCCATTTCAGCATCTCTGGGATGAGTGAGTCACCGGTTGGGCTTTTTTGCGATTTTCAAGGACTGGCGTTTCCTGGTTTGGACCGTTGAATTGTGGAAAGCTGGACACTCTCCGTTCAAAAAGAGGTAAATGGTGGAGGAAGCGTTCACTGGTTGAACACCGCCTCATCATCTTTGCCTTTGTCAAAATCGCAACTCCGGATAAGATTGGCATCTCATTATGTTTTCTTTTCGACTTGGAGGATGAGAGTTTGCATGGTCCTGGGGGCGAGCAGGCCCAAAGATTGGAGGATTATGAATACTATTATAGGGTCGCGTGCGATCCTCCCTGACTTGATACCCGTCAGGGTTTGAGGTAATGAGAAAGTCGGCCGCCTCACATGTTGCCCCCACTTATTGACTCATGTGAATGAATGTCTTTGATTATCGTGTAAAGTAAGACATGAGAGGGCAATGTTTCTAAGCTGTCGTCCATTTGACATCAAAGCCTTGAAATTGAGCCTCGAGCACGTCCTGAGTGTCTTTTGCCGGCCTCGCAACAAGGGCGCTGACCTCAAGCTCCCATTCTTCTCCCCCATTATCCCCAAAGACCCAGCAAATCTCTCTCATTGGGACCTTCTGCTCCCCATCAACCTGGTAAACCCACAAACACGCCCCAGAATCACTCGTCTCCTTCTCAACGAGGATAGTGACGGTCTTGCGGCCGTGGCGAATGTCTTGGGCAGCGGCAGCGTCAGTGTTGGCGACGCTCCAGTCGGCCCAGTTGTCGCAGCAGACAGTGGAGAGGCGGGGCTGGTCGTTGTAGAGCTCGATGCCGGCTTTGATCCACTTGCGCGGGGCGGAGGGTTTGGTGAAGGTGAGGAGGATGCCGGCTTGGTCGTATTGTTGGGTGTAGGAGGCTGTGAATGTGATGGAGGCAGAGGAGAATTGAGGGAGGGGATTGCGGGAGTGAGGGCGGTGCGGTGCTGTATGAGTGATTTAATACAGGGTGAGGTTTAGGTGAGATACTGGTCATTTACCATTGAAGACATCGTGAGAAGGAGCCTTCTTCCAAATATCAGTGTTTGGCTGGGCCGACACGGTGAAGGTAGAGGTTGGGGCCATTGTGAGGATCAAGATGGCTGCGATGAACTGATGTTGAAGATATTGGATTGATGATTTTGAGTGAAGGGGGGAGGGGAAGGAGACCGTATTTATAGCAGAAACTCTCTGTTAAATAGATAGTGTTTGTTGTCTTTCATCAAACCTCCATCACGTTTTGCTTGGCAAATCCTTTGCTCTACGTGGCGCTTTCAAGCCGCCTCTGACTGTTGTTGCTGCTGTTGCTGCTGAAGCTGCTGAATGTGGAGCTGCTACAAGCGATCCCCGTTCTTACAAATCTGAATGGAGCTCAGGTTTCCTGTGGATTGATGGGATCATGCACAAGTACCTTACGGAGCAGTATCAGGAACACATGGGGCAGACCTCGGGGAGTATCGGCTGTAATAATAATACTAGGTACTTCGTACAAAGCAACAGAGACGGAATCGTCCATGCTGACTTCAGCCTGAGTGAGAGGTGGTACGATGTACTTCGTATGGACAGCCTCAACTCACAACCTCGATGCCGATGTTTAAGCGGCCGTCCCGACCACTCTACCTGCATTCCAACATCAGGCTTTGCCATCACTATCTTTTCTCTCTCTCCCTCTCTCTCTCCAAATCTCGCATTGCCCTCTTATTCTGCTCGCTAAAATCGTCAGGACTGCGCTCACATCAGGGCTCAGGCCGGCGGAATACCTCCCGGGGCGTTTCTGCGTCTTGGAAAAAGATTCAAGCATCGAGATTCGAACCCTCGCTATCCGGAGTGTCTTGGACGCGATTCGACGGGTGACTCAAGGCTGCAAATCCAGAACTTGCGTGCGTTTCCCCACTCGACCACGCTCCCCGCCAAAAAGCACTGCGAATGCCCCGCCAACAACTTTCTTCGTGATTTTCTTCTCTCACCCACCAGAAACTCGCCATCCAGTAGGAATCGCTGAGAAGCCCGTTTCTTTGCAGGTGCTCCTAGGTTCCGTCATCATTGTCCACCTCAATTGCTTGATCCGAATTTGGGATATCGGGAAGAGGGCCATTGAGAAAAACTCAGCATCTCGCCAAGGGGACGCTGTGAGGAGGAGAGGAGAGAGAGACGTTGTGCTTCGTTTTTTTTTTTTTCAAACAATTTTCATTCTCGCAATCAATTGCTTCCTCACTTACACGCATCTACGCGATAAAAAAAAAAACCTGCATAAACGCGTTCTCTCACCATGTCTTTTCTTTCGCCCGCGGCCAAAAAGCCATCTCAGAACGGTGGCCCCCCAAAGCCGCGATTCTCCAGACCAAATCCCGTACGGGCATTGCGTGAACGAGAAGAACGCCGGCAAGCAGCCGTTGCATCGCAGAGTGCATCAATTCGGAATGCCAGGGTCGTTACACCAGCTCGCCAGCAGTGCGCCAACAAGGCCTGTCCGAAACCCAATGTCGTCGATGGAACCTGTCAGACCTGTGGCCGTGTTGCTGATGATAGCAACATCGTGTCCGAGGTTCAGTTTGGTGAGACGTCGTCTGGTGCTGCCATGGTGCAGGGAACCTTTGTTGGTGCAGACCAGGCTGGTGTGAGGGGCATGGGACCGGCCTTTCGGAGAGTCGGTGGCAGCGAGGACCGAGAAAAGAGCATACGGGAGGCCCGAGGCCTCATGCAGGGTTGTGCGCAGCAACTCAGCATCAGTGATAGTCTTGTCACTGCGGGCACCCAAGTTTTCAAACTCGCATCTGGCGCAAACTTCATCCAGGGACGGACACTCGCTAGTGTCGCTGCTGTCTGTCTCTACGCCGCCTGCAGAGCTGAGCCGCCATGTAAAGTCATGCTCATTGACTTGGCAGACTTGGTCCAACTCAACGTCTTCAAGCTGGGTCGCATCTTCAAGAAGCTCAACGAGGTGGTGCCGATTGGGGCCGACGGATTGATTCCGGTGTACCCAGAGGATCTTATCTGGCGGTTTGCGACCAAGATGGAATTTCACCAAGAAACTGCCAAAGTGGCCGAGGACGCTGTTCGATTAGTTAAGCGGATGAGTCGAGACTGGATGGTTATGGGCCGTCGTCCGTCTGGCATCTGCGGCGCATGTCTTCTCATGGCTGCACGTATGCATAATTTCCGACGAACTATTCGTGAAGTCGTTTACATCGTCAAAGTCACAAATCACACAATCCAGAACCGGTTGCAAGAATTCAACAATACAGAGTCGAGTCGCATGTCGGTGGAGGATTTCCTGAAGCAGGACTTTTTGGAGAGCTCTCATGATCCACCGTCATTCTACCGGCAATCAGATGAATACAAGAAGAAGATAGAGGAGAAGTCGCGAAAACGTAAACAACCTGACGGAACCGACTTAGGCGAAGAGGAGGAAGCACCGCCCAAGCGTCAGGTAGAGGGAGGTGCAGATCTTTCCAAGGCCCCCGAGGTTAACTACCGTCGGGATGCCGATGGGTTTATCATCCCACCACTACCTTCACAGATCCCTAAAGGCGATATCAACCTCAATGTGCGCAGAAATGAAGGTGAAGAAGACAACGACGACGGGCTTGAAACCCTTGCTCAAGAGTTTGGTGACGCCCTCGACGAAGAAATTGATCAAGACTCCACAGGGCAGCGGGACAAGGGCAAACGTCCAGCCAAGTCCCAGCTTCCGATCAATGAGGAGTGGGAGCAAGATGAACAAGAGCTTGAGGGTGTAATAGAGGAAATTTTCAACGATCCTCTTACCTACGAACACGCCCTTGCATATTCCAACGCCGAGCAGCGGGCAAGGATTCATTCCCTCTGGGCTCGGCAACAACAGCCGCAGAAAGAGGTGTCTATGTCGGCAGATGTCACTGAGGATGAGTTTGCTGATGATCCCGAGGTCATCAATTGTCTGCTATCCCCTGACGAGGCCCGTATCAAGGAAATAATATGGGTGAACCAGAACAAGGATTGGCTACGGAAGCATCAAGAAAAGGTGTTTCGAAAAAAGCTGGAGGCAGAGCGCCCCAAGCAGACGCGCAAGAGGAGAAAGCGAGCGAGGATGGGAGAGGGACAAACAAGCCCTGCGAGCTCTGCGGCCGAAGCTGCCATTGGGGTGGCCAAAGATCGAGCGTGGTCCAAGAGGATTAACTATGATGCCATTCGCAACATCTTCGATGCACCAAACGACGCAGGATTAGGATCTGCCGCTACAAGCCGGAAGACGAGCCTGGCAGGGAGCACTCTTGGTGCTGATGACGCGAGCGAGGCGCCGGATGAGAGTGTTGCTGGTGATGAGGTGGATGAGCAGGTCGAGGGAGACTATGAGGAACAGGAAGAGTTTGGTAACGGAGAGGAATTCGCTGGTGGTGGTGGCGAGTTTGAAGGGGGTTATGATGAGGATGATCCTGATATGGATAATGCATACGGATTAGACGATGACTAGGGTATATACCTCCTAGGGCTTTGCAAGGAAAATGGCGTTTCGGAACCAAGTACAGAGAGTATCGGCTTGCTTCACAGCAATGACTGTGATATTACCGCGTTAGATGGCGGAATTTTGTGATAATACCGAGACAAGATAGCAACACGATAACATTCTTGAAGCCTTCGGGCTGGTGCCATTTGTTCCAGATATGTGCAGACATTAACTATTATCACTCAGCATAACATACATACGTTGCTCATCAACTCATTTCCTCAACATACAATTCTTCATACCGGCGACGCAATGATCTCAACACCCAGCTCAGCTGCGCACCGCCTGATACTCTCCCTCTCCATGCGCTGGTACAATTCGTCTGGATCTAGCAGCTCCGTTCCGAGGGCCTGTTCCATTCCGTTCACATCAGCCGGAGCCTCGACTCCCTGCGACGAAGCCTGAGACCCAAGATTAGACTGGAAAATACCCGCCGCCGAGAGCGGTAGGAAGTCCTCGTATGTTATGGGACAGGGTTCCACAATGCCGTTATCTAGCAAATCCAGGAGACGGGTCTCGCCTATGAGGGTGGCTTTGGTACTCTTCTCCGTGCACCGGTACGTGTTGTAGACGAGCCCTTGTTTTCTCAGTTCCCTCCAGTCGTCTGGATACTTCCGGAACGCAAGACCAACTTGCTCGTCTAAATCCCCTGGTTTTGGTGCTGCGGAGCGTTGCGCAGCGAGCATCGCTTCGTGGAGCAACTCATCATACAACTTCCTACCCGCCGGCGTCACCGCCGCGCCGCGCTCTTCAATCTCCCCAAAGCGAGCTCTATGCGATCCATTCACCCGCGGCGAGCCGGGTTTCCCATCGAGGGTTGGGAATTGGATGGGCTCCTCGATGGCCAGGAAACTCGTCTGGCGGAGGAGGACGGGACATGCTCTGGCGGGTGGGCCTTCGATTCTGGCTTTGACCCTGAGGCCCTCGGCTTTCATCTGGTCTTGGGCGGTGGATATGTCCAGCGTTCGGGGCGTGAGGTGGTTGATGTGTGCGCTGCGGAAGCAGGCAATGTCGGCGAGGATAGGGTGTTCTGCTTTCAAGCACTGGTAGTCCCGATGGGATGCTGCGGCTGTGCCGTGCCACCGAAAGGTTTCCATGGCCTCGGCGATGAAGCGGGTGCTTTGCTCGGTGGTTAATCGTCGTCCTTGGGTGTCGGCCACGTCGAGGAGATGCATGAGCTCGTCGGTGAAAATGTTGCGTTTTGAAAGGAGCTCCAGGGCGAGAGCTTTAGCATCGGCGTCTTTGATTAGCTCTGGCCGGAGCACGGAGGTGAACACCCGGAAAGGGTTCTTGTGCAGGGAGGTTGCAGTCCGGGGCCGGAAGCACGTTGCGTGCATAGGCAGCCCGGCAGCGGAGAGATTGTAATACCCCACGGGGTACAGCCCGATGAGAGCGAAGACACGGCTAATGGTGCGGAGTTCATGCGGCGTTCCGAGTCGAATGGCGCCGTGCCTTTCGATGTCGAGACGGGACGAGGCGACGTCGCCGTGGCGGATGGCGAGGACCTTGGGATCTAGGTCGCTGGTACGGGTGGAGAGGTTGACGGTGTTTACGATGCGGACGAGGGAGCCGTATAAGGGAACTTCGGTCTTGTACATGGCAGACATGGCGAGGGTGAAGGAGGTACGGAGGTCATCGCAGTCAGCGTACTGATGCTGGGGAGGTGGGCTTTGACCGGTGGCGATGGGAGCCATGGCGGGCACAGGTAGGCAATGGCAAGGCTTTGATAAGAAACACGTTGGCAATCAAAGGTGAGAGAGAGAGAGCGAGCGATGGGGATCTTGTTATTAAGGTAGATAGATGTATGTCTTTGTTGGTTGATGTAAGAGCACTGCTGAATCACACGTCAGCCCGGCTATCCGAGGTCAGGAACAGGCAGGTCGATATCAGGCAATTAGACCAGACCCCCCTATATCTATACTCCATGATAAGACATGCATCTCGGCTGGGCTCGGTACAGATATCAGCTGTATCGGCGCTCTCGCCATCACGCGGATTCACGCGGCCGCGAGTTGTACGTAAGGCTTAGTCTGGGGTTCCCCACTGCGGTCCGTCTATCGGCGACGGAAGCCGCCGGGTCCAGATAAGACGGGATATTATTTCCCAGGTAAGCAGGCTATTAAGCAGAGAGACTCTGCCTTTCCTTTGCTTAAGCCGAGTGTTGTATTCTGGTCCATTCTCCCGGTTCCGGGAGGCAGAGAAGAAGCAGCAGAAAGGCAGCGAGAGACCATGTCTGTTTGGGGGACCTTGTTGCTATTTCTGGATTAATACTATTATCTGTCCCCTGAAGCACGTACCCCTGCCCCCTTTTGAGATTGCCTCAATGTGGGGGCCCTCGGCGTTGGGCGTTGGTCCCCTTAGAGTTAGAATGGAGGCAACAATGGACACGAGATTTTCTAAAACGTCATCTTGAATTCGAATTCGCTCCGACGGACCTGGCCTCTTTGCCTCTGCTCGCTTTTCTGCTCTGTCCCGGCCCGCTCAATGGATGGCAAGGCATCGGATGACGAGGGCCCCGCCCCCTCGTATTGCATGCTGGACCTCTCGGTATCCGGAGACGGTGTGAAGTACGCCTTCACACAGAACGGGACACGCTTCTACACCTCGATCCACGCGGAAAGGCTGCGGGGCGAGGGCGGCCTTGTAGACCAGTTCAACGGCTTCAAAGCGGACCTGGACAACCTGGACACGCTGTTCCACTTTGAAGACTGGGTGCTTGGTGCGCTGGAGGATTTCATCTCACAGGTGGCTCCCACGGCAACCCGGCCTCCATCTCGAAAGTCCGCCACGCTGCTCGACCACTTCTCGTGCCCGGCATATGCATTCGAGCTGGTGAATAAAGAGGGAAGGCTCTGCGCCGTTCAGCAGGACTATGATGCCCACGCTCACGGCGGCTCAAGTCCAAGAACTCGGATTGTAGACAGCTTGCCGGACTCGGAGGCCGACGATGACGCCGAGCTCCCTTCTTCTCGCGGAGCTGCTATTCTGCGTTCATCACTCCCGCCAGTGCCCCATATTCTGGCCTCGGAGCTGGAAAGAGTCTATGATGGACTGCTCGATGAAGAACTGAGCGATATGCCAAAGAAGGTCCGGCGAGTGGGATCTGACGACGTGTTCTTCTTCAAGGCTGGCTTCAGCGACCGCGGTCGTCTGAGGGAGCTGGACCTCCTCTCAAAGATCAATCAGCACCGCGGCAAATTTGACTCGACGTTCCGGACCTCACAGATTGTCGGTCTGGTTCTCTGGGACGATGATGGGACGTGCTTGATGGGGTTTCTTCTGAAATACATTGAGGGCAAAACCCTGGCATGGCGAATGCAGGACGCAAGTACGGACACCAAAAAGAAGTGGATGGATCAGGTTGAGGCGACGCTGAGGCGACTGCACGAAGTCGACATTATTTGGGGAGATGTGAAGCCGGACAACGTCATGATAAATGCGGATGGAGACGCTGTAATTGTGGATTTTGAGGGCGGCCATACACTTGTGCAGATCGGGTCGGAGGATCAGCAGACGGCGCGCGGAGATCTGATAGGATTGGATTGCATGAGAAACGTCATGGGGGTTTGATATAGAAGGTTAGATTTACATCTTTCTGTTTGTTATTCGAGCAAAAAGATTTGATGATGTCGGCGATATCATCAAGGTCCATCCATCTCCATTAAGGTGGGTGGAAAATGCAAAAAGAATGACCGAGACAGGGGTCGAACCTGCAACCTCCTGATATACTATTCGTAGTCAGACGCTCTGCCATTGAGCCACACGGCCAATGAGACACTAGGAATCCTGGTGCTCTTGGTTGCGAGTTTCTCCCGGAAATCTCTGATTTATATCCAGATCGTTTAGAAATGAGAATTACTATTTGCACAGGTTTAAATGTCTATTTGCATAGGAAATCCATTTTTCAGACCGCCATTAAATTTTCATAGCATTGCATTATACTGGCAACTACACTGGCAACCATAAGCAACTATCTCGGCATTTCCTTCTAGCAAGCAAGAAAGCCTCTGCAGACAAAGATATCAGCCAACTAACCTGCTAACTAAACTGCTAAACTAAACTGCTAAACTAAACCGCGTTAATCCTGGTTTTTACTATTTCCCTCGCGAGACTACGCCGCTTCTAAAACGATTTACAGCTATTCCTTTTACCAGGCTTTACAGCTATTTCTTTATTAAGCGATATTCCTTTTATAATTTTCCTTAAATTCGATTCGATTTGCAATGATTCCAACTAATTAACTCGGCTAATATGAACAATAACGTCTAAAACAGCTATATCGTCTAGATCGTTAACGCCGGACCTGTAGATCGTGTGGAACACTCTTTAGATCACGGAATCAGCTATTTCATTATCTTCAAACCTTATGCCGACCAGAACAGCCAAGACGGCCAAGTCAACGCCCAACAGTTCAACGCGTTTATCCAGTTTAACGCGTCTATCCAGTTTAGCAGCCCCGGCCACAATAACGCGATACTGTTTAGCACGGATTAGAACACAGACGCATTGTTGGCCCGGCAAAGACCCCAGTTTAGGGGCCCCGTCAACACGTTCAAATACACGTTCCAGCTAGCCGGCCTAGCCAACCACCCAAAGTCCAAGTCAACTTCCAACAAGACCCAAGGGGTTATCGTGTATCAAGTCATCAAGTTCAACGCGGCCACCTTTAACCTAGGGATATGGAGCAAAGGAACCGAGACCTAGACTAATTCGACCCGGAAGACCCTGATCAATATGATCAATTCGATACCGACTAATTCGATTATGAAGACCCTGACCAGCTGGATCTATTTGACCCCGAAGATCCGGATCTATTTGATTTACTCGATCAGCCCGATCCCGAAGACCCTGACTAGCTCGGCCTTGATCAACTTGATCTATACTACGACCCTGATCAGGAATTCGTCCCCGATAACGGTCAGGAATGCGAAGATAGCTATGATCCTGATCCTGATCTCTACGAGGATGGATATAATAATGGCATTGATAATGGAATAGATCAGGATTACTATAGCGATGGAAGCTATAGCAGCTAAGGGAATCCGAGGATGGATTATTTTTTATTTGGGAAGGCGGCATTTAATACACATAAATAGTGTATCGTCCCTTTTCCTTCCTTCCTTCCCTTCTTCCCTCTTCATCTGCACTTTGCATATCACCTAGGCTTATAACTGTAATAAAGCGCGACATGGCTATGTAAAGTATAGAGAGGTAGGAAACGAAGCTTAATTCTATGAAAGAGAATATGCTGTAGTGGCCTCGCTATATATACACATAGCTAACACAAAGAAGAAGCTGTGTATAGGCACTGTAAGCGCCTGCATAGTCTAACACATCGCTTACGCGATGTGTATGTCAGCTCGTATCCGCTTACATAGCAGATAAGAGCTCCCAAGCGCTGACAGGCGGTAGGGCCCCGGCCTGCTCAACCCAACACAATACTAGTAAAAGTCTCGGCTGACCATCTTATACGATCCTCTCTTTTTTTTTGCCCCCGGCTTGGCCTTTTTGTTTTGCCCTTATCATTTAGGATTATAGATCTCGCGCTTGTCTTATAGATTGGCGAATGGCGTAACGCGTATGACAAAAAGTCCCATTACCCCGGCCAAAACTGAGACCCTTGAGGACCATTGACCTTCCAGAACAGGAATTTATGCCCCGTGTGGCGTTTTACGGTTCTATTTAAAGTCCTCATGGGCGAAGAAGGCTCGCCACCTACGATATGGTGTCATGCGATTGCCACCTTTGGCACCTATGGTGTAGTATCTATTGTTGGGATGAGGGTCTATTTGGATAAATATGTACTGGTAGTAGTCATGGTTGAGTCGAATGACACGACTAAACACTTGCTGGCTGCCACGAGAAAGTCAAATACCTAGGAATAAGCCATGGTTTGGCTATTGGAGATTGAAGGAACAGTACTTTTTACTCCGTACTCCGTAATAATAAGCAGTATTCCACTGTGGCACAGTTAATAATCCGAAGAATAGGTACATAGTACTCCAAAGGGCGTGGATAGTGCTATGAACATCGGATACGCACGCAACACGGCCAATACAACAACATCACTTTCACGAGCTACAAACTAGATGCAGTGCAACATGACGCGATGCCGCACAACCGAAGCTTTTGAGCCTCTTGTCTTGGCAGCTGGGCAGGGCTGCCGAATTCCCGACCTCGACAAGGGGTTGTGGAAGCCAAGCACCGGAGATTTCAGAGGGCTTCACCAGCACCCCTGACTATCTGACTGCCGAAATCGCCAAGCTAAAGCCAAGAAGTTCCCCAGATCCGACTACTCTTAGCAGGGGTTCTAGTATTGTGTGCTGTGGTGTCACTTCGGCGCCGCCCGTCAATCCCTGGACCTTCCACCTCGAGTGAGGTGTCCGACTCTGAGTCTCTCTGATGGCCTATTAGGAAATACTCCGTAGACCATCTTCCTGTCTCTCCAGCTTATCTCCCCAGCTTCTACCCGCGAGCCCCTAACAATCGCTGACTGGGGCCTGTTCCTCAAATACTACTCTACTATCTCAAGTGTTGGCGGGTCTGCCTCTTTCTTATTACCACGACTCGCATTAAAGCCGAAACCCCAAAGTTCCACCACCCGCTATTCTCGGACGGCCAACAAGATGGCCCAACTCGTCCTCTGGAGCGAGTCCGAGGCTGCTCCCTATCACGACTGCGGATACCAACTGCTAGCTTGGGATGGAGCTTAAGACGTGATTGACAAAGGTTCCCGCTCCGTGAACTCTTATCCGGAAATACTACCTTTGGGCTCGTGATCTTCCTACTTGGGCCAAGGTCACAACTCCAACCTCGAGCCGCAGCGTCGCATTTGTTGGCGAGACGGCCATTGACGATACGAAGCATCACCTCGGAGCTTCGATCAGCATGATTCTGCCATCTGATCCCTTCGTTCTATCACCAAACCCCAGCAACTTCCGCTAACTAATGGGTCGATGACGCGACTAGACCTTCCTAAACCATCGTTTAGTTGCCATCCAAGGCTTTCGCCGTCGTCTTGTCCGAGGGATCACGATGGATATAAAACTATCCAGCTTCCTCCGGTCTGGAGTTGGAATCTCCTCACCAGCTCACAAGACAACACAGCCGAGTCCGAGTACTGACAATCCTCTCTCACTTCATCCTTGAATACCCTTATTCATCCAATACAATAACAACCAACAAAGTCTTCAAGATGCAGACCTTCGGTGCTTTCCTCGTCTCTGTCCTCGCCGCTGGCATGGTCGCTGCTGTTCCAGCTAGCAACCAGGGCACCGTTTCCGTCAAGGCCGAATACAACACTGATTATGCTCCCCACGGTCCCACGGCCTTGCTCAAGGCGTATCGCAAGTACGCTGTTCCCGCCCCGAAGGGCCTTGAGGCTGCCGTTGCCCGGCGCAATCTTGCCAAACGCCAGACCGGCTCTGCCCCGACCACCCCAGTGAGGGGCGATCTTGAGTACTTGACCAAGGTCTCTATCGGATCGCCCGCCCAGGACCTGTTCCTGGACTTCGACACCGGCTCCTCTGACCTGTGGACTTTCAGCACTGACACCGAGGCCAACCAGGTCAGGAGCCAGAAGAAGTATAGCCCGAGCAAGTCTTCCACCGCCAAGAAGCTCTCTGGGTCTACCTGGAAGATTCGCTATGGCGACGGTAGCTCTTCCTCCGGCATTGTCTACACAGACACCGTCTCCATTGGTGGCTTCACTGTAAAGAACCAGGCCATCGAGTCTGCCCAGCAGGTTTCCCAAACCTTCACCGAAAGCCCCGCCAAGTTCTCTGGCCTGCTCGGTCTGGCCTTTGACTCGATCAACGAGGTCCAGCCCAGGCAGCAGAAGACCTGGTTCTCCAACGCCGCCGCGTCCCTGAGGGAACCCCTCTTCACTGCCGACCTGAGGCACCAGACTGGTGAGTACTTCTATTATCTTTTCATGATATAGCAAAAAGGAAAAAAGGCTAACGTTTCTCATAGACGGCACCTATAACTTTGGCTTCATCGACACCACTTTTGCCAAGGGCCCCATTACCTATACCCCCGTCGACAGCAGCCAGGGCTTCTGGGCCTTTACTTCTCCTGGCTACGCCATTGGCAACAATCAACTCAACAGCTCCCCCATCACCGGTATCGCCGACACCGGCACCACCCTGCTGCTCCTTGATGACAGCATCGTCCAGACCTACTACTCTAACGTCCAGAGCGCCACGAACGACCCGGACGCTGGCTACACCTTCTCTTGCTCGGAGACTCTGCCCGACTTCACCTTTGCTGTTGAGGGCTCATCCATCACCATCCCTGGCTCGATCTTGAACTTCTCCCCTAATGACGATGGAAGTTGCTTTGGCGGTCTCCAGAGCCGAGGCAAAATCGACACCAACATCTTCGGTGACGTTGCCCTCAAGGCTGCTCTGGTTGTCTTCGACCTCGGCAACAACCGCCTCGGCTGGGCTCAGAAATAAGCCTAGTCTCTCTTCCTGGACGACTTTGAAGGGCACGATGGTATGAAGAATGAATTATATGAATGTCGAATGTGGACGATTTTCAAGTACATACATCTCAATTATGTGGCACATGGCAGTTGTTGTGCCCAGTACTTACTTTCCCAACTGTCGACATATTTTCTTAGCATTTCCTTTCTCGGCACCCGCATTTTTCGTTCATTTTTTCCCTTTGTTAGTATATAGCGGTTGCATAGCAGGTAGCAAAAGCATATTGTTTAAAATACTGCCTTCATTGAGGTGATTTGTAGTGTGTGAGCCACAACTTATAAAAAAAATGAAAACCTCACACCTGTGATCTGGGGACTTCGCAAATGACACTAGGACTGAATTGGATTCGAGAATTTGAGACATTAATGCTCGGAGATACGACACCTACATAAGCATCTCGCACGATTAGTCACAGCCAAGGAATAAACGTATACGTTCGAAACCGAAAGCGGAGGGCTGATACTGAATCTTACAAATAATCCTCTTCAAAGAGGAGGACCAAACGTCGGAGTCGTCAACTCACCTGCACCGCTATTTTCTTTGAGAACTCTGAAAGCCTCGCAATATGGGCTCTACTGGTGAGGATAAGAAGCCCCATGTCGTGGTGCTTGGAGGTGCCAAGTATGTTGGTGAGGAATACCTTGCTAGTGTGAAGAATGAACTCGACCTCGAGGTATGCCTTACTATTTCACAAACTCCTCGAGTACTAGAAGTAATTGCATTGTCTTATCATCGGTAGTTCCTCGATGTCACGAATCGCAATGAGTTGCAAGAAAAGCTCCGTCTGATCGCCGAAAAGGGCCCCATCCACGCTTTCATCATCACATCGGACACTCCCCCTTACGTGCCTTTCGATGAGGATTTGTTAAAGTCTGTCGTTCCGCACTGTCGCATCATCGCATCGGCTTGGGCGGGCTACAACGAATTCGACGTACCCTGGATGACCAGCCAAAATATCTGGTTCTGCAACACCGTCGATGCTGTGGCTGAGTCTACTGCCGACCTGGCTATTTTCCTAACTATTGCTGTTGTCCGGAATACTTACCTCCTCGAGCGAACGGCGAGACAGGGGGGTGGTATGGCACTCTGGTTCCTACGCAAGACCCGACGGGCATGACACTCGGCATCGTTGGTATGGGGAGTATTGGGCGGTATTTGGCCAAGAAGGCCGCTGCGTTTAATATGCGAGTCAAGTATTACAATCGCAAGCGTGTGAGTGCCGATGTGGAAGCAGAGTGTAAAGCGACATATTGCGCTTCGTTGCATGAGCTGCTCTCCCAGGCGGATGTTGTGTCGATTAACTGTCCGCTAACGGACGCCACGAAAAACCTCATCTCATCCAAGGAGTTTGCGGCCTTCAAGGACGGGGCTTTTCTGATTAACACGGCGCGTGGACCGATTGTTAATGAGGATGCTTTGATTGAGGCTTTGGAGAGCGGGAAGATTACCAGGGCGGGATTGGATGTCTTTGACAATGAGCCGGGTATTAATGAGTACTTCAAGACGAGTGATAAGGTGGTTATCCAACCTCATGTTGGTGGGTGGACGGAAGAAGCGCTCAGGAGGGCGGAGAGGGAGTGTTTTGAGAATGTGAGGGCTTTGTTCAGAACAGGGAGACCAGTGGCGCCAGTGAATACGGTATGAAGAAGAAGTGTCTTCTGAGCGTGATGGTATTATTCATTCGCAGAATGAATGATGGATTGGTATCCTTGTTTTAGGCTGACTGGGGTGGGTAGAAAGCGAACTAATAGCATTGCATCATCTCAAGCTATCCCGATATCGCAATCCGCACCTATGAATGAATGAATGAATGAACTCGGTATTCATCCTGCTTGAGAAAACTCTCATGGCGATGACGATACGAAAGTAGTAATCTTGAACCCTCAACGATGGCGTCACAACCTCCGTCTAAAGAACAGCCCATCGTCATCGTCGGGGCGGGCGTCTTTGGCCTCAGCACTGCGCTTCACCTCGCACGGAGAGAATACACAAATGTCACTGTCGTTGATAAACAGCCGTATGAGAAGACGTTGTATTCCTACCTAGACGGCTGTGATTCTGCCTCTGCAGGTCAGCTCACTATACGTATCATAAAGTAAGCATGATCTGCTGACACTAGAATTCCGCAGATATAAACAAATCCATCCGTTCTGCGTACGGCTCACAGACGGAATACCAAGCTCTCAGCACCGAGGCCCTCGCCGCATGGGATGTATGGAACGCTGAGATCCAAGCTGGTGGTGACGCTGTCCCGCCAGGCATGACCTCGCGTGATGTAGTCTGGATAAGAAACGGCCATCTAACGAGCAGCGATTCCGAAACACTGCCAGAATTTGAGCGGGCCACTGTTGAAAACATGGAGGCGGCTGGACATCATGGATCGCAGCTCATCACTAATGATCCGGACCATCTAAGTCTTGCAGCTGCTAAGGGCATGAAGTCAGCCATGCAACCCTTCAGCAAGAACGTTCTCGGTGTGCTAGATACCACTGGCGGACTCGCAGTTGCAGATAAGGCCTGCCGGTTTGCACTGCATAAGGCGAAGAACCTCGGCGTCCGGTTCGTGCTTGATCCTGTGTTGGGATCATTTGTCTCCTTTGTCCATGATGATTCCGGGGCGAAGGTCACTGGTATCAAAACCGCTGACGGAGAGATTCATCCCGCATCTGTCACAATCCTTGCCTGCGGCGCCTGGACTCCGTCTCTGCTGCCTGAGTTTGACGGCCTCATCGAAGCCACCGGCGGCTCTGTTGCCCTGCTAAAGATCCCCCAAGATTCACCCCTCCGCCAGCGGTTCGATCCATCAGTCTTCCCGTCATGGTCTTTCAACCTTAGATATGGGGCTGAGGGTGGGATTTATGGCTTCCCGGTGGATGAGACGGGTATTCTCAAGATTGGATATCGAGGCACAAAGTACACGAACCCGAAAACACAGGCCGATGGACATGAGAGGAGTGTGCCTGTCACGCGGTGGAGTGATGGTAATGATGGCAAGGACAAACTTACACAGATCCCTGAACAAGCGCACAAAGTTATCTGCAAGTTTTTGGATGAGTATCTCCCTGAACTAGGCGAGGAGGGCATCGGAATCTGGATGACACGCATGTGTTGGTATACGGACTCACTCGACAACCACTATGTGATAGATAGAGTTCCCGGGAAAGAAGGCCTAATGTGTGCAACAGGGGGCAGCGGACACGCCTTCAAGTTCCTGCCTAACATTGGCAACTGGGTTGTTGATGTGCTAGAGGGCGTGGGAACGGACAGACCTGCTATCAAGGCCTGGAAATGGAGGTCAAAGAAAGGAAACGAGGAGCCTATGAATACTTTGATGGAGGGGATCAAAGGATCGAGGGCCTTGTGTAATGTTCGTTTGGTGTCTGCTGGTGCTCTGAGTGTGTAGAAGTGCTTTCAATAGCAAGAGCAAGATATCCATTAAGAACAGTCCATTCGTTCGATTTGATCACCACCACCTTGGAATCCTCGTCTAGTATTCTTCTCCTCACTCACTCCCAGGAGCGTAGGGATCCTTGAAGAAAATCACTTGCACCGTCACATCATCCCTGACATAGCGACTCATCGGGCTGCACACCGTCATAACGCCACAGAACAACCCACGCCGTCGGCCCCCAAAAGCGTTCTTCACCAAGCACACAGCAGCACTGTCCAGATCCTCAATGGCGAAATATTCAGGCGTCGCCTTCCAGCTGGCGTAGCCATTCTCATCAGCCGTCAAACCAGATGGAGTCTCAATCACTGTCTCAGGCTTGCCGGCTCGCTTCGCCGCAAGCCACCGGGATACACAAGCGACCGCATCCTCACTGGAGATGCAATCCCACAGTCCATCGGACGCCAGAATGACAAAATCTTCAGTCTTGATCTGGCGCGAAGTAACCTCCGGGCTGGCAGTCAAGTACGGCGGCGTTTTGGACTTGTGACGCAACACACCAAAGCCGAAGAAGTTGGACTGCACCGTCTTGATGAATTCCTCGGTCCATTTCCAACGATGGTCGCCAAAGGCTCGGACCACAGCAAGACCCATCAACCTTCCGGTCTTGGGATCAAGTATGTCGTCTTTTTCACCAGGATGTGCCTTGTCGAGTCTGTTCACTTCGTCCTTGTTGAATCCCGTTTGATCGTTGCTCAGCGCGTCAGCAGAGAACTTGCCGGTTTCAGATGACCAGGACCCCAGCACGGCGCGAGAATCTCCAGTGACCGCGGTGCGTAGGACAGACGTCTGTGTGTCGTAAATGGAGAGCAAGGCACAGGAGCCTGCTATAGCCGGGGCAATGGCTGAGGCGACTTCGCCTGAGCCTGACTCATGGCCGGCCTCGGCAGCCTTCTTCGCATTATCCATTATACGGTCGTCCAGGCGGCTAAACGCATTCTTTATAGCCGTATCTATGAGGTCGCCTGAGCTGGACTGGGCAAGCTTGCTGAGGCTGGTTGACACATAGGGAATTAGAGCCTGTCTGAGAACAGCAGACGTAGCCCAACCACTTGACGGAGAATTATCAGTCAGTATCACCACAAACGCCTCCGAACACTGGTTTGAGACTTTCGACTTACGCATGTCCATCGTACACTCCCGCGAACAACGTCTTGGCTCCTCCCACACCGTTGCCAACTCCCACAGCCCACTCATCCTCCGCAGGCATATTGCTCGAAACGCGCACGACATCGACACGTCCCTTGGCTCCATCTTTACCATTGAACACAAAGCTCTCAGTCTGCTCTCTGATTCTCTCATTCGCAGCTTTCAGATCCAGCACCTTGAGGGGCGAGACAACGGGTATTTCATCCTCGGTAGAAGGCAGCTGAATGCTAGGGACTTTGTTCACGGGAGTTTGTTCATGAGTGAGAGTATGAGTAGGCCTTTTGGCCATGTAGATGCCGGAGCCGCCGACGGCCAAGAGACCAATAGCCCATGGAAGCTTATTAGATGATGGTGTCGCAGTCTTGGGCTCGTGAGTTGAGCTCCATCGTTGAAGCCCTGCGGCCTGTCGCTTTGGTGTGCTGTTGTTCGCCACGCGAAGGGCTCTAACAGTTTGACGAAGCATTATAATCGCTTGCGGTAATCCAAAGTCCTAGGGGGATATCGTCACTTTGATTTTTGATTTTTTTTTTCGTATTTGTGATATTTTTCACGCCTTGTCCTCGGACTTGGAAGAAGATTGATGTTCACGCCAACCTTTTGGTAAGAGCAAGGATGTGGCTGGTTTTAGAACCCCAGTTACCGCTTTGGGAAGTTATTGGTCCAAACCTCCATGTTTGTCTCACCTTCAATATCAAACACATTTAAAGAGAGCATTTGTATGTACTGTGCGTAAAAAACCAGTAAAAAACCAAAATACCCTCATTTGAAAACCAGTGTGCGCCATTATTATTTTCAGTAAAAAACCTTGAATCAGACGCGCCTCCAAATCAACCATTAGAGGTATCCTCCTCCTCGTCTTCCCATTCACCCTCCTCGTCCTTCTTCTCGCCGTCCAACTCATCCAAATCCATGTCACTATAGTACTCGTAGTCATCCTCATCGTCTTCGTCGTCGCCATCGTCCTTTCCGCCCTTGTTGCTCTTCTTGGCCGCCTTCTTCTTCTCCACATTCGCCTTTTGTTCACGGCGTCGGGCCTCCTCCTCCTGCCTCCTCTTTTCCCACCGCTTCTCAAGTTCCTTGATTTCTTCTGGCGTCTTGTGGAGGTATTCGTGCCACATGACTTTGCCCGAACACAGTCCCTCCTCGACTTTGGTAAGGCGAAGTCGCAGGCGCGGTCCAAGTTCGACGAGCTTTACGGCATGTCGCTCCACATTTCCCTCCTCTTCCTCCTCAGGTCCGCCATTTTCGGCGGCTGCTGCTCGGGCCTTTGCGGACAAAACCTTTCTCGGAGCAGTGTTGAGAACTTCAACTTCGGCATCGGTATCCACCTCGCTACCACTTGTCGCATCAGAAACGTATCCATCGCCACCCTCACCACCAATCATGTAGTCCGCAATGTCCTCAAGCTTTCCCAAATTCGGCATTTGACTTCGTCGGCTCGTCTTTGTGCCCAGAAATTGTTCCGCAGCATTGATTCGGCGCACTTGTTTCGAGACACCCGCTGACCTGGTAGTAATAGCGTAGTGTCTGAAATTGAGAATGAAAGTACCATCGTCCTCCTCGGATCGCTCTCGATTTAACAGCAACACTCTGCGGATCGACTTAATAGCAGTGGCTTGAGGGTTGATAGGCGGGAATAAGGATTGGAAGACCGTCGTAGCTAATGACTCGAGGTGCTTGGGGACCTTGGATTTGGCGTTGGAATCAGGACTGGCGAAGCTGTTCATGACCAGCTGCGTTTTGTTAGCGTAATTCATGCCACATCGATTTCTGCTGTCCTTACCAATGGTGGACTGAGGAACTCCTTGCCAACGCCTTTGGGATGCCTCTGAATTCTCTGTACATCCTTGCAAAGAGAGTACTTCTCGACTCGAAAATTCAGCGTCGGCCCTCGAGGAGCCAAGGCAACTCTGAGATTGGTGTTACCGGTCTCGGATCGCGAAAAGAGCATCAGATGCGTGACGCCTAGAGGACCGCACATGACGGCATAATCCTTCAATCGGTTTCCTCTCCTTTCCTTCAATCGACTCGCAGTTCCAGGTTCCATGACCTTTCGAACGTCTGCCGCAAGTTGGCTGATGCTTGACCCAACCTCGCCAGCTCCAATTCTGATGACCATGCTTTTCGGATCGCGGGCAGATGCATGACCAGCAGATGCCGGCTGGGGGTTATTTGCCCCCATATGGGTTCTTTTCTTGACTCTTCGTTTTGCCATGGTCAATTGGTATGATCTGTTGAAAAAAAAGCTGAGAAAAGCTGGGAAAAGCTGGGTGAAACTAGGCGATCGCCATTGAAGGAAAAAAAGTTCGGCGGGACGCGCGATAAGAAATTCCGCACGTGCGATAACGAGCCCCACCAATTTTTTTTTAGCTTGGCTCCATCGTCAATTTGACTCTCTCTCGCTGAACTTCTTCCGTCAAAGTTGGACAAAGACGTTGTATTTCTGTTCTTTTCCTCTTCTCCCACAGACATATTCGCCACAGTCATGAACGACGCAAAGAGACGAAAGGTTGCGCATAGTGCGCCTCGAAAGCGCCAGGCTCCCGAGGAGAGGACTCCTATGGAGGCCCCCGATCTGCCGACTGAGGAAGAATCCGTTACCCTCGATGTTTCTTCAGTAGCAGACGCACCAGAGGCTCCTGAGCAGCCCAAGTCTTTCAAAGATCTGGTAAGCGGGTGGTGATATGGAATCAAGAGGAATTCTAGGCTGACAATGATGTTCAGGGAATTGTAGATTCATTATGCGAGGCTTGTGAGGCTCTCAACTATAAGCATCCCACGCCGATCCAAGAGAAGTCCATCCCCGTCGCTCTCCAGAACCGAGACGTCATCGGTCTCGCAGAGACTGGTAGCGGCAAGACCGCTGCATTCGCGCTTCCTATTCTCCAAGCGCTGCTCGAGAAACCCCAGCCACTCTTCGGTCTCGTCCTTGCGCCGACTCGAGAACTTGCTGCCCAAATTGGTCAATCATTCGAAGCTCTAGGCGCACTCATCTCCCTCCGATGTGCCGTCATTGTGGGAGGTTTGGATATGGTTCCCCAGGCTATTGCTCTTGGCAAGAAACCCCACATCGTCGTCGCGACACCCGGTCGATTGGTCGACCACTTGGAGAAGACCAAGGGATTCTCCTTGCGATCTCTGAAATACTTGGTCATGGACGAGGCTGATCGTCTGCTGGACATGGACTTTGGGCCTAGTATTGACAAGATTCTCAAGTTCGTTCCCCGCGAACGTCGAACTTTCCTCTTCTCTGCAACCATGAGCTCCAAGGTTGAGAGCTTGCAGAGAGCCAGTTTGCGGGATCCGGTTCGGGTGAGCGTCAGCTCCAACAAATACCAGACTGTATCAACCCTCCTTCAACACTACGTCTTCATCCCCCATGTCAGGAAGGATACCTACCTCATTTACCTTGTCAACGAGTTTGCGGGCAAGTCAACCATCATCTTCACCCGTACTGTCTTTGAGACGCAGCGAATAGCTATTCTTCTCCGAACCCTTGGCTTCGGCGCTATTCCTCTACACGGACAATTGTCGCAGTCAGCGCGATTGGGTGCCCTGAACAAGTTCAAGGGAGGCTCTCGCGATATTCTGGTCGCCACCGACGTTGCTGCCCGTGGTCTAGATATTCCCAAGGTCGATGTGGTTCTCAACCTTGACCTTCCTCAAGATTCCAAGACATACATCCATCGAGTTGGTCGAACTGCTCGTGCTGGAAACTCCGGTATTGCCATCAGCATTGTCACCCAGTACGATATTGAGATCTACAAGCGAATCGAAGCTGCGCTGGGCAAGGAGTTTGAAGCCTACCCGACAGAAAAGGAGGAGGTCATGGCTTTCCAGAACAGAGTTGAGGAGGCACAGAGACATGCTAGGGTAGAAATGAAATCGTTCCTCGAGAGCAAAGGGGGCAGAGGCGGCAAGGGGAAGCATGGACCCAAGAGGCGGAGGGATAACATGGATCAAGAAGAGGGTTAAAGAAGAAGACAAGGCAGTGAAATAACAAAAAAGGAGGGGCATTGGTAGGCGCACGAAAGAAGGTGTTTGGGAGTATAAAATGAATGTCATCTATTGATGCGGTTTTAGAGTGTTTTGTTATAGCAAATAATGTTAAGCAACTAAAAGTTATCGAATCTTATTCCGATTTTCTGAGAAAGAGCATGATTTTTCGGTGTTGGGATAATTGGAGCGAGGCACAATTATCCCCAGCTAGTTTCATTATGAGATTCTCACCTGAATACCATCTCTAGTATGGTAGAGTCGTCAATCTCGCCGTCTCTTTTGCGCGTCTGTGAACATCTCCCCATCAGGCTCATCAAAGGAATAATTCCAGTGAATATATCTAACAATGCCATCCTCATCACACCGAAAGAAGAATTTGTGGAAATCGACAGACCATCCGGTAAATATCGCCCGTCTCGCCTCTGCGTCCCTGTCGACCTCCCAAAAGAAGATATCCTCGTGGTAGTGCCGAAGGTCGTAGTAAGTCAGGGACTTGTCGTTGATACTCAGTCGAAGCCCATCGCCATGTGCCTTGACTACCAGAGTGAAGTTTCCTTCAGCGTTTGTATAGCGTCCTTCATACTCGGGATAGGGCCTATGCTCCGTTCCCTTCTTCCTCTCAGCCTCGAGCTGTGCCGCGGCCTTTAAAGGTCCTTCAATAGCTGTTTCTCTGCACTCCTTGACCAAGGCTAGGAAGTCAATCTTCTGCCTGACTCCCAAGATGGTGTTCAGGATCAAGCCGCCAACGTAATCTGGAAGATCCGAAAAGGCCATCGTGTTGGACAAGACCACAATGATCGTATGGGACTTTGGTATGGTATGAACAGATGCCATGGCTCCAGGGATACTGCCGTTATGATACGCAATCGAAGTTGGTGCTGCGCCATCACCAATAATGGGATTCTTCTTGACTCGGCCATTATTAAGGCCTATCCAACCGATTTCGCCAGGAAGTTCGGTCGGAACCCATCCAAACCCATACTTTGTCGTCCCTGCCTGGTTATGAGGACTGAAAAGCATCTCAGCCTGGCTGAAGGGATTATTCGGCGTGCTTGTTCGTCCCATCCGGGTCTGATCCTCAAGCGCAGAGAGAAGCGAGTCGTAAAGGCGAACCATGTCATTGACTGTGCTTTTCAACCCAGCTGCACCAGCCATTATTTCACCACTACCAATCGTCGGACTCGGCACTCTGAATGGTGTCCCACCGCTGAGACCCATATGAGAAGCCGCGCAATTATCCTCTGGCGGAACTCCAAACGTCGTTCTCTTAAGCCCCAAAGGCTTAAAGAATGTGCTTTGCATGAATTCCTCCAAGCTTACGCCACTCAATTCCTCTATCAGTAGTGCGGCTGCACAGTATAGCCAGTTAGTATACTTGATTGTACTTCGAAAGTCAGCCGTCATGTTCAAGGCCCCAAGAACATTGAGTGTCTGATTTGCCGGGAGTAGAAGTTCCTGCTCCATCTGTTGCCAGTAGTTGACTCGCATAGACAGCCCAGTGCGATGAGCCAGAACATCAACTATATTCGTCTGGGATTCGACATGTTTGTTTCGTTGGTGAAAGCCTGGCAAGACGTCTCGAAGCAAAGAGTCCCATCGGAGCTTGCCCTGCTCGACCAATACTCCGATTGAAGCAGCGATCAGACATTTCGACAGGGAAGCAAGATGATAGACAGTTTCAGCATCTGACGTCTCTCTAGTGACTATGTTGCTGAATCCATAGTTCGATCGGTGAACGTCTTCGCCTTTGTGCATCACGCCAATGGACAAGCCTGCATTGCCAGCCGCGTCACATAACCCCTGAATCTCTCCGTGAAGGGCCTCAATAGCCTTGACGATTTCCGTGATAGAAGCCTCCATGGTATTGTGTTAGTAATTAATTCCAATGGAAATAAAATGCCTTTGTTGTCGCAACTCGTCTAATCTGTGGTCAAGTTTGAGTGTGTAATGTGACAGTGTTGATTTGGGGACGCGGAGAAATCATGCCAAGACAGCACACTAATAAGGAGGAAAAAACCATAGGTACGAAGTACATACGATTGAAACGAACAGCGCCAATGAAGTGGCTCGCCATCTTCAACTCCAGCTATTATATTAATACCAATCCTCGTTCCAAAAAAAGAAAAAAAAACCAACGGCATCTCGCTGAATAAGGATACAAAAAGCCACCATTTTCGAACATCAAAAAGGCCAATAGCGCCGGTTCCTCAATCTTCCAACCCAGCCAACGCCCTACGATCCGATTTCCACTGTGTCATCAAACGGGGTCTCCGCGTCTGCCATTTCTGTATCCTCGTTATCCCCTTCATGACCTTCGTCATGGTCCTCTTCCTCGTGCTCATCTTCATGTTCGTCTTCGACTTCTTCTGCTTCGTCTTCCCCCTCTTCATCATCCTCATCTTCTTCATCGTCGGATCTTTCTGGCTCGTCTCCTTCGCTCTCGCTGTCTGCATCCTCACCGCTGGCCTCATCGCTTCGCACAGTTCGTCCAAGATGTGGGAATATCAGACCAGGAGGTACGTCGTCGTCGTAGTCGTCAGGCACATCGCTCAAATCGCTCTCGTCGCTCTCATCATCCGCAGAGTCGTGAATGCTGCCCGCCTCACTTTCAAGTTCCTCCTTATCCTCCATCTTGGAGTCATCGTGACCCTCATCGCCACCATCATGTGCGTCTCGCATATCAGCATCAAGATCCTCGCCTGCTTCTCTTCTAACTTGCGCATCTGGTCCTTCGTCGTCGCTATCGGCGTCACTGGCACCTGCGTTCGGCGTCTGGCTCCCGCGCTTGCCGCTTGACATGCTTCCAACTCTACTCCTCGGGTGGGCAGACTTGGGTATCTCCATTGAGCGAACAACAGCCTGCTCTGCTTTGCGAAGAACGTCAGGCTTTCTAACCCCTGTCTTCCGAGCTCGCGGTGCCACCTCCGATTTTTCGCCCTCCACTGGTGTCGCAGTACCAGGAACACTGTCTTGCATGCTTGTAGGATTCAGAATGCTGCTGAGGGAGCTTGTTGGCTTAGCATCAGCCTGGGCTGCAGCTTGAGCTGCAGCTTCCAGTTTAGCTGCTACCTCCTTCGCATGATTCCGCTCCTCAATGATCTTGCTTGGTTCACGTCCAGGTAGTGTGCTGGCCACATCCATGTAAATCTTCGAGTAGCAGTCGTTTATCAAATCATCAATCCCCGCAGCTTTCATCAAGTTGGCATTCAGCTTCTTCAACTCGACAGCCTCTTTCATGCAGACAAATCCAGGGATATTTGACCTATCACCGGCTGCCCACTCTGTGATTCTCTCGCTGACGATTTCAAATTCCTCAGTCGACATAGTCTTGAACGCCTCGTCCATAATATGCGGGATGTCGTGAGCTTGTCTCAAAAGCTTAAGGTAGGAAAGGCAGCAAGACTGCCACAAATCGGTAAAGTGGTAGAAATCCGCCCCCTTCTTCCGGAGACGACGCAGAAGCTGCTCCAAATTGATTCTGTCGGACATGATGACGAGGAGTTTATTCATAAACCGCACGTACTGTTCCGTAAAGACGTGGTGTCGGCCAGGTCGCTCGGCATCGCATTTCCACACATTCATTACCATCGTCTTGGTGAACATGCTCTTTTGTAGAATTCCAAAGGCAAGGACAGCCGCCTCTTTGAGATCGCTTCCCTGTTCCGTATTGCTTTCATCGAACAAGATTTTAGCATGTCGAGCGACAATTCGGTGCTGCCAGTTGGCCTTATCCTTATCCTTGAGCCTCTCAAGGTTCCGAATGATGTACTCGTCCCAGTCCTCAGGCTCCGTAAACGAAGCATACACAGCCTTAGAATCAAGTGGGAAACCTAAGGGTTGCTCCGAAAGAAGTGTGGCTGCTTCCTTGGCGGGCATATCTCCACGCCTAACCAACTTGTGTACAACGGAGACAATCTTGTAATGAGGTTCAAGAATGGGCTCGCTGTTACGAGACTTCCTCGCATTACAGGCCACCTCGATCGCTTTCTTGAGGGTGTCAAGCACAGTCTGAACGCTAATCCTGGACTTCGTGTCCTTGCTGTCAAGTTTCTCAATGGGAGTTTGGTACATCTTCCAATAACACTTTGCTAGCATGTAAGGATTTCTGATTCATTGTCAGCATTGATCGTACAAAAAGAGACGACGCTCAACTCACTTCCAGTTGCCAGGCTCTCGCTCCATGGCCATTCTGAAAAGCTTGGCAGCAAACTTCCAGACTTTGTACTCGGTCATCTGCTCGTGGAGGATCTTCTTGAATGTTCCAGCACCCATATTCTCGATGAAGAACCTCTCCTGGTCTGAGTGCAGGAAGGGTTCCATGGCGAAAGGCTCTCGACTCGAGGCATACAACCGCATGCCGAACTTGTGGTACAAATCGTGGAGAGGATCCCCATCATTAGCCTCCACTTCCTGGTGCCGCGAATGCGATAGAGCAAGAGTATAGCAGTGGATCGCGTTTCGTTGAAATTTCACGAGTTCTGCACGGTCCTTGTTCATCTTATCGGCCGTCCATAATACGGCCTCATCCAACTCGTAGTCAAAGCACTCCGCCAGTCGAAACCAAGCCTCCCAGTTATCCGCAGTAAATTGTAGCTGCAGCCTCAAGAAGGTAGCTCCTATTCGGAGATCGTCTGTCGCTCCCGGTGTCTGTCGCCTATTTAAATCAACAGCTTTGAACTTTGTCAAAGCAATCATCCCGAGTAAGAAGAACCAGCCATGTTTCGCTAGTGCAGCCTCCGGAGTATTTGTTGCCACCGCGTCAACTGATACACCCCCAACTAATGCTTGGTACAGGCGAAGAGGATGAATAGGCTTCTTTAGGAGTTCTGTGAAGTTTCGCAGGTTGTGTATCATCTGTGGCGTTGACTTCGGTTGTCCAATAGTTTGTTGCATGTGCTCAATGGTAGTCTTGAGGTCCGATTTCAATAGATCCTTCATCGGCATACGGTTCGCCAGAAGCATGACCTTTTCCACGAGTTGCATAGTCTGTCGCTTCTCCAGCTTTTCGTGGGGACAGCCGTGATCTTGTACTTCCCACACTCCAACGCCCAGCTTAAGGCCGTATAAATCGTAAACCACTTGTCCGAGATAATCCTCCCAGTTTTCGATGTTCTTGTTCTTCAGCAATTCGATGCGCATAACTTTTAGGAAAATCTTGTTGGACGACTTGCAGCATTTTCGGAGGCCAACGACGTGATGAACGGCAGCAAGGAAATCCGCCAAGTCTTTCTCGGGGGCGATGGAGTTCTGCAGAGGCAAGCCAGCCTTGAACATAGTGTATTGAAGACACCAGGTACGAATTTGCATTTCTCGTAGCTTATTAATCAAAGACTGGAAAGTTGCATTCGACGAAGACGCTGTAATAGTGCCTATCCGTATCTCATCCTCGCACAAAAAGGCAACATGAAGTAGGCAATTCACCTTGGCAAGAGCACTTGAGCTTGACTTCAGATGATCGTCGTCAATTATGTCAAAAGCAGTGCTTTCGTTCAACGCCAATGACAAGGCCTGAATGAGAAGCTCGTCCAAGGATTTAAGAGTCCTCATAAATAGAAGGCGACGGGATTCATCCGGGAGCTTAGCGTACTTCTCGCTCTCCAAGTCGGCCACAATAATCTCAATGCTCCGGAGATGACATGAGAATCGCTTTGTTGTATACTTAATAGCTTCGTACGCGTCACCGAGCCGCGACCAGAGGAAGAGTCTCAGCTCCGTACTACTATTCAGCAGAAATTTCCATAGATCGCGCATGCCTTGATTTGCACATTCCGATATGGGTTTCTTATTCTGTCGCCTAAGCAAGCTTGAGGAAGAGACATCCGAATCTGCCGGACTAACCGGGGTATCATCAGAGATGTAGACAGATGACGGGTTAAGGACAGGCTCCAACGTTTCAATAACATGAACGGGGTTCTCCATCTCCTCCTGGAAGAGGCTGAGAAAGAAGTCCATTGTTGTCAGCTTCGAAATTTCTCGGTCCGCGGCTGCCGGGGAAATCGTTGGCATTATTACATTGTTGGGGAGTCGCAGTGTCTCCACCTTCTCTTCCGCTAGGAAGTCTCGTAATGATGTCCATAGCAGAAGAATATGCTCCCGGACAGGATTTTCTGAGAGAGATGATGCCATGACAGATGCCCATAAAAACCTAACGCACAAGGGATCGCTTGCGGGCCTATTCAAGAGGCGAACATAGGCCGAGGCAACGTCCAACCATCTATCAAGTCGGTACTTGGTCTCCGTTCTGGTGGCGTAGTCGACCGCACTGCTCGGATTCGTGATCCTTTCATAAATATCGATATGAAGCTCGAATAACATGGGAATAATAGACTCAAGTTCGACGAGTCTCCCCGGAGAAGAAGATGAGTTCTCCAGTTCTCGCATAATGTGCTGATACAAGGACGAGTCCACAGAGTTGAGCATTTGAACCACTACTGTCTTCATCGTGTCTGACCACTTGAAAGTCGTGTAGCTTGAACTCATCGTCCTGACCCATTCGAAGACGATATCCTCGCTAGTCAATTGGTCACGTTGTTCGTTCATCTTCTCCGCAAAGTCCCTGAGGCCTTTAGCCTCATCAAATGGGATGGTCACAATCTGATCCTGAGACCCAGTTTTGGCATGCTCCAAAAATGAGGATAGCCCCAAAGTTGCTTGTTCTTTCTTGCTAAGAAAGACCATCGCGGTGTCTTCACTGAAGTTTGCTATAACAGTGCGCAAGTCTTTGGCTCCGATACGAGTGAACTTGGATGACCGATCCTCAGCGATGCACAAGTCCAAGGCTTCATCAAGATGTTTCAGTGTGTCTTTGTCTTCAATTCCGAGAGCCTCGAGCACATTCTTGGTCATTTGAAAGAGATGCTGGTCAGCGTCCTGACAAGGTCGAAGTTGGTTTGCCATCAGTGTGCTAGGATCGGCGGGTTCTTCGGCGTGTACTGTATCTGTCCTTCTCCGCACTCTCTTGCTCCTCTTCTCGGCTACGTTCTCTTCTTCAGCACCGTCAGGCAGGCCTGCGACAGACTGCGATCGCTTTCTTGTCGATATTGATGAGCTCCTTTCCGTTTGTGGCGCAGACCCTTTTGGGACATCCTCGGCAGCATCAGACATGTGGCTCTCCTTGGATTCAGGTTGTGGTGTATCTTTGCTCTGATGCGGGCTGGAGGCTTTGTCGCGTTCAGATGGCGAGTTTTGGTCGACTTCTTTTGTTTCATTATCCGCCTCTGTCATGTCTGTATCTCGCAAAGGTGATTTGAGAACCAAATCGCAGACTTTCAGAGTGTCACGGGTATTCTGTGTGCATTTCATCAATTCCAATCCGAGATGGGGCCATGAGGAAATATCCTTCTCAGGCGAAACAGCATCGCCAGTTGGGGACGCAGCATCATCAGATCTATCCTTCAATAACTTGCCGCTCACTTGTAGATCCGAAGGAACTCTCAGAGTAGAAGTTGGATCCGGCAGGAATGGGATTGGATCAAGATGTCGTTTGAGTAATGTAGGCATCCGTCTTTTCAGCCAAGGTGCCATTACGGGGTGTGACAGGGCCATGTCATCACCAAGGAGCTGTAGATGGTCCTTCAGTTGCTCGCCAGCCAAGCTTTCAGCGAGGGAAGGAGGCTGAACTTCCATAATGGCAGGATCATCGTCTAACTCCACAGCTGCCTCGAGACAATACCGCTTGATCCTCCCGCTATTCATTGATCCCGCAAATCGGGCAGTCTTCCTCCATAATTCCGGATCTGAGGGGTCTTGGTCCAGTGCGGCTATCCAGTTGTCGATCACTTTCTTCCCCTGGTCGTTGCGATAGTGCACTTGATGTCTCCTGATCCATTTTGGATCTGTAGTGGAAGCATCTTTTAATTGGTCGAGGTAGAACTGACCATAGTTCTTGTAGGAGAGGTATAGAGCCAGAGAAAGATTGGCGGCCACCCCATCAGCACCACCTGCGGTAACGTCTAATCCCTCTGCAAATGACTCCGGCGCCAAGGCTTCTGGTCGGCCATCGATTTGGTATTCGGCTCTTTCATAGTCGGTCCTTGCCTCGCGGTATTTGAATATCTCTGACTCGAACAATTCATCGTAGGCAGCACCGGCTGCTTCTCGGGATCGGAGACCCTGCGCATGAAGCTTCAAGGCATTCTGGAAGCGTTTGAGGGCCTCATCTACCTGTACTACGTGTCAGGGGGTCGATACTACAGCTTGAATCAGTCGTGCGACTCACCTGAAGCTCCTTGGTAGTATCAATCTGCTCGTCGATATTCTCCTCCGGCTCGAGGTTGATAGCCTGAAAGGCAGGCTGCAACACCTAGTTAGCTACGCGCAACAAATGGATATGGGCAGACGCACCATATTCGCAAGCGATATGCTGGCAATGACGGGGCCAGCATCCGTGTCGGTCGTGCAATGGACTAAGTTTGCGGTTCCAAACTTACTTACTGCTACCAATGAAGTCCCAATCGCGCGTCGCGTAGACGATTACAGTGTGGCGTCACTTTTGATAAGCTTAGCCACAACTCAATTGACTTAGCTGACGCATATAACACGGAGCACGCAAATGGAGCGCCACGTGCGTGGCGCAGTGCAACGTCGCCTTTTATGGTCTGTGCCGCCCTGGCATCTGTTCCAGCTTCATTCCATGGGATCCTTGCGAGAAGCTGCCGACCTAACGCTGCGGCTCCTCCAGCACCACAGATTTTACTGCGACTCCCTACGCCCTTTCCGTCGTCCTCATGCGCAGGTGATTGTGGATTTGATTCTGATGATTGGTTGTTTTCCAACCTTCTAGTACAAACAAACTGGACGCTGTTGATCTCGCAACCGCAAGAGGTTGTCACTGACAATGGTTGCGCCAGCAGTACCTGAGTGAGCTCTGCCCCGTATTTCCACACGCCGCGGACGCAGGCCCCTAACTCTTGATCAGACTGACGGAGGAGATTCTCCACGAGTCGATTGATGCCAGAACCGAGTCACTTGCTACGCTGCGAGAGCTTGGCCCTCCCGACCTCGTCCATCTCGTAAAGCAAGCCGTGCGCAATCCTGGGAAGCTGGTCAGTCTCTCCCACAAAGGCAATTCTGACAGACAGCTAAATCAATGAATAGACTGGCGTCTATCACCATGTCACAGGAGTCGATGCGTCATCCTCTGCAAGCCTTGCCGCCTACATCAACACCTTAACGTACCGGGATCATGATCCAAACACCACCACTAAGATTGTTGAGGGCGTCTACTGGTATGTCCTCACAATTCGGGACTATTGGATTAGTAAGAGAAGTGTTAACAGTTTTAAGCTGCTATAATGCCTTCTCAAGGCTAGACATGCGGGTACATGTCTCCATCCCCGGCACTGTCGAGAGTTACTGCGTGGACGAGCGAGGCGAGAAGCGAAAGGCGTCCGATGATCTATGGTTGGAAACATATCTTTGCAGCGTCTTGAGGGCATATTCATACGCGGACGATGGCAGCGGAGATACCATCCGGAAAATCGTGGGCGTTCGGCGGTTCAACCCTGTCACCAATACCGAAACCGAACATCGCTTCCTCCACGCTGCCGAACAACTCTTCTTCAGAGGTATGCAAAACCCTAAAGCTTGGTCGACATTATCTGACTCCTATAGGATGGCAACTCGGGTCCGATTCCGTTGTGCAGGTACCGACGAATGTCTCAAATCACTTGACTGCTGGACTTTTGAAGTATCTCGAGACCACAGGTCGTTATACGTCGGGCATCAACCTCTTTGAAAAGCTTCGCAGTCAAAGCGTTGAGGTCTCTTCGCTTCTGGCTAAAATCCTTTTTATGGGCAACGAGGAGGTTTCGGGAGTCAAGGTCTTGTACCAGTCGCTCCAGCAAACCCCGATGGACTACGTCATGCTCGACACACAGGCAGAATTCTTGCTCAAAAAAGCGGAGAAAGCTGAGACACCGGAGCTCAAGGAAGAGCGACTCAAGATGGCCCTTGGCTGCGCGGATCGTAGCACAATCGCTGCACCAAGCGAGTTTGGTACTTGGGCAAGGTTAGCCCAGGTATACGTCTCAATGGAGGACTGGGAGAACGCCCTCACGATCCTCAACTCTTGCCCTATGTTCACTTACCAAGATAAGGATACACCGTTGATGCCCGAGCCCAAGGATGTTCACTTGCCAACACTATCCGAAACTCGACTGGATGATATTGATAGCGAGCCGGAGTCGAGATTCTCAGAACAAGTGGACCCTAGTTTGCTGAGCCTCAGAGCGGCATCTTACCGGGGTACTTTCAAGCAAGCATACAGCATTCTAACAGAAATGACGGCTAAAATAGGCTGGGATCAGCTCCTGAAGATTCGTAGTAACGTTTTTGTCATGGAGGACGAGTATCGCTCAGAGAAGCAGGAGGCTACCCAAGCGCCCCAAGTCAAACGAAGCCCAAGCCTAGATGGCCTTCGGGGCACTCCAGACCCAACCACGAACGGAGAAGAAGCTTCCGATGATGAGGGAACCGTTGCAGTGAAACCGTCGACATTGGCCCCCAACGGAGAAAGCAGTGGCGTTGAGAAGCCATCCAGTACAGTCGACCCAGAAGAGGTCAAGGCCGATACTACTGAAAACGTACGTCCAACCCCATGCCCCACTTCTCAATCACATAGCTAAAACTTGGTAGGGTGACCAGAACGATGAGCATTTATCAAAACTGAACACGAAGAGGCTCTGTGAGCGATGGCTAGACAGTCTCTTCATGGTGCTCTACGAAGATCTCCGTGTCTACACCATCTGGCGCACGCAGATGGCCCAATACCGTGCCCAGCAAATACAATACAAGAAGTCAGCAGAGGAATGGGAAATTCTCGGATCACTGGCGGAGCGCTTGCAGCATTTCGATGAAGCTGCCGAGGCATATCGGGCATGCCTGTCACTTCGATTCAGCCCCAAGGCATTGGCCGGTGTGTTGCGTGTGTTTGAGAAGTCGAAGAGCACCAGAGAAACGGTGGCTGCCGTGATCAGACTGGTAACTTGGCAGTACAGATGGTACAGCGAGTTCAGTCCAGAACTACTGCACACGATACGAACCTTGATCGAGGATGAGGGAGCCGTGAAGATAAGGAGCATTATTCAAGCAACGAGTCTACCGCAGAATGTGCTGGATTTGACACACCATTATGCAGCACTGTGTGCCACGTTCCGCAGCAGCGGCACGGATGGCTAAGCATAGATGGATTGCAACGCTGGGGTGCTTTTCTTGGGGCTCGAGGTTTGGTTTGAGATGGGTGAGATACAGCGGTTGGCAAGAGGCGGTAATATGCAGACCAATACTATCATCTTCTGCAATGTCATGTGTGTCTTTAGAGAGACTAATTGCGCACATAATATCAATGTATTAGTATTGCTTCTGGGTAAAATGGCTAGTATTGAGTTCAGGCTTGTTCTTTCGGATAGAGGTACGAAGTAGTACCAGTAGCTGATTAAGCATAGACGTCACCGCGGGGTGTGCGGGGCATCTTTTGCATGGATATGGATATCTCTCCAACACCAAATTTTTGAACCGCCAGCTTCCCGCATTATCCACAATCTACATAGCCTCTGCTCACCAGTCTATTTTCCAGCGCGCAATATCATCTTGTGTTCAATCTGGTATTCAAATGGCTTCACCTTCTACTGAAGATGCCTCTTCGGCCTCTTCGGCCTCATCGCCGCCTCCAGCTATTGTCTGTGTTGGCATGGCAGGCAAGCTTCCCACCCTCACTTCGGCACTACTCAGCTAGATCTGACCAACCTCATACGCAGGTTCGGGCAAAACGACTTTCATGCAGCGAATAAACGCCCATCTTCATTCCAAGAATACACCCCCCTACGTCATTAACCTCGATCCCGCCGTGCTCAATGTCCCCTTTGAGAGCAACATTGATATCCGAGACTCGGTTAACTACGAAGAAGTCATGAAGCAATACAACTTGGGTCCAAACGGAGGAATTCTGACGTCACTAAACCTCTTTGCGACAAAGGTAGACCAGATTGTCAACTTGTTAGAGAAGCGCGCGAAACCGGACCCGGAGAAGCCTGATCGCCAACCCATCGAGAAAATCCTAGTAGACACACCCGGACAAATCGAGGCCTTCGTATGGTCTGCTTCGGGCACAATTCTTCTTGAATCCTTGGCTTCATCCTTCCCCACTGTTATAGCCTACATTATCGACACCCCGCGAACCGCCTCCACGTCAACATTCATGTCCAACATGCTGTACGCCTGTTCCATTCTTTACAAGACGAAGCTACCCATGATTCTCGTCTTCAACAAGACTGACGTCAAGGATGCCTCGTTTGCCAAAGAGTGGATGACCGATTTCGATGCCTTCCAGGAGGCTCTTCGCCAGGATGAAAATTCGGACACGTTCGGAGGACAAGAGGGCTTCGGACACGGCGGAAGTGGCTACATGGGCAGTTTACTCAACTCCATGAGCCTGGTGCTTGAAGAGTTTTACTCCCACTTGAGCATGGTCGCCGTGAGCTCTCGAGTGGGAACAGGAATTGATGAGTTCTTCGAGGCAGTGGATGAGAAAAAGAAGGAGTTCTTGGAGAATTACCTGCCGGAGCTGCAACGAAGGAGGGAGGAGAGAGAAGAGCAAAAGAAGAAGGCCCGAGAACAGGAGTTGGACAAGATGATGCAGGGTATGTCTGTGGGCGCCACTCCAGTTGTAGACAAGGCCCCCATCAAGGACGACGACGATGATGATGTGGACGTCCCGAGTGACGATGACGACGATGGCGTGGATGATGAGACCACGAGGGAAGGTCTGCAGGCAAGATACGCGGCTGCCACGGAAGGCAAGGACGATTCCATTATGGCGGACGCGAGTTTTGCCAAATACTTGTATACGCAGAGGTAATCACAACATGGCTTCCGGAGTGGTCGGCATTTCAGGCGTTTGGAAAGTGGGACAAAACATGCGGATACATGGACTGGGCTTTGTAATTTAGATGCCAAACGCGGCCTTTGACGAGCAAATGCATAAGACGTAATATCAATCCCCCCAAACGATGTCTAGTCCCTTCTGAAGTGCCTACCATACTTGGCAGAACGTCTCATCCCGATGTCCCCAAATCTCCCAGAACTCCTTATGCACCATATATGATCTTGTCAAATCTTCCGTATCCCATCCAACGCATTACTCTCTTTCGTTTCGCAGTCATCACCAATCATCGAGCCTCAAACTGCACCATTCTACACAAAGCATTAATCATCAGCAGTTTGCTCAAACAAGCTTGACTCTCATGTGAACTCACCGCTTCGTGCGCTCCTTGTACAGCACTCGTCCCGCGCAGTGCGGACACGCCACGAGCGAATCCTTTCCGAGCGTGACGTTGCCGCCGCAGTCGCCGCAGAGGTACGTCATGGCGGAGCGGGTATCGTGTCTATCGCCGGCAGCACCACGGGTGTGACCGGCGGAGGAGGCGCCGCCAGCGGTAGGGACCTGGTACTCTTCGCGAGGCATGGCGTTTTTAAATCTGTTTCTTGGAGTTTGGCGGGAGAGAAGAGGATTCTGGCGATTGGGTTTGTGTTCGGCGGTGGTGGGGGCGTAGATGGATGGGTTGGTGTTGAAGTGGGAAAGGATATGGAAAGAAAATGGTGGCGGTGGAGGAGAATTTTGTCCGGCAGAATTGGGGCGGTGAGATCGCAACTGGTCAAGCCGAGGATGACACTCCTTCGAACTAACTTGGAAGCATAAGCTCCGTGGGTTTGTATCTGAGTGACTACTTTTTGATTATGATTTTTTATTTATTGGAATAAAGTCTTTATTTTCCTATTCCGTCGCTGCGCCACTGAAAATACGCAGCAACTATTTCTTCTCCGGAGTTCAGAATACAAGGGAGAGATGGTGTTCCGTTCCCCGGACTGCAAGCCGAAATTGCGGGTCCGCACTCCGTATTAACCGCCGTTTCTTTCTTCTACAACTCTCGAACTCCATCCTTATTCTCCACGCCTCCGACTCTCCTTTTCCTCCGTCTCATATCCATCCTAGTCTCTCGAAAACATCTTCTACAAAACTGCTACAAAGCGTCTCTCGTCTCACCACAGCAAATATGAGTGCTACAACATTCGACCCGTTACTCCCTCCGCCATCCACAACCGAGGAAGACTGTCCCTTCTGCGCCATCGCCGCCGTCCATCCTCCATACAATCCTCTCGAGCCGCCGTCTTCAATGCCCTCAACACTCACAACACCCTCGTCCTTCGTCGTCCTCTCCACGCCCTCACTCGTCGCCTTCCTCGACATCCTCCCCCTAAGCCACGGCCACCTCCTGCTCTGCACACGCGCCCACCGACCCAAACTCACAGACGCCACACCCGCGGAGGCGCGCGAGCTAGGATGCTATGTGCGCTTATTATCCGCAGCTCTGATCCGCGCCACGGGCATAGTGGATTGGAACGTTGTGCAGAATAACGGTGCCGCAGCGGCGCAGGTCGTACCGCATATGCATTATCATCTTATTCCCCGTCCGGATATCAGGGCGAGTGGCAAGTTTCGCGAGAGCTTTACCATGTTTGGGAGGGGCCAGAGGGAGGAGCTGGATGAAGATGAGGCGGAGACGTTGGCGGAGGATTTGAGGCAGCAGGTTGCGTATTTGTTAAAACAGGAGCAAGAGGAGGCAAAGGCCAAGACGAAATTATAGAAGTGGCATTGCGGTTATACGATATGGGAAGAAAAATAAGAACGGGGAAGGGTAGAGTGGAATGGTGTTAATGATCATGTTTAATGTGGCTTGACCGCGTCAGGCCGGATGTATTCTAATAAATACAGGTTTCATATCCTCTACAGGATCCCACCAAAATTATGCCAATATATAATCACTTCATCTCAGCAACGCCCTTGAGTCAAATTCACTCATCGTCACCGAAGAAGACTCGAAGCGGGAGCCAGTCATCGTCACAAACCTTGAAGCGCTCCTGGATAGTATCAATGGCCTTGATCTCCTCATCAGTCAGCTCCCACCCATCGAGTTCCAAGTTGGCCTCGATACGAGACGGAGTGACGCTCTTGGGGATGACACTCCAGCCCTTTTTCAAACCCCACATGAGCAGCACCTGCTGGAGCGTCTTGCCCTTGGCCTCGGCGATGCTGAGGAGCGTCGCGTTGGTGAAGAGCGGGGAGTCGGTAGAGCCGAGACAGGAGTAGCCGGTGGTGTGGATGCCCTTTGAGGTGTTGTAGGCGACGAGCTTGGGGGAAGGGTTCCCAGGATGGAGTTCGATCTGGTTGACAGCGGGGACGATCTTGAATGAGGGTTAGCATCGCATTTATACGCGGCGTTGAGGAAGTTGCCATGTTTTATTACCTTGCAGTCAGGATCGTTCAGGAGCTTCTCAAGGTGAGTAATGCCAAAGTTGGAAACACCAATAGTCCTGACCTTGCCGGTGTCAACGAGCTTCTGCATCTCCCGCCAAGTGTGCCGGAAGTCCCAGTCGTCATAATGCTTCTTCAAGTCCTCGGGGGTCGTGGAGCTAGGCCAGTGTATCAGATACAAGTCGACATAGTCAGTTCCCAGATTCTCCAGGCTCGTGGCAAGGCCCTCGGCCACGCGCTTGTGCCACGGGTTATCGAGTTTGGTCGTGAGCCAGATCTGGTCGCGAGGGACGCCAGAGGCTTTGATGCCCTCGCCAACCTCCTTTTCATTGGCGTAGTCGAAGGCTGTATCAATGTGGCGATAGCCAGCGCGCAGAGCTGTAGCGACGGCTTGCTTCACTTCGTCAGGCTTGGATTGCCATGTTCCCAGACCGATGGCGGGGATTTTGTTTCCCGTGTTGAGGGTAAAGGTTCGACTGCGAGATGGAGAATGTCAGTTGGTGGCGTTTGGGTCTGCATGGTGCATATATTAGGTGACATACGTTGTTTGCTTGAGAGCCGCCATGATGCGCTGTGACCACTCCGTTCAGAGTTTTACGTACTTGTACAAAGTACTTCGTAGTCAGCGGGGGGGATAATTGACAAGTTCTACTGGGCAGATGCAAGGAAGAAGTCAGATTCTTGGTGGGAACGAATGTCATTTTTATATCAATATATCGTCTTTTTGCTGAAAGGAAGCCTCATCATGATTGATGAGATAAGACCTTCATGCCTCACTCAACTCTCCACTCACACCACACTCTTTTTCTCCTGGGGCGCGGAATTTTACCCGAACCCCTGTCCCAACTCATCTCACAATCGCATTGCAGTAATTAGAATGTGGCTTATGTACCCCGAAAACAAATCCCTGCCCAGCTGTCAATCTCTGCTCTGCTTGATCCTGCACGATTTTCTCCGATGGTTGAGGGCAACTGAATGCTTACGATCGCCCACTTATATCAAGATCGTTGGTGACAGTGGGTAAGTGTATATTCGATCCAAGTCTCTTGCAGCAGCCGTTGGTATTGAGATCCATAAAGCATCTAATACTCCTCTTTCGTATTCAAACAAGGCAGCCAAAGGATCTCCACCCCGGCCCGTCAAGCTTACCCGTGAGGTACACCCTCCAACTTAAAAATTGGGTTAATGGACTAAATGTATGAACGTTTCTAGTCTCATGAATGCACACCTTACTTCTAGATGAAGTGTATTAACTGGGGGCCCAAACGGCCGACAGCTAAGCAACCGTTTCCTCAGACAGATTAAAGGCCTCATCGACATACAATCACAACATTATCAATCAACAGCTAATCAACGCCCTTCACATCTCACACATGTTAATAGTACCGGAAGGCTGGTTCAGTAGCCGATCTGCGCCTCATAGTCATAATCTTCTCAGCTCGCTTAAACCTGCTCGCACGTAGTATGTCTTGGATCTGCACGAACATCACAAGGTCAGTTCGGCCCAGCTACGAGCTCATGTTCGTCATGACTGAACACACAAGCGACAGGCTGGCTCTCGCACAAACCCCAACCCAGAGCCCAGCCTATCTCCATCGACTCGCGGAAGTGAGCCTAAGAGCCGCGGGGCTATGTTATTTGAAAGGCGACAGAAAACAGTCACTCTATATGCAGAAGACACCAAAAGAGGCCTAAACCCCAAGCCTTGACCAAGATTTTTTCACAAAATGCCGCTTTGTAACCCTTTGAGAGGTTTTCGGTATCTCCACTCCCTGCACTATCGGCTGTTTCTTTTCATTTCTTTCGTGGAGAGAAGAAGGCTAGCCGACTTGGATAGAACATGTCCGAGGGCATACCGAACTTGAAGAAGGCATCCATTCCACCGCATATCCTGCAATCGTCACCGATCACTCCCAAATTCGCCGATCTCCTAGTCTTCATGGTGTAGAGGGGCTCAAGGACCCCGGCTGTTCCAATACATATAAGACTCAGATATAGGTTACATTCCAGGATCATGGGTAAGATGTCATCTATGTACCTCGACCTCATATGAGGAACACTCTGTCCCATCACTGGCCAGAATACTGAGAAAGCCTGTAGATCAATTAGCATCACGCCGATGAAGACGCCAAACCCATTCGCCCAGAGGACTCCTCACTCGATCAAGTTGCCATCCGGATCCCTCACATACACACTCCGAATCTGCCCCATCGCCCCCATCCTCGGTACGACTTTGCCCCCCTCCAGCACCTCAACCCCATCCCTCTCAAACCCCTTTACCACCTCCTCAAGATCAATTCCCTCCTCAAGTACAAAGCAGAGGTCGGCCGTTCCTGGCAGTGCCGTCATGGCCTTGGGCTCAAACTCTTTGCCCCTCTGGTGTAGGTTAATCTTCTGCGAGCCAAACTTGAGCGCCTTCCGCTTGACGTCCGGGGTGGCGGGTGGAGAAAAGACCTCCTCCTTCATGCCAAGGTATTTGGTGTACCATTGCACGGTTTCAGATACATCACCACAGGTGAGCACGAGATGGTCCAGAGATTTGACGACAGGTAGAGCTCGAGACATGATGATGGACTGCAGGCAGCTGAAGAATAGTGTGAATGTAAGTCGGTAACTCTGGTCGGTTACGGAGGAGACGCAAGCCATTCGGCCGAGATCGCCGACTAAACATGAATGGTTAACTAGTATCTTATTGGTGCATGATATACTAACAGAAGCCGCTCCGGCTACTGATCGACCAAGCGGGTAACAAAAAAAGAGGGACCGCAAAAGATACACAGCTCATCAGACAGTTAACTGACAGAGCATTAGGGGTAGGAGCTATTTATCGTAATGGTAGTAATCTATTGCAATGAGAGTAATATATTGCAACCAGGATAATATAGGGCAATTGGAGTTACTAGTACTCCGTACATAGCTAATGGTATTAATACAGTAGTACTTATGTGTTTGCGGTCCCTCTTTTTTCGTCACCCGCTTGCTTAACCAACTTGACCTAATCTGTACTGATCGACGATCATTTTACTACGGGAATGCAAGGATCTTGTTTTTATTTTTTGCCTTGAGGCAAAGAGGCAAACCTACCTATTTCATGTCTCCCCGACTGCGCGTCAAGTTGTGTATCCCTAAACTAGCCTGTCCATGGCTCTTTGGGTTTTCCCACTATAATACTACTGCAGCTAAAGTCAAGGTACATTTCTTTACGCTAGAATTGTTTATATTCCATTCCAGCAATTCAAATTGAATTATTATTTCTCCCTTCATCTATCTATTCCTAGCCCGCCTACTACTCAGCTATTCCCACTTATCTTCCTATGGCGCTCGCTGTTCAGCAGCTGCAGTGGCACCGATAGTTGTATCTCGATATCCTCACGAAACCGGCTGGCTGGTAGTCATAATAGAAGGCTAATAATGCCTTTATCCGGTCATTGTGTTGACTCTTGTATAGACTCGCGTGTAGCTAGCTTGTCGTCGTCATCGCCATCGTTATCGCGGCAGCACGGAAAGAAATGGGGTTTCTGGTGCCAGGACGAGGAGGTCGGTCACGGTCGCGTAAAATAGCCATCGCGGCTTCAAATTCAACAGTGTCGGTGGTTATTTTTACCTTAGTCAGTGGTGATAGTTGAAAGGATACGTGTTGTTGTTTCGTTTACATACAAATTTACGTGTAACTAGTAGAACGGTGTATCAGGACTTTTGAGGCCAGCCAGTTTAGCGAAGTCCAAACAGTTGGTAGCCAAAGGCCCCACCAACAGGTAACTGTTAAGCAACTGTGAATTATGCCCCCTTTTGGCCGAGCCTCGTGTGTTCCGGTGCTTCCGGACGTGTGTTTAATCTTTTCTTTTTTACAACTATATACGATAACTACTCGTATATCAAACCCCGAAATCTTTTAGATTAGACCTCAGTTCAAGGCCACGACGTCATTATCATTCACAGTCCTGGGCACCATCAGATAATGTGCCCATGTCCTCAGCGGACCCAGAGTCTGCAGTCTCGCAAGAGTGCCCAGAGTAATCATATAATTTCCTCAACTCTTCGTTTGGCTCAGTCACCTTGTTAAGGAACAGCAACTCCTCGGGTATCGCGGGATACGCCTCGGATATCGCTGGCACGGGAATGATGCGCTCATCATCAACCCGTACCATCCAGTCATTCCGGAAAAAGTCCAATCCCAACTGATACCCCTGAGGATACTCATGGAACGTAATAGGCGGGATAAGCAGCTTTGGCGCGACTATTTCCTCCTGAACTGCGATGAAATCAGGCGGCATAGGCTCATCGCCCCAACACGCTGCAAAGTTGATCGGAGGAAGCACTGTACCGTCGCGCTCTTGGAGGAAGTATATCTTGTCTTCGACGAGTTTAACGCTCAACTCGTTGAGAACAACTTCTTTGTCAAATATGAGGACCGGTGATGCAAACAATTTCGCACGTGTGTACTTGCAACACTTCTCGTAGTCCTCCATGACATCCTTGCTCTTCCAAGGATTGAACATTGGGAAAGAGTGCATTGGACAACATCCATCGCCGTCTTTCACGTCACCAAACCTCTCTTCCAGTTCCTCATCATCACCGTCCCAGTCTTCCATTTGTCCCACAAATAGTGCATCAGGGTCACGCTCTTTCCGGATCAGAGATTCCACATCACTCTTCTTCAACCTTCGAAACAGTTTTGGAGTCTGACTGCCATAATGAGAGCACAAAAGCTTCCAGATGTCATCTGTGCTGGTAAATGTCTCGCGGATTGTCGTGGAGGACGAAATGGAGCGGAAGGACTGGCCATCAACCTTGCAGTTAAAATAGTCCAGCACGGCCACCAATCCACAATCCCTCGCATCAATGGAGCCAAACTTTGGAAACCAATGACGATAGCCGTTTGTCATGAAAGAGATGCCTTCAAATTGCTTAAACAGATAAACAGGAGGCTCTGTTGCCTCCTTTTCAACAGCCCAGTGCAGCGAGTTTGCACGCTCAAAGCATTCGTGCGCGTAGGATGCCAGTTCATCATCAAAAACGCTCTGGCCCGTCATGTAGCAAGCCTCACTAAACAGCTCCGCAATCTTATGGTTTTGACCTAGGCGCTTGTCTTTGAATATAAGTTCGGTTCGAAGAAAGATCTTTGGTCCGTCTAGATACGGCCGTCCTTCATGTTCGTACTTTTGATCGAAGATGACACAGGTCATTTCCTCGACTTTGTTGAGATGCACATCTTGAACACGTAGAACCGGGTCATTCTGTCCTGGTGATAGGTAAAGAAGTAGAGTGTACTTGGAAACATGAGATCGTGCTCTGTCGTAGTATGGAGTGTCGAGGTGGCTACCAAACTTGGCGTCGCCGGGATTGAACCTATTGCACCGAAAGACATAGTTGACAAACTCAAAAGATGAGCCCAATCGGTCATCTGCGAGGCCGTGAATAATGCCGCTGGACTTGACAGCCTCGGTCAAAGCTTTGCTAAGTATTGTTGAATGGAAGATGAAACGATCGCCTCCTCGAGTTCCCTTATTAAGGGGCGGGATATACAGATTCAGGGACGACAAGTCCTTCAGCATTCCGCTGGAACTACCCTGCAACTTGCAAGAAAATACCTCGCGCCCTGCCTGGAGCCGCACAAAGTCAGAGAGTGACAAGGGCAGACTACCGTCATGTTGGTGTCCTAGCTTTGACTCGAACCAACTATCTAAAGGAATAATGTTCTCAAAGTTGTGATAGGATAGTTCGGCCGGGTTGACAAAGACGGCGAAGAGTCTAGGAGTGTCTGTCATCTGGGCGAACAGAGTTGGCTGGTCAAGTTTCAACTTGTGATCCAACGCTTCGATATACTTGACAAGCTTGAAGCTAGCAGAAGGGTGAAACGAGATGGCCATGCCACCGAGCTCGATTTTCTGTTGAGGGCCATCCATAATCCGCACCATGCCGTCAAGTAAACGTCGTTCGCGTTCTCCTAGGAGGCCGTTGGATACCGCAAGGTACAAGTCTCGTACGCCAACAGCAACGATTTTTTTATGCCAGCTACTCAAGGCTTCATACTTTGAACGTGCCATCGCCTCGTCAGCCAACAGCTCGTCAAAGTAGGATAGAGACCGCAGTCGAACCACATCTGGGGCGTCGTGTCCCGCAGTGTCGAAAATGATAGGATGCACTTGCGAGCTCAATGCTAGACCAGAAGCAATATGGCGCATGACGGCCTTGCTTTCTCGATCTTCTTCTGACATCACGCATTTGATCTTTGTTTCGTCGAAAACGTAGGTGCCGTCACGACGGATGCTCCACCACTTGGCATAATTCTCTCCGACACGGGCCGCCTTGGAAGCAATATTTGCATCTTGACTTTCACGCTCTCTCTTCCTGTTATTCCCGCTAATCGAAGCAGTTGAGTTGTCGTTCTCTTCCTGGTTATTCACATCTGTCGTCACGTTTACCATGTCACTGGCTGTGACATTCCCATGTGTTGATGTGTCTCTGCCCTCAGGAGATGGTGAAAGAGTTTTCGATCGATCAGAGCCTTCTGGGCCCATTTTGTCCTGTCTCGTAAAGGAAATTATACATTTTCTTTCTCGGTGTGTCATCTGATGAACTTTGGCTTGAAGTGAAGAGTCCAAAGCGACGTGTCGTGAAGATGGAATTGGCGGCTCAGCTGAACTCCAGGCAGCCAATCACATCCCAGTAATTGTAGAATATGTATTAATATCATAGCCTCTATATACTTAAAGATGCCTACTTAACTATCTCCTTCTTGTGTAGGAGTCAGATTAACTATCTCCTTGCTTAAGTCCAAGACCGCTCGTCTAATAGCACCCAGTTTAATTCACCTTCCATACGCCATCCCATGTTCATCGTCTTAGCATGCAAAAGAGAATCTTAGCAACACGCAAGAGCCGAGTCATAAACCCATGAGGCGAGCCTCAATTAAAAGAGGAAAATGTCATCAGTCATTTTTGACATCGCTCCCGGTTGCTTGAAGCCAAGTTCAATCAATGACTTCTTCGCTGCGTTAACCATGCCTGGTGGACCGCAAAGCATGATCTTCGCATCCTCGCCGGGCGACGGGAACCTCTCAGCCATCATGTCCTTCGTTACATATCCCGTACCAAACTTCCAGTCCTCGGAAGGCTTATCAAGCAAATAGTGAACCTTTAAGCTCTTCGGATACCGTCTTGAAAAGCTGTCAAGCTCCTCTCGCAGGAGGATGTCCTGCTCGGTTCGGTTGGCGTAGATAAGGCTGATCTCCGTGGTGTCGCGGTCGTTTTCGCAGATGGCCCGGATGAGTTGGAACATGGGAGTTATGCCAGTGCCACCGGCCAGCATGCCAATCTTCTTGCATAAGCCCCGAGAGTATCGCATTGCCCCCTTTGGACCCCTGAACTGAACTTCATCGCCGACCTCGAGGTTGGCCAAGTAACCGTTGGTCAACTTGCCATCTGGGTAAACCTTGATGACCAGCTCCAAAATACCATTGTCGGAATTGTTCGATACCGGAGTGTAGGATCGCGTTACCGTTTCTCCATCCACCTCAGCTGTAATGGCCACATGCTGACCTGTTGGCAAACCAACAATAGACTGAGGAGAGGGCAACTCAAAGGTCAGACGATACACATTCGGCGCGATAATCGTCTTCTGAGCCAGCGGAAGCGGAGAGTTCGCCGGAGTCAACCAGCCTCGCTGATTTAGAATATCTGACTCGGTACGCTTAGGTAGTTTGAGATGTGCGGGCAAACTCAAGACATTCTCCTCCTTGCGGATCAGTTCCAGGATTTTTTGTACCACAAAGGTGTCTATTGTTGTCAAGACAGCAGCTCCAAGGAGAAAGCCCTGGAGGAAACCGAGCTTGTGGGAGCCTGCGCCTGGCGAGAACATGGTGCTGACGCCGGGTAATGTTGAGCCAGACTTGTGAATGCCATAGTAGGACAAGGCTGCTGTGCTGAGAGAAAGGAGCGCAAAAGTGACGATTTTTGGATTTCCACTCTGTTTCTTGGCTGTGGAATCTGATCTTTCTGAGGGTGGAGATGTGATTCGTACGGCCTTGGGCTTACTGCGAGCGCCCTTCAACTTGCCGATGCAAAGGCCAGCCATCAACTCAAAGGCATCCTCCGAGTGGCCAGCGTTGTCAAATGCTTCGCTGACATCAGTACCGGCTGCTTCTGTGAGGACCTCGGTACCACCAGGATGGCTTTCGAGGTATTTCGTCACGTCATAAACTGTAGAAAACATGAGTGTTAGTGCACTGTCTGCATCCTAGGCTAGGGTGAAAATAACAACCTTTTCCATGGATAATCATCCAAACATCTTCTGGACTCTTATGTTGAGCAACCTCTTGAGAGGTGTATTCAATGGTTTCAGCCATTATGGGTATTGATCAGTATAAAACAGGCGGAAAAGCATACACAGGGTTGGTTCAATCAGGGCGCGATAATGTACATGGTGCTTGAAGATGGTGGCCAGACATGGTGATTTATATCAACACATTCACTACGTAATGCAAAACAACCCGGCATAGCGATGTAAATCAGGCGGTGAAAATTCTGGAAAAATTCTGGAAATGTTGAGCAATCCGTTCCGAGGTCCATGATGGTCCCTGAAGGCGAGGATTATCTGTAGTATGACGTCAACTGGGACGGCAGTTGGGTTGATAACCCTAGTGGCCAATAGATCGCAAGATGAACCTATCAAAAATTTCTTTTGTTAGACAACAATAGGGGACAGCCGAGGCATGTCGAAAGCATTGAGCTCTAAGCGGCAGCAGTGATCCACAAGGGATCCTCTATTCATGCAACCTGACGGCGTGCCAAACGACCCGAGACCGTAGGCCAAGCAATCGGTACCGATTCAACCTTATCCAAGGAGCTGAAAGGTGCATAATATAAGGAACTGACGGCACGGAAGTCTTCCGAATGCCGTTGGGAGTTGTGGGGACAATGAGCTGTCCGTGGGCTTTGAAGCTCGACCAATGTTCTAGAAGACTAGGAAAATATCTGCATGATGATCGCTAAGCGATGAGCTGATCAAAAATGACGCTGCAAATGGAAACCTAAGCATCGGGCTACGATTTTGACGGGGTCTCGGAGAGGTGGCTAAAATTGCCGAGGCTTCTACTTATCTTCATAGAGATACCGAGATCTGACGTAGGTCTGCAACTAGAGAGATGGTAGGTGAAGGAATAAATAAATGGCAGACGTGTTCCGGGTTCAGTCGTTACAATAAAAAGAACAAGTAAAACACAAGCACAAGTCTTCATTCTTTGGTCTGATTTACTGTTCAATATCACATTCGATACTCACCTTAATCCTCCATAATGTCATCACAACAATTCCATCTTCTAGGGGAAGCCCCCTCGACCACCCAAGACATAGACGTTTCTAGCTCGTTGGATCTCGAGGAGCTGCAACATCTCATTGCATCACATTTTGCTATTGTTGACGCCAGCAGTAAGAGACCAGCCCAGGAATTACCTAGTATCTGGATCGAGCTGACTTGGTACATTATCAGGCATCGGCTTCATCTCACAAAATCAGGAACTCACATCCGTCGCTGATATCCTAGCCGCGGACGGACCTATTGCTATCTCCATCGACGGGAAAGCAGTACGTGAAGTGCCTGGCCCTAAAGGTCTCCCATATCTCGGCAATTATCTCGAAGTATATCCGGACCATCTCGGTAACCATCAGCGACTGTTCGACAAATATGGTCCCCTTTTTGTGACTACCAACATGGGTAGCCGGGTGTACCAGACCAACGACCCTCGCCTAGCCAACATAGTCTTTGCTGAAAGTGACTTCTTCTCAAAGAACATCATCCCAGGCCACCCACTACACCCCATCAAAACCCAGGAAGCTGGCGTCTTTCTGGGCGACACAAATACAGAACACTGGCGCCAAGCTCACAAGTTCCTCCCCCCAGCACTAGGACCTAAAGCTGTCCGACACTACGCCCCGACCATGCAGCTCACTGTCGAGGACTCTTTCAAGATCTTTGATAAGCTGGATGAAGATGGCGAGGCTTGGAACGTGTACCAGTATATGCTCAAGATGGGCTCTCAAGCCGTTGGCAAGCTCGTCCTCGGCATGGATTTCGAGCACTTCGCTACACCTGATGCGCCCCTCCACGAGATGGTACGCCAGATTGCGATAGGCTTGGAGTTGAACAAGAAGATTGCATCTATGGGCAGCTGGTATGCCAAGATGCCGTTCGGGGATCCAAAACGACTTCATGATAATAGGGCCCGCATTGAGGTATTGTTGACAGATGCCATTAAAAAGGCATCCAAGGGTGAGAAGGACCTGGAGCTTCAAGATGCAGCTTTGGAAGCAGACAATCTCGTCGGTGCGTATTATTTCGTCGTTTCCAGTACCAGACCTTGGATGCTAACACACTGGCCATAGATTATTGCCTCCGGGCGACAGACAATAAGGGAAACAAGCTGGCCGCAGAGCAGTTCGCCCCAGCACTCGTTGTCGCAACAGGCGCAGGATTTACCACCACATCTTCACTGCTGTCATGGCTGCTCTATGGTCTCGTCACGTACGAAGGAATGCAAGTTCGCCTCCTTCAGGAACTGATCGACAACGACTGGGATGAGAACACCCAAGTGACAGCCGACGCAATCAACAAGCTTACCTTCTTGGACAAGTACGTCAAGGAGACACAGCGGCGGCACAACCCCTCGTACCAGCCCGCCCGAACATCCAAAGTCGACATGATCCTTCCTGGAGGCTACAAGCTGCCCAAGGACTCCGTCGTCATCCCTGCCCTGCATCACATCCACAACAACGCCGCTCTGTGGGATAACCCCGCGCGATTTGATCCAGATCGCTGGGACACCGACAAGGTGAAGAACCGTCCGGTGGGATCATACGTTCCCTTTGCTGCAGGTCCGCGCGCCTGCATCGGATTCAACTTTGCGCTTTTGGAGGCCAAAATATTTCTTGTAAAACTGATATACAGGTACAAGTTCAGCTTGGCGCAAGACGGGCCCATTGAGTACGACCCCTATTTCCAGTTGATCAGGCCAAATAACTTGTATGTGCGGGCAGAGAGAAGAGTCAGGTGGCCACCAAAGAGTGAGGAGAATAACATGTCATCGAGTTAAAGACAACAGAGGCCATGATAAAGGGCTAGAGAGCAAGGGATTTTAATAGCGACATGAAATATCAGTTGTAATATTAGACAATGGCGAAGAGGCGAGGATTCATTGAAGGCCGCAATATCGGAATATACCGGAGCATCATTATGCCGAATCCGCTCCGTGAACTTAAGCTCACGATAGTAGTATCAACAAGTACTGTTCAATATCCGATATCCTTCAATTGCAATCATGTCCAGTCAATGGATACTCCCGTGCATCCCCTCCAATAAAGAACTGTGACGGAGCGCGGCACAGCTATGTGGAGCATAGAGAGATGGGAAATGAAGCTTGATTCTGTAAGAGAATATGCCGTACGAAGTAGTGGCCTCGCTATATATACACATAGCTAACACAAAGAAGAAGCGGAATATATGCGCTGTAAGCGCCTGCATAGTCTGACACATCGCTTACGCGATGTGTATGTCAGCTCGTATCTGCTATGTAAGCAGATAAGAGCTCCCTAGCCCGTACTGGCGGTACGACCCTGACCTGCTCAACCCAACAAGAACCTAGGCTGGCGGAAGTTTCTTGCCAACGGATACGAGGCAGGAAACGGCGTAAGTATTATCTACAGCCACTTCCCGCGCCATCAACACTGAATATGTATTCTGGACTTATTGCCTGAATACGGTGCGGTACTTTCAGTGTTGTCTCCTGCTTGTCTCGCAATCCTGGGCCAGGTTTCACAGAAAGGAAGAAAATATGGTCTAAATAGCACATTGCATCTCAGCATCATAAAATCAGCTAAGCAAATAGGGCTAAGTAGAGAACTCGTAGACGATATATAAGCTAAAGGCTTTCATACTATACCATAGCATTATTCTCGGTGAAATTAGGGAGGATAACATAAAAGAGTGGAACGACTTGCATTTTATGTAAAAGTCTAAGTAAACGGCGGATGGTCAGGCATCTTTATATACATAAGAGGTACATAGGAAATAGTACTGTTGTCAGCACTATTTCAGGTCCTTGTGGGGTCACTGTAAATAGGTAGTCCAAAACCTTGCCGCCATATTGAACCGTTTCGCTGTTGCGCTGATGTCCGCAGTTAGGTAACACTATACGGACAAACGGGTGACAATAAAGCAGGGACCACAAGACACCTACTCCTACTATTGCCACAGATTAGTCTTATTGCTACGGATATCTCTTATTACTGCGGATATCCCTCATTGCTATAGATATCTCCCATTACTATATTCTAGATAACCGTTGTTTATGCACAATGAAACACTTACTAATATGGTATCTATGTTTTTGCAGTCCCTGTTTTATTGTCACTCGTTTGACGGAGTAAGGTTGATAGAGTTGCATCCATAGTAAAGCTTATCTATCGTGTTTAGATTCAACATCCACCTCTCGCGAGATACTCGTACGAGTAACATCATCGTCAACCCCAGGTTCGTTCGATGCTGACGATGTGGAACTCGTTTCGGATAATTAGAAGCTAGTAGTATCTATTCCGGAGCTTCCAAAGAGAGTGGAGATAGCGCGGAGCAACACTAGGGTTAGCTTCAATTTCACCAAGCTCTAAATGCGCACCTTTATCTCGGCAAATCCATTTCCAAACCAACTACGGAGTACTACCTAGGAATGCTTCCTAGGACCTTTGGTAACCATCAAAGGCAATATAACGATGTCATCCAACACAATTATACTTAAATCCTACGAGGACTGGCCACGCTGGCACTTATACTTCGAATCAACAGCGAAAATCCTCGGCGTCTGGCACTATGTCAACCCTAAGAGCGCGAAGAAGAAGACACTGACGGAACCACCTCTGTTTTGCTACGAGGATGAAGTCAAGAACATCAAAGACGAAGCTCTCGACGTACCACTATTCCAGATGCTTGAAGTCCGCCGCCTAGAATATCAGATCAGGCGGGATGACTACATCGCCGAAAAAAATGCTTACAACGACCTCAGAAACTGGGTTTGGGAGACTGTCGACAAAAGCCTGCATTCGAGCCTCTGGCAAATGGACGACCTCAGGGATGTTGTCGTGGCCTTGAGGAACAATGTTGGCTTCTCAGAGGTGAACTACATCATGCTTATTCAGCAGAGATACGTCAAGGTCCTTCGCCAAGCCAATCCACGAATGCCCGTGACCGATTGGATAGCCAAATGGTTCGACGTGTACGCAGAGGCCAAACGCCTGGCGATTTCAGAGGTCTCTGGCCGCTATGGTCTCAATACGTTCCTCGATGCGGCTATGGTATACCTCCCTCAATGGGCAGAGACACAACAATGGGAACTCTATGAGGAGAAGGAAGGCACACTCCCTATGACACTGGATAGTATCGCTTGCCGCTTCCAGATGAAAATCAATGCCATGGAGATTTCACAAGGCTCAAACTCTTCTTCAACCGCCGACACGAAGAAGAGGGATACGGAGGGATATGAATGTGCCTGCGGTATTGCCAGACATAAACACAGCTGGAAGGCGACAGAGTGCTTAGCCTGGCAGCTGGCCGTCAACGGAGTCGCCAACCCACCAAGAGAGATAAAGCAAAGCCGGGTTGACCGATGCAAAAGGGCAATGGATGACCCACGCTGGAAGCAAGTGGTCAATACTCTTCGCAAGAAAAAGCCAAAAGGACCGGAGAACGACAACGCAGAAAACCCGCCCGTCCCAATAGTGAATATTGTCACTGACAACGGTCAGGATGAATCCGCAACACCGGAGGCTCATCCCCTCTTCAACTTGACCGTCTTTTCTACCTGCTCCAACACCCATTTGGTGAACAAGCTGGAACTCTTGGAGGACGTAACAGAAGTCGATCCAGCGGAAATGATCCTGGTCGGTACCGAGTCTGTCCGCGTCACCCACCGAGGCAAGAGGATCATTAAGAACAGGTGTCATGGTCCAAACGGGAAGAACACGTGCAACATAGAGTTGAGGAACGTAGCCTTTGTGCCCGGTTTCCACACGAACCTCTTGAGCGCTACTAGGTTTCGACAGTCGGGTTATTGGTTTAGTACATGGGATAACACGCTACGCCACGGCACAATGGCGAACAACGAAGTGATGATGGACATGAAGTCGATGCATGGTGCTATTGTAATGTAATCCCGCGGATTCCTACGAGCACCTAGTATATAAACCCTCGGAGAAATATGCGCTATCTCATGTGACGGGATAGTCAGCTGAGATGCACTCGGAGCAAACAAATATACCATCCCATTGAATGTGATAGGACACTGTCCCCAGTGTTTTAACCTTAGCAGTTAATCCCTTTTTTTCTATGTGATGGGAAAAGAGAGTTATTTTAGATCCCACTGATTTAAATGTCATCTTCGATGTAGTATCCTCGCTCTCGAGGCTGCTCTTAGACCAATGAAAGGCAAACTTTGTCCCAGGTGGTTTCATCGCCCGGCACGGGCCGATATGACCTCCGGATAATAATGCTACTACTGCTATAGAGGAGTAATTGGTCTCAATCGAGCCAGGCTTCATATAGCCACTGCAACGCATTAATGATTGCAGTAATAAATGATAATACTCAGTGCAATTGGACGCCTCATACACCGTAAATCTTCGTTAGAATGGCTTCATAGCAGCGTGCACACCGAATAAACAGTCAAACCGAAACATGAACATGAGTACCTAGATAGCTATTCCAATAAAGCTTAAATTACCAACCAGAAGTACACGAGACGCCACGCATTAATGAATGCAGCGCGGCCCTCAACAGAAGATGTCGCGATGACGAATCGCAATTACTTTATTCATCTCCTCCGGCAGTGACCGCCTTGGGCTCTGGGGTCTCTGTCGCATGAGGGACATCAGGCACCTCAGACACCTCAGGCGCCTTGACAGCTTTGACTGGGGCAGAGACCTCAGCGGTCTCCTCCTCGCCGTCATCTCCATTGGCCTCGTCTTCGATGCCATTGGCATATTCAGCATCATCAGCGTCCTCGGCATCCTCGGCCTCTTCCTCTGCTTCTTGTTCCTCCTCTTCCTCGGCAGCATCGCCGTTGGGGATCTCCTCGTCGGATGCCTCAGACGTCTTACGCTTCTTCGCGGGTGGATGGTGGCCTAGAGATGCGTCAGTGACCAGTGTCAAGCTTGCGGTTGATGCGACACCTCGCAAAATCGAACGATAGGAGAGCGCGAAATGTTCAATAAGGCGCGCATGATCGCGTCAAGAATGCGACCAGACGGAGATAGAACAGGGGGTAGGAAAGCGGTGCTGCTGGGCGGAGAGTCTGGCTTACCATTCACACCGTTCGTCCCGGCCTCCTCGGCGCCTTCGGCTTCAGCCTCCTCATTGCCCTCTTCATCATCATATTCCTCTTCGGCGTCTTCATCATCTTCGCCTTCATCTTCATCTCCAGTAGAGATGTATCTAATCACATCTTGTTAGTATACGTTTTGACACGAGATCCGAGATGGCAAGGTGCGATATCCAGAGCTGTCACCATGAGCGCGCGACACCCCCACACGCATAGCTAGCTAGCTGCAGGACTATGAACAATAGCGACGAATTGATAATGCTGCGCGTGTATCGCGACAAGGCGAGCTTCATCAAAACGCTGTGATGGGAGACAGGATCGACTTACTCCTCTTCCTCCTCACCGTCGTCTTCTTCGGGGAGGGAGACAAGCTCCTCATCCTCATCCTCGCGCCCTCGCTTGCGGGTAGACATTGTGGGTGGTATTTGTAAGATGGAGTTGCGATTGGGTGGTTGTAGACGGCGCTGAGCGGATGCTCCCAACAACAGTGGGAGGAACAGGAAGCTTATATAGTAAAAGGACGATGGGAGAGAGAAAAAGAGAAGAGGAGAGAGGAAGAGAGAGAGCGAGAAGGGGGGGGCAGAAAGAAGAGAGAGAGGGCGAGAGCGCGCGAGCGCAGCAGAGGGAGGGTGGGAGGCACGGGGCAAAGCTTACAGTGCTCTGCAGTCTTACTACAACTGGGCTGGCCGGTTGGCTGGCTGGCTGGTTGGCTTTGTCTGGGGGAGCGGCATTGCTGCTTGTCGTGCCACTGTGCTGTCCTGCTCCTCTCTCACGTATGGTACGAGTGTGTACTCGTGCTGGATGTACCCAGATAACTAATTGCAGGTACCGTCAGTGGGCTTGCGCCGCCTAAACTCACGCGGTGGCCCAGCATGTTGCTCCAGCGTCGTCACCAGCATAAGGGCAGCGAGTGACACCGGGCCGGATGGGGGGGAGACTTCTGGAGACTTCTGAAGGAGGGAGAGGCGTGTGCGAAAGACGCAGCGGAAGAGGGGAGCGAGCCTCGCCCAGCCTTTTAGACACGGCTCATCACTCTCTGCAGCAAAAGAGCTGCAGCACAGCTGTTTGCGCAGACCGGCAGCCTGAGGCCAAAAATGGGGGCCGCCCACGTCCTTGGGCGTGTGCAGATGAACGGAGCTGAGCAACGAGAAGCTCGGGTCCAGACTAGGCGCTGTGGTTGGCTGTGTGGTGAAAGCTTCAGCGGACTCCATCCACTAGGCACACACCTGTAGGTGTAGTTGACACACCTTGGTCCAGAAACGGACTAGTACTGGGTGCCTTGAAAACCGAAGGTACGTACCGGCAGTTAGTTACTGTTCGAAGGCGTCATCATCACTGTCACGATTGATGGTCACGTGATAGCACTACCACTAGTACCACTAACACTCCGTCTCCGTACCTCGTGTTAGGATCAGAAAGCTCCAGGACCTCGGATATCAGCATTCCGGCTGCCTATCACTGCCCATCACTGCCAATCACCTCCACTCGGCTGTCTCGCGTGCTCAAGTGAACCAGGCCCATAATACGGAGTACTTGCGGAGTACTCCGTCCATACATACGATGAAATGGAGAAAGACAGCCCTGTTTATCGTGTGTACTGCACTGTGTGGGATTTTATCAGTTTCCGCCCCTGATGCAAAACACCCCCAATAGATCGCCTATCGTCGGGCCGCACCAATGCACGTTGTCACAACATTTCCTCTTCTGGACATGACATTCTCCCTTATTCGGCCACGAATGGCGCTATAAAACGCTCCACAACGAGCACATTTCCCACAAGCTCTCTCCGCTCCACATACTCCGCAGTCGTCGAGGCATTCCACCTTGTTTTTTAAACTGCAGAAAACGTTTCTTTTCTTGATCTATTAATACTTCCCCTAGAGCAGACATAAATTATACTAGCACTTGCTAGAAGAATGCCTGAATATCGGAGATAATACATTTACACCAACTCCGAAACGACCAGTTGCTGTTCCTTCATCTCTATGCGCTTATGCTTAGGAGTTAAGTGCTTACGTCTCCTGCCCAGTTTTTAGATGGGTTGTCTGTGTAATGTGTACATGTTGTGGTGAACGCGTTGCTTGTTTCTGCCTACTATCTCCTGGGCTAAGCATTAATACTAAGAACATTACGGAGTACAGAGTACTCCACTGGGTATTATCTATTTGCTACTCCTTTAGGTGCGTGCAGCATATTGGCCGCAATCGGAGTATTAATGCATCAGTGTCTCTGGTAATGCACTGTACTTCGTATTCTATGTACTGATAGTAGAGTACACGTAGGAAATATGAGATTAATTCTCTACATTCTCCAGTAGCACTCGTGCAGCCAACTAGGCAACCAATAGGAAACGTAGCAATACTTCTCACATCGTTAGAATCATACCTAAAGAGAATATATAATCGAAGCTTGCCGCGCAAGTACTAATAAACCGACACTAATATGACCTTTTATCGCGGGAGCGGCGCGAACAAGTCGCCGAACGCTGCTGTCCTTGCATTAACGTAGAATTTTGGAAGCATCTAGATGATCCTACGTAGCAGCGTAGGCACTTGCATCGCCGCGTCGTAGCATTCTGCCAATGGACTACGGGCGTTCACTGATGCGAAGATGCATGTCTCAGCACACTGCATGCTGAGGTGGAGGCTCTGGCACATCGGATAGCCTCCGACAGGACAACCCTATTATCCGATGGCCCCATGTGACGAAGGCTTGATTTGTCTAATTTGACCAAGTCCAGAACCAAATCTTGCCTTTGATGACATCAACGGTAATAGTATTCCCTCCGCTCATAGTGGCTGGCTTCTTGATGCGGCTTTCCGGACCGCTGTCCAAGAGAATGAGTGGAGTCGCGGCGGCACACTCCTGCTGCATCCTCAGCATGACGGATTCGACAGAGGGAGAGAAGCTGGGGAAATAAAACATTAAAACTCTTGGAGGCTGATCGATGCATGGTAAGTCCTAAACCGAAAACCAGCATAAATGTGATTAAATATCCGTTGCCGGACTGTAGTCAGCTATGAGTCTCAACTCAAGGTTGGCCTTGAATGCCTGACAACCAGTTGCTGGAGCTGCTTGATGGTGAAGGTGAGAATTATCGGTGGCCTTTCGTATGAGACTGTATTACTGCAAGTACTGATACATGCTATCTCATCAACTCTCATTATCATTGTGCAATGACAAGGTTCACGAACGATACGTGTGAGGGGTAGTGGAGATACCCCACAATCCATCTTTCGGCTGAGGCCTAGGGAGATTAACGAATGGCGTTATTGACCATTGTTGGGAACGCAGTCCAATTGGTTGCTGTGAATTTTCTTAGCGAATCTAAGAAGTTGAGCCAGGCAAATTGATGCAGCTATGTATGTACTAGCCATGGGATAACAATGATAAGGTCATAGAAAATTAGCTGGAGACAAGATCCAAGGTCCCCACAGGTTCATCACCAAAACAGTACACGTACATAGAAAGGGAGAAAGGGAGTGAAACCCCATTAAACTCCGACGTGGATATCGCTGCATGTTAAAGATTTACCGAAATTTATATCAAAATGAGAAAAGAGAACACAGAGCGGGGGTTGGGAGAGCGGCATCTCAATGCAAGGGATTTTCATAGGAGCTGAAATGGCGACAACAAGGCTGCCAATAGGTGGCGAGATATAAACAGCCTGAGACGGAACGAGACAGACAAGGGGGTTTCCGAATCCGAGAGCAGTCGTTTGTAGTTGAGACCTACGTAAAAAAAGAAAAAACAATGAGAGAAAAAAAAGACATTTAATGTGATGTGCATATTCGAGACATATTACTTTCAAAGTTGCAGACCAACAACAGGGTAGGCTGGCCGGTGAAGCTGCAAACATCACGCCACGGAGCTGTGCCCTCGACATATCCAATAAGTAAAAAAAACGACAAGACGAAGAAGAAGCAAATGGTTGGGTTGCACTCGGTTAACACGCATCATGCACGCTGTGGTGATGGCCAAGGTAGTACTCCCTACGGATTTGAAGAATTTGTTTGGCTGCTTGGTTGCTTGGCAGCTGGCCACAAACGCAATGTCGAAACCCAACAGTTGAAGGGATGAAAAATTCTCTAGTCAGAAGTGGTGTTACAAAAAAGAAAACATGAAGCATAGGTGCTTTTGCTATAGGGTTGTACTCGTCATGACTTGTGTTGGTTGGTTCCATAGCAAAGTCTTATCAGAGAAGCCATTGGTATCTTGCATTGTTGGTGTGTTTGGTTTAAGGACGGACGAGATATCACTGCTAGTACTCCGTGCCCTACCCTAATACGGAGTGGTAGGTACTATAATCGGGCAACAGAGCGAAGTGGGAAAAGGAAATGAGCAGATGCTATTACCCGCGTTTTTAGACCCTTCGGTGTTTTTTGTTTGTTTGCTTACGAGGATGTTTCTCTACGGAGTTCCCCGTATCATCCACGCGCCGATCCGGAGAGTGGCGACCGGGCCGAGACAGGCTAGCAGTAGAAAGAGAGAGATAATAATGACAGTGATAATGGAGGACATATTAACTTCAGGGAAGGATGGGAGTTAATCGTGTCCCGAACATGCGGAATGCTTAGTCAAAATTTGAAAATACTACGAAACAATGCATATATGCTCACGAGCATGTTGTACAAAATGCTACTCCGTGCTCCGTACCAAGTACTCGTATCATATCATACATGCAATCGCACGCACACAGACACAGACAGGCAGGCCGACGTCCAATTTAGGCGGCATAAACCATATGCGTACGCGGCGTGGGGAATGCACGTCCCCTGAGTCAGGATCAGAAAAACCTGAAATCGCCTACGGAGTAATACGGAGTATGCAAGGCACAAGCTTGAACCTACAAGGCACAGACCCCCTGCTTTTGACCGGGGGGCGTTGCTGGTTGCTGCAGAATGAAGTTGCTCTCCTTCGTCTCATCAATTCTGTCATTGTGATGGAATGCTCATAGTATCGGGGGAAATGCAAACTAGCAAGGAGGACGGAGTCGTCTAGACATGGTCGCGTCTGGAGAAAATGAAGAAAGGGCCGAGAAGAGATTGCAAAACACAACACAAAACAGTTGCTTCAGACAAGACAGCTTCGTGGTGTTGTTGTTGGTGTTGTTGATAGACAGACAGACAAACGGATCAGATAAGTCCGCGTCCAAACGTTCCACGCATTGCCTCCAATCAAATACCCCCGCACTTGTTTGAAAAAAATGCATGTACGTAGCCGGAGTTTCATGATCAGCCCGGCCATTGAAGAAAAAGCAAACAGAGATGCCATGAAGCTGAATTGACAGATCAGATGCAGTAGTAGTACTAGTAGTAGCTGGCATCGCCATGTGGTTTCCTTCTTACCGAGCGCCTGACATGTTCGAAACAGGCTGGCTATGCGAGGAGGCAGAAAAAGGTCCTTGTCGGTCCGTCGGTCTACCAAGTGTTCAGTACGGGCGTTATATTATTCCGTCGTCCTCGTATAGTACTTATTGTACTATACGTGTATTATTTCGTGATTACGGACGAAGCGAGTCGTACATAACTAGATGGTACGAAGTAGTAGTAGTACTTCGTAGAGCACGGACGCAGGAGAAGTCGCCCACTGTACTTCGTAACATTCATGTAGAAATCAACCAAGTGCGGGCAGCTTGTTGGAAATGGCGGATGGAATGAATGTCTACTAATTAATAATTGATGCGCAAATATCATCCATCTAGTTTAGTTCCGACATAAGAAACGCGCTGTGTTTATGAGGCGTGTCGATCGATGAATGAACGACATCATGAATTTATGAAGACGCATCCAATCTCATTTACCTGATATGCTAACGATATGCTAGCCATTAAGAAGCGCACGAAGGGGAGCAATGGAAATGGGAATGGGTGCATGGGATGGCTGCACGATCGGGAAGCCCAGGGCTTTTTGCCATGCAACTTCCATGCAACGCTCGCCAGGCACCAGAAGCCAGTTGGAGGGACGCGCTGGACGGCCTCCACAGCACCTGCAGCCATAGCGCTTGGAACAGTGGAGGCACGCACCTCCAGGGAGTGGCAGCGCGCTACCGCGACGCTACCGGTGGTTCAGAGTGCACCCTGGTCGGCATTCCTTTTTTGCCCTCGGTTGGACGTCAACTCAGGGCGCAACGAATGACCAGCGCAGCACGCATGCTTCACAAATTTTGCCCTGCGCACCACCCCCTCAACCACGCAGTGCGGCCGGAAACCTTCATATCTACGGCTCGAACCCCGCGAGCTGGTGCTACGGACGCTGCTGTCTGGGGTGCATCGCCTTTGTCGGCGCGGTCATTGGAGCCCGTTGCGTTGCGTGCCTCTCATTACTGCTGACATTTGCGAGTCAGCTCCCTATTTTTTTTCCCCTTAGGGGATTGTTAGACAGACAGCCTACGGAGTACCTGGAACTCGTATGTATTACTCCGACACCACCTAAGCTAAGGTTATTTTTTCCTCTCGATGACGGCTGCCCTCCACCACTCTCTCCCTACTTCCAAACTAACGGCACGGCGCGACGACACCAGCAACACCACAATTCTTCGGTCCGACAGCATATTCATTCGTTGATGCGTCCTGCGCAAAGTGCGTCTGCGACGACCTGTGCAGGTCTGTGACTCTGCGGCCTCACCTCTCTCTGTTCTCGCCGCCTGCTGTTGCATGCTTCCGCTCCTTCAACAAGGAAACTCCGTCCCGACCATCCCGACTGCCGCGCGCTCACTCGACCCATGCGGACATATCCCGTGATAGGCCTGATTCACTCCTTCATCTTCGACCGACTCGAGCCGATTTGATTCCTCCGGCGAGACCGCAAGCCAGTTGACCACTGACCACCACACCCGTCGAGATACCAAGTACACACGCTCTTTCGATAACGACCTCCGAAACATCTCCTGCTCGGGCGGCAATGGCACAGCGCTTCACAGCTTTGACTCCAGCACCGAATCCACCTATGGTCGAATGCTGCTGCTAAGACTGTAGCACGCATCATCGATTCCCCATCGGACGCCGTAGCCGCAACCGCCAATTCGCCGAGAAACACATATCGTGGCCTTCCCGGTTGATTGTCAGAGCCCAGCTGCACCGTCTGCCGTCGCTGGGCTCCAAGAGTCATGAATTCAATGGTCATCTCACATTCGGACGGCGGCCATGGCCCCGCCTCGCGGCAGAGACCTGGCAGTAATGGTAGCAATCGCCAAGTGTCGCTCTACGCCTCGCGTATCAAGTCTGCCACACCCCCCCTAACTTCACAGTCCTCGCCCATCGCCGCACATTTCGACACGGATAGACCACCTCAGCTGCCCCAGATTCCTTCGCTGCCTCTCTCGCCTCGCTGGGATTCGCTGTCAAATAGTTCTCATCTTCTGCATAGTCCGACATCACCCAACTTCGCTTCCCACCCGGCCTGGTATGAGCAGCCACATCCTCAGCCACAGCCACCCTTGTCCCAGCATGGAGCACCACTCCCTGTCCGTGACATCTCCAGGATAATATCAGAAGCTCAGCATGATTCTCCTATGACTCCTACCAAGTCATCCTTTGCCGACATGCGTCCACACGACCACCCCCCTTCCATCGAAAACTTCTCGAGGCCACGGAAACCAAGCATCAAGCAACCCATTACCGACTCTGCTAAGCTCCGACTCGCCTACCTCCCGCCCTCCGATCTCATGCCAGAGTCGGCCAATCGGTCGCCCTCAACACCTTCATGGCAACGGCCCCGAGGTCCTTCCGTCTCTTCCAAGTCTTCATTCGTTTATGCTCAATCTCCGTCATTTCCGCCTGCCCATGATCGACCCGACTCAAGAACCAACCGAGCCAGGAATGTCATCACTCCGCCGGTTGCAAGCCCTCGACCCCCTTTCGGGAATGGCCGTCTTGATACATCGACCAACGGGACGGCGCCTTGGATGGTTGAGGATGAACTGCGGTCAAGCTTCAGATCCCAACTCACTTCGTCGACAGCCCCAGGCACGACTGTCACAGAGCGAAGCAGTGTATTGACCAAGGACAGCTCCGTTTCCTCACTCTACGCCAACGCCGATGAGCCTAGCTTGGAAGATGTTATGGGCATGTACGAGAAGGGCTTCTGCACTGACGAGGACGAGGACGAAGAGAATCAGGACCATTATCCTGATTATTACAATTATCAGGATACCGAGGATAACGAGGACAACCAGGACATCCAGGATAACCAAGTCAATCAGGACAACGAAGACACCCAAGACAACCAGGAGGACGTCCAAAAAGATGCACATGAAGCAGGTCACGAAGACGGCAAGACCGATGACAAGTCGGATGTTTCACCAAGCCTAGACCGACGTCCGACGACAGCCATGTCCGAACCAGCTCAACAACGCCCCCCACTTGACGACTTCGACATCAATATTGACCCAGTACCACCGTTGCCTGCGGCACAGTCTGCTCTGGACGCCGAGATAAGACAATCCAAGATGCTCTTCACCAGCCTTGCTTTTGCCTCAACCGTCCCAGCCTTATCCAGTAGCCGCAAGCTGAGCTTTCCCAGCAGACGTGACTCGGCTAGGACAGTCGAATCCGAACCCTCCGTGGACTTTGATAGTGCTCGAAATGATATAAAACCCACCGCTACTCCGACAGTCATTTCGCCTCCCTCAATCACACACTCTCGTTCATCATCACCATCTCCAGCTCCGCTTCCAGTTGCTGAACCCGAAGAGCCAGGCTCTCGTGACAGATACGGATTCAAGAAGGCGAGCCAATTCATAACCAAACAACAGTACGATGCCTGGGACAAGGGGTACTCTCAGTACCTTGCACGCAGACGGAGAAAGTGGGTTGCCTATCTCAAGGATAGTGCATTGATGACAGATCGTCCTATCCGTTTCCCAGCGCCGAACGCCAAGACCAAAAGATTTGTTCGAAAGGGAATTCCTCCGGATTGGCGAGGGGCTGCGTGGTTTTACTATGCGGGTGGGCCGGCTATTTTGGCGAAACATGCTGGGCTCTACGATAAGCTGCTGCTTAGGAGAGCCAAGCAGGTCGATATCGAGGCTATTGAGCGGGACCTGCACCGGACATTTCCTGACAATATCAAATTCAAGCCATCGCCCTCAGTTGCCGACCTACTCGTCACCACCACGAGTAGTGAAAGAGCTAGCCAATCCACGATGACGGGGTCAGCCTCGGACGGAAGCGGCCCGGGGCCAATGGGATTAGAAGGGGAACCGCCGATCATCGCGTCACTCCGCCGAGTGTTGCTTGCCTTTTCGGTTTATAACCCTCGTATCGGCTATTGCCAGAGCCTCAATTTCATTGCCGGTCTTCTGCTTTTGTTTGTGGCAACCGAGGAGCAATGTTTTTGGCTGCTCAACGTCATCACGCACATATACCTCCCAGGAACGCATGAAATGAGTCTCGAAGGGTCCAAGGTGGACCTCGGCGTCTTGATGATGGAACTGCGGGACACGATGCCCGGTGTCTGGGACAAAATCGGAGGGGAGTTGGAGAGTGAGCCTGTGGTTCGACCAATGACGAGCAAGTCAGTGCGAAAATCACCGAGGCCACCACTATTGAAGCGGAAGGATGCGCAAAGCTTGCCGACAGAGCGCCTACCCCCCATCACCCTCTGCATGACGGCTTGGTTTATGAGTTGTTACATCGGAACCCTCCCCATAGAGTCAACGCTGCGCGTGTGGGATGTCTTCTTTTATGAAGGATCAAAGACTCTTTTCCGAGTAGCACTGGCCATCTTCAAGCTGGGCGAGTCGGAAATTAAGGCTGTTGCGGATCCGATGGAGATGTTTGGTGTGGTGCAATCGATGCCCAGACGGATGATTGACGCAAACAAGGTTATGGAAGCCTGTTTCAAGCGACGCAACGGGTTTAATCATCTCAGCCAAGACGTGATTGAAGAGCGTCGACAGGAACGACGTGACAAGGTGAGGCAGGATTTGCAGCGACAGCGCGGCAAGACCGTGACGGGCCTTTAGCCTCGGCAGAAATGGATGTACAGAGGCGAGAGAGTCTGAGCTGGTTGGGGGATAGTTGCATCGATACCACATTTTCCTTGTTCTTGTAATCTGGCACGGACTGGCGTTTGGAGATGGACGGTCGAGTTTTAAGGGGAACGACCACGGTGCATTTCCCTATGAGGCATTGCATTTTGTTTTCAAGTTCCTTTTGTGGGTATTTTGTTGGTTTTTGTTCTAACTTGTCTGTCTTCTTCTCTCTCTCTCTTTTTTTATTATCTGTTTCGCTCTTCGTTTCATTTTAGCGTGCTGGAAGAAGAGCACGTCTTGTTTCTAGCAGATTATGATGGTAACGGCTGCAACCCATGGATGGCTCCTGTTTGGAGGAATCAGCGACGGATGCTTTCAAAAGTGTTTGGCCAGAGATGGCGGGGAAAGATATAAGTTATATCTGTGTTTCGCGCATAGACGGATGGGCATGTACAAACTTTGGATAGAATAGGGAAAAAGGGAGGAGTAATTGGCAGCCGGCATGCACGTACGTACGTACTCAAATGACGAGTCATGGAATGAAGCCTCAATGCTTGCGTGTTTGTGACAGAAACAGCTCATAATAATAATAAGGGCAATCTTGATTGTGATGCTCTATAATACCTCGCGTGCCATTCCTCCTTGTTAGATATCCCGTAGCCTTTGCTCTCGTCTCATGCTCATGTCCGTCATTCTATGTTCCAAGCTATACACGAATCACCATCATTTTGACCGTATTGTTTCTTCTCATCGCCGCCCTTCTTGGTTGGTATCCCATTTTCTCTCTCTTTCATGGCTGGGACGGAAAGACCGGGTCCTCGAGGGCGTATTTCTGCACGTGGGTCTTGACTTTCTGCTCCCACATCAATCTGTCATTGCGATACTCGTCTGCGATGCGCTCCTCGAGGGGATCGTCGGGCTGCGGCTCGATAAGCAGGTTGCGCACGGCCTCGAGCACGGAGATGACCTTGGTGGAGGGCTTCCAGTGTTCGGACTTGAGGATGGCGAGGCAGACGTTGCCGAGGTTGTCGTTTGTGACGTTGGGGTGGTAGAGGCGGGTGGTGAACTTGACGACGGGGGGCTTGAAGGGGTAGTCGGTGGGCAGGGAGAGGAGGATGCCGAAGCGGCCTGGGAAGAAGGGCGATGTGGGCGGAGCGCGGAGGGTGATGTGCCAGGTGTGGACGGAGGAGTTGGCGGGGAGGGAGATGGTGAAGCCCTCGGGAGGGTTTTGGGAGACTTCGGCGAATTCCTGAGGAGGAGATGGAGGTTAGTTTGGATGAGGTGAGGTGAGGAGTGGAAGGGGGAAGGGGGAAGGGGGAAGGGGGGGGAGAAGACGGACCTTGGTGATGCGTTTGGTTGACATGGTGGAGATGGACGGTTTGGGGTTGTTCGAGATGAGAGGATGTCGTAGAGGCTCTGCTCGTTTGGCTCGTCTTGTCGGAGTCGAGCTATCCCAAGCTTCCTTGCATCTATCTAATAGCTCAAGGCACAGCACAGCTTTTGCTCGCGGACGTGACTTGACTCGACTCGAAAAGGAGGAGGAGGAGGAGGAGGAGGAGGAGGAGGAGGAGATTGAAAGCGAAGTAACGCCAAGTAAAGTAAACTAAAGAAAGTAGGCAAAGCAGCGCGCCGATATCGCTTTTGCTGGATTCGTAGTCGAATGCTGTGATTCTTTGTGGTTGATGGTGGGGGAATGATGAACGAGAAGTTGGTTGTAGGAGTTGTGACTTATGACGATGGTGGGGTTATTCCGGATCCCATACCCATACTACCTTACAGAGAGGTAGGAGGTACTTTGCCGATACGAAGCAGAAGTCGCCTATGACTCGACGCTGTCGCTGTCGGCACGCGGGATAATTTTATCATTTATAGTGGGTTCGCTCACTACATAAAAGGTTGCCTACGACCCGTTGAATGATTATAGGGCAATGGCCGGGAAAGCGACTTTGTTTGCATGTGAAAATGTTGTTGCCTGTATGCATGTATGTCGCATTCCGTGAGATGTGTTTCATGCCTATGTACTATCTAATATGTTGTGAAAAGGCCTCTCACTGATGCTCGCATAAGATACAAATGTCTTGGAACATTGTAATTGAACGACCCGTCTTCACTGCTACCATCCCCTCCTGATGTATCTATAGAGTACCTACAGAGTACTAAAGTCAGTCACCTTGATGAACAGATTCGGTGAACCCGTCGTTAAAACTCAAAGTGGGTCCTTTCACCGAATCCCTTACCGACGCTTCACCTTGATTTTTCCAAATCGCAGTTCTCACCAGCGGGGCAAAATTTCCATCCTCTCGATTCCTCGTGTCCAAAATATCGTCAAAACGGCCCCATTGCGCCCCAGGAAGTCGTTTCGCTGTGACGACGCCTCAATTGCAAAGAACACAACCAATTCAACGCATTGATACATAAACCCAGGTCATCGCCATGGCCACCGCCACTGCTTCCGCGCCAGACGCGCAACAAATGCCCTTCATCAAGAACCTCGCCTCCAGCGGTCCGTCTCCTTTCCTCCCTCCTCCTCCTCCTCCTCCTTCAAACCAAAAAAAAAGAAAAAAAGGAACTAACCAAAGTCCATCTCCGTAGACCGCAAACTCCGCGTCGAATCGCTTTCCTCCCTGCAAGCCTTCCTCTCCTCCCGTCGCACGCTGCCCACTCTCGACGCCCGCAAGCTCTGGACAGGACTCTACTACGCCCTTTGGATGACCGACCGTCCTCGGCCCCAGCAAGCCCTCGCAGCAGACCTCGCAGCCTTGCTCTTCGAGCTACAGCCCGCGTGCGTGGCGCCTTGGTTATCTGCCTTCTGGGCCGTTCTCGGGACCCAGTGGCCGCACATCGAGGCCTTGCGGCTGGACAAGTTCCTGTTGTTGGTGAGGAGGGTATTCGCCGCGCAGCTGCGCTGGGTGCGCGAGAGAGGGTATGAGGGGAAAGGCGTGGAGGAGGTGTTAGCCGTGCTGCGGGAGTGGTGCTTCGACGGGGAGGATGAGAGGAAAGTTGCCCTGGGACTGAGATTGCATGTTTTGGATATTTGGGTTGATGAGCTAGAGCGTGAGGGAGTGCTTGGTGAGGATGCCAAGGCAAAAGCGTTTGTGGAGGCGATTGGAGGTATGGTTGAGGCGCTAAAGAGGTGTCCTGTTAAGTCGGTTCGACAGCGTGCTCAGGACAGCCATGCGGATGAGAGGCTGCCATGGGCCGTTGGGAATGAGGACGACGAAATGGACCAAGATGAGAAGCACAGCGATGACGAGGATGAGGAGTGGGGTGGCATAGAGGACTAAGGGGATAAAGCTGGAGGAGGCCGTTGTATATCACGAGAGTGTCTGTCTTATACCACTGGGGCGGTGTTTGGCGTTGTAAAAGAGTTCTTTCCTTTGTATCTATTTCAGTCATCTTGACTAGAGGGTGGATAGACATTGAAAAACGCCCTTTTATGTTGGCGATTCCAAAACGGGTGCCTTCATCATGCCGTGCTGAGCTCTTTATTGTTACTAGACTCGTATATCCATTCCTATTTTTCGTGATTGCGTTAAAAAGAACAAAACAGGGGATATCAACCGAGAAAGCCATTATTGGTTCATCCTTTACCCAACCCGCTGATCTCCTCCGACAGCTGCGTCCGCATCGTTATCCACCACATAGCCCATCTCCCGAGCCTCCTTTGCACGTTGCTTAGCCAATCTTGCCTCATGCCATGCGTCCCATTTCGCCTTCTCCTCTGGCGTCGGCACCTTTGCAGGCTTAGCGAGGCCCTTCTTGCGAAGTCGGCGGCGAAGTCGGCGTTTCTGCTCATAAGATAGCTTCTCCATATCCACACTCGTGGGGTCACGCCCCAGCGCTAGGTCCTGCATGTCGGCGACCCAGTCATATGCCTCCTCATAGGCGTGGGAAAACATCTCGCGTCCGTAGCCGCCCGTGATCCACTGGTCCAACTTGATGGGTATCGCTGTGCCAAACGTCGTGGGATCGTCAAAGGACCAGACACAAGGTGTCTTGGATGTTGCAACACAAGTGGTTGGTCGGCAGTACAGGGAGCACATGGTCGACTCAGCCGCAGACCAAATCGAGAGTACGAGCAATACCAAACCGAGTAGGCTGAAGCGGAATTTGGGCTTCATGTAGAACAGGCGTGGGATGGGGAGATGGAGGTACGCTATTAGCAGAGGGTTGGGGCGTGCTGCGCAATGCGGGCAGCCCTTTTCGGGACTGCGATGATTGTGGTGGCCATGGTCTTGGGTCATGTCTGAAGAGGCCGTTTCAGCTGCCAGCTTCGACTGCAACGGTGGTTTCTCGACTTGGGAGAAATGACCCTCGAGCCGTTCGATGCCTTGCTTGGCGCTGCGGATTGATGAGAGCCCTGTGCGGAGTGATTTGCTCATCCTGTTAATCACCGCGAGCTCGCCGTCAGATGCCTCTGGTTCTGAGCTACCCTTCTTCTCCTTCTTGATGTCGGTAGCGAGGTCTGTCTTGAAATCAAAGTCGACCTCAAAGTCCAGCTGGCTCGGTTGAACAGGAAGGCTGCTTCGCAAGGCTGCTTTGTGACCCAAGAGAACCTCACCCAGATCCTCAAATGTGGAATCCTCAATGTTGTAAGCCCGCTGCAGCTCTAGAATGTCATCTTTGACAGAAGGCGGTTTGGCTGAGTTCTTCATGGGCGGTCTACGCCGGGGCAGTGATTTTGCACGCGGCCGTCTCACAGCTGCCGACGTGGTGATTCCGACATCACTGTCGTCAGGTGCGCCGGGGTCTGACGCTGTGTCCTGATCTTTGCTTCTCCACGCAAGACTCGCTCTTCTATCGCGAAGTATTGGCGCAGGAGGCTCCGGCTTAACAGGTTTCTCTTCCACGGTTGGCCTTGCCTCTGCCCGCGGTTTCGGTTCTTCCCGCACTTCCATCTTTTCCACCTTGACCGTGGCTGGTGTCTCGACGTAGGCGCCTGTTATTCTCGGTGTCGGCATCGTCAAGGGGTCCGGCTTTGTGGGCTTTGGTGTTGCATCGACCATCCTATCCTCATCCTTACCCCCCTTCTCGTCATCTGAATCTGGGGGCGGCGATGGTGCACGTACGGATCCTCGCTCTGACTGATTTTCCGCCGGTGCAAACAGGTTCATCTCCGCCTCTATCCTATCCGTGGGATCGGGTTCGGACTGCATGCTGGATCGCTTGCTCTTAGTAGAATCCGACCGTGTGCGTTGCAGGCCGGTAAATCCCACTACTGGTTTCGGCTTTTCAGAATCCCTAACAATGCCGCTGGTCGTTTTCCTGGCATTGTCTGAAGCGCGTCTTGAGCGGAGCGAGTCTGGTTCTGACCTGTCGGTGTTGTTTTGGTTTGTTTTTGTGATTTGGTTGCCAGGTGGCGGAGGCGTAGGCAGTTTTTCTGCTTTTGTCTCGGCCACTGATGGACTCGAGCTGGCAGCCCTCGCCAGCCGTCGCAACAGGTCTTGCTCGTCAATACGCCTATAATCTGGACCAAGCTGTGCGTCCCCGTCGTCCTCCTGTTCGCGTTCCTCGATATCTGCCTTGTCCAAGTTATATGCGGCAGCCTCCCGTGCGAATCTAGGATCTCTCTTAAAGATGGTCACAGGCGTGTCTGGTATCTGTCGGCCAAGATCTTCTTCAAACGCTGTTTTGGGTCGTGCGGGCAATGCAATTGACTCCTGAACGGGGTCTGACTTGGAAGATTGTCTCCTCAGTGCCCTACTTGATTGTGGCCTTGGTTCTTCTGGTGATTTGGCTCGCGACATGGAGTTTTGCTCTCTAATCTCCTCTAGCCGAGCTGCAGCAAAGGCTCGCCTGGATAATCCATCAGCCTCTCGTTGTCGAATCTCATCCAACTTCGTATTTCGGAGCCTCTCCAGATGTCGGCTAGGAATAGGGATTTGATGCTCTACTTGAGACTCCCTGGAACGTATGTCATCGAGCTTCGTATTTTGCGGTCTCGGTCGTGATCGGTCCAGCACTGGCAGATTGCTGCCAGCCTGCAGCTCCCGTGACATGATTTCATCCAACTTCGTGTTACGGGAGCCGGGGTTGCTGAGTCGAGGTACGGAATCGAGGTTCAGCTTGCCATTATCGTCGTACAACAGCCGGTTTCCAAACGGCCGAGCCCCGATCCTAATCCTGGGGCTTTCTGACACTTGCAAGTCTCCAGCAGTAAAGTCTTCGTCAACCTGCCACGCAAAGCTCTTTTCCGGGGACGGATTCCTCGGGATTGTAGAAGGTCGCTCCATGGAAGGCCGCTCGATGGAGGGTCGTGTCATGTCCTCAATACCCGGTACGAGATCAGGAATGCCGCTATCGCCACCATTGAGACTTTCCCTAGATGCTCCAAAACGGCTGAGACGGGCTGGACTCCGGACGGACGGGCTTTTCCAGTCGCTGGGCCGGCTCCGGGAGAGGCTTTCGTTACTGGCCATCCTTACAATCCCTCTCCCAGCACCCATCGGCCTCGACACCACGGGAGATCTTGATGCAGAACTGCCAGTTCCAATTTCCTTGCTGGCCACTAGCGTGCCGCTTGAAAGGGAGTGGCGTACCGACTGAGGCTTACTCTGTCCCTTGGTGTCCAGATGGTCCTCCCCCAGTATCTTGCGCAAGTTGGATTCATCCGATGCAGTTCTTGTCCTCCAAGGCCGCGGCGCAGGGCTGGGTGATCCATCCACGGGCTGAACAGGGACATTACCCAAAGCTATTTCGCCCTCGTCCGACGCTGCCCCCTCTTCACCCTGAGCCATCCTCCAAGCCTCGGCCAGCGTCATAGGCCGACGTCGTGCAAGCGATAGGCTATTGAGTCGTGGAATGCGTGTGCCGCCAGAGGACACGATGCTAACGTTGCTATCTCTCCGGTTAGACAGGATGCTCTGCGACTCGGATGTCGATTTTGTTCTCCGTATGGATGCCAGGCTGTTCTCCCCACCGCTCATGCCCCTATCTCCTGGTCGCCCTATCAAACTGGCCCTCCTTGAGTCGTGTTCTTTCGCATTTTCATCCCCGCGTGAGGTCGTGGACGAGAACAATGGCTTTCTATCCTGGTGGTTCACCAATAGCTGGCCTGCTGGGCGCCCGTTTGGCCGCGCGCCAAGTGTCTCGGTTTCGCGTTGCATCGTATCGTATCGTATTGTGTCAACCGGCGACTTCCACTGATTTTCGGTTTTCGCGGAGGCTCATGCAAGAGCAGGAAGGCGCATGGTGGTATTGGCTATGGTTCTGGGACGAGGCGACAACGCGTCATAGCACAGGAGGTGGGATGCGACGAGCCGGATGCTCGCGAAGTGTTGTGTATAATAGCAGCAGTAATATGGATAGATGGAAGGATGCGGTGATGGCAATGCTGAATTGTCTCGTGTATTCAGAGTCGCAATAATCGCGCGAGGGAACTATTTGTCTCTGATGGAAATACTGAATTCGTGGTGAGCAGAGACTCGGCTCGAAGGTTTTGTCGAGGTGAAAGCGCGTAGTGAGTGAACAGCTCCTGAGTCGCCCCGTCTTGGCGTAACTGTGGCTCTGTCTGGCTCTGGTACGAAGTACAGAGCACAGGTACCGAGTCTGCATGACTTGTACCACTTGTACCTCAAAGTACCCTCTGTACTCGGCGGCGGTGTACGAGTAGACATCTTCACGTGCGTGCTCCGAGGTTTAGCCCTGAATAAGGCATGTTGTCAACCTTGATTGATGGAGTGAGTTTGTACCTTTTTTATGCGCTTCGTAATCAATACGATATGCGCCCTCCAGATCCTCAAGATGTAGCTGAGTCTTGGCAATTAATACAGCAGTCTGACTTCTATCGAACTTCTGCCCTTCCAATGTCTGTTAATTGGTTCATGTCCAGTGTGTTCGGTGTAAATTTTCATTACAAGACACAATACAGCCATTGAGGGTGTTGGGCCTTCGATATCTACTCCGTACTCTCTCTCTCTCTCGCCTTTGGCTGTCCAGACAGGCAGTTGGAGACATCGCCTGTGACTCACTTCCAAACTGTCAATTCAAGCTGATCTGTGTTGAAATAATTACAAGTTTATACAAATAACACTTCATTCATATATAAGAAAAAACCATGGCCGCAGACAAGCCCACCGTTCTCCGCCGCCTCGGCCATATGTGAGCCACTCAACTCCCCTCCCCCAATATCAAGAACCCACACTCACCCCTTCTCTCACCAGTGAGCATTTCTCATCCACTCGTCACCATCTTGGAATATACCGCTGCGTGACGGTATCATGTCGCTACCAGTATCCCGAAGGCACGCCGTTCCTAGGTGAAACCATCAACCCACGTTTCTATGCAGCGCTCTCCAGCGTCATCAAGGCACAGCCTACGCTCCGAGTTGGCATCACAGACCAGGACATCAACGCGGCACATTTCACATACATCCCCGAAATTGATCTTCGCAACCACGTCTCCATCACTCTCGTTCCCTGTGAGACTCTACAGGAGTATGAGACAAAGATCGCTACGCAGCAAGGCTGGCATCATGATCAACTATGGAACGACTTGGACGTCCGTCCCCCGTGGAGGATCAACATCTTGCGCCCAGATAGGAATGTCTTACAGGAATCACAAAGATATGAGGATGTCTTCTTCGCGTACCACCATTCCCTCGTAGACGGCACCGGTGGAAGATGCTTCCATGAGATGCTCCTGTCTGCCTTGAATCAGCAACTCAAAGAACCCCAAGCCACTGAACCGATCTACATCCTCTCCTTTCCAACGCCTCCCTCTTTACCCGAACCTCAAGAAGACGTCATCAACTTCACTCTATCCATCCCCTTCATAGCCCGTACCTTATGGGACGCACTCGGCCCCTCCTGGCTCAAGGCCAAGAAACCCACTCTATGGCACGGCAAAAACATCGACCTCTCTCTCCCACACATAACCCGCATCAAGCCCGTCGATATTCCTCCCGAAACCCTATCGAGCTTACTGAGCGGTTGCCGCGCCCACTCCAGCAGTATTACAGGACTCTTGCACGCCCTCGTCCTCGCCTCCTTCACAACTCGCCTCTCCCCCTCCGAAGCCCCAGCCTTTGCAGCCAGCACACCCATCAACACCCGGCCTTTTATTTCACCCTCTGCTAACCCTTCCTTCAAAGACGCCCTCCGCGTTATGCTAACCGTCCCAACACACGAATTCCCCGCCGGCGTCGTTTCCCCTTTCCGCCAACCTGGCGCAGACATCGACTCCTTAATCTGGCAAAACGCCCAACGCACCAAATCCCACCTCCAGGACAAACTCGCCACCATCCCACACGACGACACCATCGCTATGCTCAAATACGTAGGCGACTGGTCCTCCTTCTGGCGCAAAAAGGACGGAACCCCGCGCTCCGCCTCGTGGGAAGTCAGCAACATCGGCGTTCTCAAAAGTACCGCTACTGACGCAGACTCTATGCGAATCACGCGGCTTCTGTTCACGAATGGCGCCATGGTAGCTGGTCCAGCGCTTGGTCTTAATGTCGGCAGCGTGGCTGGGTCGACACTTACGGTTGGGCTCTCGTGGCAGGATGGTGTGGTCTCGGATGAAGTGATGGATAATCTGGCCCAGGACCTGGAGACATACATGTCCAGATATCATGAGACGGGCAAGTTTGTAGAATAGTGATGATACATAGATCTTTAGAACCGTCAGGATTCATATCAAACAACCGATGCAAGAATCAAAGGCTACTCAGACAGACGGAATAGGATTAGATAAACTTGTCAATGGCTACCTAGTTGAAATGAAGTGTCCAACAAGAATCAACTGCCCATCACACCAGCAATGCACCCCTAGATTATGTTTGCATGAGATATTTATTTCGTATCCAACGAGAGACCTATTTATCCATTATAAAATCTCCTCCCTGCTCTGAAGTCTTATGCTTCTTGCCTTTAAAAAGGACGTCATCTATGTAATGGTGTCTAAACCCAAAACGCCGTGCAGGCCATGTTAAAAAAAAAAGATACAAATACGTACCGCCTCATCCGCGCATTTTCTCCATCTTCTTGAAGATGTACACAGCTCTCCCATTGTTGAGCAGGTTTACCAGCCCTGCCCGGGAGGTCGCACCGGTCGAGTTCCTCCTCTGAAATAATTATACTGTGTTGGGTCGGCTTCCGGGCCGCCAAATGTCTCGTCCTGGGAGACTCCGTTGTATCCCATTGGTCCACCCGCCGATGCTCCAGGGGTCATCGCAGGGGAGCCAGCAGCAGGCGAACGGCTACGTTCCATTGACATATCCCGATAATGTGAACCTGGTGGTGCCATAGCAGGACCCGCTGCGTTGCGAACGAGCCCAGAGGCACTGCCGTTATCATGAGAGTACAGGGGGCTGCGGCTTCGGCCAATAAGGTCGTCATTGCCGTAGGGTCCTTGAGATCGGTATGATTGATAGGCCCCTTCGTTCGGCGTGGGGCGCCTGGCACTACCGGGTGCGAACGGCGTTCCGGACCTGTTAGACGATGGCGTCCCTGGCCTAGACAGCATGCTCATGTCATCCAACGAACCAGGAGTTCCAGGTCGCCCATATTCGCCCTGCTTTCCATAGATCTCGCCACCTCCGTGGTCTTCTGTAAACTCTGCCCGGTTCTTATAGTATTCGAAATCCATATGCGACTCTGAAACGTATTCGAATCCGGGAACTCCCTTGGCAACCTTTCCTGGTTTTCCGCCCTGCATTGCGTCCAGAGCATACATATCTGAGTATCCACTCACGCTCATCAAATCTCCATTTCCACCGGCCTCTCTGCCGTCAGTCAGCCGTCCTGAGTATACAGATGGAAGCAAATTCTGTGCCTTCTGATGAACCATTGGCGTGATGAGGGGCTTGTACAAAGCCGGGTGACCAAACCGACTAGCCAGCTTTTCGCTTCGGAGTCGGTTCTCCTTCTGCGGGTTGGCCTGGGTGCGCTTTCCTCCGGCACGAATGCTGTAGTATCGAATTTGATTGTCAAACGCCTTTCCGCAGAAAATCTTGAACGCAATCATGACAAGCGGCAAGGGACAAACGGCATAAAACTGGATGTGTGTGCCGTCTCCGCGGACCCAGGTTGTGAGTAACACGACGAGATTGGCAAGGATAGTGCCGAATATGAAGCGATTGAAAATAACGCGCCAGAACAGACCCCCAGATTCCGTCTTGGTTACAAAACGGTACAGGATCAGGTACTTCTTGAGATAAGAGTCGATGCAGAAGTACAGGGCCGTAGCGAGAAGAACGAGTGGTTGGATACCCGCGAAACAGAGAGTGACTGTTGAATAGAAGAGGAAATAACAATAGTAGCTGGCGTAGTCGAACGGTGGGGGTGCTGTGAGCTCAATAAGCTCTCGAGGTGTAGGGCTAGAGAACTTCTTGAGAAAGAAAGCCTGTACAAGAGGCCAAAACTGAGCAAGGTCAATGGCTGCACCAAGCTGTCGCTGCAGGAGATATGTGACCCAGAAGGGACTGTTCTTGCAGAAGGCCCTGAAAATCGCATCGGCAATATTCCCCTTGACAATTGCATCCCACGCATCATCGCCCTTCTTTGTCTGCTCGACAACACCTGCTACAAATGCCCAGATAACACTGAAGAAGGAGAAGACGATCAAGTTGTTGAAGACAAAAAAGGCATAGAGCTTTGCCATGACATGTCTCTCTCGTCCAGTCTTGGTCTTGTCTCCAGCCTTGATAGATAAACGACGGAATATGATGGGCAAAAGGAGATAGACGCCAGACGTCACGGCAGGAGATGCAATACCCTGAACCACGCCCCAAAATGTCGTTTCGGCAGCTAATGAATCGCGGAAGGCTTTCCAGACTTTCCCCAGGTTGGTCAAGTTGACCAGGAAAATGGCAATCATGGCGTTAGGGACAATCCATAGGAGTGTCAGGAGAACAATCCAAAAGCTGTTAATCCATCTTCGACGGCTTCGAGTGGAACTAGACAGGGGCATGTTCTGCCAGATAATGTCGAAAGGCCGGGGCGCGAGGAGGATTGAGGCTCCATAAGGTTTCTTCCTGCGGGAAACGTAGGCAATTTCATGCGCCTCAGTAATATCTGAGTAACTGGCAAAACCAAAAGGCATTGAACTTCGCTTGTCGACACTTGCTCGGACTTCTTTAACTTCAATCTCAAGTTCTCGAATACGTTGTGTGTAATATTCAATAGCGTCGAGTCGTTGGCCGCGAGGATACGTGCCGTATGATCGATCTTTCTTGGAGGGCTTGCAAGTCGGCCGCGCTGGAGGGAGTTGCTGCGGATTCTTAAGGTATCTGGCAAGCACCTTTTCCAGCTTACGAACCGCATTCTCATGCTCTTGAATGAGACTGGGAAGGTCTTTGACATTTCGTGCAATTGCAGTTCGGGCAAAAGAGGAGTTGGGGGCAACTTTGTCGATGATGCGAGCGATGCCTTCGTCCGAGCAAGCCTGCTTTTTGATATCGTACAACTTAAGAGCTATTTGTTAGCTTCCGCTGACATTTCCTAGACTCAAATTCAATACTCGACTGGACCTACCATGAGTGTTCGCGAGTGCAGACTATTTTGATACTCCTCGCTTTCGAAATACTTTCTCCGCAGCTGCATAACTCTCCGATAGTTCCACCAAAGGAATACGCAAATGACAATGTCAAAAATCCAGGCAACGGCGACTTGAGCCCATTGGGCATCGCCCCAAACATTCAAGGGCGTGATTTGCGAAATCCACCCCTCCTTTTGGTTATCTGCACCAGGAAATTTGACAGATCTTTGGTAGTGGATAGGGACAAGAATAGAGATTCCGATCAAGGCGAGAACCAGGAACATGTTGCGGCACATTCGCATGACTCGGAGAAAGACAGTGGCGTCCATGCCGATTTGCTGGATGAGAGTTTTCTCGTGCGTATGCATCAGCGGTGGGATCCAAGCCCACGGCGTCTTCCCGAGGGGAGGCGGCGCATGTTTCTCGTCGACATGCTTGAGCTTCGGGGCGTACACGGCTTGGTTGTACGGTCGGAGGAAGGAGAAGATGAGGGCAATGCCGGCGGTGATACCTATGGATATACCCAAGGCCGAGTAGACGGAGGCTGTGGCGAGCTGGACGACTGTTAGAAGCATTGCCAATTGGCCATGCAATCAATGACGCTCACCTGGCCTGAAAAGGGGTCCTGGAGCAGCTCGAGCAGCTCCTGTCCCGGATTTGGGCTGTCTCGCTGACCGAGCAATTGCGTGGTCGCGATTCGGGGGTCCATTGTGCGATGTCCTTGCCCAATTCAGGGGCAAAGGAACAATGTCCTCTTTCTGCAAATGAGTGTGATGCTCGATCTGACCGCGACGTGACTGGATGGACAGTTGTCGGGTGCCAATTCAATTGTGAGGCGATTCGGAGGGTTGCGTCACTCAAATCATAGGTGATAGCGATTGTCTGGGGATGGATTTCAGGACTGGTAGCAATGCGCGTTCGTTCGGTGCAGTGTCTCAACGAATGTGGCTGGTCTGATACAAGCAGGACAAACAACCGAAAATCAGGGGAACGCCGTAGATTGATGTAGACGATAGTAACCCTTGTCTCTGTCCGCCCGCGAGTCGTGAAAAGGGCAGGAAAAGAGTACAGGGGAAGAAACAACAATCAAAATAGAATATTCACACCAAAACGAAGGACACTCTCTGCGGAAGATGCAGAGGAGATGGATAATAGAAGGGAAGAGGAAGAAGAGGAGAAGCCAGGGGCCCTGTTTGGGGTTGATGGAGGGTGAGTAAAAAGAGGGAACCTGTTCCGCACGGATCGACTCCCAGTTGGGGATGGTCTGCTGCCACGATCACGAGCGGTCCGATGGCAGACAGAGGCGAGGCGGCGATTGGATCAAGAGGCACTACTAATAATAGTAGTACTACAGGTAAGCCTCAAAGAACGTTGTATGGATTGCATAATAGTGGATGCTCTTGGCTGGCGCGCGTTTCCCAGGCGTCTCTACTGCTCTGCTCTGCTCTGCTCTGCTCCAAGCAAGCAGGCAAGATGATGGGGTTTCTTTGTCTCCGTGTCCCCGTCTTGATGCTGCACGCTGCAGCGGGCTTTGTGCGGCAAGGTACCTAGATAGGTTGTTGAAACCTGGGATTAGGAAAATTTTAGCGGGTGTTGGGAACTGGGTTAGGTCCCCAAATCCCCAAATCTAGGGTCCTGATTGGCCCGTTCCTGGCCAAGTTTACCCCTTGTGCTGCTATTTTTGACCCCCTAAAGCCACTGCATTTTTAGCGTCTTAGCGCTTCCACACTGGAACTGGAAGCTTGAGACCGCCAGCAGGGGTGAATACGAAGGTCCCGTCAGCGGAGATGCAAAACATGGCGGCTCTATCAGGACCTCGTGAGCGGCTCACACGCGCTTTCATAGGAGGTGTATTCGATGTGTTGGGTCGACTTATCATTAGCACTACTTCTTTGACTTCTTGTTAACTCTTCGGGCAAGAGTTGTAACCCAATACGGAGGACTACCACCAGTAGTGTGCATTGGCGCCGAGATTCTCACGTAGGTAGGTAGGTGTATGTATGTCATCAAGCACTACTCCGTATGCAAGTAGTATACGAAGTATGTGTGGCCTCTGCAAGACTGACAACCATCCCACCCATGTTTCATGCATGCATGCACATGTGCGTCTAATCCCAACAAAGCATTCCAGCCAGTGACTGGTGGTTTCAAAAATGTGAGGAGGCAAAATATACGGAGCCAAGTGGAGGACAAAGAAAAAGAGAGACGGTAAAGGATATAGGTACGCTAATTGACAGAGTATTCGGAGCTTTCCCCATTGTACCATAGTTTTGCATAGAGTAAGCCGCTGAATTAGAGTTATCTATAATGATAAATATCTGTAGTATGTAATGACGGTAATCTGTAGTGATGGGAGTAATATGTGGCAATCATAGTTAGATGTAGCACTGTATGCCCTGTTGTGTTGTCACCCCCTTGAGAGCATGCACACACATGTTCTCGTGATCAGCACTATCAAAGCCAGGAATGGCAGTTTTCGCCGGCGGGGTTTTACAAGTTGCCTCAAGCATTTCCATCATTTTTGCCACCGTTAAAAGAAAGGTCAAAAAATACGACAAGGTATGCTAATTGGCGCGAGAAAGATAAATCTTGTCCTTTCGTTTATCGGCACTTGAACGATTTTTCTCCGCCCGGCCGACTCGGAGGTTTCAAATCCTTGTGCCCGAAGTCCGACAGAGAGCCATGTCACTGATCTGCTTTTTGCCACTACCTATGACGATGATCAGCGCAAGATTCACTCTCCAGTTACGAATTGGGCTGTTGGAGCAGAAATACTTCTCCAAGTTTGCACTTACATCAAGTATCTCTGCGATGCGACAGTGTACTTTCAAGTACTGATAGGTCGTTTGTTGGATACAAACTCAATAACATCGCGGCCTGGCCTAGTCAGAACTTGTCAAGGGTGCGGTTATAGGTTCTTGGAGAGAACTCCCTCCGGCGATTTTCACTGAGGAGAAATGTTAGGCATTAAATAATAGTATGCGGAGTAAGAAAAAGATAGATAACGCACTTGGCTCCAGTAAGAAAGGCATCGACATCCGATAATACTGATGATAAAGCGTCACTAGAGATGAAGGTGTATCTAGTGGGATGTTCTATATTATTAATAATTGGCGCAAGAATGAGCAAAGCGTTCTCTCAACCCCAATTCCACGTATCCGACATACTCGTAGTATTAGTGGGAATAATACTGGGGATGTTGTACGGAGTAAAGACCAGGATTGTACTCAGTATGCAGGGTTTAACAATAGTAACTGAAGACTTGGAGGCAGAGTCTTTACTCACGTGATCATCACGTAATAAGCGTTGAAACTACTACGGTGACAGATTCTTGTCTCGCGGTAGGCCGATTCTCGCGGGACCTAGATAATACCAGCTGGCGCCTCCCCAGCACTCCGAGAAAATCTGCCGCAGTCAGTAGTGAGACTAGGCCCCCTATACCGCCAATGACTTGACAAACGTGATTGAAACTTGTTGAAGATTGTGAATAAGGCGGAGCTGGTAATATCGGAAACTGTGTGAATGCGACTCGTCCACCAAATCGAATCACGAGCGTTGGCAACCACGGCCAACCTCTTCAACATCGCGTTGATATATGACGTCGTCCAAGATTTGGTGAAGGATGTTGCTGCTTGTCGGAGTGAGTTGTCTCGAGGAAGCCTGTCCCGAGAGATGCGTCCTCCCACTCTGGTTTTAGAGCAATAGGTGGATGCTCGATTACATCACACTCGATCGTGAACACTTACTTGCTTGCTCCTCAGCTTGATTTCTTGTATATGTTATGCAAGTTGCGTTTTTTCTTCACTGACAATCTCACTATCAGGTGTTGAACCTTGTCGGCCACCATTGCAACTTCAACATACTCCGTTCGTGGTCACTGAATATTGAGCGTAACAGTAATTGGCGTTCTAAAGTCGTTCTCAGCAACAATAAAGGGGCCGTCTTATTTCGTAAACCCATTAAAAATAGAGGAATCACCAATACGAGCGACCATTAGGTCTTGCGACAAGATATTTCACTATGCTACGTACGGAGTAGCATTGACGCATCTACGGACTAACCCACAATCCTCACAACTTGTCCTGCCCCGGAGGCCTCGATAGCTAGTCTCTTCAAGGTAAATGGGGTACAATTTATTCCTATATGTCAGTAGTATTTTTGAGTTGGATTTTCGGAATCCTGCCGTGCACTGCCTCATGGCTCTGCAGTGAAAGGTACGGGTTCCTGCATTCTGATGGGGAGTTATTAATCGGAGTTATCACAATCCCGTCACTCACGCAATGCTGCAACGTGAATAAGCACAATGATATCAAATAACGCCTATTATTAGTCTAGCGTTATAAGATCTAGTCATAGTAGTATGCATCTCACTGCAGCCGTGAAACTTCTCCTACAATAAACCTGCAGCATACCAAAGGTGAACAAGAATTCATCGGGGAAAACTACCTAGTACTAGTAGTACCATCTGCGATACAACTACGGAGTATAAATACAAAACAAACCCAAAAGACCGCACATACAGCAAGTCGATTGACCAATTCGCCGAATCCCCTTCGCCCATATCCCATTTTTTTGACCTTGTTGAAAGTCGTTCTGCAGCCGTCCATGACATGGTGTGACATGGTGTCGATGGCAATAAGGAAACCGTACTATACTAGGCACTTCAAACCTCCACTGGCCCCTGACTTCGGGTCTTCCGTGCGGTTTTACCCACGACCGGGGGAGCATTCTTATCCTTCTTTGGCCGGCCGGGTCTTCCTCGCGCCGGCGTTCCTCCATTAGTCTTCGTTTCGGTGGCAGTGTCAACCTTGGCTTTCTTATCCACTCGCTCAGCCTCATCGACGTCCTGTTTTTCGGCCGATGGTTCATCTACCGCTGTATCTGCCGGAGTATCTTCAAGCTTGCGCTTCTCTCCAGTGACTGTCTCGGTCGCCTCGGACTTTTGCTCTAGCAGCTGGTCTGCTTGGAGAGCGCCCGTCATCTCAGCGGGCTTGGAATCGCCGTTTGGAGTCACTGGCTTATCGACAATGGGATCAGGGCCGGTATCGCTGTTGGGGACGGAGGCTGTGGGAGTCGGTAGCGGCTCTTCAACCCTGGTCCTCACGAGGGGTTCCTCCTGGGGCTTTTCGACCTCGTCTGTGTCCATGGGGATGTTCAACTCAGGGCGCGGTGTTCCGTTGGCGGGAGTTTCGTCATTGAGAGGCGTCTGAGGAACGGACACAACCTCCACTGGCCTTGGAACTCTCACATGGGCCTTTGCGGAACCACCGAGCTTGGTCTCATCGGATGCCTTGGGTTCCTCGGCGGGTGCTTCCTGAGACTTCTCGGGTCGGTGCGGAGGGCACACAGTAACGGTAGGCTCGGTGGTGTCCATCGTCGGGGCACCAGCTTGTGCTTCGGGACTTGTAGGCTCAGGCGCACCGACTAGAGCTCAGGCTGTCAGCATGTCTATTCTGGCTGCGGTGGACATCCGAAGGGAAGCTTCCGAGGCCCCGGTTTGTATAGGACTAGATCAATTGAGCTCTTTCAAACAAGCGCGCAGCAGCAGGTGGGATCACTGTTGGAAAGGACAGGTAGCGACGGGTTTAGTACCTTTGTCAACAGCTGGGGCGATTCCGTCGGACATGTTGAAGATGATGACGTAAGAGTCGGTATAAAGCTGCGCGCAAACGATAGAGTCGTCTAGGAAGTGCTGCGCCGATGAAAGCAGTGACGATAGTGGTGTTTATCGGCCAAATGGCGATGGGGCCAGTGTCGATGGGATGACACGAAGTTGAAAGAAGGACGAGATGAAGTCCAGCTTTCTTTCGCAGGAACACATCCGGGGTTCCACAGGCAGGATGGATGGGATAGATGAGCCATCATGTCCCTCTACCGCGAGTTTACCGTGGCGAGGAACTTCCACACTGCATATGAAGCTATGGGAAGCCATACCGCATCGAGACAGCCCTGTTTTGCCTCTACATTGGGCGGAGACGTCATTAATTGGCACAGTGTAGCGATCTGGACTGTGGATAATATGGCGTATCAAAAACAATACGCCCAAAGCTGGACGGTGTGAATTGGCGAGATCGGAACGGCCGCATTGACGAGACGTCGCTTGCGGGGAATCTGCAAGCCAGAGTGCGGAGGCGACGCCACATGAAAGCTGTGCTCCGTATTCGTCCAAAAGCACGGCATCAATAAAGTCAAGCGGGGCTCGGAGCTGCATGCAGGTCTGTTTGGCTTGAAGGAACGGAGTACGAAGCACGGGATATTCCATGTTTGATATACCTAGGCTAGGAACGAGGTGATTGAGGTCGTATTCGGGTGAATGGGTTGATGCTTGCTGGCATCCATTATGGCTGAGGAGCTGGGAGACTGCTCCCATTCGTATGCACTACTCCGTACTTTGTACTGTGAGACTCCTTTACAGTTCCAACAAAAGCGCTGCCAATTGCAATGAGGAGATAGATAAATAATAGTCTGTGTACGAAGTACGGAGTATGTCTGAAACTAGAGGCTGCTTCTGTAACCCTAACCCTGCAGGCTAGTAAGGTAGTTTACCAACCCGATACGACAAGACAAAATCATGACGAGGGAACTGTGCAGATATTAGCAAATTGTGTCTTTTCTAGATCAAGTCAAATCAAAGTATTAAATTCCAGGAATAATTCCCTGCAGTTCCTCGTTCACTACTCCGTACCTACTAGGCATTTGTTTGGTTATAATGGTGGAATTGGTGGGAGATAGTGCGCATACCTGCTGGCTTCCCACCTCATAAATAACAGAGCAACTTGGGACCAATAGGATGGAATATTATTTTGAATATGCAAAAAATAGAATTGAATCCATGGGCATTTCAAATCTACTATTTATACCGAGTATGTCGTTTCTCATCAGGCGACATGATCTCCATAGTCAACGTGTGAGAGCACCAATTCAGGGGGCTGTCACTGGCTTAGTCATCACAGATCGTGACCACCCCCTAGCATGGCATTTTTGGCCAACCGCCAGGCGGAAGGACAACTATCAAGCTCCAGACGCGAAACCCCAACTTCAACACGCTCCTTTGTCGCCGGAACTGTTGCCGTTTGCGCGTGTTATCCTTTCGTCGTCCCTATTTGTCTCGTTTGTGCCTGGTGCATACAGAAAAAATGGCGCCCTCAAAGAGTTCCAAGGACAAGTACTCGGTCATCCTGCCGACATACAATGAGAGGAAAAACCTCCCTATCGTAACCTGGTTGCTGAACCGCACGTTCACAGAGAGGTAGGTGCCCAATGCATATAATTATGCTGAATTATGGCCTTCCATGGACACAAGAACACGTGTGCTGATTCTAACCGCAGTGGCCTTGATTGGGAACTCATTATCGTCGACGACGGCTCCCCCGATGGAACGCAAGAGGTTGCCAACCAGCTCGTCAAGGCCTACGCTCCGCACGTCATCCTCAAGCCCCGTGCCGGTAAGCTGGGCCTCGGCACGGCCTACGTCCACGGCCTCCAGTTCACGACAGGCAACTTTGTCATCATCATGGACGCCGACTTTAGCCACCACCCCAAGTTCATCCCGCAGATGGTCGCCGTGCAGAAGAAGGCCAACTACGACATCGTCACCGGCACGCGCTACGCTGGCAATGGCGGTGTGTTTGGCTGGGACCTCAAGCGAAAGTTCGTCAGCCGCGGGGCTAACCTGTTCGCCGATACGCTGCTGCGACCGGGTGTGAGCGACCTCACTGGTAGCTTCCGCCTGTATAAGAGGAGTGTGTTGGAGAAGGTTATTTCTAGCACCGAGAGCAAGGGATACACGTTCCAGATGGAGATGATGGTTCGTGCCAAGGCTATGGGTTGCTCTGTAGCCGAGGTGCCCATTTCTTTCGTGGACCGATTGTACGGAGAGAGCAAGCTGGGCGGCGACGAGATTGTCGAGTATGCCAAGGGTGTGTTTTCGCTGTGGCTCAAGGTTTAAGGGACGAATGTAAGATGACTATATGAGTTGTATGGGTGGAAAGGCTGGCGTTACGGCGGGAAACATAATCCCGTTTTCTACATTAATCAACTATGAGCATTTCCAGTCCCGTTTTCATGTTATAGGCTCACGTTATGATATTACGAGTTATGTCACTGGCCTCACCTCCTCCCTCATCACATATTTCTGCCTCCTGTCACCATGATCGTCTGGCCCGTCACATAGGAGAACAACGGACTTGCCACAGCAAGGATACTGCTGGCAGCCTCAGTCGCCGTTCCAGGCCGACCTAGGGGGATATCCGCATCAACATTGCCAGCAGCCGCTGTCGTTGCGCTCGTCTGCTTCTGCGGAATACCGAGGCTGATTTTCTCACCACCAGGCCCCATCACGAAAGCACCATCCTCCTTAGCCGCCGTAAGACGAGTAGAAATGCGTCCAAAGGTAACGGCATTTGCACGAACACCAAACGCAGGCCCCCACTCCTTCGCAATGGTCTTGGTGAAACCAGTAACGCCCGCCTTCGCAAGCGCATAGTTGATCTGCCCTGCGTTGCCGTGAATACCAGACGTGGAAGAGACGTTGATAATGCAGCGCGGCTCGCCGTCCTTGACGCGGAAGTAAGGCGCCGCCTCGCGCACGACGTTGAAGGGCGCGGTGCAGTGCAGCGCGATGATGGTCTCCCACTGTTTGTCTGTCATCTTGTGGATCACGCCGTCCCATGTGTAGCCGGCGTTGTTGACGATGATGTGGATCTTGCCGTTGCCGAACTCTGCAGCTTTGGCGACGAGGGTTTTGATGTAGGCACTGTCCAGAATGTCGCCTGGGACGCTGATGGCTTTCCCGCCGTTTTTGTTAATGGCATCGGCGACATTGGCGGATTTTTCTGCAGAAGATGTAAGTATCATGAATCCAAGTTGGAGGAGTCTTTGTCTCTTGAGAATGGGAGACGTACTTGCGTCGATGTCAGCGACGACTACTTTGGCACCTTCATTGGCGAAGAGACGAGCTGCTTCAGCACCGATTCCTTGTCCGCTGCCGGTGATGATGGTCACTTGCCCAGCAAGCAAGCCCTTGGGATAATTGAGGTGGCCGGCGACTTGGGAGACTCTGTCCGCCATTATGGTACTCGGGTATTGAATTGCTGGAGGTCTTCAAAAGGGATTTCCAGTCAGATATTTCCGTATAATGTTGATGGCTAGCGAGGCGGAAGCAATCAGGAAGCCGAGGTTCCAGATCGTCAAGGTCTCGGACGGCCCGCGGTGGGGTACTCCGGTCTTACGGGATTGAAGCCGAAATACAATACCCCGGATCAGGGTGACCTGAGATGACAGTCTCTTCAATATCCCTACAGAGTAGTAATACTACCATAATTGGCAGAGTTTGAAATATGAAACATCAATATTAAAGGTTCTACTTTCTTGTTGTAATCACATTTACGAAGTATAGATAGCATAAATACACTCCGCTGTCAATTAATATCTGAACACCATGATTATCTTTGTCGAAATGGCTCTTATCAAGTACGTGGATTATCTAGAGCTTGAAATCGGCATTCGTCTTCTCCCATCCAGCCGGGGATGCCTCTAGACCAGCAACTCGTTCCGCAAGCCTCAGCTTCAGATTGCGGTTTTTCTCCGAACATAATTCGTATATGGTGGACAGGTTAAATAGCAACGTATGCGATGACAATCCCGAGTCAACCAGACTCTCTAGGATCTTGCGTCCCTATATCAAATTTAGCATGCGCCAGGTCCCTCACGATGCTGAACACTTACCTCTTGTATTCTGCCTAGGTAGAGCAGGCACACGGCTGTGTTGACACCGATCATCTCATCCTCGACAGAGTCTTTCAGTTCTTGCCACTTCTCCAGTGCATCCTCATAGCTTGAATCCGCCATGTCGCACAGAGCTAGGATGATCTTCTCGGTATGCTCGGCATTCTCAGAGCACTGAAGAGTGCAGTTTCTGGCGCTCTCTGCATTGCCCAGATGTAGCCAAAGTAGAGCCTTGGAAAAGGCCAACTTGTTGTCGCCACGGTCTCGCAAGGTGTTGAGATGGTGTGCCGCACCAGACAGATCATCCATCTCAATCAACGCGCCGGCGACCTTGATTCCAAGGTCATGAAGACGCGCTTTCCATAATTCTCTCGCGGAGTTATCGTGTTGAGCTGCAGCATTTCTGGCATGCTCTCTTGCTTCCCTGGCTAGATCATGGTAACTCATGACAGCTCGACGGGGGTCCCCAAAGCCAAGCGCCTGCAAGCGCACATTCAAAACGCGTAGTTCCCATGGGACTAGGTGTTCACCCGTCGTGTCATCGATGTATTTTCTAGCTTCATTTAGGTCCTCAAGAGCCTTGACCTCTTGAGCTGCCAAGGGAGTTGCGTCAATCAAAGTCAGACAAGCAAGCCGTGTATACAGAAGCTTGAAGATCCTGTTCGCATCTCGTGGATCAACAGCACCGTTCGCGCCAGAGCCTGTCAGTTCTTGAACAGCTGCAATAGCTGCTGCTCTAAGGTGTCCTCTGGCTAAGAGCTCTTCTATAGGAGCCTCAGGGTCTGGTTGATTGGGCGAATTTCGGAAAGGGGGGGGAATGTTCAAGGGATTTAGAGGGTGGTAGATTTCTGGTCGTAGAAGAAAGGAGAAGTCCTTCGGTCTCGCCTCTCCCACTTTAGGAGCGGGTGAAGCTGCAGATCGTCGAGAGTTGGCTGGTGAGATGGTGCGTCTTGGTTGGGCAAGTGGACTGAGTTGGGCGGCATGAGCGGCCGCGGGTGTTATTAACAGATCACTGCGATGAGTTAGATAGGGGATGCGAGTGATATCCGGTCACAAGGATGAACCAACTCGTCTGCATCTAGAGGCCCTTTGGTGGAGGACCTGGGTCTTGAAGCTACTCCTGAGTCAGCTCGTGTCGCATATGGTGCATATTGGAGTTCGGGATACTGCGTGGGGCCATGACAACGGATGTTGGTAGAGGGGTTTACGTCCACTAAAGTGCTGAGGACAATCTTAAAGAGTACTCACCTCGTGTCACAGAGGACTTGTTTCTTGTATGGCCCCATGACGGAGCGTCCTGTGGTTGGCTCATTATTCCGAGTTTCAGTTGTTCTCGTGAGTTGCAGGGTGAGAGGTGCTGGTCAGGATGCCTGAGTGAATGATGGCAGACGGGTAATTCCCGGCTAGGGGTGGCCAGAATTCACCATAGTGAGGTACCTATATACAGAGAGCATTACTTGATCCTTGCTTACCATTTCTAAATTATAGTAAACATATCTATATATATTTATTTTTCCCTTTAAAGCATATAGAGTTCCTAAATCAGATGCCAAATAAAGATATATGGATTATTTAGCTGTGGGTGTGGAAATGAGGCCGCAATCGGTTCACATTGATAGTGAACGGCTCGCTGTTGGTCCTCAGCAAGTGCTCTGAAGCATACAGCACTGGTGAATGTCTAAGCACCAGCAGATAATTAAACTACCCTTGGTGGATTTATATACAGTTCAACTGACTCAAAATAAATATAGTCTTAGGATCTGTTTGAAATTAATTAGAAGTACAAAGTACCTAGTAGGAGAACGTCGGGTACCTAGGTGAAGGCAACCTGGAACCTTAGTGGGTGCCATAGCGAGGTAGTACCTCTATTGTTGCTCTCCCCCACCAAAAATCTATCAAGTCAATCTCAACTTTTCTTTCACCACTCACAATGAGATCAACTCGGATATCAAATCGCACTAAACGCTACACTCTCGAAAAGTACGACTTTGAGCTCAGCTCTGGTGATGACAAGCCCAAGAAGCGCCGCAAAGACCCCGATGAAAATGACGGAAACTTTGATGCAGTCGCAGCGGAGCAGAGCGCGGGAGAGGATGAGGACGAGGACCCTGAGTTGAATGACAGCGTGAGCGAAGCTGATGTGGGCGACAAGCCCTCTCGCCAGCGAGTTAGAGCTGCTAAGCCTTTCAATGCGCGTGCTGTAGGCGCAGCGGGATACATGGATATTGAACTCGTGCCTCCCGAAGGCCAACACAAGGGATATGTCGGACCGTATGAAAGGGGAATACGTGGCAAAGCCCTTCTGAGGACTTGGTATGGGCCTCAGCCTGAGCGAATAGATATGGCGCATCAGCTGCTGGATCGGTGGATGGGCTGGACAGTGCTTCCGCCAAAGGTGCCGCAAGACCAACATGAGCCAACAGACAAGGCCTTCTGGTCACCCGACGCATTCAAGAAGGAGGCTCGTCTCGCATATCTGTGGAATTCCCAAATGAGGAATAGGTTTCCACAACATGATACCTGGGCAAAATTACCTCTAGAGGAGTCTCACCCATATCAATTTTCACAGCTTCCCATGCCAGTCCTCATGGGACAATATAATGCACAACATGATGTTCCATTCGAGCCCGGATATTGCTATCCTGTATCGAACAATGGGATACCGTTTCATCAAGATGATAGTGAGGGAAAGGTACCAAATGGATGGATGTTGGACGTCGGTGGTATTGTACTCGGAATGGATTGGGCGCCATGTCGAGACAAGAATCCAACACAACTTCTAGCCCTGGCTGTCATACCACATTCAGACCAAGAGTTCTTCAACTACGAAGAGGAGTCTATGAACCCGGATTTCCAAAAATACGGTGCTTTGCAAATCTGGGAGTTCCAAGGGGCAAAGACGGACGAACAGTTTATTCGACCCTCAGCAGAGACCGCGATACATCGAAAAACGCTGTGTCTCGAATATGGGCGAGCAAGAAGAGTGAGATGGAGCCCAACATGCAACCACCTAGCTGTGCTATGTGGGGATGGAACTGTGTGTGTTGTTGATGCTGGGGCTGAGAAACCGGAGGAACGAGCTTATTGTAAGAAGACTCCCCGCCGGTGACTTTGGGTCTTTACTCACCAGACGACAGATAAACTGCAGAAACCCCTTGCTTCATTCAGCTTGATTGATGAATATGGAATCAAAGCAACAGCCTTCACATGGGTGAACTGTAATCGGCTTGCAGTTGGCTACTCTGACGGCTCGATCGCCTTGTGGTCTATTCATCCACATTGCCTTCTATCCCGGCATCCGGTTCACCACAATGATGTTGTGGACATAGTGTGTGGATATCCTACCTTTCCAACCCTAATTGCATCCATACCCATAGGTGGGACTGCGAAGCTTCTTGATCTTCAAGCTCCCAGCTATGATACTACTGAAGTGCAGAGGCCTCTGGTCCACACGCAGCCAGGACTTCTCGGTTACAGCGACCATCTTCAAGGCTTTCTATCCATTTATCCGTCCGCAAGCGCACTAAATACGATAATCGGATTGTTACACTGTGGCCATTTTCCTATCGCCCGAAGAGTATTCACTGGGGACAGTTTCCTGACTTGCCTGTCGGTTGGGCGTCTTCATCCCTTTCTTCTAATTGGCGCGGCGGATGGCTCGCTATGGTGCTTGAACACACAAACAGAGGTCTTTAGTAACCGCCATGAATTGACAGACAAGCTCCGCGTCTTCCAACACGAGCATCGACCGGCTCACCTCTTCCCCCCTGATTCACCCGCAGCCGCGAGAGGGGCATGTCGCATACTACAGGGCTTTAGCCTTGACAAGAACCGCAACTCCAAACCCGAAGCCAAACCAGTGGCGAAGAAGGGAAAGAAATTGAGGTCGAAGGATCCGTCAGACGGTGTGGAGGAAGATGACGAAGCTGGTGATCTGACTGATCCTTCTCGAGCCATTCTACATGAAGCCTTGACAAGAATCACTGCGATTGAGTGGAATCCGAATGAGGATTATGGATGTTGGGCAGCCGTAGCGATGGGATCGGGGCTTGTCAGGATCATTGACCTTGGATTGGAAAAAGTCCCAGGAAGTTGATGATTCATTGTATTAATAGGATGAATATTAACAGTATCCCTCTAAGATAACGCCTTCTAGCATTGAGACCCCATAACCGTATGATGATGATCAAACGCCTTTGCCATGCCGTAGAAATGTGTTGCAGCCGCGAATAATACAAAAAAGTGGAAGATTTGATGAGAGCTGCCCCAGATGTCGAATACCCCTGGGAAGCTCCTCTCTGGCCACCGGACCTATCTTTGGTTAGATGCTGCTATGTCTAGCATTTTGAGAGAAGACTACTTACTGCGTAGAGAACAGCGCCGAAGATATACATCATTCCCTGGAGAACCACCCAACTGAGACTCATCCTATCTTCGAGAGTCTGGAAGCCATAGGTCATGAGGCCGTGGCCTATGGGGATGATTCCAGAAACTCCGAGGCCGATGAACATCATGGCTCGGTAGGGTCTCCAGGCAGATGAACGAAACTTGTCGACCCATGAGACGACGACACAGCCAATTCCGAGCAGACATATCTGCACGTTCCTGTCAGCAATTTGCTCAATTCCGGCTTGTGGTTGCGCTTCACCTACCAGATACAAGTACCCAGTTAATAGCACAGGGTTGCAAAAGAAGCCATAATATAGTGTAGGTACATAACTCCCAACAATCAACGCCACGATACCGGTGTAGTCTAGTTTATTCCCCCACGCGGCAACCGCCTGGCTATGATCCATCACACAGTGGAATGTCGCGCTCATGCCCAGGCACAGGACTGCGCTGCCAAGGAAGCAGGCAAAGACGAACACGTCTGAAAAGCTTGCAGACTCATAGCGCGGGTGTATGACATAGTAAAGGTAGGCTGCAGTACTTATGGCGACGATGGCCCCGACGAGGTGAGACCAGATGTTGACGAACTCATTGTGGACGTAGAAGAGCGAGCGGATAGAGTCCAGATATGAGGGCCGGATGCGCCGGTATCCAGAGCGGATGAAGGCGTTGTCGCGCCGCCATTGAGGAAGATCGTCCCATAATTGGAGGAGGCTATGGGCAACTTTTCTTTCAACTTCCTTGACGGTGTCGATTATAGAGTCAGATAGGCGGCGTTGGCGAAGGTTGCCCCCTTTCTTCGAGACAGCTGCCATGAGTCGTTGAGCTATGATGAAATCCTCGATGATGGGGTTCCGTGCCGCAGAGACATTATTTGTTTCACAATTGTTTTTGGAGTCTGATTTGGTTGAAAGGAAAAGCTGTTTTCTTATTGTTGGGACTTGTATGGAGTATGGAGTATGCTTTCATGCAAGATAATCAGACACGGAGGTCGGAGGTTGGTTGGGGTCTCTCGGAGCCGCCATACTGGGGATACCTATGTCCCAACAGACTCGGCATATGGGTCGGAAAGTCATCGACAATCCAAGTGCTCACATGTGAAACCCCATATTTGGATTGTTCTAGTAAAAATGAATTCTCCCCCTTGCAAGCGGTTTTCCTTTGTGTGATATTTGTTAATGATTCCGATTATTAACTCGTTTGAAATTGCTCGGCCCGCGAAATGGGCGCTTCCAATGTGCACTATTATTAACGGGTATCTTGGACTCATATTCTACACTGTGGACGCTCAGATCTACACGACGAACCTGTTAATGAGCCTGGTAATGAAATGCCATTCACCGTTGGATACTACGACTGTATTTGTCAGGGAACGCCTTTATCTCCCATGCATAGCCCAAACTTCAGAGGGCGAAGCGTGGCAGCCTTATTCGGCCCCGAAACGCCCATGGGCAACCCCGGATGTCTCGTGTGCTCGCGCGCATACCCAGGGGGCAGATCCATCTGTTTAACGTAATGCAGTATGTTCATCGCCCGTCGCTTATTTCTTGCCGCTCTTCTTGATACCCTGGGCACCAGTATTCAGCGGGCCCTTGCCGCCCGCCTTAGCAGCCAACTCCTTGCGCGCCTTCTCATCTGTACTCCGTAGATGGTCAGTTATCGTTGCGGGATGCATTCCGTTGCGGTGCGGATAAGGGGCGTCTCGTACCGGCGCGCTTCTTCTCGAGGAAGGCCATATCGTCCTCGTCAAGATCCTTTTGCTGCTTCTTGGGGGCCTTCAAGGGCTTAATCTTGCCGCCTAGAGATCCATGATTAGCATTTTTGGAGGGGTAAATTGGAGGGGCATTCTGAGTGGAAGAGCGCAACTCACCTTCTCTGTTGGAACCACCCATGATGAATTGCGGGAATGTAGACAAAGGGCTTAAGAAAAGAGCGGGTTGTGTGATGGGAATCCGAGCAGAAACAGATGCGCTCCCACGGGTCTTTGGCAGCTGACAGACAGATCGACTCCAGAAAAAGCCTCCCTCCGTTCGAGATCAGCCAAAAATTTAGGCGGTGAATTTTTAGCAGGGTTCCTTGCTGCTTATGTAATAAGACTAAGCTCACTCTGGGCGGCTAAAATCGTAAACCGGCATATCACTGCCTTATCTAAACTTCAGCTGGCAACTGGCAATCTACAACAAACATCGTGAAACACAACTTTTTTGTTGTTTTCTTTGTTGTTGGCAACATTCATCGCCTGCCTGTTTCTTCCTGCTCCTGCTGTGCCCCAGACCTTCTGTCCATCTGTTTATGCCTGTTGTCCTGTCACCTTGCTGCCCGATCATCGTGCATCACTCCCTCATGTCCTAAGCTTTGGACGAGTCAACGTTGATCTGGTTGGACTCTTTGCCTGTTGCACACTCAATTCCCTGATCGCCTGCTGACACATCTTCTTGCCACACAAACAAGAGCTATAGGGATCCATCACAGGCATCAAGATGGCATCGAGTTCAGATGAGGGCGAAATTGTCGAAGAGACACTTGGGCATTTGAAGGCAACTTCACTGTCGCACACAGAGAGAAACGGTGTTGACCGTCAAGACAGACAGCGAAATAGACAATCGTCCCCCGAATACGACACCGCATCCAGAAACAGCAACACGTCACGACGAAGCCGCTCCCCGCGAGGATACAAACGGTCGCATAACGAGGACAGGGATCACTACTCTGCCAGGACTCGAGACCGTGATTCCCGGCAGAATCGCACCAACTACGAGGATCGCAGGAGGGATGAATACAAGAGATCACGCGTCTCTTATGATGACATAGATCGCCCGGCATCTCGTGCTTCGAACCACGGCTACGACTGGCGTAATCGAGACCGCGAACGCGACCGAAGTCGTGACCGGGATCGATATCGCGACCGATCACCTCGCCCTCGGAGCCCATCCCCATACCGATCTCGTCGCGGAGACCAACGAGCTAGCGATCGATTCGTCCGAGAAGGCCAATTCGACCGTCGTGGATCAAGGGACGTGCGATACGATGATGGTGCTAGGGAGACCGGTTCTGTGTCCAGAAGGGCCAATACAGGAGAGGCTTCCCAAGTTTCGAAATATGATGCTAAACCTCAGAAAGATGTCTTCCGGAATAATGACTCTGCAGGTGCCTTTATGTCGAAGTGAGTCGTTCCTCATCTCTGATTAATCAGTACCAGGCTAACGCGTGAATAGGGAGCCTGAGCCTGATGTGGACTTTGAGGAGCCAGAAGTGTTTGATGAAGAAGCAGAGATTGAGCGCCGCCGCAAGAGACGTGAAGAACTCTTTGCAAAGTCTAGTTCAGCGACCCCTCTCCTCCTCCATGCTGTTGGAGCAGCTGCCGCCTCCAAGACCCACGCAGCTTCGCCTACGACATCTACCCAGCCAGATACGCCACAGATGTCACAATCAGATGGCAAAACGCCTGTATCCCCGTGCTCTAGTAATTCTCACCCAGAATCTTCACGCCTAGCAATGACTGACTTATTAGACCTTGCCTCGCCTCGCTCGCCGGCATTGCACGACGGTCCTTCTCCTGGAGATCTAGATCTCTTTGATAGCAAAGCGCTTATGAATTCTCATGGAAAGGCTGATGAGGAAGGCCCCTCCGCTGCAGACTATGACCCCACCTTTGATATGAGAGAAGATGAGCGTCGAGATGAACTCCGGCATGGACAAGTTGTCATCCATGGTGAACATAAGACCGTAGAAACGGTCGGACAGAACCCTTCACCAAAACCCTCTGTAGACTCGCCACAAAATTCACCTGCAGGTGAAGGCGATGAGGATGATGACTTTGACATGTTTGCTGAGGATTTCGACGAGGACAAGTATGCAAGCAAGGCCAAGGCCAACGAAAACGCTGCTCCCGCAGAGGCAAACGACTCGGCGACCGATGCTAATGATAAGGGAGGCATCCTTGAAGGAGACGACAAGGACGGATACTACAAGATTCGCATTGGCGAGATCCTCAACGGCCGCTACCAGATTCAGGCAGCTCTCGGCAGGGGCATGTTCTCAGGAGTGGCCCGTGCCGTTGACATTACCACGAAACAGCTCGTCGCTATCAAAATCATGCGGAACAATGACGCTCTTCGCAAGGGAGGCTATACTGAGATTGCTATTTTGCAAAAGCTCAATGACGCTGATCCCGAGAGCCGAAAGCACATTGTCAAATTCGAGCGCTCGTTCGACTACAAAGGCCATCTCTGCATGACGTTTGAGAACCTGAGTATGAACTTGCGCGAAGTCTTGCGCAAATTCGGCAACAACGTAGGTATTAACCTGAGTGCGACGCGGGTTTACGCGTACCAGATCTTCGTTGGACTGGCCCATATGCGCAAGTGCAGCATCATCCACGCAGATTTGAAACCTGACAATATCTTGGTAAGTTGGTCCCGAGTCACCTCATGCGTCTCGTATGGACTTATTAAGAGACACTGCTGACTTCAGCCAGGTGAACGAGTCCCGAAACATGCTCAAAATCTGTGATCTGGGAACAGCTATTGATCGATCTGATGCGGCGACGGCACACACGGAAATCACACCATACCTTGTGAGCCGTTTCTATCGAGCCCCCGAAATCATTCTAGGCATGCCTTACGATTATGGCGTCGACATGTGGTCCATCGGCTGCACGCTGTTTGAGCTCTACACAGGCAATATTCTGTTCACAGGCGATAGCAACAACCAAATGCTCAAGGCCATTATGGAGATTCGTGGCCGAATCACACCCAAGCTCTACAAGCGCGGCCAACTATCTGCTGTTCATTTCGATGAGCAAGGGCAATTTGTCAGCGTTGAGCGTGACAAAGTTCTCGGAAAGGTATGTAACCATCTTTCATTTGCGATCACACAAGCACCAGCAGCTCGATTCCAACTTACTGTGATTGCCCCGGGCCTGCTGCAGAACACTCCCCATAATTAGACCTTTGGCCAAGCTAACAAACCTGCACATATAGACCGCTCTGAGAACGCTGGCGATGGTGAAACCAAGCCGCGACCTACGTGCTCGCCTTTTAGGCGCATCGGGCGGTATGAACGATGCGGAGAGCAGAGATCTCAACCATTTCATCGACTTGTTGGAACATTGTCTCGCACTGAATCCCGACAAGAGAATGAAACCCGCCGATGCAATGAAGCATCCTTTCTTCACGTCGCGATCCGGAACGTCACGACGGTAATTGGCGACAGGGGCAAGGGTCCAAACACACAAATACACATGAACACAAGATTGCTCTCGTACTACACAGGTGAGACCTTTCAATAACCAAGTGATATTATTGTCTCGACTTCAGACAGCGTTGTAACCAAATTCAAGTACTAGGTACATGCATCAAAATTGCTCGGCTTCACCTGGAGAAGCCACTCGCTTGTACACATTTTTACAATTTTGCAGGAGTCTGAGGATTTGAGGTAACTGACAGGTCATCTGGCGATGAAGTGGATATTATGAAGACTTGGGCCTGGGCCTGTGACGCCCCGGACCTGTGTTACCATACTGAAAAGTTTTCAGCCCTCGTGGATAGAGGCTGGTAAGCCACATGGGATGGCTATGTAGGACAAAAGGGACAAAAGGGACAGTTTGTGTAGCTGTCATAAATTACATTTCAGCTACCGCCATCTCTTTTCGTGTGTCGCCTGCGCTACCTGATGTGTCATGTTTTCGCAGGGGTAATCGACGTGACGGTGAGAATGCTGTGCAACATGTTACTTGAAGGATAAGGGGTTGGGGAGTGGTTAGGATGGCAGGACAAGAACGTGCAGCTTATGTGTTCTCTGCTGTAGCTGGTGCTATTTCAGGGATGGAGATATGAATTACTATTCGAGTAGTACATGTTGTTAGCATACAGATGATTATCAGCAACCTTGGACATCTCCCAATAAGGAAGGCCGTGAGCTGACTAGCATTACTGAAGGAAACATCTCTCTCCAGCTCCATCTTTAACAATCTATGTTTTTGAAGTTCAACTATCTACCCCTGTATATCCTGCCCAAACTTGTCCAAGGCTTCAACTAGCTCATCATTCTTACTCTCCACAGCCACATCCCTCGCAGTTCTCCCCTCTCTGTCTATAGCCGTAGGGTCAACTCCTTTCGACAGCAAAAACTCACCCCTCCAGACGGCCCTGTCTCTGTCCGCATGGAGAGAAGAAACCAAATGTAATCTGGATCGCGCAACGACATGTAACAATGTCCCACCATCTGAGGCCTGTGCCGTCCAGTCCACGCCCTCTCGATCCAGTCTTCCAAACACTTCCTCGTCTACACCCCTTCCCTGCCGTAGATCCACACCCTCATCCCACCGCAAATACCCATACCAAGAATCCTTGTCGTTCTCCATGCCGCCGTTGTCTTCAAAGACCAACTCCGCAACCGTCTTGCCAGCGTGGTTTCGCACATTTACATCAACACCACACCCGTAGTCACTTAACATGTCGTAGAACAGCTGGCGTATCTCCCTGCCAAACCACACACCAGCTAGGTCTTCGTCAGCCAGGTAATGCAGCGCCGTATTGCCCTTGCTGTCCCTCGCTCGGGGATCTGCACCCATGCGCAGCAAGTCGCGCAGGCAGCCATCCATCTCCGCGATCTTGACATAAAAGTCGCGCCGCGTATTACAGCGCAGGCGACGCAGCGCAGCGTGCAATGGGTATGTCTCGTGACGGTCGGGCTGGTTTACTAGGGCCGGATACCTTGTACTTAGGAAGCGCAGTGTCCGGCGGACGATGGACGGGCGGCTGCCTGGGAAGCCGGATGAGTGGCATGTTTCAGCGAGGAGGTGGTGTAGTGCATTCTTGCCCTGATAGTCAGTTGCGAGCGGGTCGGCACCGAGTTGAAGGAGTTTGTGGACGACAGTGTCCTCCGGGGCCGGGGAGTCCCACTCCGGAGAGTCCCGGTCCCACTCCGGGAAAGGGGCGCCGTTCAGGCCGCCGATGTTCGGATTCCATGAGGCGTCACATATGGCGGCGTGGGCATGCGCGTCAGCACCGAGTGAATTTCTGCACGAACTAAGAAGAAGGGTGCGTCCTTGAGGGTCACGATGCTCGAGATCCAACGAATCTAGAAGTCCGGGATAGTCAAGAAGGGGTTTTGTAAACGAGCCGTCCTCAAGAATCGCATGGAGCACGTGGCGACGACCGTACTGCAGTGGAGGCTCTTCTTCTCGCTCCTCCTCATCGGGGTCGTATGTGAGAACCAGGGTGGAAAGATCTTTCCCATTCCATTCATCCTCTGCATATTCAGGCTCTCTTCGGCGCGGAGAGTCTTCGCCGGGGAAGACAGAACGTGTGTACAGCCAACGAGGAGAGCGGTATAAACGCTGGGGAAACTCTAGGTAGAGATCTACGCCGTGCTGTATCATTGCCGTAACCATGCGCGTGTGTTCGTCCCGGGCCTCATCGCTGGGCGTTATCAGCCGGGCAGCGCAGTATAGGGGCGGATACCACTGATCGTGGGCTGGGTCAAACTGAGGCGGTGGATCACACGATGCCCAGTCTGGATCGATCTTGGAGAGGAGGTCCTCAGCATCAGGTGCCCGGAGGTTAGGATCGGCTCCGGACTCCAGCATCTGGTCCAGCGCGTCGGGTGCGGCACGCATGGAGGGCATGCCAGCCACGTTAGAGAGGTCAATGGCTGGATGCAACTTCATAGCATTCAAGGCATTGATGGGAAGCTTGAAAACCTCAAGCAACGTGGAGTGAATTGATGTGTTTTTACTGTAGGGGGAGTTAGCGCTATTATAATTTTTTCTACCGAACTAGGAATGACTCACAAGTGATCCAATGCCCTGATATTATCTCAATGACAAGTCTGGCGTATAATAATCTCAAGACCACATGTAAGCTGACTACAGTACACTCCTTAGATTTCCCACGTCTCGAGGCCTGATGAGGCCGACATCGTCTTATCTAGCCCCTTCCGCTGCTGCTTGAGACTGGTGGTAGCCGGGCTTTAATTTGGGGTTGATCATGTCGATTGTAATGACTGTATCGCTAAATGTGTTTATTATCTATTCTTGGATCTCCAGTACGCAGTATTCCGTAGGTTCAGCATCTTGGGGCTGCAGCCGACGTCTAGGGCCGACTTGGGCCAAAGCTGTTTTACCAATGAAGGTCGAGTAATTCCCGTTTTGATGAAAGAATGGAGTATGTGAAAAAAGGACGAAAATTTGATGGTGCTATGTACGAAGGAGGGAATTTATATGCGTGAGGGCTCATGATGCGAGCGTCGAGTCTATGGACAGAGCGATTTCTAGATGAATTATATTATCAGTAGTCTTTATAAGGAATTCGTGTTGAACTATTTAGGCTGACATATTAGTTCGAAGTTCCAAAGCAATAACAACTAACTCCCCTCTCCTTCTTAACTCATCTTGCATTGTTGCCTTATTTTCTGACCGCACCACCTCATTGGTTTCTGTGTAGTTGACAGTTCCAACTATTTCGGAGTCTCAATTGAGTCTATGGTCTGATAATTGTAAACAACTTGATGGGCTGCCTAGATCAACTCCTCTCATCTCCATCTGCCTCTATAGCTCTGCTGGGTGAGACAAGCTGGCACTAAAAGGCCCTATACACCATCATGGCACCATCTACTATCAAAGCAACGGTAAGACTTCAATTGTTGCACCAGAGTGGGTCAGCATGGAGCCAACAAGGCATATTCGGCATACTCCACCTCATTAGTACGGAGTCAAAGGAAAATATGGTACATAATTTGAAGGCTGTGTCGCAGTAAGATGAAATCGATCGGTGGAGTGATGCTACGTAGTGTGTGTGAGAGGCTGGTGAAGGCAGGAATCATCGTTGGATCGAGATGGCCTCCCTGGGAAAGGAACAAGACCGTCCAGTCCTATGACATATTGTGGTGTAGAGCCCATGATGCAGCCTAATAGTAACAAGTCGCACAAGCAGTGATAACCAAGTGAAGTGATTTCTAATGGTTGGCTTCCTTCTACGTGACATATGAGCCCATCGCCGAGATGGAGGAGGAGATGGGTGCTTCGGGCTTGGGGCTTGGGGCCGCGTCATGGGCAATTTGGGACAATTCGCGACGATGGTTGGTCGATCTTGACATCGGTTCTCGTGATGCGAAGCTTGTCAAACCGATTTTGGCATCTCGCTCCGGGAGCTCCGCTCGGGAAGTTGATTGGATTGCTTGATGTCATGGCTCGGCGCCGATCCTCCACAGCCCGCAAAGTGCGAACTGCGTGCCCCGATCATCGCGGGTGTAAAAAGGAGGCTGCAGGGCGAGCAACTTGACGTTATCACTTGCCGGGGAACCGGGATCGATACTTCATCCTGGTTTGAACAGGAAGAAAGGGTGTGGTTGCATCTGATAATGGCCAGTTAGCAACGCTGCAGAATGACGAGAAGGGTGTCGTTCGAGTGTGCACAACGCCCTGCCTGCTTCTAGTTAATCGAGATGGATTTCAGCTCTCGTAGGATTCGGAGACACGTCACGCAAGTGTATCCGCCTTGCCTTTGCCCCAAGTCTTACTTTGAGCCTCGACTCTCGTCCTCACAGCCGGTGAGGCTCTTGACCGCCGTCCGTCTCTCCCTGCATTACAAGGGTCCAAGTAAAAAGAAGGAAGTGCCTGTACGAAGTAAGACCGTGGGGGATAAGGCAAGGGAGAGTAAGGGTGCCGTTTGTTGAGGCAACAAATGGGGACCATCAAGTGGTGAGGAATGTTTGCAGAAGGCGAGGCAAGGCAAGGTTACAGGGATGGTGCATGCTGAGGCTGTGGAAGCTTCCGGGGACCGCTTTCTAACGCTTTTACAGGGGGTTCAGTGAGCCAATGTTGGCACTCTTCGGGGGTTTTAGTGGCATGGAGACACCCGTGTGTAGGAGTGGGTAGGGCACATCCGCGGGTGTCTTACCGGCATTCACAAGCAGGGATGGATGGCTCGCGGTCCAGATCAGCCGGATGTTTGGGACAAGGCGAGACAACAGTCGGATGGCAAATGGATCTGCATTACTCGCTTGTCTTGCATTGATGTATCATCTACACAGCACCGTGCCTCTTCATACTGTACAAAATCGTGCACTGTTGTCTGAACTGTACGGATCCATCCATGAATGTCTTGGTTGCCCTCCCTTCAAGTCTCTCCACAGCCACATGCAACAAGACAAATGCGGCCCTTCTTGTCTTGATCATCGAACGCCTCGAGTCTTGTGTGACATCACCGGTCCAGATCCTTGAGAAGGATTCCCAAGCTACTGCCACCGATCCGGATGGTGGCATTTGAACGACTTGTACGGTATCCTCGACCAGGGTTGCCAATCTCTCAACCGCTTTGTGGGCTGGTGGCACTGGAAGTTTTCCACGAAAAGCACCCCCGGGGTTTCTACTCCCTTGCAGTCGGGGTCGAGCCAGGCCGTACAATGAAGGTGATCCTGCCAGGCGAAAGGGTCCCAGAGGATCATCCCCCGGGCCGGGTAATAAAGTGTGTAGCAGACGCCGTCCTCGAGGTTTGGCACAGTCTCAAAGAGCTTCCAAATTTTGGGGCTGTTGAAGTTTTTAGTATGGCAGGCGTGCTCGGAGTTCATGACGGTGACATTTTGGTTGCCTGGGCCCGGTTGCGGGTCCAACGTTGATGGCGGAGTAGTAGCCGCCAGTCCATGCCGAACGAGTAGAAAGATGGAGGTGAGAGGGAGTGCGAGATGCATATCCTTTTGTCAGAAAGGTAGATGTTGTAACAAATTTCTGTGTTGGTAAAAGTACAAGAAAGAGGTTCTCAAGAAAATTATTAATCCATAGGGCCAACAAAGTTTTCTGCTTGTGTCCGCCACAAGTGCATCTCAAATAAAAGGCTATCAAACTTTCGGTTCCGTAGTTTGTGGTCTCTCGGCTCCGGCGCGGGTCCTCCGAGATCCGATGGTGGGGCCGAACGGGACCGGCACCGAGCAGACGGAGAATCGACATCGGAGACAGGCATTAATGAGAGATAGCAGAAGGACGCGCAGCATGCTCCGTGGAGGAGTTTGGCATGTCAACAAAACTGCCTAATAAGATGATTTACGCGCGGTTGGGATGCAGTGGCCATGTTGGCCAACCGGCAGAAATACAGTCACGAAGACAAGGAAAGACAAATTAACCCAAATTTGTGAATTCCCTTACCGAATACTCTTAAAGAAAGGACATTGCTTCTGATTCCCCCATCCAACGTTCCTCCCCAATTCTTCCCTTACGTGTTCGCCGTTGGTTTAGAATTCAGAAGAGCCCAAGCCTCGGAGGACACATTTAGATGAACTTCCAGTCCGCATTCCCGCGACCAACACCCAAGTTGTTAAAGATCCTCGTGAAAGCAGCTGGAGAAAGATCCAAGTCGTTGTAGGCGCAGCCCTCGCATCGGTCCACAACCTTCACGTCGACGGATTTTCCGTTTCGGGTGACACGGATCTTGCGGCCACAGAGCTTCTGCGTGTCGTAGCGGCGAGCACTAACAGCAACGATCAGGTCGTTGTTGCCGTTTCTCCCGCCGCAGGCACCGAGGCCAGGGTAGAACCAGGTGATCGAGCCGATTTCTTGGGCGTTGACTTCTTGAGTATCGACCTGTTGAGCATCGACCTGTTGGTCAGTGGGGGCAGCGGTGGTGGCGCAGGCCAGAGCGAGGGCCGTGGTGACGGTAGTGATGAAAGAAACCATTTTGAAGGTTGAAAAGAGAAGTTTTAAGTGCTTGAAGGTTTAGAAGAGCTTGTGTGCTTGTTTGAGCTTTAGCGTATGAGGGTTGATGATGAGGGAAGAAGCAAGGCAAATCCTCAAGGGCATAGAGTGTTCTTATAGTTGAGCTCCGGACAGCTTCATCAAATCTATGAACGTTTGCTGTTCCACTCAGCAGTGTGATCCATCTCACATTCAACTCGAAACTCGTTGGTTCAATGCAAATAGATGATTGCTGCTACCAGGATTCTCAGCTTCACATATAGCCAACAGCTTGTTGATGGTCACCAACTCACGGTGTTCAAACTCGATGTAGTTAGCAATAACAGTCGAAATACCTACGAAGGCTTCACTTGGCCGTCACAGTGACCGATGTTACTGTGAGTTGGTTGGTTTAGAACGGAGCAGACTATACCCAAATCTGGCGAATCTCTCTCATTTGGATGTAGGAAGCTGAAACACCACAGCCCCGTCTGTCAACCACGTCCAGAACCTTAAGTTAAACCCGCATTCAACTGTGACTCTGGAATCTCTTTTGTTACCTAGTTCTCATGTATTTAGCAGCGAGAGTTTTCTTGTATGATCGAAAGAAACTGCAAACACTTGAGAATAGAGCCCACTATGTTTCACCAGTATGGGTCGACCGCTTCTCCCCACACGGAGGTGCACCATAGCTTGTCATTGTGTGTTGAAACAAGCCTGGCTCGGCATCATTGGTGAAGAGGACGCCCCAGTTCATTGAGATCGATTAGGCAGATGCGAGTAACATTGCCCCCAGAAAGCACGTGGTCCACGGTTAAATGATCTTAGTATTTGGCCAACAATAGACTGTGTAGGACTATTCAGATACCCAAATTGGAATATATAGCAGGTACAGGGCCGTAAAATGGCCAGTGCGATGGTGCAATGGTGCATGAACTGTCAGGGCATGTCAAACTGACCGAGCCAACAGTTCCGTACTTCAGTTCGCCTGCAATTTATTGAGATATGTGATTTAGGCGACGACATGCTGTGCCATGCTGTGACAACAAGTGCTGCTTCATGGGCCTAACCAAAGCGCTTGCACTGCGATAGAAGGTTCTTTATTTGCTTGTTTGTGAAGCAGAGGAGCACATCTGGAACCAACATGCAGGTAATGATTGACTAGCAACCCCCCAACTCAAAAGTTCTTTGACATTCAACTCACAGATTCCATTTCTCTACTGTGATATAGCTTCGTCTTGTTCCTTGGCCATGTGCTGAAACGGGTACGGGAACCAGGCGCTCCGGCCCACGACGTCCGACCGGGTCCGATCTCCGAATTTCGGTGCCCAAAGAGTCACTTGGTTAGGTAAGGACCGGTCCTCCAATTGGTATCCAGCTCTTATCATTTGAGTGAATTTCGTGATAATATTATACCATCCTTATCAGATGACTCGTTCAGGTCCTGATTTTTATCAACTTCATAGTGATATTTAAATAAGACTGGGGCAGGATCACATTGGTGGATTCTCACTGCATGCATTTGCTATCATTGACTACCTATGTGGGTTGGTTCAGTGGCCTGATATCACCTCACACTGCCAACAAACACCTCACTGACAATTATCCAATCAACATCCACAGAGTCGACATGAGCAACATGAAGAAGCCAGGGTTTGTCTTTTCTCAAGTCACAGACGCGTCAGTGGCCGGGAAGTACCTCTCTTCACTGCAAAAACTCCTCCAGCATTGCGTTAATGACGAGCCGCATACTTCGTCCATCGGCTTCTTTGCACCGCTTTCCGACCATGCAGCCAGTATCTACTGGCTGGATCTTCTGTCTTCAGTTGTTGGTCCTAAGCCAACAACTACACTCCTTATCGCTACAGCGGTTGGTAGCGATGAGGTGATTGCTACGGTTCAACTCGCGAGGGTGCCGAAGGAGACGCACGCCTACAAGGCCGAGATCAGGAAACTGATGGTTCACCCCGAATACCGTCGTCACAGCCTTGGGCGCGCCATGATGGAAGAAGTAGAGAGCATTGCTCGAAAACAGTTTGGTCTGGAGCTGCTGGTCCTTGATACCTCGAAGGAGACTCCAGCCCGGGAGTTTTACCTCAAGACAGGGTGGACAGAATGGGGAATCTGCCCTGACTATGCGAAGTCGGCTAGTGGGGTGAAGCATGACTGCTGTTTCTTTGCTAAGAAGCTGGATTAAGGAAGGCAAGAAAGGAATCATTGGAAGCGAAGTTGCTAGATAGCATTGCACCGTTTTGTCCTCCTCGTTGTCATGTATATGATATGACCTCTATGATAGACCGAGACGGAGTTGCTCTTAGGGGTCGTAAAACCTGCATTCACAAGGTATCTTTAAGGGCCTTAAAGCTTCTAAGTACAATTACTCGCTGTTCATATTGAAAAGATTTGGAGGCGTCGTTCTGGTTGGACATCCATCGCCGTAAACTAGCCAGTAGGGGAGTTCGTGCAGAGACGGCATAGTAAGTCATCCGGACATGATGTTCGTCAATGGACCCAGCTCTGCAAGCAACTCGCACATGCATGACCTTGTGAAATACTATTTAAATATATTCATGTATTTAAATTCCCATTGCGCATCTCCTTGAAGTAGTATTCCCCGGTGAGTCTTCAGTAGGGTCAAATCTGTGGTGCCGACTCCCGGCTCCGGATCGGCCGGTTGTCCGGGACCCGGAGCCACTAATCGTCGGAGCGACGCCGACTGCACCTCTCGGAAGCCGTCTCAAGACCTCCGAAGTAATTGCCTTTTAGGGAGTGCTCCCTAGCCTAAGATTCCGTCCTAAGAGGAGCAAGAGATACGTACGGAGCATAGCACTGTGGAACACGGCGACTTTCCTTGACCAATGCTTGTCAGCATTATTACTCCTACTACCGCTCCGTACAGGCCCGTGACTTCGGTATTGCTACTGCGTTTTACAATCATTTGCACAGTATTACGAGAAGAAAAAAACCGGCGATTTCAGATCGAGATATTAACAGGATTCATCAAGAGTGCTATATCCATCAAGAGGTCTATATCCATCTACCACAGGCATCCCCATACTGACTTTTCACTTTGACTAAGACGCCAAAATACATCTCCTTCTAAAGAGCTCGAAATATTTGCAAGACTACCATCTCGCTAAAGCCTCCAAGCCTCTCCAGGTGATGCGGCAGTGTGGATCTTGTGATATCCATCACTGATGCCTATGGACTACTGTTTTCAGAACTTGTTTAGGCAGGCGCTTCAACGGCGGCAACTCTATTACGACTCTTCTCGGGCTTTGGTCCGGATACAACGGGACAAGAAGCCGACGGGTGACAATGATTCATGTTCAGACTTGTCGTGATGATATCCATATCGGAGAAATGAATCGCCACCAGCTTAGTCAATTCACCGATAAAACTAGAGAAATACGTATTAACATTCATTCCAGTCATTCTAGGCAGCTCTTTGACTGAATTAAAGTTTCGGCCGAGCTGGTATCTTCTCCACGTACCGTGAAGGTTTCCGTAGTGGGCACCTTGAGAGAGAGATCAACCCCGGAATATCGCCGTTGCTTAGTGCCTTGAACAGAGTTTATTGAGGCTCTACAAACGGCCTAAGTTCATTATCTATCCATGATCTAAGTCCGCGAAGTCGTTGATTGGCGAATGGTCACAAAGTTATCACACGAATCTAAAGTGCTGATCGCAACGAGATCTTGTTAGTCAAATTGACTAGCAAAAGGACCTCCCTTACAAAGTTTTTCGACTAGATTTCCGCATACGGTCTCGGGGAGAAGTGTGTTTCCTGTTTCTGTCACCGAGAACTAGAGTCTTGGGATCATCACAACACCAGCAGTCAACTCTAAATCACGTCTACCAACGTGCATAGCCATGGAATCGCCCTAGGTTGCCTAAGTTCAAGCATTAGCACAAGGTACAGCTGGAACCAACACAACAACCCAGTATCTTGGGCTGTCCGTCCGTCCGTCCCGTTTTGTTGCAGCACCGGCCTTGATTCCATTCCACGGACCCGGGTCCCCGCCCCAAGCCTACCGCATGCTATCACATATCGTCCACAAACCCGCCCCCGACAATACCGACAAGTTGTTCAACCTAAACTCTACAAAGGGAGTAGTACTAGTATTACTTCTAGGGCCAACGAAGTGTTTCGCCCCGTTGGCTCCGGGGACCGTCAAGAGGTTAGTGCCATCCCGCTCTTAGCAATCTTCCTAAGCTCATAACTAGTTAGAGTTGCTTTTTGAGTTTTGCTTGCTAGGTATCACATTCTGCCTCCCTCTTGTTGGTTGTCTCTTGTTGCTAGTGAGCGGAGCCGGCACAGTAGAGCAGGGAACTGGAAAAGTTTGTTGGGCTGTCAATGTTAGGCATCTGTCTTCCCGGGAGACTAAGCCCCCATTCCAGAGCAATGGCGCCGGGTCGTTGGTGGCTAACCGTTGGGCCTTGGGGAAATTGAGGTAATTGCCTGAGAGAATTTGACTCTTGCTGGGGACGGAGATTTGGGCTTCAATATGAATGCCTATCCATCAATAGTACTACTCCGTACTTCATAGTAGTATTCCAAATGCGAAAAGTGGAGGCGGGCGGCTCCGAACGGACCGTGGCTCCGGATATACTACAGCGGTTATTTGTCTGACTCGCGGAGTCGTTTGGTCACCACCATCATATTCTTCTCCAAGAGGCGTTTTCTTTGTCATGGCTAAACTACTCCGTGCTGTGATAGGAATGGCATCCTCGCTTTCGGCTTTACAAGTCATCTCCACACCATCTCCGCTCTTCGCTCTCCGCCGGCCGGCGGGTGGCTCTACGGACTCCCGTAGTACCGAAGGGCCCAATAATACACCAAGCTCGGAGGTGTCAGCAAATAAATCTGCCGCCTAGGTCCCTCTCACTCGCTGAGTCGGCTGGTTCGGACTCCTCACCTTGTCCAAGCTAGAGGTCGGCAGTTCCTGGTCGCTCTCTTATCGGGCTTCCAAGCTTCCAAGTGACCCCGATAGAGCAAGGGTCTTGTCCAGCCCCAAGCCTCATCTCAGGTCACGAAGTAAGCCAAGTCATTTTCCGGGGGATGAGCGTTTCATTGCTCTTTGCGACAAGTAATTTACTTAAACGAGCCAAACGCATCAGGCATGTAGTTAGTAAAACTAACTAACACCGTAACGAGTCTGCTTGTGTGCCTGAGCTGACCATGCACCGGAGCCCAAACACTTGCAATTATAGACATGTACTTAATACATGCTGTAATATCCCACCTCTTCGCTTTACGAGCACACGAAGAGGATGTTCAATAGCCTAATCCCACTAATTACTTTAAGCAGTAAGCACCGCATGTGACTCCTCCAGATGTCGTGTCACAGCAGCAGTAGCGTCGCCAAAACTCCGCCTGACCCTTCTGGATGCAGTTTGCATGTTGGTTTGGGTGTACATACGTGGCGCCGGTAAAGCAGTTCAGAACGCCTTATGGTGGAGGAGGACCTCCGCGCGTGTGCGTGTGTGTGTGTGTGTCAGGCTATAGGATGCATGGGACGATGGGACGTGCAGTCCATGTCCTATCCTGGCCAGCAACGCAACATGGTTGCTCAACTCCGCTTCTACTACGGACAATATTACGAGTAGATTGCTCTGCAGATTCATAATTCTGAATAAGAGCATGTGGCCTAATACTTCGTAGTGAGTGAATGAATCTTACAGGCCTATGAGACAAGCCGTAGTCACAAACCCCAACCCACACCATTTGGCGCAAGGGGCATCCATCACAAACGCCTCGTTTGCTTTCATCAGCTCTCTCCAACGTTTCCAGCGTCTCCCCAGCAGGCGGTGAGATTCCGATACGCCTCAACTTGCGATGCGTCTGGGGGGAAGGCCTGCCATGCCATACAGGAGAGGGGTCAATATGCAAAGCCACCTTTCATCACAACAGAAAAACGACACAAAGGCAAAAGAAACGACAGGTCGATGTCGAGGCGTTAGAATCTTGGAGCTATCTCTGGTCTTCCGCCGGGCGCCATCTCTGGTCCACCCTTTTCGATCCGTCTTACAAGCCCTTGTTTGTTTTTTGGTGGACTCTTTCTTGTCTTACACCGAAAGCTCAGGCCGCCTGGCTTCCATAGCTTTCTATTCCGCCAATTACGAGACTTGCTTTTTTTATTCTTCTGCCTCAATGCCGAGCCTGCTGTTCTGTGCTGCCACGCTGCGGCTCGGCCATTTTCTGGTGTCTCTGGTTTCTTTTGCCTGCCGTCTGGCCCCCAAAGATCTTGACCACGGTGAAATACCTTTTCTTTGTACTACTAGCATAGCATGGCGCAACAAAGACGCCGTTCTAGCGGTGAGATGGGTCGAAAGATGGTATGAGAGTCACCTGTACAAACTACTGGCTATTACAGACTCGCTGTATGAGCAAGAATTGCCGTGATGCCCTCTAAGTGAATGATGGATGGCGGTATGATGGCACTGGTAACGAGCGGATGCACTCCGCGGCCCGTTCTATTCTTGACAAGGAATGGGATGGGATGGATCACAGAGCATCCCTGTTTTGGTCATCGTGGGAACCCCATGGAGAGTCACGAACGGCACGAAGGCCTTCTGGTCTAGAGAGACAAGGCCACTGGCTACATCTCTGTGCCGTGTCATGCAATGCTACCAACACCTTGAACGTAGCACGTCGTATGGACGGATTCTCCAGTCCGTGTGACCCTCCAAGTTTGGGCTCAATCTCGGTCGAAGCCATTGCCAGCATTTGCTCATCCCATCGTCCATGGCTCAGCCTCATACCCGGATCCGTTGCCCATCCCATCATCATCACCAACCACGCCTTTCCTCTTTCTCCCTCCTCCCTCTCTGCCTGATCTTGAACGAACCCAAACCTTAGCTGCCCATCGCCCCAATCATCATGAAGCTTTCCACCATCCATACCACCTCGCCTCAACCCATCACCACACGTCCGCTCTTCCCATGATTCGCCCTCCTGTAGGATCTAACGCACGCACTCTAACTCCTCGCCAACCACAAGCAATCTCTCATCACACATCTTCTTCGTCTTCTTTCTTTCTGCCCGGCCACTACACCACTATCGGCAGTCCAAGGAAAGCCCAAGCATCCCATCACCAACGCGACCCTCCTGCAGATGCACCAAGACCTCCACCCAGTCCCCAGCCATTGGTCCATCCAACTCGCCTTGTTATTTTTTGGTTTTTTTATATCCCTCCCTTTCTTCCTATTCCCCACATCCACTCACACCCTTTTTTCCCATTTCCGCTAAGCCTGTTGGACAACTCAACACGGGGGGTCCACTCCTCCTCCAAGACATAATAAGGCCAATCTCGGCTGGGTTGCATTCACGCTAAGGAGGGTAGTGTGCATTTGGAATGGAGCAATCTCTCACTATCAATTCGTTTATCGTCCGTCTTCGGGGTCCGTGTGTGCGTGTGTGTGTGTGCTGTCCAAGGGAAAATGGCTGCTTGGAGGCCTTCATGCCGCAAGTTCCACGTTGAGTGTGCTAGCTAGGCAGTCCTACATACTACTCCTGCTACTAATACTACTAGTAGTAGTTATTTCTCCACCCATGGAGACACGGAAGAGTCCACTCAGACTAATGTGCGTAGCCCTGCCGTAACGAAAATGGCGCTTCCCATCATCCATGCCAATCTTTCTCACTGGGTCCAAGTTATGAAATGCGGCCACTAGCTCAGGGGAGAGAGAAAGGCATAGAACGAAAAGTGACGGGGGGGAAACGGACACATGCCCCATGATCGAAGCTTCGCGTCACCATCGTTGACGTTTATCGCGAGGTGCTGTCAGCGGCAGCTGTACATGTTGTCAAGCACACCTTGATGAGTGGGCATGTTCCGCGTGACGTTATGTGACTGTCAGAAAATAGTTCCATTTACAGATCTACACGCTTAATCAAGATCGTAAGGCACCAAGATGTCAAAAGGTCCATAGCAAGTAGTGTCTGATCAACGTATATTTCTTGATTTTTTTTTTGGCTTAGCTGGATATGCCAGCGCCTCAGAACAAACGTGTACAACCGCTATTGAGCGATCGTAGTTGGGCTGGAGCCCGTACTCCTCTATGTGTGATCTCGCAATCAGAACCAAAGATTCCCAAGCCCCCTGTTTTCCGTCCGTATCCCATCCCAATCGTGAACAGAGTGAATGAAGCAAAGTGGATGATGAACTAATGCTGTCCATCCAAAACGAGTGTCCCCAACCCATCCCGAAACCGAGGGGGTGATTAAGCTTTTTTTTTGTCATCGTAAGGCTTTCGTGGCCGTATCCCATCTCGTTTCAAAGACGTCAAATAACTCCCCCGTCTCTCTACCCCCAGAGAAAGTGTAAAACAAAAAAAAAAATCTGTACGGTTGTCATCGCATCTCTTGCGCCGATCATGCCTCAGAACGAACGCTTTGCCCAAAAACAAACTCCGCGTCCTTTAGATAATAGTAAAACTCCTCGCTAGTAAAGCAAACAGATGAAGCGGTGAATGGAGGTATTCCAATAGGTTGAGTAGATACACGGCGATGAATCGATCTTGTCGCCTTTTGGTGCCTCGGATTGTGGCACCTTTTTTTTTCGTCGGGGTCAAAAACAGTGTGGTTCGCTTTTCATTTTTTGGTATCGTGTCCAGACGTGCATCCATTGTATTAGAAACAAGGTTAATTCAGCACATTCGCATCAAGCCTGGATCCGTATGCCGTTGTTTAAAACGTGACATTATGTTCAAGTGAAGTCAAGTTCTCCCAAGTCATTTGATCAGTGATCAATGACAAGGAACAATGTGTATAGTCCTGGCCGGCAGTGTTGCTCAGAATGGGAAAATATTGTCACAGATGTTGCCACTCTGTTGTCAAGCTTAGTAGCAGCTTTGGAATGATGAAAGGAAGGAAACCTGTTGGTGAAATGGTACAGGGTGCTGCATTATAGGCACCTGCTGAACGTATTTGACAACCTCCCAAAGAGGGAAGAAGGATTTGGGCTGGCAGGCCGGCACAGACATGGGTGCCTGTATGGGAACGGGGATCTGTTGGCAGGACATGGGCGGAAGAGGTGCAGCCACAGGTACAGGAAGAGGTGCAGGTACTGAGACAGGCCCAGTATACTGCTGGGGAATGAATTCCTGGCCATGGTAGATCGGATGATGATCCCTCGGTTCCTCTGGTTCGTATGTCTGGGGCGAGTATTCCTGCGACAGGTCCTGTTGCTCCTGCATGAAATCCTCGTCAAGATCGTCAATGGTGGAGCCACTCGAGGTGAGAGAGCCCTCATCAGAGGACGTGGAGGCAGGTGAAAGTGGCGAGTCACACTCATAGTCGTCGACTATGGCATCCTCGTTGGAAACGTATTCAGTGGGTTGGTCTTGTGTAGGGGGCTGTGTAGGCAGAGCCATGGAAGGCGCAGTGAATTTGGAGCAGGTCATGATTCTGCTCCGAAGTTCGGGAAGAGTCACACGGTGCTCAGGGTTGGAGTGGAAAATCCTGCCCAAGATATCATTCAGTTCATCCGTCAACGGAAGAATGGTCTTGAGGAAGTCCGGGGATCGAGCATAGGCTCGATAGGTGGAGTCCTGGAAGGAGGCCTGCTTCCATGGATTGCGTCCGCATGTAAGGTTGACCAGGATAACTCCCAGGCTCCAGACATCATTAGGGGCGCACATGTAATATGGTTTTCTGGTACAAGGGTCCAAGCACTCTGTAGTTGAATCATCAGCCCAAGCTCTTGGGGACGAAGGGGGTAGGGTAGCCAAAATACCTGGACTCATATAGAAGGTTGAGCCGCATCCATAATCCTCGGAGCGGTCCTCGGAGGTGGCCAGGCCAAAGTCTGCCAGCTTGACAGTCTCGCCATTGTCCGTTACCAGGATGTTCTCAGGCTTGAGATCCCGGTGGTAGATTCCCAGGTTATGGCAGTGCTCTACAGCGTCCAGGATCTGGAGGAACACCTTCTTGGACAGCTCGTCATTACCAACATACTGGCCGTGCTCTGTGATATTCAGGAACAGGTCACCCTCAGGGCAATACTCAAGAATAACATAGATGCAGTCAGGGTCATCCACAATCTTCAACATTGACACAACGTTGGGATGTGCCGATGCAAGATAGTGCAGGCGAATCTCTCGCTGCTGGTAGGCAATCTGGCGGCGTTCCAGTGGTGTCCCATCGGCATTGAACTTGCTGAGGCACTTGACGGCATACCGGACTCCAGTCTTGATGTCCACAGCGGTGTAGACGACACCATAGGCGCCGGTACCCAGGATATCTGTCAACTGAAGCTTACCCTCAAGCAGTCTTCCTAATCTCTCCTCAGGAGCGAGAGGGACGCATCGGGGCTGGAAAGACCGTGCTGCTGCAAACGGCTGGACGTGGCACTTGGGGTTGTCGTACGCGGGAGAGGCCGGAGGAGTAGGATATCCGTACGGGGCATGGTGCTGCATGTTAAGCGACTTTGGGCTCCAAACGGTTCGATGTTCCTAGGGAGTGTAGGACAGGCCAAGCAACACCAAGCGGGATAGATAGAGAGATTAAATTAAGAAAGAAGAAAAATCCCTTGGAATGGAGAGAGTAGTAGATCCAACGGAAGAGAGGTGCCTTTGGGGCCGTATCTGGAGAATGAAGAGCTGCGGTTCTGGTGATGTACCGGAAGGTCGCAATGTACGGAGGACTTGACGGCCGAATAAACGGGTCAAGCTGTAGTAGAGTCGCCGTAGGTCACGATCGTTGCGGGTAGTCGTGGGTAGGAACCGAGACAGACAGACAAATAGTCTTGGATAGGAGGAGGGAGGCGACCAAGGACCTAGAGTCCGGAAGGCGAGCGTATATGAGAATAGGACGTTGAAGGAATGTCGTGAAGTGGTGATGCATGCAATCGAGAGCTCGGCCGAAAGTGGGCAACATGAGGTAGATAACAAACGGGACCCTCGTAGGCGGATGGATCCTCGCACTTGAAGTTTAGGCCGGCGAGGCGGGCGACCGGCCTTAGCAAAGTACGTACTCCGGCGCCTCGGGGCCCTGCGATTGCGTGGAGCATCCCACACCATGGATCCACCTGGACTTCAATCAGACCCTGGTCCTGTTGGAAAGATTAATGGCATGGGCACTGTCTTAGCCGGCAGGGGCTAATGCACCAGCTATTCTTAACCTGCGCTGCAAGGTTCGCCAGCCTTGGGGGGGCGTCAACTAAAGGGCAGGGATCGTGGCGTGGTGACGCTGAGCAATATACGAGAAGGCGAGGATGCTCTGACACACCAAATGAAAAGGTGGTTCGTTGTGACTTGTGTCATCCGCTCGCTGCCCTCGCCCTCCCCTTTCTGGACAGTTTGCACTAGCGACCATCGTCCCACACACAACGTCAGCGATTGTGGATGAGGCACCACCCAGGCGACTCCAGCCCCCGGTCCAGTCGGCTTCGACGGTGTCACTCACGGTGGGAGTTGTGTTGTCGTGAGTACGAGAAGAACCGCCGTAATGGGGCCAGGTTGTCGGGTCTGCGGCTGGCCACAGCAGTCTTTGTCGACACCACCCACCGTCTGGCGAAGCGTCATAGTCAACAACCGCGTGACTTGGCATGGCTTTCTCTGCCTGCAAAGGTGAACGGAATTGCTTGACTCGCACACGCAACGGCAGCTCGTCTTTTGCAGGCTGTGACTACCGGAATGAGACAGTACTGAGTGACTGTCATGCCACACAAGGTTTCCTTGGCGGGAGGCAAAAAAACATCTAGTACAATGTACTCGTGGTCTGTAGTTTGTCCCCTGCGTACAAACTGTGCTCCGTAATAATAGTGAACTTGCCTGCCAAGATGGAACGGGCGCTCAACCCTTTGGTCGTTGCTGGAATCTTGGTGGAACAAGGACAACACAAAAAGCCCTGACCAATATCAGCAAGCGGAGGCAATGCCTAGCAGATGTGACGCTAGATTAGAATGCATGAAGCAATGCTGCCTATCCGCCTGTTGAGAGTTGCTTCGACCAGCCCTCCTGACACGACCCAGAGTCTGCCTCATACATTTCCAAGCAAGCAGCACGCACTGAACAGCACCACTCCATGGGGCGGAGACGCTCTGTGCTCATCACTGACTGCAACCGGCTGGCCACTTCAACATTGTGGCAACCGTGCAGCCAGGTTGGACCAGTGATGGGTCGGCAGGGTGCATTGCATCGCCCAACTGGGTTGGCATTTGTGCTCCTGCTGTGCACTGCACATGTGCATGCATACTGCTCCACACAGGAGACGATATTACTGATCGCTGACCAATGAGCAGCTGAACGACGAGTTATGCAAAGGCTGGACCGTGATCGTCGCCTCCTGTTTGACTTAGCTGAGTGGCTGAATATTATGCCGTGCCCAGCTCCATACCTCACTCAGCACAGTGTCGCCATGCTTGTACAGTATGAAGGGCCTGGGGGGTGGTATTGCCTGCTTCTATTACTCCGTACTCCGTACCTCGTAGGCAAGAAACGTGCCGCTGTGTCAAGCAAGATTCAGGAGAGACAATCCCGAATTGTGATTTGTAAATGCAGAGAGCTCGGCAAAAGATGGAAACACACGGCCCCAGTCTGGACTCCAGCCTGAGAATGCCGTGCGGCGAGTACTACGAGTACTTGGTAATAGTTCTAATAATATTAGACGCCATGTGGTCAGGAAAGCAGGTCGCAGGTCGGCGGCAACGAAGATTGTGCCTCCTGGCTACTGGCTGTCTGTCTCTGATGGATACTACCACAACGTTGAGAGCCAAGGCATTGGCGCCCTGCTGGCAAGTAGTAGCAGAAGCGGCCCTCCGTGTCGTCGTCCCCACAATCTCGTCCGTATCAACAGAGGCCAATACAAATATCGCCCGCACCTGCAGGACTGCTGCAGAGCGTGCCAACCTCGACCGATGGTCCCGGACGTTGGCCAAAAGCAGAGAAGCCTGCATCCGGATGAGGCGTCTGATTGGGGCATCCGGCCAGGCACTGCACAGAACCACACCATCCCACAGACTGATTGATCAACCATTGGTCTCCGCGGCCACGACCCCACTGGTATTCATGCAACCCTCGCAGCCTTGTTTTGTGTCGCAATCTAAGTCGACAGGGGGGCCCCGTCTTGCTGCCGAACAGTGAGGCTGTCCTCTGGGTCTGTGAGGTATGGGCTGCAGAAGGAGGCGTCCAATCGAGAGGCCATTCGGTGCCCGCCGACGGGGATATTGACAGTCAACAATCTGATGCATGTTGGTCTGCATATTCGGTGCGCATTCCATCCAAGCTTTGGGTGTTGAGATAACATGTATTATTGCTGCTGCTATTGCTTTGCTGCATGTGAGGAGGAGGGCGACGGTGGCTGTCAGTTAATCTGCCTGCATATACTACGAGTACTTCGTACATTGACGGCAGCCTGCGAACAAGGATTCTCCGACTGAGTGACTCCGTCTCGTGATGTGCCGCGATTTTTCTTTCTCGTTTGGAGCTGTTCTTCCATTCGCCAAGGTGGCCTGGATGGTGATAGGCGTAGATGGCTGAGGTTCGTTTGGATCTCACTTGGAACCCTGGCAGAAGAAGACAGACAGTGTCTCACGCCTGTGATTGGCCGCCCCGTGCTCCGTACAGTGTCCAGAAGGAGTGCGAGCCTCTTATCCGCACGCAAGGGTACGAGCTAGTACCACCACAAACAGGCGGTCTGGTTTGTCTCTTTTTTCCTCGCCCTGCGCCTCACAATACTTTCTAGTCTTGTTTTTCCTTCTGCCAAGTCACAACGGGTGGCCCGCATCTAGCCACCTGTGGCCTAGACCAGTTCAGCCACAAAAGTCAGATCCAGACGATGGATCACAGTGAGTGACATGGCATGGCTTTGGGTCTTGGGCGCTTTCAAGGTACTACTAGGTACTCCGTACTCCGTACTCCGTACTATCACCAACAACCCGCGCGCCATCGCGAATCCTCTCACCCGGAAATCTCATCAAATGTTTCCAGGGTCTGTCGATCTTCTTCTGTTCGTGGCAGATCACAACAAGTCGTCACACCTTTGACAGAGCCTGCCTGTGTGCATGCATGGATTAGCAGATAGTCAATCAAGCACGGACGTCTTGCGGCGATTTGGCATTGCGATCCGCAAGCGATCCAGCACTAGTACTTCGTAGCAGCAGTAATACTACGGCTACTGCTATTATCAAGTTTCGCCTTTACGAGTATGTTGTTGTTCGGAGTACGGAGTAATATCCAATACTACTACTTGTACTATATTTCGGTTATTATTACGGAGTAGTAGTATTGATGAGATGGGCCTGAAAGCGGCAGGTGTTAATGCCCAACCACTTTTGTCCTGTCCCCCCTTTACCCTATATCAGACAGATTTTATCCAGACACTGTCTGTTTAGTACTGCAATTACTAGTGTTAATAAGTCGTACATAGTATTAATAACATGATGTGGTAGTATTTCGTATGCACTCCGCACGGAGTTGATTCCACTCAGTGCCCTGCTTATGAGCAGGTAGGTAGTCATGGTAGTACGACTCATCTGGATGGTATGGAAATACTACCCTTGTCTGAATCAATGAAACGGCCACTGTTGCTTGTTGCAATGATCACATCAAGCCAGACACCCACAATGTCTTGGGTTGCTCTGCCACGGCAAAGTGAAGCCTCCAACAAACCACGTCCTTGCTCTCCTGATTCAATGCTCCAGCCTCAACAACGCGCGGCAACGCCATCATTGGACCCGGCTGGGCACCCGCGGGTCTTTCCCGGCCTTCCCAAGAGAAGCAGCCCAGATGCAAGGAAGCAGAACAAGGCAGAATAAAGGGCGTGGAGAGGGGTCCAATAAGATGCCGACTCAGTCTCTGACCATCACACACACTCGTCGTTGTGGCTTTGGCGCATCGTGGCGAGCCAATCCTCAGCTGAGCAGCGCCATCCATGCACCAGAGGGCAACGTGAGGTGCAGAACCTATGGTCCAGTTTGCAAGTTTGGTGTGGGTAACCCTGTTCAACATAGGGATGGCTGGTAATAATGAGTATGTGCCTAGGCTAATATTAACTGATCAACAAGAGTGCCTAGCACACTCCGAACTATCATTCGTACGATTTACCCGCGAAGTCACGCCTCTCTGTTTTGCCTCTACAGGCTAACTCCCGTGTTGGCGAAACGACGAACAGGGGATCTTCAAACGAGTCGATCCAACACCATCAACATCAAGCATCCACTCCATTTGCCAAGTACCGATAAGTTTCGAGACCTATTGCGTTTCTTTTTTGGACCCTTTGCTCCGCATGCGTCTCCTTTCTTTTGTCTTCGCCTAGGACTGCTCAAACGCCATGTTTTGATGCAGGTGTCTCATGCATCGTGAATTGAATCGACTATGCGCCAACCCATGCACTGCTGCGTCTTGTCAATAACAAGCATCTTATTCATTGCCCCAGGGCGGCTATCACTCAAACTTCACTCATTGTGGGGGGTTTCCAGGCTTCTGCCTACTGGAACCCTGCATCATGTATTGCCTACGCCTTCCTTTTGCCTCTTTGCCTTCGCCTCCATCCTCGTGAGATAACCACATGGCAGCATGGCTGGCTATGCAGGCATGTTTGCAAAACGCCTAGCTGCCAAGATGCTTGAAGGAGGCTCTTCATGCGGCTGCCTGCAAGACATCGACGACATCTAGTCCTCCTCCTACTACTATTATTTGCCACTGCTATCTGGTGTCTAGTCGTACGAGTACAGCAACAACAGAGTAACTTCGATCTGGACTTGCTACGTCCGATAAACGCCGTTGCAAGCCCGTCGCGGGCACCCGCGGGGGCTAATGCTGAGCAAGACGCCTCGGTTTCCACAGTTTCCCACAAATGCTAGGCGGAATGGTGTCCGCCTCGTCGATGGCCCTTTCAGCTGCCTATTGTTTTCTATGACCAACAAATTTTCCTTTTGGCTTGGTTTTTTTCTTCTTCTTTCGCCTCCTTCTAAACCCGATTCCACCGGATTCTTCCCTAACCCAGCTAACGAAACACACCGATGGCCGGAGGTGTGGGGCCGGCGAATCCGATCCTCTGTATGCCATGCGATCTCGTGTCCATATTCCCGAACTAATACTGCCTGCCACGGAAGCATGATTTATCGAGAAAAAGTTTTCAAGTGATCGTGACGTGATTTCGTATCTTGCTTTGGATGATGACACATGTCCTTACTCAGCCTTTCTGAAGTAATGGGCCAGCGAACCCCGTAGTCGTACATGATATCCAATCCACATGCTTGCAGGATTAGAGCCAAAAAAATTCAGCGCCATTAATGGACTGATACCAAACCCAGGAACCGAGAAATGAGCTAGCAGTAGTACTACTACTACCACCAGATCTTAGTATTCTGGGAACGCCGAAGAATTTGGCTCTTGAACTCGGCCGAAAAAATCTGGGACAAACGGCGATGCCTACCCTACATACAAATTATCACTTTCTCGCGAACTTCTGCCTAGTAGACCTCTATAGCGCCCGCGGAAGCGGTGCTACGCCTAGTAACGTTGCGTAGAACCAACAGAAATTTGATAGATCAACTTTTCACATTTATTAGCTGCCCGGGTTCCCAATCCCCGGAGCTGGTATGAAGATGGTGTGAACCTGTCAGGAGAGCCTCGTCTTGATCGATCTACTAACTCTGTAAATTCCAACGGAGCCCAAACACATGAAAAATATGCATCCCCTTAACTCCACGGATGGTGAACTCTCCTTGTAGCTAGAGACCATCGGTGCAGCGATGGATCGTGATGGTGCCAGCCGTCTTCTCAAGACCGTTTCAACTCAGCCGCCACTGAAGTCACGAAAAACACGGAGAATAGCCGGCAGTTCGTAAGTAAGCTTAGAAATCGCTCAGAAATAGCATAGCTTAGAAATAGCATCGCATTGGCAGCAGCATTAGATAGCCCTATCAGACTTACAAAGCATGTTGTTGCTTAGCAACCTGGCGGATGAGGATCTCGATGATGGTGTAAATGCTGCATAACGTTGCAGTAGGGCTCCTTTCGTAGAAATACCCATCGGCATTTGTATTAAGATTTCTCACTAGACGAAAGATGCACAGAACAAGGGTAACGATGGCCACGTAACTGTGGAGGCTTTCTGCGGCTTGAGCGGGAGTTGTCGTTGAAGCTAAGACTGCTGCTGCCAATGCTGAGGTAACCTCATAAGTGATTAAGTAGCTTACTTAAGGGTTCAAAGTTCTTTCAGAGTTGCGACATCCGATAAATTGCGGAGAGTTGTTGAAACCATGCCTAGTTGGTGTTTGAACCCTGAGTTGGGAACTGATGACTCCTGACTGGAGTGGTTCTGGCCATTTAGTGATACTCATGCTTCAGTCTTCTACCCCATCTACTATATGCGGAGATTCCGAATCAGAAACGGAGACATCCTATTTCCAATCATATTCTCAGTCCAAAGATACGTGGCGTGGTCGTTCCATGCGTCGTCAGCGTCTTCCACATGTTGACCCATGGCAACGGACAACTAGTGAAACAAATCGCGGACCAGCAAAGACCGCGATTATACTCTGAAACGGCCTACGTATAGCCGTTAAAATAGCCACCCCGAAAATAAATCGCAAAGGCGTTTTGAAGCCCCTCTCAGTTTGACTTGCGCACTGCAGATGCACATCGGAAGCTTGCAATCAGGAGCCGTAATCCAATAGAACGGCCTTACCTTGGTCACGGAAAACTCCCGGGGGTGTTGGATTGCATGGAAAGCCCAATAATTCTACAGACTAACGACGATATTATTTCGCTATGTTGAGTCTAAACATTGCGAGGGACTGTTGAGCCGTTCCCATTTACCAAGGGTGTGTCAAAGAGGAATAGAATTCCGCTTGGGCCGCCTCCAAAAAGAGGTTTATAGGAGTTTACAAATTAATTTTCTAGAACATTTCAACTATATTGACCCTTGGGTTCATTTCTCAGTGCTTGGTTCGGGATGTGGGTGACGGAGCCGCCGGAGGACGGGAATCATCAAACGACTCTTTAGCAAGCACGGGTTCATCATCATCTTCTAAAACATAATCAGTCTGAATCAGAGCTACATACGAAGTATTTTTGGATAGAAGGCGCACCCATCTGCACAAGCGGCGTAGCCATGAACGTATAGTTCCCACGCCCTCAATCACTCTGCTAGTAGAAAAACGTCATGACTATGTATGAACCACTGCCTTATCTCAAAACACTGGTCGAGCAACATTGTTGTAAGCTAGCAGAAAGGAAGCATGCACTGGTGAACCATGTCTCTGGAAGCTGAACCGTCATTGATATTGCCTCAGCCTCATTAATAGCCCCTGGTCGCAGCCAATCAACCTCCCAAGCAATGAACACATCTGTGAACGCCAGCGCGACCTAGCGCTCAATATTGACACCATCAACATTTCATCGTCGGATAGATGGCTTAGATCTATTCTACCGGCTCTGAGAGACTCGACCTGTGGCGCAAGGCGGGATCGGGCTCGGCGCCGAGGATCAATCAATTCGCCTGCATCATACCTGCATTTTGCGGACCGCGGTGTCGCCTCGATCGAAGCTCTGATAAGGCCATGAGAGGGCCAATGGCACTGCCACTGCGTCGCCGGTCAAGGAGTTATGAACTCGAACCATTGTAACTGGTGTCATTTCACACAGAATGGGATGACGTGGTGGCAACGAGTGGCCACGTTTAAGCAGCAGACTGCGCGAAAGTAAGTACAGGAATCAAGAGGCGGTTGTCGACTGGCTGTAGATTGCAGTTCGCTCGTGCCATCACAGCCACTGCATCTCCAGGCCTTGTTATTGAGCGGGATTATCGACAAAGAACAGATAGATGTACGCCGTGCGCCTCGTCTGAACTACACGGCACTTGATTCTCAAGGCATTGCGCCTTTCGTACTAAAGTATCATTCTGGAAGCGGTATCCCTGCTGCGAAGCGCCCGCCTTGGTGATGAATCGAACATACTAGAAGATGCGCAGTATGATCGGCCATTCGACGAATAAAGGGACCGGAAGGCTGACTGGTGGAGAGTTTGGTGACTTGTCCTGCATTCGCGCATGAATAAAGTGACGTGTAGTCTGCCAAGGACAATGGTTCACTCCCGGAGGAAGTGCAATGTCCGGACTGACAGCTCGCTTACCACAACATCGCTTTATTGTTTCCAGATGGAGAGCTTTGCATGAACAACCTGAGTCAGATATGCAAGGTTTTCCTGTTTCTCTCTGTACCACTCCGCCAACCTCTTTGAATGTTTCTGTGCATACACCATCTTCGACTAGAGCCTTCAGTGGCTGGTCACGGCGTGTGCTGTTGTCTTGACAACTATGCAAGTCGGATTGACGAGGAGTCTGCAGGCCGACAGCAAGCAATTATGTGAAACCATACGAGTTCAAAATATTTACTATCCTGGGGCTTCTATTCGCTACAGCATCGCCATTGTGGTACTCTTGAATACTGCTAGGCCTAAGAACAGGTCAAGATAACCAATCTAAGCTCCTGCGCTATGGATGTTGTGAATATAAATATATAAATTATGAATCTATAAATAAATGAATAAATGAATAAATAAACAAATTTAATTTAAATACGAATTAACACAAAACCCCTAGGAATATGTAGGATGTAGGGTGTAGTGTTGTGCGACAAAGAAAGCGGCGACGTTGCATTTTTAGCATTGCGCTTTTCGAATCAGAGCAGAGCAGAGCGAATGCTTGATACATTAGATGAACAATAATATGAATAAAAGTACTTAATAATTCGATCAACATCTAATTCCTGCCGTGGTCGGTAGTCCTGCCAGCGGTTACTGCCTCTCAGACAATACTCATCAAGTCCCAGCCCATGAGCCTGATTTCAGGAATGTAGCATCTAGGATATAGAAAAAAGACGTACTGGTTTGCCTAAATACAACTTTTAATACCAATTTGCCCATTACCGGCCCATTATACCGATGAGAAGAATGAGGGATGTCGCTGGCTGTAGGTTTCTGAGGATTGGAAGTTTCGTACAATCATTTTTGTAGTATCACTCCATTGTAGGACTTTTTGTTGCAAAAAAGAGATATCGAAACAGAAAGGAGTCACCCAATTGTTGTTCAATGAGAAACAAATCATTAAGTAAAAGGAGGACCTCTATGCGACCCTAGACGTCAGTGAAGAGATATCTCGTAATGTATATCCTTACATACAGATATACTCATATAAAACACACTCAAGTAGTATCGGAGCTTCTGTTCTTGCTATTGACGATTCAAGACCTCAGAATTCATCCAGAACTTCATTCCAGTTCATTATCCTGCCCTGTCTTGATGCAGTCGCTCACTCTCCCGACTCAATACAAGACCACGATCGTGATCATCCATGATAAGCCCAACAACGTATCGCAAAGCGATATTGTACATATGATTATGGTTACGCCGCCTCACTCGCGATACAAATCTAAACTGTCATTGACGTGAGGAAACAGACATCCATTAGGCACAGGGTCTCCGAGGAACTCGCACAAACATCCCCAACCATCTGTAACTCTATGCTCAAGCAACACACCCAGCCGAAGCGAGAACAAACATGGCTCCGGGTCCGTGACACGCCAATACATCGTGTTAATGGCAGATGCGCACCGAGAGTGCACGACACGGCTGGAGAACACGGCTTTGGCCTCTGGGCAAGTCTCGATGAACTCCTTTACAAAGCGATGACCGGCCAATCGTATACAGCCTGACTGTTGCCTAGGAGCTGGTCCTGGTCTTCATGGGTGAAGGGCTTATCGCTTTTACCGTACTAGGAACATAGGACTTGTATTCATATGAAAGCATATGGGGGGTTCTCGATGGAGTAGTTTATAATATGGTGTGCGTAGACGTATGTGAGTTATTTCACAGCAGCACACATGGCTGAGAATAGCCCTGACATCGCGACCATGACTCAAAACAATGTATTCGAGAGGATGAAGCAACAAGCCAGTGAAGGGAGTCAACATACATATAGTATTGGTGCGGCTTAGACCTAGGACGAGAACCTCGGTTCTTGTCTGCTCAAACAAGGTGATTGCTCTTGAGAAGCCCCCGACTTACAAGTGATGAACGTATATATCGTCGCCGAAATGTTATCTTTGGTACATGTATTCACAACGGTGTTCTGAAAGCCTTTTGGGCCATCCAGGTCCGCACGTTTGCGATTTCATGCGGCACCATTCCCTCAATAATCCTCACGAGTCGTTTGCCTGCCAAAACTTCAATCAGCACTCTGCAAGTCTATGCTTGTTCCTTGATCGGATACGAAAAGGATTAATAATGACCATAATTTCTTCCCTTGGAGAAACAGAAAACCTTTGCAATACAGTCCAAGTGTGACCTAGGTAATAGTAATAATAATGAGGAATTGGTGGTGATCGTCAAGGATGATCATTAGGCAAAAACGACATCACGACGGAACATTGAAGAACAATTTGTCGCCAACCCTCAGCATCCGAACCCGCTACAATGGCTTCTCAAAGTCATTCATCTTCCGTAGTATAGTGGTCAGTATGCAAGCTTGTCACGCTTGAGACCCGGGTTCAATTCCCGGCGGGAGAGCAGCGACCAATCGGTTCTTTTTTTGCTCTTATCTACTTTGTTTTGATCTCTTGTCAAAAGATGAATTCTTTTTGCATTTGCAATATACCACAATAAAGAATCTGTTGTTGATATTAGTATAGTCAACACCACTCACAATACCCAAAGGGCCGGAGCGTATCGGTAGTGTTCCAGACTATTGAACCTATGGTTGACCAGTGATTATATGCCATGGCTTGCTTTGCATATTTGCTTGGTTAATTTGTTGGATAGGTATTTAGACCACAGGCCAGGTCTACTTGCAGAGACTGATCTATTATTCTGATAAACATACGTTGTATTATCTGTCCTCTCATATTCGGGAATGTGTCAGGAGTTGGGGGCGACGGGCCGTTGTCCTAGTCTTCCTGCAAAAACGATTCGGTCTGCAAATGTCGACAAACTAACAATCTCAACAGATTGTCTCATAAAGTCTTAAATCATGCATCTCCCGCCGCAATTTTGAACCGGGATGGTCAAGCACAGGCTTTCCTGAGGCGGCGCAGCAAGCTGCAGATGCATGGATCTGCCTATGTGGCAGTGCTATGAGCGCCTGGTGACTGTTTGGAGGCCGCTTTTGCTATGCTATACTACGGAGTACATCAGCAAACAACTAACACATCACGGTAATACCATTGACTATCAAGGTCCAACGAATTCTTTGTTTTTTTATTTTTATTTATTTATTTATTTATTTATAAATTTTAATACTGAGGTCCTAGGAATATACGGGCTTGAGCCTCAAGTCCTATTTACCCCACTGTACCTTGTACTACTTTGTAGTGACACAAGGACCAAATATCAAGGAATAGGGAGGGACCTTATTAGTAGTACTTCATACTTCATACCTACCTAGGTTCGCAAACCAAGCATCAAGACACTTAAAACTTCCATCAACATGCCTCGGTAACGACAAACACGGCTTCGGCTCGATTCCAAGCAAACGGTTTTTTGTTTTTTATGAACACAATGTACGAAGTAATTAAGCGCCAGTTCCACCTATGTCATGGATGATACCTTGTCCTGTTCAGGACCTCCAGGGCTGATTGACTCACCGGCCAGGACGCATCGCGGTTGGACGCCTCCTTTGTAGGCAACCAGCAAGGCGGCAACAAAGGCGTCGAGATTGCAACCCAAGTCTCAACTCTGCATTTGTATTAATATAAATGTGTGGCCTAGTTTCGGGAGCCATGGGCTAGGCATCTCATCCATTCATTCCCACATTCATTCTTCACTCCGTCATTCATCGACACAGTCTCAACTCCATCTTGCTTGTCTGTTTGTCCTGGAGGCCGCCAGCCTCCCAACGTCACCATAATGCGCTTCAGCGATATCGGGGACATTGACCGAGAGACTATTTCCGACTTCATCTGGAAATGGCGCTGCAAAATCTTCCCAGGCAAGGATGCTCCTGCCTCCAAGGCGCGTGACATCGACGAAGAGGCCGCCATGAACGGAGACGAAAAGGCCGGCGGCGGCAAGGATCCAGGTTTTGGAACAGAGGCCAATGTCAAGACCATGTACGAGGGACGCAACTCGAATTCGTGCAACTACGACTGGGTCGACTATCCCCCTAAGCAGCTCTCTAAATCAGCAGCTCGGGCTCAGGACAGGGTCGCCATCAAGGTCTACAAGGTCAAGGACCGCTCCAAGCCCTGCATTGGAGGGCGGTTCCCTCTCAAGCATCACAAGATTGAGGTGCAGAACCTCGTTTTGGTCGCCGCACTGGAGCCAATTCTCAAAAAGGAGAATGTCCATCTTGATGTTAATGAGCCTGCCACCTTCGACTACCCCTTTCGCAGTCTGTGGTTCTGTCAAGATGACATCATCGAGCTGCACAGCCGTACCGAATCAGGTGACCCCCTGAAGTCCTACTTGAAGCTTTTCATTCGCGTCCTGGACGAAATGTTTGGCGCAATGAGGATCAAGAAGAAGAACCTCCAAGCTAGCGGTCTGGTTGACTTCAATACGGCCTGGACTCTGTACCCCCGAGGATCAACGCTATACAGTTTCGGTCTTAACGCAGAGTTTCTCGGCAAGGTTGAAGGAACCACCTATGTCAACAGGAGCGGAGATCAACTCCACATCAAGGTCAAGATCATCAATTTTAACGGAGAAGAATTCGTCTGGCAAGAGCAGACTCTGGCCATTTACGAATTCGAAGGAAACAAGCCCATTCTCGAGCTTGACCATTACCCGCTGGAGTTCCATCCCGATGCAGAAGACACCAAGAAGCGTTTGATCGCCCGAGGTCGCAAGGTCCTGGACCTCCAAGGCCTGCAGTACCGCTGCTACAAGGGCATTGCCCTTCATTCAAATGACAATGACATCGGGAAACACAACGTTGAGGGTCGTATCCTCATTGATGTGGTTGGCTATAACAAGTATCACTTGGCGAAAGGAAAGCGAGAGAACCAAGACCCATCAACCCAACGTGTCTCATTGGGATTGTTTGACGATGACGAGGACTCGGATTCCGATTTGGATAACTCCACTGATGGGACATCTGCGTCGAGAAGCAGGGGACAACGACTAGGTGAAAGTGACTTCTTGAAGAACAAGCACCATATGGCACCACGAGAGCAAGAGTTGTGCTTCATATCGGGTATGCTAGGAGGGTATGCTTTAAAGAACAAACTATGGGGTGAGTCTTTTCTTCTATTCTTATGTCTTAAAAAATGGACAACGCCGCTAACAATGGGCTTGTTTCGTAGTCCAATTCTACGTCGAAGATGTTGAGCCCATGGTGTGGAATGATTCCGCCTATTCTCACCTCGTTTATGACGATCAGCAGAAGGATCTCGTCCTGTCCTTTGTCCAGAACCACAACCCTCACCGCAACACCTCCGCAGCCTTAACACCATCATCTGGCTCGACAGCGACCAACAACAACGGTCCACCAGCACCAATGGACGATGTCATCGTCGGCAAAGGCCAGGGCCTCATAATCCTTCTCTCTGGCCCGCCAGGAACCGGCAAGACCCTCACAGCTGAGGCTGTCGCCGACCGCACCCATCGACCCCTCTTTTATCTCCAAGCTGAGGATCTCGGCATCAACGCCGCAGCGCTCGGCGCCAACATCAAACGTGTCTTCGAAATGGCAACCGAGTGGGACGCCGTAGTGCTGCTCGACGAAGCTGATGTCTTCATGGCTGAGCGCAATCCCAACGACATCCACCGCAACGAGCTTGTTAGCATCTTCCTCCGAGAACTTGAGTACTTCCGTGGCATCATCTTCCTCACCACGAATTTGTACCATAGCATCGACCCGGCTTTCCGCAGTCGTGTAAGTCTTCATCTGCTGTTCCAGTCACTAAACAGGGAGGCCCGCGAGACTGTCTGGCGCAAGTTCTTGCAGCGGCTTCTGGAGCAAAGAGAAATTGAAGAGGTTCCCGCGGAGGAAGGTACGGCGGCTGTAGAACAGGCTATGGAGAAGGCCGCATCAGAGAAGCCGCTTGATGATGAGGACATTCACGAATTGTCACTGTGGCAGCTCAATGGTCGAGAGATCAAGAATGCGGTGCGTATGGTGCGGAGTTGGTGTGATCATAAGAAGTACGCCATGACGCTCCAGAGGTTAGAGAATGGCATAAAGGTAACGAGCCCGCATGCGACGAAGGATGGGGATGTGGATAAGGACTTGTACGAGTAGACTTGGCACACTGATTGGTTAGGACTGGCGTTAAGGGGTGATGATGTGTGAAATCGAGCCTATTTTAGGTCTAAGATATTAAAAAAAACATATTTTAATTTTACATCTTCCATGTGTTTACGTGTTGTGGTGGAATCATTCTATCTTCGGATCTTTGGTCGACCCTTCGTCTATATCAATCACAGATCAACAGTATAAGGGCTCATTTGATGAATTGAAAATGATGGAATTCGACACTCTTGCTGATCCCAAGTTAGGTGGGAAAAGCTGTTGCTTAAATACATGAAAACTTGCTAACTAATTGATCATGACCACCCGGATCTAGGAAATCTAGCTGTCACGATATAGTCATTGACTTATGGATCCAGCTGTTGTTGCAAGCTAGTTGGGAATCAAGGAATGTTTGTTGGAATGAAGGAATGTGCGGTGATGTGGAACTATCCGTTACTGAGGTTGACAGTCTATCTACTGCTTGCCTCGGACATATTACATTCAATCAGTTCGACCCGATGTCGGCAAAAAATGATGCAGTTCAAAGTAGAAGAGAGTCGAGAAACTAATGCAGAAATGAAACAATAACTTGGAAGTCGATGCATACATTCTTCAACATCTTGGACACCCCTCCGATACCGGACTAAGCTGTCCGAAGATCAACGTGTATAAATAGGAAGCTTCATGATGTCGATATCAACCTCCAACACGCCAGAAATCCATTCTCCCCCTCCTTTATCTGATTTGAAGAAGATTAATCGATCTCCTCTCAAATATCACGACAATGGAGCGCAAATCCGAATCCGCCACTTACACCCACGGCCATCATGCCTCTGTCCTGCGCTCCCACACTTGGCGCACAGCCCTCAATTCCGCGGCCTATCTCCTCCCCCATCTCACTCCCGCTATGAAAATTCTCGATATCGGCTGCGGCCCGGGGACCATCACTGTTGATCTGGCGGCCAACTATGTGCCGCAGGGCCACATCACAGGTCTAGAGCGATCAAGCGAAGTCCTCATCCAGGCGCGCGAGCTAGCCAAGGAGAAAGACGTGGCAAACGTGGACTTCGTAGAAGGTGATGCGAATGCTCTCGAGTTTGCGGATGAGATGTTCGATGTGGTGGTTTGTCATCAGGTGCTGCAGCATGTGAAAGACCCGGTCGGTATCCTCAGAGAGATGAGAAGAGTGGTCAAAACCGGGGGCATTGTCGCAGCGAGGGAGTCGGATTACGGAGCGTTTGTGTGGTACCCTGAAGTGGATGGCATGGAGGACTGGCGATCCATGTACTCAAATAACGCGAAGTCGAATGGCGGACAGCCCGATGCTGGGCGTATGATCCATGCGTGGGCGAGGAAGGCTGGGTTTGCTGCTGGAGCTATCACGAGTAGTTCGAGCACTTGGTGTTATACCACAGAGGAGGAGATTAAGTGGTGGAGTGGACTGTGGGCAGAGAGAACCGTGGCATCGTCGTTTGCGAAGACGGCTATTGCAAACGGGATTGCCACTACAGAGGGTCTGGAGAAGGCTGCCGAAGCATGGAAGAAATGGGGACAACAGGAAGATGCGTGGTTCACATTGCTCCACGGAGAGATCATATGTCGTAAATGATAGGAGTACTTCTGGAGGCTTGGTATCAATCACACAGCAACTTGAGAGCGCCTAGATAGACGAAGAAAGGGTTGAATTAAAGACTCTTCGACACTCTTAGTGTTTCTAATCTAGGTGGACAAAACCGCTCCTTCAATACATAAGGATTGACCGACAAAACTGGCAAGGAGATCAGTTGAATGTAATTATGAAGGACCCGGTTATCATCACACAGCGAATTGAGCTTTGTCATAGTCTTGTTTGGACGATGCCGAATTCAGCTATGGATTTGTGTGTTGGGGTATGACACTTGTTAACCTTAGTAACGGATAACTCCACATTACGGCATATTCCGTTATTCCTAACTAGCCTGTACGAACCCGGATAGTTAGCAAATTCATATATTTAAGCAGCAGCTTTTCCCATCTAACTTGGGATCAGCAAGAGTGTCCAATTCTATCATTTTATGCATCTGCAAATGAGCCCTCATACTGTTGATCTGTGATTGATAACACTTAGTACCCCAATCCCTTGACACCTTGTCTCGGGATAGCCACGATCTCCGGCTTGCGCGACCTCTTCGCAGCCTTGGCGATACTGACCACCTCGTGCTCCATGTCCAAAACCATGTAAATGTTCTTCAAGAAGGAAACACCGAGCATGCAGTTATACTTGTTAGATGCTCCGAAGACCGTCGTCCACGCGTTTGCCGCAATGCTGCAAGTGTTGGGATCACCTCCCGCGACCAGTCGGTTTGTGGGCCACACAGTTGCCTCGGAAGGCATTTCAACCGTGATCTTGTTCTTGGCATTCCTGGGGTCTGAGATCGTAACAGCCCAGGTGTTGGTCTTGTTGGCGCGCTGGTCGCAAGGCACATCGTAGAATTTAGTTGTGGCGTTGAGCTTGGCCTGAGGATAAGCTGCGATGAGATTCTTGAACGTCTCATCAGGGTAGACAGTGTAAGCTTGGCCCGTGTACAGCAGACAAGAGTCACCCCCTGGAGCAGCAACAAACGAACGATCGCCGTTGTGGCCCAGCCTGAGGTCCGTCAAGGCGACGTTCCATGAGAATCCCCTGGCGGGAATCTTGGTCGAGTTGTGGTCAACGATCGGGACAGTCACGAAACGCCCTTCGTACAGAGACTCATCTAGACCACCGAGGAGCACATTGCCGTTGGGGAACGCATTTGGACCCCGACCTTGATCCGGGTTCAGCCAGATACTCTGAGTGGCACTCTCAATCAGGCCATTCTGAACCATTCTGGGGATAAATGGTGGGTATTCGTGGAACGAGCCAGCCGTTACTGCAACTTGATCAGGCCCAAACCCAGTGCCGAAAACGTTGAATGGGGTTGCGCTTGCAAGGCCTTCTGCCATTGTTTGGTCTCGGGGAGCCAAGGATCCAATGTGCAAGGTATCCTCGAAGTAATCACCGGTATCCACTCCTCCACCACGGATATAGGTGTTGGGTCCTAAATCCTTGAACGTCGTCGACGTCTTATTGGCAACTGCAGACCCGCGTTAGTTAAATTTGTGCTTCAGACACTCTCATCATAGATGTAGGGTTCCTTACAAAGGCCAAAACAAGTGTTTACAGGGGTCTGCTGTTTGCACAGATCGAGGACTTGTGCGTTGGCCGCAGCTTGCACGAATATATCTGAGGAACCAGTGTCATAGATCGTCCGCAGCTTTTGTGGGGGTGTGCCAATGGCGAAATCGAACGTAAAATCACCCTGGACGTCATCATTGGGCTGCCAAGTAAGGTCAATTGAGACTGGCTTTGCAGATTTGGATGAGTCTGAAGCCGGTGCAGCCAGGCATGTCTTCAAAGACTGAAGGACAAGAGCTGACGAAAGTGCCAAATTCTTCATCGTGAAAGGTTTGAACGACCTAGGAACCGACAATCAATGTAAAGACAGGAAAGCACAGTGCTTGGAATTGACAGCTTTGGATCCCAATTTTGAGGAGTTATGGTGTACTATATATAATGGGTTGATGGCACCGAGTAGAGGAGCCTTGATATCAGCATTCGGATATGATAGAGGTACCTCGGGGGTACGAAGTACTACGTCTTGCATTAGTGCAATCCTTATATAAGCCTTAATAATAACATCATCTAACTGGTGGTATTAATTCTTCCATTCTTCCATAATAATCACAATGTAAATTAAAATCATTCCTATTAAGCTAGCTAGTACCCGGACCCTCTATATAAACTTCTTTACAGGGGAAAACCCTTATATCACTGTTCCGATTCTCTAATAACGAGTCTCTATACTTGGATAACAGAGTTTTATTCTCCTGTCTTTCTAGTATATTTATCCCCCTTTTATGTTGAAACTTGACAAATCCCCCATATCAGCAACAATACAGATATAGCTTAGCCTTTCAAGTTTAACTGCATGTCAGGCCCCTGAATTATATGCAAGGTCTCGGCTTGTTGTACCTAATGGTATAACGGCCGGAAGCGTGGGCCGCTAGGTTATTAACTCAATGGATACTCCATGGGATAAACTGGAGAATGTGGTTCATTTTTGCAGGGGGACTCGAACATAGTCTGGGCACGTGCGTGTAACGTTGGTGATAGACAGTAAATCGTAACCAATGACCAGGGTAATGATCGTGTTAACGGCTGGCTAGTATCTATGCTAGGGAGGGAAGTTTGGGGGATCCATTTACCTTTGTCACACTTATGGGATTATATCAAGTCGATACGTTCTCATGAGGTTTGGCCCTTCTGGGTCGAATTAAGTTAACACGATCCTGTTCGACTTATACGTGAGTGGTCTATCCATCGTCTTCCGGACCGGTCGTTGTTGGTATACTCGTATCCAGGCTGACCCGACCTGTGATCATAACCTGGGTGCATAGCTTCTGCAGGCTATTTTATGAGCTGTCTGCTTTAAACCCTTTAACAAGAGCATATTCCGTAGAGAGTAGTATTTACTAACTAGTGCTTACCAAACGTTCCCCCGAAGGATAAACGTTGGGTCTTGATGCTGACTGCCTATTAACAGGGTAGAAATCTCCGGTTGGTCCGGATATATTTCCCGGCTTTCTCCATTTCCGGTAGGATTCCCCTTCACCTCCGGAGTAGGTAGGAAAATGTGCATGTTTGTAAAGAGAGTTATGGAGCAGTTAACATAAGGTATTACGGAGTACCCCGTAATACTTTGTAACTACGGAGTATCCCGTACGCATGTCAGCTTACAGTGGGAAAAAGGGCCCCTTGTATTGCCTAAGGCCGCAGATAAAGCCCGCTACCGGACATTACTCGTCAAGAAACCGCTGTTCTCCGACGATGCTTTCATATACAACTATCAGAGGATCTGAACCAGGAATGGGCCCCAGTTATCGTAGATATCGCCCAGCTCATTGTTCCCTCAGTCAAGAGTGTTGCTGCTTAATGAGGGCTTGAGAAACAGGACCCTTTTTACTGAGTCTCCTCCTTGGCCTGACTGTTCTATTGGATTTTGACGCGAGATATTTACACAGAAGAGCCTACCAGGCTGTCACCGTTCCTTGGTGATGTTCTCACCGGAGACAAATTCCTGCCTATGGGCATGTATTACATGTATTTCCTGTTCCTGGCAAACGAGGTGAAATATGGCATCAGAGTCCTGGAGTCGTTTCAGCAGTCAATCAAGTTCACTTACTGTCATGAGTATTCACTTATATCGTTCTGTTCTGTTTCCTCAGTCTTGTTATATACCTCGCCTACTTCATCCACTTCGCTATTGGTCTCGTCAATTCAATGTGGACCAGTATTAGCGTCCCACTTCTCATTCTGGCATCATGTCAGGTACGCAATCATGTTATGTATGTTATTGATGTCTGCTCAAGTCCTCTATACGCGGTTATTGAATCCCACCGAGCCCTCTGTTCCAAAAACACGTTCAGACCAAGCCCGAGCTAAGCAAGCCATCCACGATAATTTCGTTAACCATGCCTTGACCAAACCCCTAATCCATTCGCCAGCATGTTGTATACGTTCGTGTCATTTGCATTTCGTCTGTATAAACAAGTAGTTACTCTGCCTCTAAGCTCTCGATCGCAAGCTGCGCCGCGACTGAGTTACAGCTTCCTTTGCGACTGCCCCTTGCCCTTTTTTTGCCGGTGACTTGGCTTTAACAACCCCATTAGGGTGGGCAGCTTTGGCGAGAGCACCCTTCGCCGTGACATTCCGCCCGGGCCGTCCACGCGTTTTAGTTTCTGCAACAGCCTTCAGCTTCTCTACCTCTCCGGCCCCGTTTAGCTTGGCGGGACGTCCTCGGGGTCGAGGAGCTGGCTGCGCAATAGATGAAGATGATGATTCTTGCTCTGCTGCCGGTTTGCGTCCCTGGCCACCAGACTCCTTACCTGCTGACTGCCGTTCAGAGTTATTAGTAGCGGTTGGCTCAAATGTGTCGGATTTCTGTGACCGCCCACGTCGACCGGATGGTTTCTCTGTTACATTTTCGGTCCCGTTGGTTGTGTTGTCGCCAGCACTATCCCCACTCGTACGCCGTCGCTTGACCGTAGGCTCTTCTGCCGTCTCCATTTCAGCCCTGCTGGGTCGCCCACGCTTCTTGGGGGCCTCAGCGACGGTAGTAACAGCAGAAGACTTGGGCATTCTTCCGCGTTTCTTTGCTGGGGCTGAATCAGCTCCATTTTCTGTGGGCTGGGACGTGATCTTGTCAATAGTTGTGGACTTTGTTGGTCTTCCACGCTTCTTCGAGTCGGTCGAAACAGCCTCATTTTTTGTGTGTTCGGATGGGGTCTTGCCGATCACCACAGATTTTGGCGGCCTTCCTCGCCTCTTCGTTGTAGTTGACCCAGTCTCGTGCTTTGTAGGCCTAGATGCAACTTTGTTAGCACCAGTGGGTCTTGTCTGCCTTTCGCGCATCGACCGAACTGAGCTCGTCTCCTTTTCTACGGGTTTCTCTTTCGTGAATCTAACCCTCTTCTGTGTCGGCTCTGAAGATGCAGGTTCCGGAGGCTGACCAACATCGGCGGTTGTCGTATTCCTTGGTGGCCAGCCTCGTCGTTTGATCTCAGTGGGAGCTGGTTTAGGAGCAGGAGCAGCGGCTTGTTTTGCAGGCCTGCCCCGTGTCTTTGGTGTTGAAGTCTTCACGGGAACAAGTCGGCTACGCCGTATGGACGTGGCTGCACTTGATGGTGTGGCCGGTTCGCCCGATCTGCCTGGCGTGTTATTCAGCAAAGCAGGAGTGGCAGATTTGGTAGGTGATGGCGCAGAGACACTCTTTGGTGGCCTACCACGTCTATTCGGTGTATCTGTTGAGTCTACAGCTTCCCCATCTGGCTGACGTCCTGGTTTGACAGACGCTGGTGTTGGCGCGGCACTGTCTGTTTTTGGCGGCCGTCCTCGTCTGACCGACGTTGGCGTTGATTCTGCAACGACTACCTTTGGTGGACGCCCCCGTCTGCCAGAAGCTGGTGTCAACGTCACAACCTCACTCTTCCGTGGCCGCCCTCGTTTGTTAGAGGCTGGTGTTGATGTAGCCCCGCTTGCTTCTTCATGCTGGAGCTTCTCAGGTCTGGATGATTTTGTGGTGTTCAACACTCGCTCCACAAGCCTAGACCTCGCACGCATTGGTGTGGCCTGCGCTGGAGTCTTCTGAACTCTGTGCTTCTTTGTCACCGAGGCGGATAATACGCTGGGCGTTTGTGTCTTCGGTGGGCGTCCGCGTCTCCCCGGTGTCTGCATAGCCACGAGTGATCCTTTCCCAACGCTGGCTTTCTTCTGCAGTACCACAGTCCCCGGGGCGGAAGCACGACGCTCCCGAAGATCACTGCCTCCAACCCGAAGGAATTCTCCAGACTCTACTTCAAGCAACTCAAAAGCCGTTCGTCGACGGTTCTTGGCCGACGGTTTAGAGTCGTGAGATTCAGAAGGAGTCTCTTCAATAGCCTGCTCATCCACCGGGAGGTCTGACATAGGTTCTTCATGCACCGTGGTTTCTGGTCCAGGTTCGCGAGTGGGGCTGCTAATGCTGGGAATCCTTATGATGGAACTCGTCATGACTGAGGTAGTAACGCGGACCTCTGGGTCAGTTCTCTCAGACTGATCAGCAGCTGCAGCCGACCGCTGAAGCTCATCAACTGGATACAGTTCTGAGATGGGCGGTGTTAATCGTAGAGTGTGCGACTGGGTGTGTTCCATATCCGCACCAATCTCGCTTGAAGTTGGTGCGTTTGAACCAACTGGATTCTCGCTCTCGGCGCTGCCAGCCCCAGTCTCATCGATGGGTGCCTCCTCAGGCGCACTTGGCGCGTTTCCATTCAATGGCGATTGCGAGCGAAACACTGGAGCATCCTCGTTCTTCGATATCTGGCGTTCTGCTGACCCTTGTCGCGGGGAATCTTGAGATATTGATGCTGCTTCCGGAGCTGCCGATGACTGTTGAGGGGGGTTGGATGATTGGCTTGCGGCCAAATTCGCCGCTAGAATTTTGTCATCGAATTGTTCTTCATGCTCCCGATGGCCCTTTGCATGCAGCGCCTGAGTGGCTAAATAGGCGATGGTTAAGTTGGAGCGGCCAAGACTGGGAGACCAAAACTCCATCAAAGGCGACGGCTCATCGAGTGTGTTGAGATCCATCGCACGCGTGTATCCGAGGCGATCCCTAAAGTCGCATGGAAAAGGATGAAGTTATCAGTCGCAAACGGATGTTACGGGCGACAAAGGAATACGAGTAAGCGTGAGAGGAGACCGCTGACGAGATGTGACGCGACGCGATCAAGACGCGCTATATTCCTCAGTTTGTGTCACGTGATAAGACATTGATATTGGCACCCTGAGCTAAGCAATCTACATGCTACAGCCGAAGTGTGAATGTACAACTACTACGAAGTACTCCTACTTCATACAGTGCCACGCAAAAAGTTTCTGTCAATTTTCTATAGAGTTGCCTCACAAAAGTCACCGAAACTTTCTTAAGTCACCGAAACTTTCTTCACCACACTGTACTTCGTACTACGCATGGATTCGAATAATAGCGCTATCAAGTCCATCTATCCATCTCGCGATCACATTTCCATATGCGGCTAGTTCGTCTGCATTGTTCATCAGGCCTGATCTTTCCAATCCACAGACCCAAAGCATCCAACTTTTCCTTTCCTGGCCTCACATCGCGAGTAAAGCCACGACAAGGCAAATATTTATATCACAGATCCTAGTGACACGTAAATCGTCGTCATCTGTTGGAGTGGCTGAGACTTCCTCGCGAAGGTCTATCCATCTTCGGAACCGCATCGCGAGCCACGAGCAGATGAACATGACGGCCATGGACCTTGTATGTTTGAGACGTTTGTGTATATATATATGGCCTCGGGGGCATCTTCAATCATCATGAAGAGCAGATCACCATCTATCAATCTTCAACAATACAGTACTACGTTGCATTGCCTGCCAACATGGCGCCGTTTCTTTCATTCTTGATATCGGGGGCCGCTTTGGCTTCAACTTCCTTGGCCAAAATAGACCAAAAGCTCCTGGGACCCTCCTTTGAGCTGCCAACCAACGTGCCATCTAGCCAAGTTGTTCAGAATGCTGTCACAAACATCACAGACTCGCTCAACACCGCCATTCGCTCCGGAAAGAGTCCCTTTGGGGCATTCAATGGCAGCACGACATCCTTCTCGCTGACAGTCGTCTCCCAGCATGATGCTGCGCCAATCCTTGATTTCCATCACACTTCCGACGCTGTGAACGTCTCTGCCGGTTCTACCTCCAAGGTGACGGCGGACACTGTCTATAGAATCGGAAGCGTGTCCAAACTCCTCACCGTGTACGCGCTTCTCCTGAACCAGGGCTTCGAGCATTGGAACAGTCCTGTCACAGACTTTATTCCGGAACTCCGCGAGGCTGCTAAGAATATTCCTTCTGTGTCTTCCATTATTGATCATGTTCAATGGGACCAAGTCACAGTTGGCGCTCTAGCGTCACAGCTATCCGGTATTGGAAGAGACTGTATGACTCCCAAGGCGCATCTATCTGACTGTACCTGAGCATCACTAATATAATTGTCGCAGATAATGGCGACTTGGCCACTCAAGATTTCCCTTGGGAAGAAACCGGGTTGCCTATCCTACCGCCGCAGGACCTTCCGATTTGCGCAGCAAATGACTCCCAGGGACCATGCAGCAGATCGGGTGAGTTTGTCTTGAAAAAGGTCATTCATGCTCCATTCGCCAGCTGATATATACTGTCAGAATTCTTTCATGGCTACACCCAGCGACACCCAGTGTTCTTGCCATACTCGACAGCTCTTTACTCCAACTCTGCTTATAGGATTCTTGCATATGTCATTGAGGCCATTGCTAAGAAACCCTACGAAAATGTCATGCTAGATGATATCTTCAAGCCCCTCGGCCTGACCAAGTCCAGCGTGCTTCCACCAAAGGACAAGGGAGTTGGTGTCATTCCCATCGGTGAAGCAGGCTGGTTCCGTAACTATGGTGATGAAGTTGCGTGAGTAGAAACAACCTCCCTTCACCCGCGTTTTCTCAACTCCATGAGGCTAATTATACGCCCTCTCTCTTACAGGACTGGCGGGCTTCTCTCCTCTGCAAATGATTTGGCCCATTTCGGTCGAGCTATCTTCGCTAACAAACAGCTCTCCTCCACGGAAACGCTCCGGTGGATGAAACCCCAAGCACACACGGCATCGCCTCTTCATTCAGTTGGCGCGGCGTGGGAAATTGCTCGCACTAAGAGCGGCATTACGACCGGCCATGTCATCGATCTTTATACCAAGCTTGGAAGTGTCGGGCTGTACCAGTCCCTACTGATCCTCGTCCCGGACTATCAAGTCACTTTTGCCATCCTGGCTGCTGGACCCGATTCCTCCACGGCACTTCATATCGCAACCGAGACGGCAGTGCAAACGCTTATTCCCGCGCTGGAGAAGACTGCGAGTGCACAGTCTTGCGAACGATTCTGCGGCGAGTACAAGCCCGCTAATGTATCTGCGAATTCATCCCTTGTGATCAACGTGGACGATCAGCCTGGTCTTCTAGTCAAAGAATGGATCAGTCGCGGCTCCGATCTTCTAGCCACCGCCCAAGCTTATGCAGACGCTACACAGGGAGGCAAGGTCACGGGCTTGAGGCTATTCCCCACGGGTATCAAGACCAAGGACCAGGCTGCGTACCGAGCTCTCTTCCAGATTGTCCCGCATGGACATGATCCATCGATCCATTGGATTTTTGACCCAACTGCCGAAACGTGGGTAACTGTTGATGGACTCATGTATGGAGAGATTGCGGTGGATGACTTTGTGTTCCATTTTGATGACCAGGGGGGCGTAACCGCGATTGAGCCCCGAGTGTTGAGGGAGGCCTTTCAGAAGGTGAGAGGGTCATCGTGAACTACCAAGGCAAAGAACGACGGTCTCTAGTGGATCCAGATGAACCAAGTGGCTGTTTCTCACAAATCATGCCGACCATGGATAGGTCACTTTCTCAAGAATGTATTCTAGTTTGAACAAGTTAGCTGTTCAAGCAAACGGCGTCTATTTCTACATAGAATTATCCATCATCAGATTCACTCTTTGTTTCGAAACGAAGTCCCCCCTACCAGGACAAACTGACCATCACATCTTCCCAGCCTCCATCTATACCATTCGGTAACCATCGTAGATACACTGTGGCTTGCCTTTTCTCAGCATCCGGATAAATATCCGCAGCGTGCACCCTCTTCCACTCTGGAATCACTAAGCCTGTCTTATCCCACTCCTCCACATTAAAATCTAGCCCCTCCTCTTCTATCTCCATAATCGCCTCTGCTATATGCGCATGCGGTGCCCCGTCCCAGACACCTTCCACATAAGGAAAACTGCGCAGAGCCTCAATGGCCCTCCGGCGAATGACGGGGCAGCGGCATTTCATGCCGACGATGTAAAGTGGGTAGATGATGCCCATGTCCAGAGAGAAGTTTCCATCTTGGTGTTGATGTTTGTTGAGGATTTCAGTAGATAGGTCGACTATGGTGAGAAATTCTGATGTGAAGCAGTCGTAGATGGTCTCTTCGACATATAAGCTGGTCGCCAGGATGATAGTGGCCGCCAAGTGCTTAACCCTCAGCAGGGACATTTGCTCTTTTGTCAACTCGTCCATCTTTGAGCATATATCCCGAGATAAATACTTGGCATGAAACCGTCGAAACTGCGCTTCTAGATCTTGTGCTTCGACAAGAACGTCAAGCGGGATAGATACAGGCTCCTTATATCGATAATCATTTGCCGTTGTGCAAAGAAATTTAAAGAGCCGGCCGTTCAGCATAGTGAGAGCGTCATCTGCCTCTTGATATATGCTTTCATGGCTGAAATTCTGGCTAGAAACACGACCCAGGTTCAGGGCTGGAGGGCGCGAGCCGAGGTATGTGGAAGCCTGGAGGTCTAGCCTTGCAAACGCCATTGTAATTTCGTCTTCGACTGCAAACAAGGCTGTTGGTCAATAGGCCTTGGTGGCAAGATAGGTAAAATATGTGAAGAGTACTTACCAGAGGATAAGGAAGACTCGAGGACCTTCAAGCTGTACTCAAGATGTGTTTGGGCCAGTATCGGGCTGTTGATCTGGAGCTCGAAGCAAATACACAGCAGAGCACAAAGTAACGCGACATTAGCGCAACGACTATCATCTCGTATGAATAAGTTCTTTAATGCCTCGATGCACTTCCCGTAATGTCTCAAAGCAAAAGAATTGTCCTGGGCTGTGTGGGAATCCAACGGCTCGTCAAGACCTCGACCTCCATGTCGCGCGATCTCAGAAGCATGACTTCTAACATTGCTTAGGGCGCTGAAAGCAACGACAGCATGAAACAGTGCCTCTTCTTCATGAACGGCCTGGAGTATCAGTCGCTTCCACGCTTGTTTAGAGGACGCATCACGTCCCACGATGCTGTAGATGAGGCGACTCCGGAAAAGATCAAGGCAGCTTAGTTCGTCCTGGCTGTATTGACTCGATATTTGTGATGGCTGAAAATGAGCCAAGGTCAAAGGCGCTGCGAACCTAAATCCCTTGGGCTCTGCTTGAAGAACCGAAACACCGTCACATATCCGACCTGTTTTGGTGCAGTTGTTGCAGAAAGGCTTGGTCTCGTCACAACGAATCTTGCGGTTTCTGGATTCTACAGTTCAGCCAACAACACAAGGGTATGAAGGATCAAACAAGTCACTCTAGGACGAGATAATGGAGACTTAAGAAGATAGGTACATACCTGCAGGTCCTGCAAGCAACCTTTGACTTGGTATACCGTTTTCTGGGGGCCAAGTGACAGCCTCTTCCTGATTGCATGCTCATTCTCGCATGAATCCCGGGTGGTGAATGGATATATAATATAAAGAGAATACTAGGCAAGGATAATCGAACGAACTCCAGCAAATGTTCATTTTAAAAAAGATCAGAGGCGTCATGAAGTGAAGTAACAAACCAGCATGTCTCATCCTCAGATTGATGGGCGGAATGATGACCCGGCGGCACACTGCGTCAGGCATATACCCCCTGTATTTACCGCTGGAAAATGCCTAGGGGGGGCGTCGTCAGCGTGTGTCCTCACTGGGGCTTAGAGGATTCAGTGCGTGGCGCAAGTGTCCACCACATGCAGCTAGGCTCCATGGCTAACTGGGCTTCAGTCCATCTCCAAATGAGGCTCCAATACTTCGTACAGATGACGGGGTAAACGAGATGGAAGGAATGCATCCATATGATTTATTATTACCCCAGATGTCTGCCCCTGCGTGGTTCTAGCTCCGGGGAATTTTTCCGTCTCGGCAGTATCCCGCAGTTCGATAAGCCCGATTCTGCAAGTTCTGCCAGCACGATATACCTGTTTTGCTACCCTTCGTGTTTTCTAAACGGACTACAGAGTAGAGGAATGTATTTTATTCAGTCGCTTTGTCTTTATTATTGTATTAGGCTTGTTACTGGCCCAGAATAGTAGGGAAATCGCAAATACTACCTATACATGCTCTGTGCCGCCCGACCTTGGAGGTCCAGAACGACAATAGCTGTTGCGATCGTCAAATCTGCTAGCTATGTTCGCCATCCTAGCATCGTGGATACCTGGTTTATGATATACAGACACTGGAGTAGCAAAGGATCCGTGAAGACACCCGATAGCCCGATTTGAGGATCATCTCATGGGCCAACATCTGTGTGGCTTACAAGGCCCAACCGGACGAGGACCCGAAACATCCCCAAGTGATTCATTACAAGTCGTGTTACGAAGCACACTCCTCTTTGAAGAAAACGAATGGTGCCAGGAAAATATCCGCAAGTGTTACACAGCTTCGTTGTTATGCAGTATGCAGGAGACAAGGATAGTGGCCACTCCACAGACACCGCCAGGAAACCCCATTAAACATCTGTTCAAACACCCAATAATAGAGAGGTAATAAAATACCACCAGGACTTCCTTTGATTGAAGTTCTGGGGGCCATTTAAGTTACATCGTAGACGTATGCATGTGCCTGGACGGCCCCTTTGATGTCGGCACGCCGAACATCTGCAGGATCGTTGAGGCAGCTGGCAGCTTGCATGCAAAACCCCCCCAAAACAAACTAAAAATCTATTATTTTTGCCCTCACAATAGGTTCAATTTCTTCCTACATAGTCCCGGGCTGTTGCCATTCATTCACTAAAGCCTGTGGCTGGGACTCACGTTGAATACCCATATGCTTCAGACGAACCCGATATTCACCTTTGTGTCTGACCTATTCACATTTTTTTCACCTTGGACTTCTCAAAGGTGAATTCACTGGGCCCCAAATTTATTTAAAGACTGCCTCGCCTCCCAGCTTCCCCTTGTTTGTGCTTCCCACCTCTTCACAACACCGTCCTCATCGTGACCTTCACGGTTTACCCCCTTCAAGCCCCCAAGTTCCTGAACAGCAGACACCTCAACTCTCTCTCTCGAACACCACCGACATAGTTAGATCACTATGGACACTACAAACCTCCCCGATAACAAGCTGGACAGCTCCGACAGCGACGAGATGCCTACCATCTCGTCCCTGTCCCTCTCCTCGTCTCCCGATAGCCCTCAGATGACCCCCAAGACCCCTGAGGATTCTACTTGCGATATTTTCGGTACTGGTATTGATCTCACTCCTACTCCTCATCGCTTTGCCGATACCAAGGCTGCCTCGTTCCCTGGATACACGTTTATGGCCACCACTTCTAAGGACTCTGCCTCGACTGGCCTTCACCACCGACATCAGCGACTTGACACGGCTTACCACCAGGGAGAACACACTTACGTCAAATCTATTTCTCAGATATGGGCACCACGACCTACCACACCGGACCGTGGCATTCGTATTGGCCGGGAGACCCCCGTGCATATGCGATGGGGCTCCTTGGATGCGTACAAAGCCAGGGGCCATCGCTTCTCCGTTCAACCTCTGACTCGTATCTCGTCCTTCATACCCGGACGCCGTCAGAGTTCCAATCCAGATGACATGACCAGTTGGAACCACACAGACCAGATGACTACTGCCCAGTTCTCTCAACTATCTCTTGGACTCAATGCTCATCTTACCCACGACCATGTTCGTGCTACTGGTGACACAAACATCATCAAGCCCCTTGACGACGCTTCTGGCGCCTTTGTTACGGACGAGTTGCGAAACGCTCAGCTCAATTCCCCGGCTGCTTCTCAGTTTCATGACAACAGACGTCTTCAGAATCTGGGTATCGACGTCCTCCGCCTCGCCCACAAGGAGTATCCTATCAGACAGCCTATTCCCGCTCCATTGCCCATCAAAGTACTGCCAAACAACCACGTCCAGGGCTTTCTCCCTATGCAGGCTGTCATGCAGCAGACGCCTTGCAACGCCTTTATCCCTGACACCAACATCGGATCCTCCAAGTCCACGGCATCTTCCAAGTTCTCCTCCCGGTATCATGGCATGCACACCGAAACCAATGCCAGTGCCGAACATCTCAATTCCGAAGAGAACTGCGCCCTCTGGCTGACCAACCTGCCCCCCATCGTCACGACACAGCAGCTCCTCTCCTCGATTCGCAACATCGGCCGCATCTGGTGCAGCTACATCAACTACCCGGACTACCTCACCCACCAGACCGCTGCTGCCAAAGTCGTCTTCTTCAGCCCGGACGCCGCTCAACAGCTCCTCAGCACCTCGTGGACCAAGGGCCTCTACGTCCAGGGCTACCGCGTGAAGATCTCGCACAATCGCATCAAGTACAGCAGCCACGCCGTTGTGGGCAAGATGTCCCGCTGCCTCATCATCACCGGACGCGCTGATTTTGTCAACGAGAACAGCCTGACAAAGTTTTTCAAGGATCGCTTCATTTTCCAGGTAGATGAAGTTGTCGAGCTGATCAAGGCTGGTGGCAGGGCTGTCGTGGAGTTCAAGTTTGGCAGTTATCGCTGCCAGGCTCAGATGGGCAAGATGTCGCTCGAGAAGGACCGTCCGGTTGGCCTTGAGAAGGTCGAGTTTGGTGAGGATCCGTGTGAGGTTGGAGATACCCTGTCGTCGTACGGCATTGCTGCTGAGCGCATTCAGGGACGAGGCCTATGAATGCGAAGGCGATGGTTGACGCCTGTACGAAAATTAGTACAGTTCAGGCCGAGTGTTTTTTTTTGTTTTGCAACGGTTGCAAATGGGTTTTCTTTATTGTTGGTCAAGGGTGGCCGTTTGTTCAAGAGTTGTTTGCGGATAGGAGCACGAGACGACTCCAACATGGTTCACGGACACACATTTGCTAGCTTGCTTGGAAGTTGTCGATAAAGACACATTAGTCGATTACATTTGTTTCTAAGGGAATGGTACTATCATGAACAAAAAGATTGACCCTCTGTCAGTTTTTGGCGCGACCGCCGAACCAACTGCCTCTTGACTTTCGCTTCTCTTCTTGTTTGTTTCGCTCGTGTTCCCTCTTGGCCATGTCTGCTTGCAACAACATGACTTTCTCCTCCATTTGGTTATCTGTCAGCCATCCTCTTCCACCATCGGGTGAAGTGTCCTTATCTTCTCCACCACTGTAGGTCCCGTACGCGATTCCCAACACAATACTCAGGCCCTCTGCCTTCTTCATGAGCCACTCTCCCTGTCGCAGTCCATCTCGCCAGTGAGGCGGCAGAGCCTTGTAGCCCAAATACGCACCGACGAGGGCTCCAGCAAAGCAAGCGTTCGTATCGGCGTCACCACCTCGCATAATAAGATCGGTGACAAGAGGTTCGAAGACGGACATCTTTTTGGGGAGAATATCCCTCGAAGCCGCAACTTCCCGCATCGCCAAACGCAGCATGTGGATACCAGATCCAAACGTTTTGTAGACGTACCCGATCTTGTACCCATCATCCAGCTCCAGATCAGCCATGTCATTGACCTTGGCATGGCGCCGAAGCTCACTGAGATCCAGCTCTGGCTCGTCCTTCCTGCTGGGGTCCTTCTCGACTTGCCGTTCGCGATAGGTATAATACCAGGCGATTCCTTTTGCAACCATGTCATCAATGTGTTCCTCAGCATAGACTTCTTGACGGACGAGGCCTCGGACCAGGGCTGTCCCAATGACGCATGAAATAATGCATCTTGGGTCAACGTGAGTGACGACCGAGTAATCTGCGGCAATTTGGAACGTTTCTTCGAGGGTTTTGTGGATGCACATCAATCCCAGTGGATGCGTTCGCATCAAACTACCGTTTGGAGCCACGTTATATCCACCGTTAGTCCAATGCTTCCTTGCCGTGCCCTCTGGATCATCTAGGTATGTCTTGCTTCGAACAATGGCACCGACAGTTCGGCCTAGACCAAGGGGCAAGGTATCCAGTGCTCGGAGGCCCATTCGGACCCAGATATGCAGCCGAGATGCGAAGTCCTGGGGATCGAGCTCTTTTCCATCTTTGTGGAGATAGGAAAGTAAGATGCACATGGCATGGTCGGTGTCATCGGTCCAATCGCCTGGGAGATTTGGGTTTCGGTGTGAATCCCGTCGAAACGACGTGGTTTCTGACGCCGGGGAAAGAACAAACTTCCGCGAGGGATATGCTTGGACAGACATGTCGCCAGACAGAAACTCGGTATACAGGCCGATGGCATCGCCAAGGGCTGATCCGAAGAGACAACCCACGATGCGATCGTGCATGGCATCTCTAGCCAACGCCACGAGGGCATCTTGAGATAGATCTAGGGGGGTCATTCTGAAGTGATTTGAGAAAGATGTGGGATTCGTTAATGAGCCCTCAATCCAAAAGATGCCAATCGGCTACTTTTTAACGGCATCTCCCAACACTGAATCTGCTTGGGCTGAAATGAGGCTGATTGTCATGATGAACACAGCCTCAGCTGGGGCTACACTATTTTGACACCGCCGCCCAAATATTTGCCTACACCCTGCTATTTGATCTGGTTCAGCTCCTCTGAATAGGCTTCCATAACGTCGTATGACTCGGAGGCAGTGGTGGTTCATCTTTTGCTGCCTGATTCCAGCCATCCTAGCCCCCGCCTCAAAGCCCTGCCGTTGGGAGGACTCCAATGATGGCTACGAATAAAATTCCACCTCTAGGGCTATGGGAATTCGCGAATTTTCGGAACCATTAGCTAAAGAGATGAGTTATAATTACAAACCGCCTATACAAACAATATTGCGAATGAGTGATGTCAGGCCCGTGCCGCTCTTCGGGAGCATCCGATTCTTAGATCTCCACCCAGTCGCCAGATCCAATCCTGAGGTGAGCTTCCTTCCTCTTTGGGCAACTTCGCAAGGTTAGGTAAAGACCAATCATTTTCGCTGGTGCTATGTATAGGCGCACAGGCCTAAGAAGCCCCCATAGTGTGAGAAGGTTGAAGAAATATAAATGAATCGCTGCATCAAGAATCACAAACAAACACCAAGGAAGAGTATGTAAGGTCGCCATAAGGTAAATTATATAAAAATCATGAAAAAAAGCAATTCGGTTTATACATACAAAGGCTGTGATCTGTGACTCCTTTCGCCATATTACTATGCGTCTTAGTATGACCGAACGAAACTACTTTCGTAAGATATTCTCTGCCGTAGTCGCTCCGTAGAGTCTATCCGACCAAGTAGAGAGATGGGGTGGAACAAAATCAGACAAATCGAGTAACACACTACTTGTCCAATTTCTTTCGAGGGGCGAGAGGGTACGACAAAAGCCCGCGAGCCATAAAAAGTTCAACACTTCCTCCACAGTGGTCGCGTCATTTTCACCTTCCTCAATGTACTCGTAAACAATCGCTAGATAGTCCTTTCCAGGTTCCAGATATCGATCGCGCTTATCTACTCGGTAGGACGGTGCCCACAGCGAGCGAGACGACCCATACAGCTTATCAGCATTGATGCTCAGCCAGCCGTAGCACTGTCTCAGGCGAGGGACTTTGGATATTGTTGTGGTTGGTATAGAGCTGTTGTCTGAAAAGAATTTCTGTAACCGTGGACGGAACTCCTCGGAAAACCCATAGAGATTTGCCACGGCGTGCTCTCGGGCGGCCGGGTCGGCGTTCACCACGATCGGGGACTCCGGTGTGGCTTGGGCTACGGATGTCTCTATCATCTGGAAAAGTGCCGCGTTATAACATTCCCGCTGAACAGGAAAATGGACCCAGGGCGAGATGGTCGGCTCTGTGTCAAAGAACTAACAGAGAGACAGGTAAGAGAACAGGAAAAGGCCAAACAAGAGGGTAAGCACAGACAAAAACTCACTATCTTCAAAGCAAAGGGGCCCTTATTTCCAAATCTAACCTTCCAGACATACCCATCGAGGCCGCCACCAATGCGAGCTCTCAGAGACATTGAATCGAGATCAAAGGGGCATTTCCGGAGGAGGGGTTTCCTGAATGCCTCGAGCGTACAGCTTGGAGGACCATCCATTAACGCGTCGTCACGGAATGGCAGGGCCATCGACCGCTGGTGTGCGCGCCACATGATGGTCTAGAAAGTGGTGAGTTGTGAGTTGTGAGTTGTGAGTTGTGAGGACTGTAGGGATGAAGTGAAGGTGATGTTGTTTGTATGTTTGTAATAGTAGTAAGGAGGGTGCAACGCGCACAGTACAGTGCGTTATACAATGCGAGGAACTATAAATGCGAGCCTCTCAATTTGCTTCGGTTACGGAGTAAGCACAAAGCAGCCAGCCACATTATGTCTGTGATCATATTACCTGCCAGGATCACACGGCTACAAGGTTGACTACGGCTTTTTGGATACTGGGGGAAGTACCAGGCGCACGCTGAATGTCTAAGAATGTCGGGAAATGGCCGATTTTAGAACCCTGGTCGTGAATGAGGCTCATTGGTACGCGCGACCGTCGCTTAGAGTACTGTTACTCCATCAAGTGTGTCTGGACAAATCATGGACAAAAATGGGGGTAAACAGACAAACGACGCATTATTTAACTGGTGAGAGTGGTGGGGTTTCTATCTATATCTCTCGAGGCTAGGGTTTTGGCTGCCTGCAACCGCGCCATTGAACATGAAGCATCCCTGATGATGAACAATACTGTTGGTGATGAGCATACATAATAACGGGCGGCAATAACGAGAATGGCGGCGTTAATGGAAACATCCTAGGCTCCAAGGCGGCATCGATGGGCCATGACGGCATAGATCATTGGTCAACTCATTCTCCACAATCAACCAACAGCATACTACAAACGAGGCTGTGAAGGTTATGAACTGACAGGGCTAGGTGACAAGGGAGTTTCTGGATCTCAGGCACCAGTGACTTGTATACGAAGTAATACCTTCAAATATACTCCAGTGGTTTCTAGTTCTATGTATTCCAGTAATTACCAGTAATTCTGAGAATCTCGAAAATTTCCAAGAACCCCTAACTTCTATTGTATTTATTACTTTGCCCAAGTACTCTACAAAACCCAATCCCAAGGCGTGGAACTGGAATACGTGGATTGATTAGAATCCCCGGTCTTACCAACGGGCCTCATGTGGGCCACTTACACACAAGGCCTTGTAGGCATGAGTCTGACTCTGAGTGTCATGGTAGACTCTTCCAGGCGGCTACCTAGAAGATTCTCTCGGGTGGCACAGAATCATTTTTATTGGTTTTTGTCACTTGGAATATGGTGGTGTTGGTTGAGATGTGAAGCCATAATGGTGTAGGAGGGCAGCGAGGCACACTGACTTCCACTCTTATGTGACAGCTTGAGGTGAGGTGAGAAATATAAATTGTCAACTCTCTCCCCTCTAAACCCCCATTGATCAATCACACAACAATCATCTGCCTCATTCTGTCAACTCAAGTCTTTCTTCGCCTTGGTTTTCTTCATTAAATCTCTCTTACCCCTCTGGCATCTCTTTTCATCGTCTCTGCTCTCTCTGAAGATTTCTATCCTCTCTGACGATTTCTTTCTGTTATCTTTCTCCATCTACCATCTATCCCCTTCGTATTTCCTGTACAGGGAGTTTTCTCGGAAATGTCATCCCTCTTCAACGCCCTCACGAAGCCCAATCTTGAAGTCCACAATTTCGTAAGGGGCGGAACCAATACCCTGAGCGTACCCGGTGTTGTGGTTGAAGAGTGGCGTCCCTGGGATGAGTTTAACTACAAGACACTAACTCAAATCTTCTCTGCTGAGCTTGCTCAGGACTATAGCGGATCACCAGAGCCAAAGTCGCTGGGCCGTGACAAGTACATCTTCAATGAGGCAACTTTTGACGACATTGCCCGAAGATTCATGAGTCCCGTCATCAACTATGCCCTAGCAAAGCAGCAGCGCCCCTGTCACTACGGCCGGGGGACTCGATGTCCCGGGAAGTTGGAACCAGACTGGTCTGTCATTTCGGATTACCATCGGACGGATGATGGGGCATACATCAACGTCCTTCCAGGAGATACGAAGCTTAGTACAAAGTGGGAGCCCTCTATGGTCCATGGAACGGACAACGAATACAAAGAATGGCAAAGGTGATGAATCAAGTCGTCAATTACATGGTCCACAACAGATGTAGGTACGGATTCATCCTCGCAGATGAAGATCTAGTGGTCCTACGGGTTGCGGTCCAATATGTCGGAACAACCATGACTGCTGAGCGACCTTACCGAACTGTTAACTATCAATCCAACTACGCCAATCTCTCATCGATTTCGGATGACGTCTCCGCAATATCTGGTGGCACAGCTGATTCCTCATTCCATGATGACGACCCCACAAAATGGCGATATCAACCCCCCGAGTATGCAGTCATTCCCTGGAACGCAAGCGGACAAGGCGAACTCACCGTCAAGCTTGCACTCTGGTGTTTAGCCATGATGGCTGCCAATGGGGACAGGTATCTCAATTATTCATATCCCGACCTAGATACCTGGCGCCGAGCGGATAAGGGATGGGTTCACAACACCTCTGGTGCCAGATTGACGAAGCTGGGCAGAAACGATCGCCAACAGGAGCCAAACCCAGATGGTGAGCGTACGGAGTCGAGCGGCCCATCAACCTCATCTGCCGCGCAGACACACTACAACTACAGCTATGGCGAGGGGTATGACGATGCTGCTGAGGACGCACCCCAATATAGTCGAGCTGGCAGCACGTATGGTGATGACCGGTACCAACAAGCTCAATTCGCTGCTGGTGATGCTTATTATAAGGAGGATGACGGTGACGACACCGAAACGGAAGCTTCAGGTCGCTCCAAGCGCCACTCTGTCGAGCTTAAGAAGCATACCCTCTCCTCGGGCCTCTACTTTGTGGATTCCAAAGGGAAAAAGAGAGAGACATCCAAGAGGATGTGGAAGAAGGTCGATGGCGGATACGAACTCCAGAGTGGAAGGCATCTTTACTTCACCAAACGATTTCCCTAGGCAAGGCGTGGAATTTGGGATCCGTGATGATAGTTTTGTTCCCACAGGGTTTCCCATCACCTCGATGCAAATGCAGCGGCTCTCGTGGTTTGTTGGGTGTATTTGTCACGCCCCGTTGTACATTAGAATAGTTGCTTTTTAGTACGGCGTACAATCTTTCTTGCTCTTTTACTTTTGATTCCAGCCGCATCATGAGTCCCCTCGGCTATTGACAACCACTCTGATTACCACACATAACTCTTGTTGCTATGAATGACCATAATTACCATAGATCGCTCTGATTACTTTATACTATAGGTAGTAATACAGCCGGTACTCACAATACTGTAATAGAGCATCAAAAACCCTTAATATTCTGCTGTGATGTTCCATTTCTCAGTCTTCGCTACCCTACTGTCAAACCGTTGTATCAGGCCAGCAAAAGTGAAGTGTACACCTCAGAAATTGTAGCCGATAGTGCAGGTTATATTGCATTTGACACCTACATCTGGAAAGACTTCTATCGCGATACTATTGAGCGTAGGCAACAGCTACCTATGAGAGCATACCGAATGGCCAGTCTGTTTGACAGGCAACTCCCTGTGAGCACTTTGTTACAAACAAGTCGAAGGCATCACCTCCAAGATGCCGTCACCCGGGGAGGATATAGACGAGCCCATCAATCGGGCCAAATACATATTCATAAAAAGTAAATCTTCATACCAAACAGACTGTGTGCGTTGGTGCCATTGGGAACTGCAAGGAATACTTGTAATCGTCCTGCATTCATTCTTTCATTGGTAATCTGTCGCTGTCCGTTGCTATTAATTATCATATCCTGCAGAGCGGAGAGACAGCCCAGCATCATCCTTATTGCCCAAAGCAGCCCCAAGTAGTTTCAAGCATTAGACCTGATTAGAGAAGAGCAATCTTGCAGAGGGAAATATGATACAGTATATTTTGTGTCCACCGTCATCGGTGATTCGAAATAGCATGATGCCAGTCTGTAACCTTAACTCCATAAACCTCAACCCAAGCCCATAACCGTCTCATTTTATGTACTTTCATAATGCATCATGTTCGAATTTTACCCGCGCCAGATGCCTCAACTCAACACCATAAGATTCACCATCGGCCGTCACTCTCCGACTCGCTGTCCTGTTCTGGGGGCGGCTCCACGGTGGCGATGCTCCGTATTATAGCCCCGAACGCTTGACGCCAACCGCCTCCTATGGCACGGACAGCATCTGGCAAGCGATCTAAGCCGTCAACAATGCCCGTGACTTCTTGCCCCGTCCTCAGCATTTCGTCTGCAATGACGCCGCCAACTCGACCAGCAGTTTCGGCGAATTGCTGTCCCATCTGTACGGCTCGGTTGGAGGCGTCATTGTATGTCTCAAACACGCGATTTTGGAGAGTTCGTGCGTGGCTGGCCACGGCTCTGCCAGTGTCGTCAGCGGATGACATGCCCATGGCGAAGCGGATTATTGGGGCGGCCCGGGGATGCTCCGTCTCGAAGGAGTACCGCTCATCTAGTATGGGCCGTTCGAAAGGTACAGCGTAGTCGAATGGCTGCCTGTCCCATTCCAGATCGGAGTCTGAACCGACATCTTCCATGTCAGGGTCGTCAAAGTGGAATGTCGGTTCGGCAGACATGGATTGGTGATCGCGGTTGTTGGGTGTGTCGGTCAAGTTTCGATTCTGCGATGGCTCCTCGACAGTATTTATACCTTGGTTGGTATAATAGTCGCCCTCAACAAAGGTCCATGTCCTCTCATCAAACTCGTCGTCACTATCGAGTCGTATCGAGTGTAGAGATAGTCCCTCCTCTTCTTCCTCTGGTTGGTCTGAAGACACTGTCAAGTTTTGAGCTTGCCAGGGTCTCGTTATCCGCCTCCTGAAGTCTCTGTTTAAACGACGCGGCCGGCGGTTGTCGTTGTTTGGAGAAGTTGTTGACCTCTGGACGGTGAGGTCCTCCGATTGGTTGACATTCTGGGGGCTTTTGGACATATTGAAGTAAGGAGTTGAGGAAATGTAGGGAAACAATAGACGAGAGAGATTATTGGATAGAGGCCAATGAATAGTGAAGATACAGGAGTAGGAAAACAGAACTCCAGAAGGGCATGTCTTATTTTTTTTATAACATGTCAATGAACAGGTGAATAACCTTCAGGCTATTTTGGACGTGGTGAATGGATGCTTGGATTGCGCCTCCCCTGACAGCTGTAGAGGGTCCATTAGATTAAACATAAGGTTAAGGGTACTCAAAAACATGGCGAGCTGGAAGGTGTCAACTGCACAGGGCGAGTTTGGCACTCTGGTAGTCATGGTGCTAATGCAGCAGATGCATAGGCACGGCGAGCTTCTCTCTGCAATGATCCCACGTCCACATTGACCAAATGTAATTAGAAACCATGTTTTAATTATCGAAAGTCTAAATGAAAACCCGCTTCCTGCTAAGGTACCACTACCATAAGAGTAGAAGAAGCGAAAGTTGGGGTTCATGAACTTGCCTCATATGGTCGAAATGTTTGCTGCTCCGGAGTCATGCTGACGTGAATGGGGACTAAGAAAAGCTGGCAATCATGATTGAAACGGATAGGAACTAGCCATCCTTGCCTTGCCCAGGATTGCAATATCGGACGTGCCGATACTTTTGATTCAGTCACAACCATGGCACGGGGAAATGCATGAACCTGCAGACACATGCCGCGATGAACCATGTTATCGGGAAAGTATAGAAGACCGCAAACTCACAGCACGCAGTAAGCCGGCAATGAATTTAGACAGCCCGGATTCTGATTCATAGAACAAAAAAGTAAAAGCATTGGGATATATCGTCTCGGCACCCCGACTCAGTCACTTGAGAAACGAGTCAAGGGAGTCAGCCCAAAGTGTGAACCATAACCATCGATGAAGGTAATCATGTCCGACAAAGTATAAGTTACATTGTTAGACGGAACTTATCTATTAGAAAAGACTGAAGATATATGGCCAATTCGAGCTCTGCGAAGGAAATACTGCAGGAATCTGGATGCAAAGCAAAACGCACCGAGCTATGCCAAAGTTGCCACCAGCAGTTCTGAGGTTCCGAAAAACAAACGAAGTGTTTGAACGGAACATTGCGACCTGGATAAAACAAAGCGTTTGCCTATAACTGAGAGGACTGCATCTTGCACTTAATGACGAGGTGGATATGAAGCGAGAATGAAGTAAACAATTAATCCCGTAAAGCGACAAGTCGATAGAGTGAGAAGAAGGATTAACTTGGAAGAGCTTGGAGAAGAAAGGATTAGCTAGGATTTAGCAACAGGCTCATATGATTTTGTGGTAGGTACGGAGTATGCTTTGGATAATTCTGCCCATAGGCTGGATTGACTTCTCCAGAGTCTTGTTGAGTGGAATCACGCTGCTTGAGGTCAGTCAATAGCAGAGCTGACGCATGCAAACAAAGGACCCATTCCTAAAAACGGTTAATAACACTACCAAGCAGAGGATAAACCAGCTGTGCAGTTTCGGATAAAATAGTACGCAACGATAGTATTTCATTCGTAAAGGCGTTTTGGTAAGTTAAATGGCGAGAAGCACGCGTTGGTGTCAAGGCTGCTGTGTGGTTGCGCCGGGCTTATTTTTCTCCGACACCACGATCTCTCGCTCACCAAAGATAGCATTTTCTCCGCCAAAACATCTCGACATCAATATCCACGAGCAAGGGAACCTCCGCCCCGAACCCCCCATCGTCTCGAGCGATACAATTCAGTGGACCGAACCGCTGCGACGCTTAGGGGGCAAATACGGGTCATAATTTGGAGGCAAAACACCAAGACTCAGTCTCGAATTGGACATCGACATCCAGACTACTACCGCTCAAGAAATTCAAGGCAGAGGATAGAAGCATCGAGAGCGACAAATTCCGATCAAATCGCACCTCATCTCACGAGATCAATCAGCTCCCATTTACGACTTCCCGACCTCATCTCACTCCACCATGGCGTCCACATTCTCCCTCAACGGGCTCCTCAGCCGCCTCTCTCTCCTCCCCTCCCGCAGCGCAACATCAACATCAACAACCATGTCTTCCTCTCGCCTCCTCTCCACAACCTCAACATCCCTCGCACGCAAAGCGCCCGTCCAGGCGTCCAGCAAACCCGTCCGCCGCAATCGCGCCGCCCCCAAGTCCGAGAACTTTCAACGCATCCGCACCCTCAGGCGCAACATGTTCTCCCCCGCCCCTCCGCCGCTGCGCATGGCTCGCCTGCGCTACCTGCGTCACTGGACGATCCACCGCGCGTGGCAGCTCTTCCGCCGGAAACAGCACGAGGCTATTGAGAAGGAGCGAAGCAGGATGCACGCTGGCATGTATAATGCTTGCGAGGAGCTTCGCAATACGGTTGGGCCGGGATCGAGGGGTGAGGGATACTTGTATCGTGTTGCGATGGAGAAAAAAGGTGTGTATGGCCTCAACGGTGTGCCGATAGAGTATGCCAGGTTTCAAACAGATAGCCCGGCGAGAGAGCCATGGAATCATGATTGGAAGAGGTAGAGGACAGACCCCAAATGTAGGCTGAACGGAGAGCAAGTTCGTCCCAATTGGTGTATCATATAAAATTGTATAGTATTATGACAAAGACGACGTAGATTCTTCCACGAAATGTAGGATACATGTCAACTTTTAAACAGACACTTGAAGATTCATCATTCTCATATTTGACCACCAGATTAGATCTTCCATCTCAACCTTTCCACCTTTTCCATGCAAGCCAATCCACTGCTACAAGAACATGAATGCACCGTCACTCTATACCGTCCACCGTATTAATACAGAGGCTAAAGCTGCTTCATAGCGAAGCACTTTTCCCACTGCAGCAAAGATTCGCTTGCCAAGATACATAAACCCAAGAAATATGAAATAGTAATGGTGGTTAAGAAATATGACCGTCTCCCGATCCCCCTTATCGGAGGTCGTAAGGGACTCCCAGGAGTCGCACGCTCGAGGCATTCTGCCGTACGACTGAGCCTGTCACGACACCTGGAAGCATCCGGTCAGCTTCTGAATACCTCCGAGATTCGAGTTGAGCCAGACCCAAAGCGCCAAGTAAAAATGCAAGCCATGTTTGATCGCACCACCTCCAGACAATATCGCACAGAAATGAGCCCTGGGTTTGGCAGCAGAAACAGCGACAACCGCGTCTCGTTGTGGTCTCACAACCTTTCATCGTTTCGTTTTCGACACAGTTATTAGGAAACAACGATTGGCGTTCACAGGATAACACAGCAACCACCGCCTTCACCCTTTTCAAAGGTGAGAAGTGCCGCTCTGGTAGCTGCTTCGAATACGTCATCGACGCCTTCTCCGCTCAAGCTTGAACACTCGAGGTATCGCTTGGCGCCAATTTCTCTGGCAACCACCTCGCCGTCGTGCGAGGTGACAAAGCGCAGAGACTTTTTGCGCATCTCCTCGATCGCAACCGGGTCTTCACGCAGGTCCTTCTTCAGACCAACAAGAATGATAGGCACACCCTCACATAGACGGGTGGCTTCCTCGATCCACTGCAATAATCATATTAGCTGTGGCCTCGGAAAGAATGAGCCGCCCTTTTTCCATACCTTGTGCTTAACATTGTCAAGAGAGTCGGGCGTATCGACTGAGAACCCTATTAAGATAACGTGCGCTTTCGCGTAGGCTAGGGGTCGTAATCGTTCGTAGTCCTCTTGGCCAGCTGTATCCCACAAGGCAAGCTGAACGGACTTGCCATCCACTCGGCAATCTGTTACGTAGTTTTCGAAAACGGTGGGGATCTGCATCGACTCGTCAACATGGCGGACTGGAGGGTCTGCGCAACTGTCGGACTCACGTAATGCTGCGCGGTGGTTAGCGACGATGATGGTCAAGAGCAAATTGAGGTGACATACTGTTGGAAAGTAACCAAGTGTGAAGACACTAAGCAGACTTGTCTTTCCGCAGGCGCCATCACCAATGATGACAAGCTTCCTGTAAATGGTTCTGGTCAGTCACATTATCTCGCCACGATGAGGATCAATAGACTCTGCAGGGCCAAAGGGATACAGCAGCAACCGAGGCCGAACACGAGGAGGTAACCGGTGGTAGGGGAATAGCCAGTGGCGATCATACCTGCGGATGACGTTCTGCGGACTCCCACTGGCCATGTTGAGCGATGTGATGGAGAGTATTCGGGTTCAATCGACAGGGCAAAGTGCTGCGTCTTTTGCGAAAGGAACTCCCTAGTTCCGCGGCTCGCTCGCCGACGATCTTCGGGGGACCAGGACCAGAGGAACCAGCGTCTTGGAGGGTTTGCTCGACTGTCGACTTTTGTAGATATTTTGGCTCGGGAGCGCCGCTGTGCTGCCTCACTACCAACGAGCGACGGTCGCGTTTAGGGGATACGGGTTGACCAGGGCGGTGCAACGGATTGGTTGGCAGAAGCAGGCGATTTTGGTTGGAATACGAGCTGAAGAGGCACCAGCTATTCCCTGCGGACACGGCTATGAAGGGCTCTCTGGCTGCACCAATGGACAAAAGCGGGCCAGGGGTGGGAGCACAAGAAGGAATTGAGTATTTCAAGAGACAATGAATAAAAGAAAGTAAGGAAGAGGCTCGCTTGTGGCCCTGAATATTATGACATAGCAAAGCAAAAGGTACAAGCAGCAATAATAATGCCCAGCAACGTTTCACAAAAGAGGCGGCTGGCCTGTCCCGTACTGTGAATGTATGGATCAGATCGAGTGGAGTTTCGATAAAAAGTGACCTAATAATAATACCACAAGAGGGGGCTCACCAAGACACGGCTTACATAAGTGGACTAAGTCGCTCTACATACCTACAAGTACCTAGGTACTAGTAGCATTGAAGGTGTCACAGACCGTCTCGCCTGTGGAAACTGGTGGAATTGTGAGAGCAACAATGATCATGACTCTATATAGGAAGTAAGCTCTGTATGCACTCTAGCGATGTAGCCTCGTTCCCACACGTTCCGGCGAGCCTGGAAAAGAATGTCCCCTGATGCATGTACTTCGTACTCCGTAAATCCTTCAGTGTACGGCCACTGTTTGCTCCCGATCATCCCGCTCGGGGCTGTGCCTGAAGACGATGAGCCAAAGGCTAAATACGCGCGGTAGGCCAGTCGGTACAGCACCAGCAAGTCAGCTCCTATTCCCTGTTTAGATACAAGGGACGGATGGCGTGTTTTGCAGAAGAGCCCGTCAATGTATTCTCCTTGATTGGTCCATCGGTGGATATCCCAAGTCTAGACCAACTGCAATCAAGAAGACCTCGATACGGAGTATGACGCGAAGTTTGCCGGAGGCTCGGTCCCGGAACCGGCGAGCATGCTTTTATAGGTACTTCGTACGTCAAGCTTACAATGAGGCTGGTAGGCGCCAGTTCCTCTGGATCCCTTCACATCCTCTTCCCTCGATCAATATGTGATTATCTGCTCCGTACCCAGTCTCAACTGCATTGTGACCGACCAGTCGTACCAAACTTGACACCGACAGACAGTGCCTGGTTCTTTCGGTTTCACAGGGAAGTGATACAGGTATTGCGCAGCATTGAACAGGAGAGACCCCAGGTTATGAGGTTGTGAGGTCTGTAACGGGAGTCGATCGATTCATTAATCCCCATAGTATTATTATTAGTATATTATTAGTATATTATTTAGTAAGATTGCTGGTGTAAATCAAAGACGCCAATGCAGCAAACAAAGTTGCTTCCCTCGGAAGTACTGCCAAGGTACCAGAGTCTAGCAAACCATTGTTAGGCGGGTGCGCGGGCATGCCGGGCCAATGAATGGATTGTCGATACAGGGAGCAAAGAGGGCTGTGTCGATGAAGAAAAACGGCCGGAATCGGCAGAGAATGCTCACTTTCAGGGCTCGTGAGATGGCTGGCTGGACAATGGAACGTCTTTCGAGGGCCACAAAGGTACATGGATGCGACACGCCTCACCAGCCTTGTCTCCCTTGCCCCTGCCAGCTGACGCCTAAGGCAAACAGAGGCGGAGGCGGTTTCCTGTCCTGGATGCGTCACGTGCCCCCTCACAGGACGGCGTCTCAACACAGCGCGAAATGTGATTGATGGCTTAGCCCCAGTTTTTACAGGCCTCAAGACTGCATTCTTGCATAACCAAAGTACACGCCACTATGTAACTACACCACACGGTGACTTCCATCGAATTCTGGCGGACCAAAGCATAGACTACGACATTCCCTATCCTTTTCCCGCGCAATCGAATCGAGCACAGTGACGCGCCGGCCCTCAGAAGCTTAGGAATTCGACTCGGGGCGCTCCCTTACCCCCACTGGCGTCATTGCTGACCTAACCCTGAACTGGCCTGCGGATTGTGAGTGCCTCATTTTGAGACCTGGACGCAGGCTCTCCACCAGAGCAAACATAATTGCCTATGCAACGCCTTGCCTCGCTCCGCCTCCACCTTTGGCTCTCCCGCTACCCGGCCACAGCTCTCGCTACCTTGCGCGTCCTGCCTCGAGCCTAAAAGACTGACACGTCCATTTTCTGTCTGCAGATTGTATTGTTCATTGTTCATTGTTCAGAGGCGCCCCGATTCCGTGCGAGACTTGATGCTTTCGACTGCCCTGCTTCCGTAGACCTACGATGCCGGCCAACAACCAGAAACCGGCTCCTCCCACGCCGGCATCGCCTCGAAACACCGCCAAGTACACCAACAAGGACGGGTCCAAGTTCATTACCGTTCCTAAGGGCACGCCGTCAGACTCGTCCCAACCTTCGACACCCACCGTCGCGAACCCGAACAACCCCTTGCAGCCCCCGGACTCGACTGCTCTCGACGCGCCTGCCCCGACCGTGAACCGCAAGAAGCAAAAGCGACGCCAGAAAGCTGCTGCGAAAGCTGCCGCGCAGCAAGCTGCCAACGGCCACCCGAGCCCCGCTTTCGATTCTGGCAAACGGGTACCGGCTGACTACGAGATAGTCGCAAGCGACGAGGACGATATAGAGTATGTAATAGCCGATGAAGCTGAAGCCATAAAGGCTACAAATAGGCTGTTGGCACATTTAAAGGAGAGCAAGAACAAGAAAAAGAAGAAAGGGAATAGCATGGATGGCCACGCTGCAGAAAGTTCAGGCGGAGGGCAGCAGCCAGATGCACAAGCTGCTTCACAATCGCGAGGCTCTGGGATGTCCAGGGACAAGATATGGAGTACCAGTAACCATGAAGAGCGTGAGCGGATCAAGCAGTTCTGGCTAGGCCTGGGCGAAGAGGATCGGAAATCCCTAGTCAAGGTGGAAAAGGATGCGGTTCTAAAGAAGATGAAGGAACAGCAAAAGCACACATGTAGCTGCACTGTTTGCGGAAGGAAACGGACCGCCATCGAGGAAGAGTTGGAAGGCCTTTACGATGCGTACTACCTTGAGTTGGAACAGTTCGCAAATCAAGGAGAGGGCCCTCCCTTGCTACCACCTCCCCGCGACTTCAACATCGGTCCGCCTCGTGGCCTACCGTCCGGGTATGCTCGCCAGCCTCCGTCCCGCGGTCGAATAGTAGAACACGTGGGCGACGATGAAGAAGACGAATTGGAAGAAGTCTATAGTGAAGACGAGGTGGAGGACGATGACTTTAGTGACGACGAACCCCCCGAAGAATTTCACAGCTCTCATGACCGAGACGTGGCAGATTTCTTGACATTCGGCAATAGCCTTCAGGTCAAGGGTACGCAGCTTCTTGAAACACTTCTCAACAGATATGGTAACATGGACTTAGGCGGCATTCTCACCGTGGCGGATGACCTTCTCAAGAACGACGGCAAGCGGTTCATCGAGATGATGGAGCAACTTGCGGAACGTCGAATGGCCCGAGAAGAAGAGGCAAGAGAGCACTTCCCCCGAGGCTATGGTCATCCCAACGGCTCATACTCCAATCCTCATAGTCATCCTCCCCCTGAAGACGATGAGTATGAAGAGGAAGAGGATGAGGAGGAAGACTATGACGATAGTCAAGATGAGGAGTATGAGGATGAAGAGGTATACTCCAACCCCTCTGTGATGCCGTCCAAGTTCCATACTGAGTGCTGTTGCCAGGATCCAATGACAGAGGAGCAACGGATGGAGGAAGGTCGCCGCATGTTCCAAATCTTTGCAGCCCGCATGTTTGAGCAAAGGGTACTTTCAGCATACAAGGAAAAGGTGGCTAAGGAACGACAACAGAAATTGCTGGAGGAGTTAGAAGAGGAAAGCCGGCAGGTCGATCAGCAAAAGGCCAAGCGGGCGAAGAATGCGCAGAAGAAGAAGGACAAAGCTGCGCAGCGAAAGCAGGCCCTTGCTGAGGAAAAGGCACGTAGAGACGCTGAGAAGGCCGCTGAGGAGGCCGCTCGAATCGAAGCTGAGCAACAGAGGGTCGCCGAGCAGAAGCAGAAGGCCGAAGAGAGGCGCAAGCAAAAGGAGGCGCAGAAAAAAAGCCGAGGAGGAGGCACGCCTGAAGAAGGAGGCCGAGCGACAACAACGCATCCACCAACAGAAGGAAAAGCAAGCCGAACAGGAGCGCAAACTTCGCGAAGCAAAGGAACGAGAGAAGAAACTCAAAGATGAGCAGCGCCTCAAGGAAAAGGAATCTCGCGAACAAAAGGAACGAGAGGCTCAAGAGCGGAAGGAGAAACAGGAGCGTGATAAACGGGAGAAAGAGGCCAGAGCAGCGAAGGCCCAAAAGGAGGCACAAGAGGCGGCAGAGGCTAGGGAAAAGGCCAAGGAGGAAAAGGCAGCCCAAAAGCTCGCGTCTCTAACACCGCAACCTCAACCCTCGCAACCCGCTAAACGCAGCCAGCAACATCCAGTCTTGATACCGACCGTCTTGCCTCAACATCCGACTAACCCAGCGAGCTTCGTCTCACCAAAGATTCCCGTGGCGACCCCCGCAATCCCCAAAGTACCAACACCCATTCGCCCACGGACTACATCTACATCTCTCCAAAAAGAGGCAAGCCAGGCAAGCTCATCTGGCTCACAGACAACATCTGCACCCAGTCAGAGCGCGTCACCGCATTCCATAACTCCAATTTACGCCAGTCCTAGCTCTAGCGGACAAGAGAGGAAAATCAGCGGAAGCACTTTGCCAGGGATACTGCCAGGAACAGTCTCTATTACGCCGCCTGGGCTTCTTTCCAAAGGCCCAAGTCCATCCGCGCCATTCCAACTGCCGCCAATGGGCATGCAGCCTCCTCCAGGACTGGCCCATCATCCACCACCACCGGGTTTCCCAGCCCGATTGAATCATGATCCTATCTTTCCGCTTGGATTTCGACCTGCTCCTGGTCCCAATATGATGATGCCACCGCCGGGCATCAATGGCCCAGCGGGCCGAGGGTTTCCAGCAGCTCCTATGCCTCCTCCAGGTTTCTCCCAGCCAGCTGCTGACCAGTTCTCCATTGGGCAAGGATTCCCAATACCTAAGGAGGGACCTCTCCCAACACACGGTCGCCAGCCCTCTATCGGATTTGATGCATCGCCTGGAGCCTCGACGCAGCCCATTGGAAGGCCGGCTCCGATAGGACGACCCGGTAGCGTGAATCATGGGCGTTTTTTCGACGAGGACGAGGACACCAAGCATCTTGGCAGCCGTGTCCTTGTGGAAGATGACGACCCTCTAGGATTGGACATCAATCCAGGCAGCCTGCGTAATCAGCCCCCAGGACTACGATCGGGTTTTGCAGCCGGTCCATTCATGGACTCAGCCTTTCCCATGGCACACAATCCTTGGGGACCTCCTGCTGCTGGCTCGCAATTTCCCCCGCCCGGATTTGGGAATCCCGGCTGGGGTCCTCCAGGAGTTCCGCCGGGCTTTCACGTTGGATCACCCGGCTCAGGCATAGGATCTATTCGATCACACTCACAGCCTCGACACGTAGCTGTCCGCTTGATGCTCTGCCAGGCTTGCAAGGATCTGGCGAGTTCTGCATCTGCCGATGCAGAAGGATACGTCGATCTCAGCACTATCAAATCCCATATTGACGCCCAGTCTGGGGACCCAAGCATTACGGAACAGGACTTACTAGATCTCTGTGATACCGAAGGTAGTCCATCAAACGGAGGAGGCACATTCGATATAAGACGTGATATCACAGGGTCAGGAAAGCATATAGTCAGATGGGTCCCTGATTCAAATGACGGGCTGAATCCTCACTTCCGAGCGGTGGGAGCGCCGGGTGAGATTGGGAGCCCCTTGGTAAGCCAAGCTTCATTGCGGGGGATCTAGAAACTTCCTAGCGAGACGAGCGAGCGAGCCGATAACGATGTCAGCCCTTCGAAGCGGAAAAATCTGCTGCAAAGGATTGGCGTCGCCGGATTGTCTACGCCTGAGACTCGGCGACGGGCCCCTTCCGCAACAACCACGCCTATTCGACACGAGAAGGGTCACGTCAGCAACTATTCTGCCTCCATGCGTGACCCCAGAGGTCACCGGAAGGGCGTTAGCGAGCATTATACGCGCTGGGAGCGCGGAGTGAATAACGTCACGAGTAAGCTAGATACCTAGGAGGGCTTTTTCGACCTTCGAAATGAACTTCGCAACGAGCTTCGCAATGGCGGCCGAAGGTCCCTGGGTCTTTAAGCGACGAGAGAGTGTGGTTTTTTTTTTAGAGCTGCCGACTACATCTGGCGGCAATAACAACAAAAAACAACAAACATGGTTATGATACACCACTATGGCGTGCGCACGCATATTGTGACTAGACACGGATCATGGTGAGGAGAGGAGGGACATTAGAGTAGCGACTATTAGGTGTGCGAAACAGCCTCCCTCCACCAGCAGATGCAGAATTCTTGTTCGAGTAGCATTCACTATTAGGTATGCGAAACACAGGTCTTTGAAATGACAAGGTGAAGCTGGTGCCATTATTTTGCCCGTGATATTGCTGCTGTCGCATAGGTATCATCGATATACTCTGACTTCTGATGCAGTAAATGATCAATTCCTGGCATGGTTCTGAACTTGACCCAATGCGAGAAGCTAATCGCCACGTGATGCTCAGCATCAAACTCACAACCTCCATCATCAAGTCTATCCCCTAACTATTGAAGTAACTCATAAAATACACATAATGCAATGGAAATAGGCCTGTTGTCCAATTTGAGCCTTAGTTTCTAGCTGGATTCGTTGTTTCTTTTCCATTACCTACACATAAACCACAAGACGATATGCGCCAACATGTCCAGATCCAGCTCCGAGAGCAACACAACACAACGCAAAGATATATCAAAAAGAGCTGTCCTCCCTCAATGCCGTGCTTCGCAAATGTCATGACTGTTCTCCCCTTCCCTGACAATCTCGAGTCTGCTTGGCTCACCACAGCCAGCCCGGCCCTTCTAGGACTGGTTCCGGTCGTGAAAGGGATCACCTCCCTCCTGCTGACGCATCAGCGGTGCCCGAGACTCCTGAGCGCGCTTCTTCTTAGTTTGAGCTCTGGCGAGGGCGGTAGCCTCGGCGCGGGCTTCAAGTTGCTTGTGGTGGCGGCTTTCCTTGCAGGACTGGAGTGTCAGGAAAGTGATGCCGATCACGATAGAAACGCCAAAGAAGATGGCGATGATGATGCCGCCGACATCGAGGCCGTTTTGCATCTTCATGCAGACAGTGACGCCAGTGGAGTCCATTGAACACATGAGGCCAGGAGCACAGGCGCTCTTGGCGACCTCAGTAGGGAAGCATGAGAGGGTCTTGATTACGCCGTTGCTCGTCTGCTCCGGACATGAACTCGTCGAGACGGTCGACGTGGCGAGACACACTAGGTTTGTATCCCTGGCTGCGAGAGTCGGAGTCGGCGCCGCAGCCTCTGGTTCGGGGGCAGGCACGGTTTTCTCTGCACGCTCGAGCACAGCGCGGTGTCGCTTTCTCAGTTCGCCGAGCCTGAGCATCTCGTCGCATCGATCCAGTGTATACTTGGCCTCGATGGTGGCTTCCGACTTGGAGCATCCTGCGTTGGCATAGCATGCCTCGATGTCACTCGTCTCGGCGCTGGGGAGATGAGACAGACAGTAGGTGAGTGAGCCGTGGTGTCCGCAGTCGGAAAACTCGGCGAGATCCGCGCTGTTCTGGAGGAAGCACTCGTGCTGTGACATGGCGAGCGCGCCACTGCTGAGGGCGAGGGCTGCGGCGCTGGAGAATCGCATCGTGGGCGATGGAGAACTGCGCGAGAGTTGATCGATTCTAGAAATGGATTTGCCGGAGAGGGATATGCGGTGGACCGGTGCAGATCGCTGAACCAGTAGACGCCTTCAAGTCGGGGACGTGCCAGAAGACACAACAAACAGTTCAGTGAAGATAAAAGAAAAAAAAGGAGCGATACGAGGTGGTGATGGAAGCAGCCAAGATGGCGGTGGTACAGAGACAAAACAAGAAGAGGCTTGACGACCTGAAAAAAGGAGACTTTGTTGCCAGAGCGGCCCTTGTCCCCTTTTGGTTGGGTCTTCACTCAGCCTCAACCTTGGCCTGGCCAGGGCAGGTCGCGGATTCCATAGGGGGCCCATGGAGGCCATCCATGTGCATTTTAGGGGGTTATGAAGCACTAATGAGACGGGCTTGGGGGATTAGTAGGCAGTACGGAGTACATGCATGCAAGTCGCGGAGGTTTCTGGTGTCACTGCCACTGCCACTGCCACTGCCACTGCACGTCTATCGGGCTGCCCTTGATCTGTCAGCCGCAGCATCAAGAGGCAAACAGCACATTATTAGTATACTATTGCGTGTGGAATATTGATCTTACAGGTGCGTAGGAAGGCAGTATAAGGTACTACTACTCCGTAAGGTAGCACTATGTACTCCTTACATTAGTCAAGTATCTATTTTTAGAGAACCCACACTCCTCCTCCTGGACTCGTACTGCTAATATTGGCATGTCAGGGAATCAGCAGCCCCATACGAAGTACACCCATGGAGTCCTTTTCATCAATCAGTCGGCAGCATCCGTTATGAATCTGCCACCACTGAGGCACGGCACGGAGTATAAAGAGTTCAGCATCCCAGATAGGCGCGACAGCCATAGAAAGCCACCGAGTGAGTCTGCGAGGTCTTGACAAGCCGCAAAACATGGGATCCCACGGCATATCTAGTGCATACTTCGGACAAAATGCCGCTGTGCGCGCTGTGATAACGTTGCATGAATAATAAGCCACATTTTGAGTGGCTGGTGGCGTGTGGGTGCACTGGCATATTCTGACAGAAGCGTAAACCAATCCATGTGAATGCGATTCAAGACAACAAAGTAAAAAGCAGCTTCGAGATAGAAGAAATGTAAGTAGTTTTTTTCCATACTTATATAATCGCATGTATTTGCTTTTCTTCTTCTTTTTTTTTCTTTAATCCATTAAAAAAGCACTCCGTAGTAGAGTGTTATTATGTTGCACAAGTACGGAAACAGAACTACTCGTCGCGTCGACGTCATCACCTCCGGGTTACATACCCGTTCCAGATACTTCCTTGTTCGTCGACCTATTACATAGTTACCCTAGGGTACGACCGAATCCGTCATTTAACAAGAAAGCATCATCGTTATAAGAACCCAGTGCCTCGCTCGATTTCTTTTGATCTTTTTACTCCATACTTTTATCTTTACATCCACTCTGTCACCTATCTTCCTACCTCTCACTGGTTAATAGAAACCACACACAGTTCAAGTTTATTCGCCCACAACATCATCGCCATGCCTTTGGTAGTCCCTGGCATCATGAACACATCCGGTGACAAGACGGAAGAGTGGCAGAATAAGCTAATCGGAAAGACTCTCTCGGAGACTGAATCCAACGAGACGGTACGTTCAAAGCTGTCTGCCGTGTTCTCTCGTTTGACGATCCCTGTTGAATGCAGCGAATACTGATTTCCCCATGATAGATGTTCTGCAGGAGGGACTTGCCACAGGAGACCCGCGTCATTAAGCCGGGTATGATGGTCACAAAGGATTTTAACCCCGACCGGTTGAACGTTCACTTGAAGGATGACGGCACCGTCTCACATGTCATCCATGGATAAGGTGATGATGGTCATTGATTCACACCAGCGCCCAGTCATTATTGGGAACAATTTATGGATATGGAAAAACAATGAGATAATGTATTATTAAATCAGGGGAGAATTACGCCTATGAAGTCAAGTTCTTCACATCCTCTCCATATGTCGCACTGCCATCGTGAGAGGCCTACTTTGTACTCCGTACATACTTCGCATATCCATCCATCCTTATCGACAATCCCCCGCTAGATTGCATTTCGCGCGACTTACCCCGCCATCGCGGGGCCGATAATGATGCTCGTTGCAACTTTTCCCTTCCGAACCCCACCATTGATTCGTTTGCCGTCACCAGCTTCATCCTGGGACGCGTTTAATATACTCGATCTCTGTCACCACAGTCCATTATTCTCCATACCGCCAAAATGTTTAAAAAAGAGTACGTCTCCCCATAACATCCCTCTCCCAAATATCATTAAAAGAACCTATCTAGTTCTAACAATGATCGTCTATCTAGTCTTCCCACCGCACCCAAGCAAAAACTCAAGTCCTCCGTCCAGCGTTCGCTGAGACAGGCTCTCCTCACGACATACCCCCTCCTCACACCCTACATCGATGAGATCCTCCCCAAGAAGGGCTCCCTATCGAGCATGAAGCTCCCCGACCGAAATACCCTCTACGTCCTCGACTCCGTCCCGCTGTTCTACCAACAAGATGGCTCTGACTTGCTCCCCCACTTGCGTCTTGTGCATCGCTTCCCCCAGGCGTTCCCGAGTATTCGAATTGACCGCGGAGCGATCCGTTTCGTGCTTTCCGGCGCTACGCTCATGGCCCCTGGACTGACGTCCAAGGGTGGAAGACTACCGGTCGACGGCGGCAAGCCTCTAGAGGAGGGCAAGGAGATGGAGCAGGGCATGGTGGAAGATGGGCGGTGGAGCAGGGAGTTGCTAAAGGGCGAGCCAGTAGTTATAACAGCCGAGGGTAAGGAAGAAGCGTGTGCCGTAGGGGTCCTGGTTATGGGAACGGACGAGGTGAAGGATAAGGGCAAGGGACCTGTGGTGGAAGATGCTCACTTCTTGGGTGATGGACTGTGGAAGCTGGCGGATTAAAGATATGAGGCTATCTATTTATTGAAGATGTCATGGGAGAGGTGGTTGAGGGGTAATGCGATTTGGCAGCCACTATGTCCAAGGACTTCAACCTAGCCCTCCAACAAACTAGGAACGGCTGAGGCCAATGTTCCATCACGACCGCGCCTACGGATTGGATCAACGATCCGTTGCGTCTTATCCACGACGTTATGAATTGAACATCGAATGGAACTACATCTCTTACTGCGTTCCATGCTGTTTCATTGTCTGGTTCGTGGGCAATCCTTGGTTGCTTGAACTCTCGGCCCTGTCTCGCCGATACTATACAGATGAACTCGATGGCGCTCTTGTTGATACCCTTGAACCGTAGTTATTCTTCTCATGTGTCTCCAAAATTAGTATGTGGTTTTCATCTCGATGATATATCCTAGGTAGCTTACTCTGCTCATAGGACGTGGAACGAAATCTTGCTGGGCTAGCTACAACACCTTAATCCACCTTAATTATACTTTGCCATGAAACAGCCATCGTCGGATTCTTCTAGATGACCACTTCCATGTTTTCTATCGTAGAATTATCCCACAGCCCTGGCATTCCTTTAGCTTCCAAATATCACTCCAGTTCGTAGATCCTTTATCATTCAGTGCGGCATAGATATACCTACCCCGTTCTTCTCATGTCCTCTAACCCTCGTGCAGAGTCCTCCGCTTGGCTAGGATTTGTGTAGCCCGTTCGATGGCCTCCTGTGGGCCACAAACCTCGTCAACCAGAAGAATTGTGTGATAAGCGGATACACCAAAGTATAACCGTATACACTGCTGTCGGTCAATGCCGGATCGCCTTCTGATCGAGGCTGATATTTCAGGTAAGTTATGCTATCTCAACGTGTCGAGTCGATGGCTCTCACTTCAAAATCGGTTTCTTGAGTTCTGCATTGTAGACATTAGAAAGGAGAATATGGAGTCTTGAGGAGGGTTACCTAAATGTTAGATATGGCTGAAGTGCAACACTGGCATCCGCAGTAGCCTGGGGTGATCGAGGAGGTGTGTTGATCTGGAAAAGGTTGAGGAGAAAAGTTGCACCCTATCTTTGTGAACTCGGAGACATATACTACTGAGTAGGGTTTGGAAGAGCTCTACCCTACGACACTACAGTCACAATCACACAAATTCAACTACATCATCATATAGGAGTGGATCATGGTCATTTCCTATAGCAAAGTTAATTTACATGCCATGTCCAGTTCCTCTGTGAACCCTTGAAACCCTTTGTGATCGAAATCACGTTTGATAAACCGCGAACCATTCCCAGTCAGAAGCCCCAGTCAGTGCGTGGCAGGCTTTTCAGGAGCTCACCCTCCGTACTAACCTACCCGTTTACCCTGTGCCCTCTTACGACCATGGTCGAAAAAGAAAACCGTGCATGAAAAGACAAATCCCATTTTGCAAAAAGTCGGGGAGTATGGTATGGGGTACACAATTCGGGATCCCCCAATCCTTACTATGTGGCAACGTTTCCAGTGACTCTCTGCGACTGCACTTGAAAAAAAAAAACACGACGATGAAAGACACTTGAAAGTTGATTGAGTTTGGTATAATGCGTGCGTATCCGTAGCCCCCACTGCGGATGGTGCTGCATGTTTCCAGGGACTCTTATGTGACTGAAGTGTCATGTGTCGAAAACCGAAGACAAAAAGGTTCTTCTTTTCGCGAGTCGGGATCAAAGGCGAGGCGACGAGTTTCAGGAGCTCACCCTCGTTCCACTTTTGCACAAACTACCAGTGATGATTCCCATCTGACTTGATGCGATGAACCGTGAAGAAACGAAAACCATGTGTCGAACTGAACCTTGGGCCCTGAATGCTGGACCGAAACCATTTGTGCATGCCGTCGTTGATCATCATTCGTTGAAATTAGGACAGTCGGCGAAAATCGAAAAAAAAAACCCAAGTATGCGTGGCATTTGCATTTCTCCCTTGAAACGTGGGCTTGAGTAGCCAAAGCGAAGTTGTAAGTCGAAAAAAGGAGACGAAGAAACGAAGACGTGTGGTATGTATGGTAGACCACTATACAAGCCGGTAAAGAACCCAAGACAAAAGACGAGTTGAGTTAAGTAAGAGCTTCGATGGCTAATCGAAATGGCTCTGCGTATTGCTAGGCGAGAGATCTTCAAGCCAGACTGGTGTTGCGTCGAACATGTCCACCGCGACGAGGAGGATTACCAGCAGGCTGGGTAGGAGGAACCAGAACAATAACGGCAGGGTCATCATCCTCGATATCAGCAAGAGGCTGGTTATCAATCCGGGTGTAAACCTGATCAATTTGATCAATAGGAAGAACTGCCGCTGCTCGTGCAGCCTGTGTGCCACCAGCACTGAAGGCAGCCAGAATGGCCTCGCCTCTGGCTCGAGCTTCTTCGAACTCGGCGCGCGCATGAGGTGGAACCGGATGATCCTCATCATCCGGTCTACTCCGGCGAATGAAAGCCGGTTGATCGCTCCCTGAGGAACTGTACCAATGATAGTGAAGAAAGCCAGCGAGCTTATAGAATCTCAACCACCACTCCTCGAAGCAATGCTCCGCTGGTGCTTGACGCACAGCAGCGGACACATCAATCAAAGTGGTAAAGTCTCGCTTGAAGTTAGAGGTGAGAGCAGGCCAGAGATCCTGAGGGACAGTGGTGACGAAAAGAGCAACCATCTCAGCGGTGCTGAATTCTTTCTCCAACATGGGGTATCGCTGAGCCAGCTCCCAGGTGCGATAGATCTCCTCAGACCGGAAGACAAAGTAGTTGTGATCCATATCGACGTCTGGGTCGGGGAGGAAAGGATTGCGATAGAGGATTCTGCGGGCGATGTAGCGGCGCGCGGAGTCTTCGAGCTTGCGTTGCTCGTTAAGCATGCCCCATTGCCAGGCAAGGACAGAGGCGTGGAGGATTTTGACCAAGTTGAGTCCAGGTTCTATTCCTTGAAGGCCTGAGGGGGAGTATACCGATTCGAGGAGAACTGTGAAGATTTCGGGGGACACTCCAGGCATGACCCAGCCCTGAGGAGGTCTCTCCACATTGGCCATCATAGCCCAGAACTGGTAGCGCTGCACGAGTCTCATAGGGACCATGAAGACTCTGCCACCGACGCGGACTTGTTCGAATGGGCTATTGAGATGGAGTTAGCGAAACTGCTTATGTGCCATCGAGATATGGTTGGTGTTACTTACCCAGACATCCAATGACCAGACATGGCGCGTCCACTGTGTGGATATCGATCCTAAGCGACTAAGTTAGCGAGGTTCTGTCGATGGTGAGGATGGCTTTACTCACATTTCCTGGCAATTGCCAAGGGACGGAACGTCTTTGCTCCGGAGCTCTCATCTGGTTTCGATGAAGTGGAGAGTATGGAGGATGCGGGAACACCTCTGGAGCATTTTGAGCTTGACCAGCGTCGCCAGCAGGCACAGGACCACCAGGGAACGGAGGAGATCCATTGTAGGCCTGATCAGTACCAGGAGGAGAGTTGGGAATGCTTGGAGCCGGACGAGGGCCCATGAAAGGAATAGGTGGTGGTGGGAAGAAAGGAGGGGGAGGGGGAGGTCGGCTGGGTGGAGGGGGCGGAGGAATGACAGGAAGGTGCAGAGGCTCTGCAAATCTGACCATACGGGGAGGGTTGAAGGGGATATCGATGATCTCAGGAGAGGCATTGCTCTGGGGAGCTGAGTTGTCGATGGGGGATTCTGGAGTCGTTATGGGGGTAGGCTCGGAAATGGTGATCTGAGGGATTTCGATCGCAGCCGGCGAATCAGACACGTTGGGGGACGCATCTTCAGCCTGGACAGCGCTCTCAGAGACCGAAGTCTCTACAGTTGACACCTCTGCAACAGCAGAAACGTCGGCCAGCTCGGTCGCCTCGGGGGGAGGCGAACCGGCGGCAACAACGCTGCCAGAGGCAGCAACACTTCCTTCAGAAGTCTCCTCGGGGGAGACGATAGGGGCCGTCGAAGGCCCCGCGGCGGCGGCAGAGGAGGAAGAAGAGGCCTCCGACCTCTTCTTCCTCCGAATCATGTTTCTCATGCCCCTGACAGAGGGCATGATGGCGGCGGCGATGTTGTTGTTGTTGTTGTTGTTGCTGTTGTTGTTGTTGGTGGTGGTGGTGGGAGACTTTTTTGAAAAAAACAAAAAACAACAAAATGAGGAGGGAGTGGAAGGGGAAAGGTTGAGAAAGGGGGGAGGAAAAGTGGTTATATACAAACAACTGGCGGCCAGACCCACAGAAACAAAGAGACGGATTGTTTACACAAGTCGACTGTTGACAGTAGGCGTCTGTCCATGCCATCCCTTACTAGTTCTACATTATATTGGTCCGTCAACTGGACGACAACTCCAGACATACGTCTTAAATTCTGTAAACTACAAATTAACAAGATTATACTATATATCCAGCTATCAATACCAATTACAGAAGATGCCATTTGATATCCTAGTGTTGTGTTTTGTGGTTATTAGGAAGAGAAGTCCTCGAGAGACTTGGCTCTCCCTATGTGGCCATGGCAACGCCAGACACTCGAGGGGAATAGGGAACAAGAGAACTCGTACATGTGGGGCTACCTCCTCAACCGCTTATTCAACAAAAGCGAGTCACGTTTTCGATGGGCAGAATTCTATGGGATTCTGTAGATTCTTTAGAAAAGAGGCGAGGCTGTGGAGGGCTCGAGCCCCCAATACCGAAGTCTATGCACCTGACCTCAGCCTGGCCCTGGGTGAAAAGCACCTGAGCTGATTGGAATACTTGATGAACTTGGTGTTGTCTATCTGTGCAGGAAATCCTCGTATGAATACAAACTTTGAAGTAAATGCGCCATTCTAATGGTTTGACTACTCTCCCCTTTCCTTTGCCTTCTTGGAGCACTCATAATTCCATCACCCTAGTATCGTACCTGATGTTTAGTATCACCATTTCTTTGTATAAAATCTCTCTCGCAGCCCAACTATGTATTCCATCTCTTTCTATGTATTCTCTCGGCCGTATACGTTCGCATGATCGTAAAAAGCAGCTAGGATGTAGCATCGCAGCATCGTTCGACTCATCATCTTTGTCGAGATAACTCATCTCGATCTTCGTATTCTCCTTGTGTATTTTGTTCTCGGCCGTATCTTCGTGTGCTTCTGGTTTGTTATTTATCTCTTCTCGGAAAGCTTTCGATGTCTTTTCTTCGTTCTGTTGAAGTGAAGTTTCGACTGCCGCATTTCTCGAACATCTCTTCTTGGTCATCCATCGTTGTTCAACAATTCCTTATCCTCGAACTGTCGAATCTCTATTTCGAATTCCTTTCCTATGCAGAGAAAATGTTAGTAGAGATTTTCCATTAGACGCCATTAATTTCCATAATTTCCAAACCGTCATTAGATTCTCAGGTTCTCAAAGAGTGTGTCTCTCGGAGATGATTTCGCGGAAGCTCTTTTGAATGTAATGATAAATTAGGACAAGTCCAAGACGTTGAACTATCCATCATCCTTTTCAAATGATACTCGCCAGCCAACTTCTGACTGTTGCCAGTTGGCTGGGTTTTCAATCTTGTGTGAACACCTTGTTTGATTTTTGCCTCTATATGCTGTAAAGAACACACCACGCAGGTTCAACCCATATTTCTTCGACCTCCTGTCTCGAGTAGGAAAACCTCGTCTTCAAACTCCTGCCTTCAAATCAAAAGTTAGCAGAAACTCAAATATCGTTACCATGTTGGTACTTACCCATGAAACACAGCAATTTTCGTCCTAAACCCGATGGGCTGGTTGAAAACGCCTTTTAGCCCAAGTACAGATGCTTGAGTTATCTTCAACCCCCAGATCACTGACTGAATTCCTGTGTGGTGTGCTCCACCATCGCTACCTCGAAAAACAAGTGTGCTGACTGAGGCTCCAGAGAGTCTTTGCTGTACCTTTTGATAAACTCCCGAGGACTTTGCTGAGTTGATATAGACATAAATAGCAAGAATAAGAAACAAAACAGTCTAATCACATATTTCAATCCTCCCAGACTCCCCGAGCTTGTCTGCTGTTTATGAGCCTCCCGTCTTCGAGATTTCTCTATCCGGCTCTGGGTGTGGCCTGACTCCTCGTATGGACTTCAATTGCTGCTTTAATTCTGACGAAAAATCGAGGAGGAGCCAAATTTCGTAATCTCAAACGCTGGAAAACTTGTCACAGTCACAGAAAACCAAAGTTTCGCATCCAATCGGCTGTAGGTTTCTGTATACTTGCCTAATTTGGCAATTGTCCAGGCACTAGCTCAGATCTTATATCAAACGACCCGCCAGCGCTTAATTCAACCCTAACCCTTGATTGGTTGGCACACCTGGTAGACCTCAGGTCTATTGTGGTGGAACAAGTTTGGATTGTAGGCGTTCCACATAACGACCATTGTGACGGGCCAGCGCGGCATCTCCAACTTCGTGTTGATTTTTAGTGATGAAATCGACGACATTCTCCATAATGAAATGGCCATTGTCATCTTTGAGGTTATTTTCAGGTAGGATTCCGTAGCTCAAGTCTCCTTCGAGAATAATTCTCTTCAAAGCCTTGACAAGACAAGACCTGTAGAGGATAGCTGCGTGCTCAGCATTCTCCGGCTCAGGAACGCTACCCTTGATCACATGGTTCCAGATGTGATCCTTTTGTCGCTCCAAGAGAAACTCGTCGCGGCGTCTTGTAAACTCTTCTTCAACATGGAACCATTCAAAGGCTTCCTGGGTGACCACCTCTCTTGTCGACATCCGTTCGGCAAAGCGTCCAAGCTGACGGCACTGTGGTATAAACTCGTCGATCCACTTCTTGAACGTAGGTCGATATGTCATTCTTCGCCGATCGTTTGATTTGAGATTTTTGATAGTAGGCTCCCCTTCAACCGGCGACACGTACATCAGTCGACATTGAGCAGCATACTCATACATGTCCTGGATGTCGTTGAAAGGGTGATCAAAGACTTCACCCCCAGGCAGGCCGAGAAAGCGCAGAACCTCACTAGGCTCCGAGGTCAGAAATACCCTGGCTCGCTTTTTGTTAAATTCCTCGATCTCGGGAACTCGCAGCCACATGGCAGTATCATCAACTGTCAATCCATAATGTCGAATCATGGATCCGAGGAGATTCCACAAGTCGCCATGAGCGTGTTTGAAGAGCATCCACTGCATCTGCTCCGTTGTGTCGCAGACTCTCACATCTACCTGAACATATTTATCTGGTGAACCGTTGTCTGCCTTTGATTCTTGATGAACCGGGTTTGGATGGTCATCGCCTGTAGGCCAAGGAATTGCCAAGTTCGCCGAAATACCATTCCCCTTGATGGCAATCATTCTTTTGGCATCAAGAGCTTGCGAAATGATGGAAAGTGCTTCGCTGCCACTGGAGCTTTCACATTTTGGCGACGCAACAAGAATGTCAATGTCTCCAAAGTCCTTTTTGGCTGGGCCTTCAACTGGTGATGACACATAATCGTAAAGGTCCAGAAGTACTTTGTGGCATCGAATTTTGACTGCTCCGTAAACCTCTTTAGGCATTCGAGGTGTAAAGAGAGGGCTTAAGCCCGATGAAAATGCAGAACCACCCATGTTGTAGCGAGGATTGATGTTTGGGAGGTTGCTGAGGTTATTATAGCTTAAACGGGAATTCGAATTTCAAGAAGAACGAACGTGTGAATTTCGAGGTCTGATGTATGTCAAGAATTGTGTCTTGCTCTGGCAGTAGGAGGAGAGCGTCCTTGGTGCGGAAACTATGGGATTCTGCTCCTGGATCAAATTAGCACTCGACTTTGTTCTTAGTTGTAAACTGGATCTTGAGAGGTTTCTTGAAAATAACCCTTATTCCGACAAAATGCCAGAGCTTGTGTTCGAAAAGGGGAACGGTAAACATATACCTGAGATGTCCAGCCCACCAGAGATGGTATATGGCCACTGACGGAACAAGGATTTGGGGGTGTTGTAGACAAGAAGTAGCCCTCTAAGGCTCTCCTTGGAACTTATCTCGTTCTTCTAGTTCCGAATTCTTGTTCGACAAGTTTGGAGAGAAGCTCGAACTGTAGTATTGTTGAAGGCGGAGGAGTATCCGTTTGATATTTCCAAGAAGAAGGAACCTATATTTATCAACGATGTCAGCTCTAATGACGTTCCTATTGGTAATTTATTATTGTTAGAACGAGTTTGAACCAGTCTTCCAGTTGGAAATCAAACAAGTGGAATAACTCCACCGAAATAATGGAACGGGAAAGGCTGTGTGTTGTACGTGAGGATTGAGACGACAAGAAAGTTTGTGCAATGTTGAACCCGAAAAGGTAATATGTAGTGAGAAGAAAGAAAGTAGCATAGAGTTGGGAGTTTTGGGGGCTTGAGGTACTTTGCCTGTGCCTGAAATTTGGGGGAAACCTGAGAAGTGCAAGAAGGCGAGGCTTGGGGTAGAGTGCATTATAGGATACACGAAGCACAAATCCCATCAAAACCATCATCAAGAAATATGAAAACGCATACCTGTGGTTCTACGAGTATAGTTTTTATTATCCTGAGATTTTTGGGCGTCTTCTTCTGGAGTGTCGCTCCTGAAATCTGAGGCAAGGTGCTTGACTGTCGATAACCGCCCGACTCGGAAAAGACAGAGGCTTCTATTGGCTTCTATTAGAGAGAACCAGTCGAAATTCGAGCTTGAGGAACCTGAATTCGGACTCATTAGCCTGTATAAACTTGAACGTAGGCTGAGATTGTTTTTTGACGATTTCGTGGATGATTGTCTGCTTCGAGATTCGAGAATCTTCCTTTCTGCGTCGCAGGACAGGGACAACAACGTCTCAAATACCTAAATATCAGTAGACCCGGGAATATATATGCAATATTACCTTCGGAATGCGTTTTCGATTATTCTTGAGATGGAAAAAGGAGGTTTTTGATGTCGAGACTTGGAGTAGGAATAGTGTTGACGTCCGGAAGTGGACACAAACGTGCAGACTTGTCGGGGATTTGTAGCCTAATGAACGAAGAATAACTACTGAGACGATGAAGATTTCAGCAGCAGTGATTCCTCTTCTGTTCGATGTTTTTTCGCCGCTGTGATGGCGAGTTTGGATGTCGTGACTGTTGGTGTTGGGATGAAGTGAGGCACCCCTCAGAGATCGTTTTCCCCCCACAAATCGTGGACGGCAGACGGCAGACCCTGTCTAGGGCCTGGACTTGCACCCAAATTGGATAAGGATTTCAGAAGAATTAATGACGCAAAGAAATAGTAAAAAATCAGGATATATCTTCCTTTTATGGATTACACGAATGATACACCATGTCCCGTTTTTCGGAGCCAGTAGACCATGAATCACAATTCCAGTGGTGGCTGTGATGGATCGTTGAGTCATCTGACCAGGGGTCCAAAACGCCTTACCATCAGAACTCGCATGGCACACCAAAATATGGAGTGGTGGACCAAACAGAAGACAGTTAGGCTTGATGTTTTTACATGCATCACAGCTTCAAATTTCCATCATATTGATTTATGACTTCGTCAAGGTAGATATCCTGGTCTATATTCTAGATTTTGTCCATCTTGTCTCTATGATCTTGATTCATATTAATTTGCCATCTGAATTGCGTTGCAAGCCACTCAGCTTCAAGATGGTACCGGTACCAAGTTTCGATAGAAAACCATGTAAATCGAGCTAGATGGTCTCTGGTATATCCGTTTCTTGGTAGATAAAGGAATATATCTTTCTCCCTCTCCCCTGGGACTTCCAATAGCGAGACAAATCCAAAGAAGAAAGGCTAGCAATCGTGATCACTTTCCAACACTGATTTAACAAAAGGTGGCACTGTTGCCACAAGTCAGTACTTGTTGACGTTGCTGGGAAGGAATTTGGTCCTTATCTGGTCTCGCGCCCATTACTGCACCAGCATTAATCGCAATGCAAAATATTTCTCGACAGGAAGACTCATAGAACACAGTACTAATTCGAATCTGTTAGAGAACCCATCAATTTCGGAGTTGCTTTTGGCATGGTTTAAAGCTGGCATCAACATCAGAAAATGGAAGAGATCAGGAGGGCACCATACCATCAAACTCCAGCGATAGAATTACTGCCCTGTGAGAAATCAGCTAGAAATTTGTAACAAAAGCCAGTCCGAATGGATTTTTACTTATCTGAGGGAGTAGGACAGGATTCCTGTCACAGGAAGACGTCCTCTCCCAGTTCTCGCTGCGGGCACTGCAAACCTCCTTTGATAAAATCCGTTAGTAGTGAGACTTTCCTGATTTTTCGTCTCTATCAGCCGATCTCCCCCATGAACCGGTGTTAGAAATTTCAGTACGAATTTTAAGAAACCAGAAAGTTGCTCCAATATTCATTATCTGATCCAGTATCGCATTCGAGGAGTTTTACAGATACAGTGACACGCGACCGATACGCCCGGAAGATGAACATCGGACTGTTATCCCCATCAAGATGTTGATATCCAGTCTGGCATCGCATTAATCCACATTTAGATCATGCTATAATGCAATACACCCCAAGCATAAATGGTACAGAACTTGATGAGCTGATTCCTTTAGCATGTTCCGAGGTGAGCTTTTTTTTTGTTTAAGAGTTAGGGTCCGCCACTGTTCATCATGACATCAGCTCCATGTTGTCTATAGTTGCGTTCTCTTTTCCCTCAGGTTTAGCAACAGCGGTGACAACAGGGAGGGAACGATGTTGTCGTTTGGCTGCCTTTGCAATGTCCTTGAAGTACTCCGCATTATTGTCGCTAAACATGATTCCATCCTTCATTAGCCTTGCTTTGCTCACGGAGCTTGCGACTCCTTGCAGCTTGGCATGGGCATCCATCATTGAAGTGTATGCCTCTTGCATGGTCGCATTAGCTTTTCTCATGACGGCGTCTACTTCTTTCACTGTTGTATCCACTTCGCTATAGAGGGCGGTTACATCTTGCATTAAAGCATCTGACTCCTCCTTCATGGCTTCTGCTTGCTTCATGAAGAATTCGAAATCCTTCTCGAGTGAAGCCGCTTCCAGGGGAATAAAGAGATGATCGATTTTGATGTGCTGCTCTCTCTCCCGCGCCTCCCATTGTGGTTCTGTTCGTTTCGACGGCTCACAAAACTCGGTGTCTCGGAGTCCGCCAAGGAAGAGTGTGAGCTCCCCGCCGTGACTAGCAAGATAGATGTAGGGAGGTATAAGCTTGTATGCCACACCATGCTCGTACAACAGCTTGACATAGAGTTGAATTTTCGCCTTCAAATACCTGATATTGTCGGTGTCAAGACGATCACGCGATACTGGATCATCCAACGGGAAGAGCTTGCGGTTTGGAATCCGAAGGATATAAGATCTGGTGCTTGGATCACTACTGAGAAGCTGCGGGACGCTCTGGCGTAGATCAGGAAGATCGCGGAGCGCCGTGAAGATAGCAACCTGTCTGCGGAATGATTCGTCATCAGTGGCCTTGAACCTCTGCTTGTAGGTGTCATGGTCTCTCTTGGACTTGTCGCAGTTGGCTGATTTGATACGTTTTCCCGTTTTCTTGTAGACGCCGCCTCTCAGATTGGAACAATCTGAGCGTGTGCCTCCCGACCGCCTCTTAAGATCCTGTACGCGTCGAGGCAGTGCTGACGGTAGTCTCGAATGAGGGTTTGGCTCGGGACTCTGAACATTCTCTGGGGTTCCTTTGAAATTTTCCAGCGGTGAAATCAAGACAGGGACCTCCATAGTCTCCATAGTCAATGTAGAAGAGCAGAAGAGCAACTGCGTCTGAACCTTTTCAATCAACAGAATCGCGGAGGAGTGGAATCGTTGTTTGTCACAGATCCAACGGAGTACCTGTGCCCGAAAGAAAACACGAATGGGACACGCTTGGCGCATCCTAGTGCCATGTGCTCCGTAAGCCTGTCTCCCGCTGGGCTTAAAAGCAGGGATTATATCCAATAGGATTTCTAGAATTAATCCCTACATAATTCGACCCATAAAAAGTATCAAGATGTAGCATATTACCTAACTAGTACTAGTACTAACTTAGTTTGTATCCCATAGAGTGCGCGAAAGGAGCACAGTGGTATTCGCCCTACGGAGTACATTGCCCTCGTTAGCTAGAGGGTACATTATTGAACCTCAGGACTATTATCTTTATCTAAGAACTTCCTGTAATATCTTCCAATAAATCTTCTAAATCTTATTCTTTTGATGAGTTTAATAATATTATCTGGGTTTAAGTTAATTATCGTGAAATAGCTATAATGCGCGGGCCAAACAATGTATTAGAACTTGAAAGGACTGTAAGTGTAATGTAACGATTTGTACTCCGTATATGCCTAAATTGTTGGTACTTCCTTTATCGCCTGATTTTCGCGGGGAATATATGTATACTTGAGAGCGTGATGTCTGATTGGCTAATATCCCTTTCGCGCACTCCAAGGGATCGTGGCGTTTTGCCCTTGGCAGAAAATTACTGTTCTTTCATGTATATGAAGTACATAGTACTCCGTACTACGGAGGAGTACAATGTATGTTTAAATATAGGTCTTCATAAATAACTATTCTGCCCTCTACGGGGGTGCACAGAAAAAAAGAAAGGAAAGAGGAAAGAGAAGGGATACCCGTACTCGTAGGCTTGAAACCAGGGGGGAAGTGGTAATCGTACTCGCACGGGTAAGCATTGAGTGAGTACTTCGTACTCCGTAGTATGTATCTGTATCCTTGCTTTCAAGGCTTCTCCTTGGTCATAAGATCAGCGACCTCCTGTAACGCAACTGAGGGGATACTACTCCGCAGGTAGTATTAGTACATGAAAATACATTGAAAAAGCTGTGTGCGAAGCACAGTTGGCAGTCGTATTGACTCAATTCTTAAATTCTTAATCTCGTCAAGACATTGTGGCTTAATTCTCCCTCGAGAACAGGGCGATTAAAACAGCGTTCAGCTACCCACCTTTTCATCCAGATCACCGAAATGCAGCGGCTAGTCCTAAGAAGACGGGATACGTACGTACCTACTGCTAGTAGGTCGCGAAGTGGAAAATAATGCATCAATACGAGTATATTCTTGCTCACTTGTACTTCGTATGGAGTACTACTTCGTACTCGGCGCTGATTCAAATATTTAGGGGGTCTCAAAAACGACCATCCCCATCCTACTACCTAGGTAGTTCACTAGCACGGGGGGGACGCTGAATAGCAAAGTACGCTTTGATTTACAAAAAAGAGGTACATCAAAGCCCCGCCAATTTAAATGACACTATAAGTAGATTCTTTATTTAAATAAACTCAACATTTTCATACCTACACCTGCATAGTATAATATAAGAATCATGATTATCTACACCACAATATTAGGGCGGGGTGTACTTCGTATGACGTTATAGTGTTTCTATTATTGCAAGTTGCAGGTTGAAGACATTAAGTTAAAAAAGATATGCAGGAAAACATATCTACTTTCATTTATATAAGCGCTGCACTAAATATAGAAGTACCTTTTTTTTTTGGGGTAAATCAAAGCGTACTTTGCTCTTCAACATCCACCCCGTACTAGTAAACTAGGACGGGGATGGTCGTTTTTAAGACCCCCCAAGTATTTGGTTAACCAGGTATTCTCCAAATCATCGACGCGAATAAATATATTACGAAGTATTACTTCGTACCTGCATAGGTAATTAACTGATGGAGTATTGGGAGCTTTTTTTGCCCTTATATTATTGCATCGTACAGCGGACAACAGCTGAACCAGAATTTTTTTCATAGCGATAAGATCAATATGTGGTGGTCAGGTGTTTTTATGATCCTTTGATGCCTGTTTTATTGTCGCCCACTTGAGGGATTAGCATGCATGTGACGCTGAGCACGGTCTGCATCGCATCCGACATTGTAAGCATATTTTCTCCTTTTGAATGGAGTTTCCCTAAGGATAATAGAATGACATACAAATCAGTACAGTTCTTAATAATTTCATGGATTTTCAAATCTCAAAACCAACATGAAGCTGAAATGCAGCTAGAGGGATATTAATAGCTATTCGAAAATAGGGATATGTATGATTTTCCTTGACCAGACTTACAGATTCACCAATTAGGCATATAGATGCCTCCGCAATCATCTCAAAAGTAGTTATTTTCAAACACCTAGGCGCCCAAACCTCTCTCCAAACCCAGCACCAGCTAACGAGGCTGAGATCAGCACAGCCTGATCAGGTAACATGGGTTCGCAACAGCTCTTATTTGCTGCGTCAACCGACTGCAGCTTCATGCCTAATCAGACCTTTACATGCGGGGTAGACAAACACAAGTTTGATTTAGGAGGGGTCGGCTTCAAGGTTGGTTACTATTCTAGACATCAGACGGCTTGAGCTCGCATTTAGAGTAGGACGCCTTCGCTCTTACTCTCCACTATACAGGCTATCTAGCCCTCCGGTAACTATTTTTTTAATAGTTAACGACTATGCCATCCGGTCCGTCTGCCATAATCACGGTTGACCAGTTTCTTCAACCACCCGATGGTCATGATGAGCTCCGTCATATTGTGGTCTCTACATCTAAATCAAAAATATCGAGCAGCTCCCACGAGCCAGTTGCCGAGATAGTGGATGAGTGGGTGGAATTCAATACTGGCACGCTTTCTCTCACTCCTGAGATGGCAACATGCTTAGCACGAGCATGCGAAGCCAAGTGGAACGCCTGGATCCCCGAACCAATGCGGATGATCAGCAGCGAGAGACAACTTGAGGCCTTGTATCTACAGACATTCATTACTCGTGTCAACATCGCTCTCGACAACGCTATACCACCAGGTGAACCTAGACTTACTATTGTCGTCAATTCCCATGCCTTTCCCAGTGCATCTGCTGAAGCAAAGGCTGAGAAAATGATTCCTGACTGGGCAGTTATCGAGACTGGTTACGATAAGCTTGGGGGAGCGGCATTGTCGACTATCCAAAAGAGTGCCACGGCTCCCGACTTCCTAGTAGTTGGTGATACCAAGCTTGTTCGGAGCAATCATGGGAACGAAAAAGCTCCCGGATCAGATTCCTGCCATTTAAACTTTCTGGGACAGTTACAAGGGTATGCGAGGAGTACTCGCACGCGATTTGGCTTCATTCTCTCGAACAAGGAACTCGTTGTGGCGCAATTCATGCGTGAAGCAGAGGCAAGTCCTCGTCGAGTAGATCAGCGATGCCTACGTTCGTCCACTGCGCGGGCAGACCTTTCTTCCGGTCTAAAATCTGACCCCCTCAGCTCATCACCAAACGACTGGACTCATAATGACAATAATGAGATTTCGATCAATGAGCCAGAAGACCGTGACAAGAGCGATGACGCTAGCCAGCAACAGTCGCCTACCTCTCTACCCCGTGGTTCAAACAATAAGCGGCCGCGTTCTCCAACTGGCAGCAGCCCAAACGCTTCAAGAAGTCGCCCTTTTCATGTCGCTATGACAGATCACCATATGTCATGGCCTTTGAGGACAGGAGACGTGTCCTTGCCCAGTTTACCTTCTGTACCGGCACCAAGACCAACCTCCTCGCAGAGTATATATCAATCACACATCAACAGTATGAGGGCTCATTGGCAGGTGCATAAATGATAGAATTCGACACTCTTGCTGATCCCAAGTTAGGTGGGAAAAGCGGCTGCCTAAATATATGGAAACTTGCTAACTAATTGATCATGACCATCCGGATCTAGGAAATCTAGGAAATCTAGCTGTCATGATATCGTCATTGACTTACGGATCCGGCTGTTATTGCAAGCTAGTTGGGAATCAGGGAATGTGCGTTGGAATGAGGGAATGTGTAATGTTGTGGAATGTGCCGTGATGTGGAACTATCCGTTACTGAGGTTGACAGTATAAGCAGATCAATCGCTTTAACTGGCGGTCCCGCTTATGCAACAGATCACCATATGTCATCGTCTTTGACCACCTTATCCAGTTCACCTCCCGTACCGCCACCAGGACCAACCTCCTCGCAGAGCATGGGGTCACCGAATGACAGCAACTACTGCTCATCTGTTAGAGACGCTGATATAGGGGCTGTATTCATACGTAGCTTTAGAATCCCAGGGTCGGGTGGAAATGATGTTAAAGACGAGCAGTCGGAGTCAGCTTACAAAGCCCTCTTCTTGCTGATAATGATGGCTCGACAAAAAAGAATGGAAGGGCATCCTCTACACGTATAACATATGGTCAAACCGAAGATGCGCGGCTGCGCAGCTGATCGGACTGCAAAACTGGGACTTATTTAAGTCAGAATTATATATAGCAATCAGAGCCATGTATGGTACATTAGTAGCAGGATCCATCTATGGCTACAGGAGCGTAATGCGAAGCATGCATTGTCATGAGAGCAGGCTCATATGTGGTACGTCGAGAAGAACGAATTCGTGCAGCTGCCAGACCTGGTACTTCATTCCTCCTCCTCCACGTGTCCTCCCTCTTCTTTCTCTTTCCTCCTTTCATCTCCGCACGAGCGGCTTCATACTGTATTCGTTGAGCCTACGGGAACCACAGCTTCATTCACGCCTTTTACAACGAAGCCGCTCTTCGAGACACTCATGCCTCCCCCTTTTAAATTCCTTTTCCGACTTCGGGAGCTCCCTTTTCTCTCCCGATAATCCCCTGGGGACACGGAGCAGAGATGAGCTCCAGTCTCGATGTCGGAAATTCCATCGGGTTATTTACCAAAACCATTGAAGTGGCGGTCGCCAATCTGCGATGCCATGATTACACGTTCAAGCCATGTGTACGACAAGACGGAGTTCGTCAACGAGACTGACGGGTTGATTACTGGGAAGGACGCGGGTTGTCGCAGGTTCTACAGACTCCATTGGGGGATTGTGAAATATTAAAGGATGGCGGCTGAGTTTTGATGAGTCCTCCGACGGATGCATCAAGCTGTGGCGCAGCCAAGCAGCAAGGGGTGGTTTGTTTCCAAGGATTTTCCTGACATGGAAACGAGAACGAGAACCACAACAACAACGACAACAACGACAACAACAACAACTGCAAGTACGACGAGATAATGAGGCGATGGGGTTATAAGAACGAGGCATACGACAAGGCTGAAGGGAAGATGAAAATAATAAAGAGCGCCATTGGCTATTGTTAAATGGAGGAGAGCCGAGTGACGCACGATGGCTGGGGACGGAATACTACTGCAGGGGATATCAAACTTCTCCGCCCGCCAAGAGTCAACAAATGGCACACCATACCCGATTATGCCAGGATGACCCCTGTTGCTGATTGTTGACTCTTCAAACTATTTCTTCTCCAACCGAGTCTGCTTCATCTGTGTTCCTTTGAAGGAATCTGGTCCGTGTTGAAAGCTAGTATTATATTCTGTACTCTGTACCTTTTGCCGGGCTATTATGTCTTTCTCGTGGTCCTTAGTCAACCGGAGTGTTCGGGATTCTAAGCAACGCATGGACAGACTCCATCCAGCTGTCTTGTTCCCCATAGATGAGCTGACTTTTTTTTTCAACGCTCCCCAACTTATTCAACAACCCCATCTCCCTCGGCTTCTCGGATAAAGTCGAATGCGGGGTTAGACAAAGTCCAAGCCTCTTAGAGCATAGATCCTAGATCCTCCAAACAGAGCTATGTAATACTCGGGCCGCCACTCACGGGGCGTCACCTTAATTGAGAAGTTAAAGCGTCATCGGCGGTCCCGAAATGTATCCATACGGATCCTTTACGAGTGCCTTTCTCTGCGGAGTTTGGATGACAATGAGCGGCGTTTGCTTTATTGGGCCTTTTGCTACGGAACTAGTCCTAATCGTGCTCCGTACGGTTCAATTGCGCCCAGGGTTTACGTACATTCCATGTAGCCAGACGCACCATATTTATTACTAGGTACCTCGGTCGTTGCCCTCGATCCGAACTTGGCTCTTCTTTTCCCCAGCCTTTGCAACTGTCGATTGTGAAGACGAGGGTCTTTGCGGAGGTTCCTTGGCTTCAATTGACTCTACCAATCTATCCATCATCATGCGTGGCATTTTCGTTTCATTGGCCCTGCTCGCCACTGGCGCAGTGGCTCAAAAGCCATCGTGCTCCAAGGGCCTCTACATGATCGTCGCGCGTGGCAGCGGCGAGCCCAAAGGCACCGGCGTATCAGCCAACATCACCTCTGCGATCGCCTCCAAGATCCAGGACAGCCAGGTCGTAGCGGTCAACTACCCAGCGACGTTGGATAAATACGATGGCTCCGAGGGCGACGGCGTGGAGGCGATGCAAAAGCTCATCAATGATTACTACCAGGCCTGCCCAAGCAACAAGATTGCCCTCATCGGATACTCACAGGTATGTCAGTTGATCAAGACTCTGCCCCTCCAGAGCGACCCGCTGTCTCATCACTGGGGAGACCTCTCGGTCATCTACGAATGCTTGGCCAAGACAGCGGTTGCTGGTGGGACGGACCAGAGAGGGAGAAAAGAGAGCTGACGTTTGTTTGTCGGACAGGGCGCACAAGTTGCCATGGATTCCGTCTGTGGCGGACTGGGCGGCAGCTTCAACTCGGATGCTCCCATCTCGACCAAGGTCATGGACGACAGCAGTATGTTTCTCCCTTTTTTATTTTCTACAGTCCTCTGTAGACGTCAAACTAACAGAATTTCTCCATAGTCGTTGCTGTGGCTGTCTTCGGTGATCCCAGCCATGGCGTCAATATGACATATAACAGAGGCACCAGCAAGAACAACGGGGTAAGCAGCACTTTTTTCTTGAGAAAATTCCTTAGTCCTATCTAGCCTCGGTAGACTAACACATGCGTGTGCGCACAAAAAAAGATCTTCCAGCGAAACAACACGAGCGTTTGCCTGCAACGCGCCAGCAAGATCGTCTCGTACTGCGACACCGGCGACATCTACTGCGATCAAGGCCAAACCATCAGCGTCCACCACCAATACATCACGAAATACGGCAGTGAGATTGTGGACTTTGTGGTAAAGAAGTATCAGCAGGCCATTTCCTCCAGCGCGGCGACCACCACGACGACAGCCACGCCTTCGACGTCCCAGACACAGCCTGCCTCGCCTGCCACGACCTCTCCGAAGTCTGCTGCGGCAGGATTCGCTCCTGCGACGAGCACCCTGATTTTTGGAGCGAGCTTGTTCACGCTCTTGACGGCGGTGTCTCAATTGCTGTAGGCGCGTTTTGGATGTTTCGCGAGAGGGCAGATGGTGCGTGATAGAGGGAGATTTAGATCTCGTAATGGATTTAATTAAGACAAATGTTCCCGAGACCAATTTTCTCGCTATTATCTGCTAGCGATTATCCCTCCAGTGAGAGTCTCGAATCGATCAATACTACCCACGGAGTAAGCAGACACAGATCGCATTTTTCGGGAACACTAACATCAGATCTGTTCTTCTATGCAATGAGCTCTCCGAATCCGAAAAATGCATAATACTACTTCGTAGGAATAATGAAGATATGGTGTCTGGTCATCTTGGTGCTCCTGTCAGATCTAGATCCTCATTTGTTCCCATCGTGGGGGTTCATTGCGGATGCAACTCTCGATATCGAGATCCTTTGCCTGTGGCGGCTGTACCCGTGGTTGATCAGGCACAAATCCACGATATGCCTAACCCTGTTCGGGTGTTGATCGGCTGGGCCAACCTGAAAATTCGATTATTCATCGGATATGAATGTTCTCAAAGTCGATATTCCTCAAGTCCTAAATCCATCCCCTTGCCCCTATTTTTGCGGTATGGGTCAAAGTGCTCTCGCTACCATTACCCTTCATTTACTTTGGCAATGACAGGCTTAGTCACAATGAAGCCAGTACGAATGGCCCGTGAGCATATACATTAGAGTCTCTGACCAAGCATCAAGTTCGAAGTATTAGTAGTGGGTCGCAAACGGCATGTCAAAGTGTTCCATGGACAAGTTGCCTTGGCACTATATGTCCTCGCATCGGCTATTAGATGCCGTGAATACGAATAACTTCGAGATTCTACAAGTATACCTATCCCAAGGGCGCATCCGTTCATGTCTCGGTCCAATCTCCGTCCCGAAATCCCACTCGTGCTCTTCTTCTCATGCGCAAACTGCAAAATAATGTCCCATTCAGGTAATCCGACAAATCTTTCACCAGCTCCTTTTGCGGTCAACTCAAGAAAGAAAGAAGAAAAAAAGAGTCATGGTTTTGTAAGGCTGATCAGCTAATAGCTCGAATCTTACCAAGAATGACCAACGCTTTACTCCAAAAGGCAGCCAAGCCGCATGCCACCATCTCCACATCTAAGGGAACGGAAAAAAAAAAAGATGGATCTCGATGATGAGCTCTAACATATTAGGCAGTTATTCTTCAACACTGGTCACCACAACGCCTCACATTTGCACTTAGAATCCTATTTCCAATTAACTGATTTGTAAGGACCGAATTTCGTATCTTCCATTCTCCGAATGAATGTTGGCCAACCCCCAAATGAGGAAGCCAAGGCTCGCCATATGCGTGACATGGTCCACACATCTGTCTCGCCTCCGGTCCGAGGGCCCCGTTCTTTATTATCAGGGCAATATGTGTTGGGTGTATAAAGGAAATAAAAGATTGAAAATGCCCCATGGAGAAGTTACTCGTCGGAGGAAGAGAAGTTTCCAACAACGCTCGATCGTGATCCAGATCTCCTCGCCATACCCTTCACGACAACAATCTCCGTCTTTGAAACAGGATAGTTGACAACTTCCTTGACTAAACCGACAGCTTCAGGTTCTAAACCCCCTTTTGCCTGTAACAGGGCGAAATGGCAGAACCAACGCCAGCCGTGGTCGAGGGCGGCGTCCTCGTCTCGGAAAAGACCCCCAATCGTGCAGACAGCCCAGAATGCCTCGACAAAGCAGATATCGAACGTCTAGGCCGCGAGCGTCCCGCCGTTCTTCCACACTGGTACACAGAAGTCGGCTTCGTCGTCACAGTCGTCATGTCCATGACCATGAGCGAGTACTTCATCGGCGGCTTCAACATCATCCTGCCGCCCCTAGCCGAAGCCTTGGACATCCCCGAATCTTTGCGGACATGGCCAGCAGGTGTCATTAACTTGACGACTGCAGCCTTGCTATTGCCCTTTTCCCGACTCTGCGATTTGTACGGTAGCCGGACTATTTTCCTTATAGGCCATGCGTGGCTTATGATCTGGTCACTCATCTGTGGCTTCAGCCAGAATACCACCATGCTCATTGTCTGCCGTGCCATGCAAGGCATTGGAGCTTCTGCTTTCACGCCTGCAGGTCTCTCCCTGCTTGGACAGACATACCGACCAGGTCCCCGCAAAAACTTGGTTTTCGCCATGTGGGGAGCCTTTGCATGTCTAGGCTTCTACTTTGGCATCTTCATGGGCGCCGTTTGCGCCCAGTTCCTCAGCTGGCGTTGGTACTTCTGGATCGGCACGATTTTTGTCCTTGGTGTTGCCGTTACTGGATTCCTTACCATCCCACGAACCCTCCACCAGCATGACCCTTCAATCAGGATGGATTGGTGGGGTGTGGTTACAATCGTTCCAGGCCTCTTACTCGTGGTTTATGCCTTTACAGACGGAGGTCATGCTCCAAAGGGATGGCAGACGCCGTACATCTTCGTCACCTTCATCCTGGGCGTTCTGTTTCTTATTGCTGGAGTATATACGCAAGGTTGGGTGTCTGCTCAGCCGCTTCTGCCGGCCGACTTGTTCCGTCCAAAGTACATGAAGCGTCTTTCCCTTGCGCTGTTCTGCATGTACGGTGTATTTGGACTGTTCCTGTTCTACTCCAGTTACTAGTAAGTAATGTTCTCCGCATGGACGAACATCACGTCTTCAATAACGAATGATAACTAACCAGTCTCTAGTCTTGAAACAGTCATTCACACCACACCCATCCAAACCGCCGCTTGGTACACCCCGCTCGCTGTCGGGGGTATTTGCCTCGCTGTTGGAGGAGGGTTCGTTATACATCTCATCTCCAACCGCATCTTGATGATAATATCAGGCGTCGGATTCCTCATTTCCGTTCTTCTTTTCGCCGTTATCCCGGATCAATCCAATGGCCAGCCATCAACCAGCTTCCTCTACTGGGCGTACGTATTCCCTTCCATGCTGTGTGGCACCATCGGCGTGGATATCACGTACAATGTGACAAACGTCTTCATCACGACGGCGATGCCTCGGCGTCTTCAGGCAACAGCCAGCGGACTCATCAATAGTCTGCTTTACCTTGGATTGGCATTTTGGTTGGGTATTAGTGAGATGGCCGTCTCACATACCATCATTTCGAAAGGAGAGGCTGGTCTGAGCTTGCGCCAACAGTACAAGATCGGCTTCTGGATCGGCGTGGCTTTGGCTGGCTTGTCTTTGCTGCTGACATGTACCATTAAGTTGGGACAGGCCTCATCAGCCATGACTGCCGATGAGAAGGCCCGATTGGAGCAGGATTCGTCTTCGGACTGAGGACCAAGGTTGAACCCCAATTAGTGATCCATACCGACGATATATTAGGTATACTCGGTGGGCAAAATGTGCGACTTTGCTGGATTCTTGTTATAATAGACAAACGAACCAGACGCTTTGTGGGTTAAGAATGGTTGTATTTGTTGGGGGGGAGATACCATTTATCCTGTAATGACGATTTAATGACCAAAACTATAGAGAAAACATAGACTAATACTTGACGTCGTTTGACCCCCAAACATAAAGATGCGACCCAATTTTTTCAAGTTCATCGATGCCTGCTCTAAATCTCCGATCTCGTCCCTGTACTTCATAGATGCTCGGCTTGTAACGGCAATTAACCTCCGCATCCAACTCCACCTCAGCTCCGGCAATACGCTTCCCTTTATCCGTTCAGTGAGATTATTGCAACATCACGAATCATATCACCAAAACTTGAGCCGATGCCGGCGATGCGTATCTTTTCGATTCCCCGAAAATTGCCGGTGTCATGTTGGTGAAAAAGATGACTGCGCCTCGAACATCGTCTCCAGTTCATCCCAGCACATGAACAAAAAGCCGAGCGTCACTCAGCATGTCTGAATCTGTGACATCAAAAGAAGACCTTCAAGGTGAAGGGATTCTCAGTGGCCCCCAGATGGCTGATAATTCCGTCGCCTTGGTCGATCGGCAATTCTTCTCAGCCCACGATGTTGTCCGAGACATCTGGTCCAGCATGCAACTCCCATCCCATGCATTGGAATCACTAGATCTTCCCGGACACGACGAACCAGCCCTCCCATCATCCTACAAAATTGGCATTTTAGCACAGAGTTCAGTCGCGCTGTCTGCTCTCGTCGCAGCCCTATTTCACATCAACACTGAGAAACCGTCACAACCATCATCAAAGATGCACGTCCCACGTGTCCGAGTCCCCCTAGAACATGCTGTCGTCGAGTTCAAGTCAGAGCAACTCTATACCATCGATGGAAAGCCTGCGCCATCGGCCTGGGGTAAAATTGGAGGGTTTCACAGGACGGCAGATGGCTATGTCCGCATCCATGATGTGTTCCCAAACCATGCCCAAGGCACTCTACAACTCCTAGGCTTGTCTGCGGATGCAACTCGTGAAGATGTTGCAGCCAATACAGCCTACTGGAAAAGCATCGATCTTGAAACTGCCGCAACGACTGAAGGGAAGCTCGCTATCTATGCTCTGCGATCGTACAACCAGTGGGACGCATTGCCGCAAGCAGCAGTGATTAAAAACAACCCCATCCTTCTCCAAGAAATATCACCAAGTCCTCCCAAGTTCATGCCTAGCACTGGAGGTAAGCGATGTCTTCAGAGTGTCCGCGTCCTCGAAATGAGCCGTGTCATCGCTGCCCCCGTAGCAGGCAAAACCCTCGCCGCTCACGGTGCGGACGTCCTCTGGGTAACATCTCCCACCTTACCCGACCAACCCATCCTAGACCGAGATCTGGGTCGCGGGAAGCGTACTATCCAACTAAACATACACAATCCAGGCGACAAAGAGCGTCTCTTGGAACTACTCCGCACATGCGACGTCTTCATCCAGGGGTTCCGCCCTGGAAGTCTCGCATCATACGGTCTTTCCCCAGAGGAACTAGTCAAGATTAATCCCAATATTATATGTGCCAACATGTCCGCATTTGGACCAAAGGGGCCCTGGGCTAATCACCGAGGGTTTGATTCGCTTGTGCAGACGTGTTCTGGGATGAACGTCTCGGAAGCTGAGCACGCTGGCCAAGGAGAACCTGCTCGCGCAACGCCATGCCAGGCCCTTGACCACGCAGCGGGGTATCTCCTTGCCACAGGTATTATAGCTGCTCTGTATCACCGGGCAAACAAGGGTGGTGCATGGAAAGTCGATGTGTCGCTGGCTGGGGCGATGAAGTACTTGCGCAGTCTGGGGCAGTATCCTGGTAAGACGGGGTTTAAGAGCAGGGACTATAATACACAGGGCGATGTTCCTAAGCAGTATCTAGAGACGAGGGAGACGGTTTTTGGGAAGATGACTGCGGTGAGGCACAGTGCTGTGATTGAGGGGTGTGAGGTTGGTTGGGAGGTGATGCCGAAGCCATTGGGGTCCGACAGGCCTGAGTGGTTGTAGAGGATATTAATTATTGATGTGAGATATTCAAACATTCTTCACTCTATCGAATTGAGCGAGTTATGAAGTACATCGTTGAAATCATAGTATTATCATATGATACTTTGCTGAACTGCCAAACGCGACAACACCAGTCCCCAAGACTCCGAATATGTTTCCTTACCAAATGATCCTTGAGAGAAAATTCCAATTACCATGGTGATTATATATGTATATATATCCCAGCTGCCACATTATGCTAACTCATGCACCGCCCGATCCACCTGCCGGGAGTCCGACTCTACCGGCAACGACCGACCATCCGCTTCCGATACCGATACATACGACTCCGGACTCTTCAAATCGGAGTTCCCACTCGGGCTCATAGCCTCCGGAACGTCTTTCGGCGATTTTGCTTCATTTCTCCTCCGTCTCAGGTACCACCAGATTCCAGCCAAGGCTCCTATCGCCGCAACACCTCCTACCGCGCCTCCCACCGCGGCCCCAATGTTTGGCCCCGTGTTGGAGCCTTTTGAGTCTCCTGAATTATCTCCGTTCGAATTCCCACCCTTACCACTATCGTTGCTATTCCCGCCATTGGTGCTGTTGCTTGGGCTGCCGTTGTCTGGGCTGCTGGCGCTCCCGCCGTTGTTCTCGTGGTCGGTGTTGTTTCCGGAATCGGGATTGCGATCAAGTAAATATAATCTCCGGCTCCCGTCTCTACAACAGTCTCCATTGTCAAAGTCCGGATTGCAGCAATACTCCCCCGTCGCACACTGTTTGACCTGAAGCCAGGAGTTGGGCAGAACTACAAGCCGCAAACCAGTCAGCCAAACTCACTTTGAGGAGCGGAAACGATGGCGAACTCACCGTCAGGATAGATCTTCGGGCACCCGGACCAATCCTTGTTCGCACACGCAGCCCGATAATCGTAGGCGCCGGCCCATTCATCGTCAAATGCGTACACAGCCCATTCGGCGCGCAGACATCCTGCCCTGGGATACAGCACTGCGAAAACGTGGTGTTTTTGCCGCCGCAGGGTTGGTAGTTATACGCGAACCTCGTCTCTGGTCTGCCGTTGGGGTAATAGCAGGCTGCCTCTGACCCTGTAGCCAGCCATCCCGACACTGCGAAGACTACGAATCACCATTCATGCTGCCTTTGCTGTTCGACGTGGTCTGTTGGCTCTGAATCTCGCTGCCTTCGCGTATCTGCATGGCGACAAATCAGGCGAGTCACTGTCTTACATATTACCTTGAATCCTGCCGCCCAAGCTGTTATCGGCCACCCTCGAAGTAATAAAATTTTGTACACATGGACGATTCAAGATATCAACTTTCTGTAGTTCTGGATTCTTTATTTTTATTTATGTGCGTTCGTCTATCCAACGCTATGCCATCTCATGAGATCTACTCCGTATTATTACGGAGAACATTGGTAAGAGAAAAAAAGAAAAAAAGAAGAAGAAAACGCCAACCCCCCTAACGCCCATCTGTCCCCTTCATTTGTCGCCGTTCCCCCATACATCTTCTACCACTTGACGACCTTTTGCGGGAAGAACTCATCAATCAGCTCCATATAGTATGGCTTGAGCTCCTCCACGCTTGGAACGCCATCACTCTTGCTGTACAGATCGTACGGGTTGAACGCCTGCACAGCGTGGAGCATGTCCCAGTCCTTCTCGCACATAAACTCCCTGTAGGCGCCCTCTCTGTGCCACGAATAGAACGAGTGGTAGCGGATCATGGCTAGAGCCTCGGCTGGGAGGGTTGATTGGTCGCGGACTACATGGTAGAGGTACTCGTCGTGGCCCCAGCTGAGCATCAGGTTGTCAAGGCCGCATCCCGGGCCGTAGATGCCGTGCTTGGTGGAGTAGACGGGGTCCTTGCTGTCGGGGTTGGCGGCAAAGGTCTCAGGAAGGATGATGCGGTTGTCGAAAGCACAGCCGACGGGGAACGTGTCTCCGACGACGTCCCACTGGCCTTGGGTCTTGAGGTCGTCGAAGAAGAGCATGAGCTTGCCCAGGTCATGGATCAGGCCGGTGACCTGCATCCATCGGGGCTTGCCATCGCGGCGGATGGCCTCGGCAGACTGGAGCAGGTGCTCGATCTGGGAGAGCGAGGTGTCGGGATCCGACTCATCAACCAGGGTGTCGAGCTTCTCCATGGCTTGCCAGATGGTCAGCTCGGGGCGGACACGCGATTTGCTGTGGAATCGGTTGCGGGCAGCCAGGTTATAAGCAACGGTCTGCTTCTCGTGCTGCTCCTTGTAGAAGTTCTTGACGCGGTCACAGGCGTCTTCGTACTGACGGAAGGCGGTTTTGTCCTTCTCAGTATCGAATTTTGACTTGGAGTCGTACTTGATGACGTTGACATCGTCAACGAGGTCGGAGACGGTCTCGAGCTCTTGGCCGGCCCTCTCGCCGAGGTCACGCAGAGCCGTGGGTGCCATGTTTGATGACAATGATGATGAGAGTAGGTTATAGGGGAAGTAGAAGCCTTCTATTTTATGAAAACAAATTCAACAAAGATGCCAAATTCGCCGCAGCTATCAGCACTTGAATGTCGTCTTTGACTACTAAAGGTATTGGCGATATCACGACCAGGCCTCGACAACTGGCGGCCTGTGCCCTTTTAAGTACTTTGTCCATCCCCCATTGCCATCACCGAGCTTTCTCCCGCCACGCGCCATGCCGTCCGAATGACCATTTTACGTCAGAATACTTGCCATCACAATAGGCGGATTCCTGATTCACATATGGGTCAATCGGGGAGGAAAATCTGGTGCCCTTGTGGAACTGCTAACGGCGGCATTTCCAGATTGGGGGCGTTGTCTCGAGGTTAGTGCCGCCGCGCATATCCAAAACAGGTATATCCCCAGATTCTGTGTGGGGGAGACCTGTACTCGTAATACTAATTAGCGGAGAGTCTTCTTAATTCCGCATTAAAGAAAAAGGCTGTACGATTCATCCAACCACGTGGTCTATATTGTCATTGCGGCCGCGCAAATGCCGCCTTGGATGGAACCGTGCGTTTGATACCGCCCTGAGCTGGTGAGTGATAAAGAAACAGAGCTTTTTGGCTGCTAATATTAGCTGACGCTCTACTCTATACGGAGTAGATCGATCTCGCCATCTCTCTACTCCGTATTAGTAGTATCTATCTGCGTGTCCCCCCACGAGATTACCCCGATGAATTCAGGCCCTGGATAAATTCAACATTATCCACCAATCTATCTATTCAGACACTGCTCAACTTACATTAGTTTTGTGAGCGGCTAGCATACCATTTCGAATTGCGGCTCTGTGGTTGGTTGGTGGACTCTACGGTCCACATTTTCCCGTCAATGCCGATGTCGCCATGAAGCATCTCGCGCCGTATGCATAGCCAACCGTATTCATAGGCGTTGTGATCGGCGCGGAGCAACTGTGGAATGCAAGAACCTGGACCTAAGGATAGGATCGCTCATTGGAGGGGGGGTTCGATCACGATGGAAGCAAACCGCCAGATCCATCATATTGGAACATAACATCCACATTCGGTAATAAGGAGAGATTCCACATTTCCACCGAGGGAAACGAAGATACGCGGAGCTGTGTGGGTTCGGTTTAACAATGGCCAGTCAATATCTGCTGGTTGAGCGGGTGCTGCTTATACCACAACACGTTTCCAACGGTTGATATCAAACCCCGCTCCATCATGATGAACCAGGATTCCTGGCAGAAGACAGGCGATATGGCCCGTGGTAAGCTCGGATTTCCAGACGCTGGTGACGTTCAATCTCGGGATAAACCCAACCTCGCTACTTCGTACTTCGTACAAGGAGGGCCACACGTACTTTGTTGACTTCTCCTGACAAGAGACTATCTGCATAGACTTGAAACGTGCATTATAGGCTAAGCCATTCCAAGACCCTCATGTCCGCTTCGTAAATGTGCGAGCAGCCCGTTATCAACTCGGTGACCGAGCGAGGCAAGCGGGACGACTGGAGCAGCTCTGCATGCCGTGAAACCAGCATGAATTGATGGCATCATCGTGGGCCATTCGAGGCAGATTTGTGGCAAACAGATACGGCCCTAGGTGAGAGCTGGAGACATAGTCGGCTGTCGTCGGTGGGGCGGTGGTTGTCCATGATAACACAGCTATCGAACCGCCTGAGGTGAGGAGAAATGAATGTGACATTCTCTGTCTCCCATTGTCGGGAATTTGTGGATACTATGACCTTTTGTGGTGTTCCGTGTCAGCTTTGATGTCGACGAGGGCATATGTAACCCTTCAACAGGATAAGATCGAGACATTCGCGGAAATGGCTCCTTGGCTGCAATAGCATATCATATCCGTGGGATGCTCCTCTCGATGGGACTAGTTAACAAGACGCCTCCTGGGTGCTCCGCCAGCCACTTTGCCCTTCCCCAGCAAACGTGGCAACATGGCTGACCTCTTCGAAAGCATATCCACGTCTAGATAGATGAAGCGACTTCAGGCTTTTCGTCGTTTAACAAGTACTCCGTAGGCTAGCCGCAATTGCGTAACACGGAAGCCCAAGTCTCAGGGTTGGAGCCTGCTGCTTGAGCCCACAAAACCAATGGATCCCTTGTCCGCAAAGTAATCTATTCGTATCTTCGTAGGCAGAGGTGATTACTTGGCCAATTGGGACCATGAAAACACTACTCGATGTCACCACCCACCGGCTTCAGATAAGTGGCGACCTGACCGGATGTCGGGAGAGTTGTTGCGGCAATGACCGTACGATATGAGTTTCGCACATGATACTGCAGGTCAATGCAGATTACTTGAAAAACAAGCTGAATGATGCATCAGGAGGCTTTCTGATGCGTCGAGAAGCCGTAGCATGTTTGGAGCGCTTCCGAGTGCACCCTCGCCAACGTATGAGATGGCCAATCGCCTCCCTTCGGAGAGTCCTCCGTATTATTGGCTCACTAATTTGTAATTAGCATTATCGAGATTCACCAATGATTTAGATGAAGTCTAAATATCCGAAGTGGTGGTGTGAGCTTAGCTTCCCTTTGATCCCCGAGGCAGAGTTTGGGGAAGAACACTTACCTAAGGACGGGAATTAAAAAAGGTCCATCAAAGCCCGCTCTCTTCTATGTCTCGTTAAATCGAAAACAAAGAGGTAAATATGGTATTGTGTTTATCTGACGTGTCGTGATGGCTCTTGTAAGTGCACCTAGGTAAAGTGAAATCCCCAGGCTGGCTAAATCTCCTTGGCATGATGTATGCTCAGGCAGGGCGACTGTACGAAGTAGGCAACCCTGTCCTAATTATACCCGCTCCTTGTCGATTCTGCGAATGGTATTTTGGAGTAAATCCCTGGCCGTCGTCGTAGCGCGCTGATTGTCTTCGAATGCACACTGTGGCTTTCAACCTGGCTGTTGCCACCATCACACCTTATCACAATACAACACTCGGTCCGATGACAAGACACGCTTTCCGAGCAAGTAGCGGAAAGGGCGCATGCATAATCAGGCTCGTTCGTGAGGGAAATCATGAATTGATCATCGCAGCTTCTCACCATACGCTATGCTGTCTGATCTGGCTTGTGGGAGCTGCCTGACGACTCGACTCTGCCTTCTGTTAGGGAGGCTGTCAACTCATGTCCCAACAAATATCCTGCGAAGTCGGCACAGAGTTCAACGCTGCTCCTTGATCCCCCGGCATTTCAAAAAAAAAAAAGATCTCCCCTGCTGAATTCGACTGCTGCACTACCCAGCCAGTAGCTGTGACCTCAATTCTATCGTGCTGCTTTCAAGCAAACATCATCTGATGGTGAGGACAACTCCTCTGTCCAGTTTGTTGGGGCCTCCAACGGCTGCTTCTTGTCTTCGACACACAGTCCTCAATGCACATATACTGTCCCGTCTATTTCCCCAATATACTTGAACCCCCGGGCTTCCGAATAGGATGAGCCTGCATTGATGACCAGCCAGCCAGCCCCTCAACGATACAGATGACGGGCGTCCACTTTTCCACCATACCTACCGTCCGCCACTTCGAAGAGGCAAAAACACCAAAGCAAAGTCCATGAAGGATTGTTGTCTCTGGCAATATATCTCCATTCGACACAAGCCCGAGCGAGTGAGCAGCCCTAGATGGGTTCCAACTCGACCAATTTGAAGAACCAACCTAGCCGGAAACGCGGCCAGGAATCCGCACCGTTGTTGAAGAAGCACGCTCGCGGGTCTTCACAAGGCTCGAGGATGGATTCCGAGGCATTTCAACGAGGTGACTTCGAGGAGGATCAATTTTTCGACGACATGGAAGACGTTACAGAGAACTCCGTCGAGGACGAAGACTTTGAACACGAGGGTGGAGGGAACAACGATGTGCATCGTCGCCGCACTCTCGAGCGTAATCGAGTGGCAGCAACGAAGTGTCGCAGACGTAAACGCGGCGAGGCCTCCGAGCTTGCATCCCGCGGGCGAGTTATGGAGGAGCAACATCGTCATCTCTCCTCATGCTTCAATTACCTCTCCGAGGAGGTCCATAACCTCAAGTCGCAGCTCCTCCTCCACACAAATTGCAACTGTGAATTGATACAGAGGTACATCGCGGGTGAAGCAAGGAAGTCTGTCGATGGAACGTTCATCGCATCGTCGTCTTCTAAAACTCAAGGGAATCCGACTTTTGCAGACAACATGGGCTCATGTGGCGATATCCATGGCAGTTCGCAGAGCATACCGAGGTCCAACGATGAATACATGACTATCCCGTACACCAACGCGTTCGAACAGCCAGTCGCCACGACCATGCTGCAAAATGACCTATCCAGAATGGACCCTCTCACAATGGAAGCAGTGCCGGAGGTTCCGGGTGCTTCGAGTTCGTCGTTTTTTGCCCAGCAGATGCCGGAAGAGAATAGCTTTTCGGGTTTTATGGACGAGGATTATATATGCGACTTGAATTAGAAGAAGCAAGAATGTGATGATGCTGACAATGCTGACAATGCTGATGATGATGATGACCTTTTTATGAGGCAAGCTTCCCAGCGCACCGAAGACTGCTGCTTCGGTATGTTTCTTTTTCCCATTTTCACGTCCTCTTTGAGTATTTAAAAAGGGTCTCAATTTGTTATGGCTTCTTGATTCTTAGCGAGGCAGCAACCCAAAACAGGGGTGGGCCAGGTGGATATGCTGACAGATTGAGGCGACGATCAGATGGCCAATGGATGACGACTCTCCATATGATGTTTATGGCTTTATGATGAATCCAATCGCGATGCACTGTTTTTTTGGTGGCATACCCTGACAGTACGCCAGCCTTTCAACTTGAGATTTGGGGCGCCGTGTTTGCCGCTGAACTATCGGCATGTTAAGCTGCGTGTAACGTAACACCACATAAAACCCAGGGCATATTGTGTCTTAGCCAACTCCAATAAGGCTCAAGCCTTATCGAATCCAAATAAATGTTCGAACGAGTTACTGCACGGGATTGAAAAAATATTCGCCGCTGGGTCTCGCTGTGGTTCGCGATTCGACGTAGGCTATCGTTGTAGGAGCCAGTTCATTGACTCAACCCTTTCAACCCATTCCCCTTCCCCAGCTGGGCAATAGGAATGTACGCTGTGCATCTTGTGCTCCTCGACTCCTCGAGTCCCTGTAAAAGGCTAGAGGAAACGTGGTGACTGCATAGAGTAGGTGTTGTTGAGCAGTGGTTAGCTAGTAGTTGCTGTGAGGACATGCATTCTTCAAGGGTTTCTTCGTCTACCTTGAATCACGGGTTGGTTTGGAGGTGTTTGTCTCCGTGTTGGACGGGGCGAAATCCCGATGTATTATCGCAGGGACACGAATATGTGTGAAGGACGGGGAAATAGGTAGATGGATGGACGGGTACACTTATACAATTGGGGTGTTGTTTACAAAGGTGGTCGTATGAATTTTTACGTCAGACTATCGAAATGGGGCTATGGCTATACCGTGAAGAGTTGTCTCATTTTACTTAGACGAGGAAACAACGGCTTTAACTGAGTTACGAGAGCAGTTCTGCTACATATTTGACCACATGAGTCAACTGTAGACATTGTCTGCAGGCGATATGTGTTAAGAAATTAAAGCCGGAGAGAAAGCTCCTAATAAAGTACCCACCCCAATATTTTTTACGCACCCAATGGTGGTTCAAGAAAGGTGCGATAGGATGGGGGGAAAGACCTCCATTGTAACCTCGTTTTTTGTTTTAAATGAGAGGCTGGCATATGCAGAGCAGCTAATGTGGTAATGCTGCCGTCAAGTCGACGTCTCCGTTACATTTCCCAAATTCTCGGGCCTCCCGGGGGGGAGTGTTTTCCTTTTTTATATCATGGGGGGAGTGGGATGGGAATGGGGATAGGAGTGGTAATGAGGATAAGCAGCCCAGATCTGCACCTCCATCTGGATTTACTGCTCTTGGCGTTCTGAGCAGTAATAAGATGAATAGACTCGGATCGGAGATCGAGGAGATGGACGAATAGAGCTTAGAGGCACGGGTCATCGGACACGACAAGATGTCCGAGTAGGGTCGACAAGCTGGGAGAGCTGGAACGTATGATCCTGGTCATCGGAAGTGAGCCGTAGCCAATCACGAGAGGTAGGTTCTCTAGCCATCTCATATCTGCTAGTAGTCGTAGCAGTCCGTACGACTTACATACAGCGAATGTGGGTGTGGAAGATTTCCGAGTTTTAGGGAACTGGTTTGGCCACTGACAGATCGGTGCCAAGATCGGGGGCTTGGGGAAGGTAACTCGTACATGATGTCAGGACTTGAGGACCATGATTCATGTGCGCGTGGGCTTTCGCTCAGCTGAGAGGGAAGAAGGCGTCGATGGTGGAGACGGTGTGTTGAGGGAGCTCCTGGATTGGTACTAGAGAGCTGAAGAGGCGAGAGCGAGCGAAGTGGACTTTGGGTTGAAGATTTTTATGTTGAGTTTTGGAGATAAGAGCGTGGATGACTGGACCGTTTCCCAATGAGGTGGACATTAGTTATTATGTTTGTGTTTCCGGTCGGGATAAAAAACGTGGCTTAATTGTCGTCACTCACCGTCGATTGGATACAAGGTGAGGTGTGGCTTGAAGGAGAAACCCGATGGGCTTCGGTCTTCGGACTCTGGGCCAAAGAATTGTTGTATTTGTCGTTTGGGCTGCTTTCTCCGAGGATGATATATCGAAGCCAAGCGGGTGGTGGTGAGATTGGGGATGCATCGCTGCAAATGTAGGAGGAAGTGCAACCCACCCCAGAAGATTCTAGCGTTCACGAGTAGACTGACGGATAATTTAGCGGTGAGAGGGGCCTCCCTGGTCGGCTGACGATCCGGCTTGGCTACTGCTGAGAGAGAGAGAGAGAGAGGAAAAGCGGTGTTTTGTTGTTGTGATTTGTTGCGCGTCTGTGACAGTGTTTCAAGTTTTTGGCTGTTTTATAGGAGTCTGGTGGAGTGCAATGTCTGACCATCAGACCACATACCCATACCCGTACCCATACATCTCTCTTCGCCCCATTCGGACGTGCCAGAGGAGTACCCGGTGGGTTTTTTAAGTTGATCCTAGGGGCTCCGATGAGATCGATTCGATCATGGCGTGCGTGTGCGGAGGTCATGCAATGCAGTATTAATAGGATGCTTGTCCCGATGGATTCGCCCAACCAGCCAACCGTTCAGCCCCCCCTTGTCAGAGAGGTAAGGTACCTAGTAGGCTTGGACGGTCGATCATCATCTTGTGTCACGGTCTGGTAACCTCGTGGCTCCATTGTCATTGTCGTCTGTTGGAGGGCACCGATAATCAGGCACAACCACATACACGCTGGAGCTGGCTGTTGTCGTCGCTGTTCCAGTCTGTCCGTCTGTAAGCTAGACGCCTCTAGAGAACGCTTCGATGGCCTAATGACCGTTGGGCTGATATCAACGGTGTGGCTGCAGCAGCTATTGGACCGGTGAATTGGACCGCGTGCAAAGCGTGAAGGGCCCAATGGTTGGATTTGGGCGGTACGAAGTACTCGAGGTGAACTTGACCTTTCGATGGAGAGGTTGAAAGACAGGATTGAGAAATAATGGCTGCAATGCAATATTGGTGGGAAGATCGTGTTCCTTTGGGGGCGAACGAGAAGTTCATGGGTCTGGGGCTTGGCACCATGTGGCTAGCCCTGTCCCACTTTTGTCGTACTAGTAGTAGTAGGTACGTACTGCAAGTACTAGTACTCATAGTACCTAGTAGTACTCATAATAAGAAAAAGAAGAGTACGAGTACTTTCGTGTTATGACCAACAGAATATCTTTATTCCGGCATACACTCTTACACGTAAGATACGGAATAGCATACTAATACATATTATAGTTATAATTATAATTATAGGCTTACATGCTCCCGGGCAGTCGGAGATGCCGTTAGAAGCGCTTTGCTACTGCTCACGTTCAGCAGTAGTACTCGTACGAGAGTAGTAGTACTACTTACGGAGAGTACTTCCAGCCTTCCGAAGTCTCAGCACATGGTGACGCTGTTAGCAGGGATCTCTGTCTTAGCGAGCAGCCCCTGTAGGGAATATTTGCAGCCTCGTTCTGCGCCGGGAGATGGTAGAGGGCGCCAGGCCATGAACGTGATTCGTTAGGAGGGTTCTGTTACAAATCTAACAAACCGGTGTTTGTTTTATTATAAGAGTTGATTTTTCTTTCTAGCTTTTACAATACATGCTTTTCTGAAATACTTCAAGGACAATCCCGCCTAGAGATGAGGTCAAAAACATCAATAAATACGGAGTCCCTATGAGTAACAAAAGCCCGGTCCGAGGAACGCCTAAACGGGGCTTAAATAGGCAGCGTTTACCAAGATCCTGGGTGCTTTATCTGCCGACTCCAGCCCAGCAGTGACAAACTGACAAGGCTGCCTGGTCCAACAAGTCTAATAAAAAAAGTTCCCTGATGCCCATTCTGTACGAGCAAAGTCGGCGGCGGCTTTAGAGCCCCGAAGCTGATGCGGGCGACTGATTCGAGTTGCCCTCGCTTGATTCATTCTCTTTCTATTATCTACGAAGTACTATCTATTATTATGTGGCAAATCGTCCCAGAGCCGCTCAACAGCACCAATCAAAGAGGATGCAATTGCAAGAGTCTGCAACAGGTCCAGTCCATGTACGAAGTACCCCGTAGGTAGTACTACCAGCGTACTCGTAAATAGGTACGGATGCTATTTGCTGTCTCAATGCACAGTCCAACACCTAGTTCACCGACCTGAAGCTGCTCCCACTTCGTACCTACAAAGCTCGAAGTACTAGTAGTACTTCGTACAGCTACTGAGTACATCTAGAGTACGTACATTAGTATGTACATGGCATGACAAGGGGGCCACGCAAAACGGGGCCAAATCAGAGAAGCTCAAGTGTGCGCCTCCACACAACACCTAACTAAGCAGCTTCAACCCAAGCAAGAAGAACAGCCACGGAGCACAAAAAAGTCTACCTATGTATGTACATGCGATGGCGAGGCCGAAATCCCAAACCCTCCACTTGCCCAGTCTGGGGCCGGTCGCTTTTGTGGCATTCATTCCATGTACGGCGGTGGATAAAATAAGGACAAAGAGGGCCTAGGGAAAACAAGAGACAGAACGCAGACGGGGACAGAGACGAAGCAGACGAGGATAGCGTGCGCGCGCGCTTTCTCCCTCTCTGACTCTCTTCTCTAACTCTCTCTCTCTCTCTCTCTCTCTCTCTTCCTAAATATCCTCGCTCTCTCTACCATCGCCATCATCGTCGTCATCGTCAGCAGCACTTGCCCATCGTCATTACGCCTACCGCTTGCGTCTCGGCTCTTTCACGAGGGAGGTCCAGTAGCTCCTCTGCTCCGGACCTTCTGCGTCAAGTCGCGATCATTCCTCTCACCTCTTTGCCTCTTACTCCTCTCCTCTCCTCTCCCATTACTGTTCTTCACACCACCAAATCTGCCGTCTGCCATTCCGAAGGCGCACAACGGACGCGTACGACACTCCATTTTCCATCCCGCTCTCTTTATCGTCCATTCGTCCACCCGAGGTCTCACTCTGGCTCCTGTCTTGGTCTGGAATCTCCTCTCCCGTGTGTCTCCCGCCTTTCAAGTTCCAGGCTCTCGTATCAACCCGACAGCAGCCTCCTGCCAACTTACTGGGCCGCCTCTCTCCCGTCTCCCTATCGTGGCCTTGACCTACTTGATCTTCATCTTAGACCGGATTTCCCGGAGCACTAAGCCACCTCTCTGACTGAGGACCTCAGGATCAAGCGCTTGGCCTGAGATGGGCGTCTCCGCCAGCAGGGACATTGTCCTCGAGGCACTCGACTACCTCTACCCGGCCGTCGTCTTCCTTTATTTTCTCGCCTCGTCTCTCATTGCAACCTGCACTCTCCAGGGTCTCAAGAGCGCCAAAAGCACACAGCCCGAGCGTCCTGGTCGACGAGCCGTCGCAGTAATCCTCGGCTTCTTCCTATCTACCTATCTTGTTCAACTCGTCGTCATCTGTGCGCAGTCAACCGTCGAGAAGCGGACTCCCGAGGAGCACACCGTCATTAATCATTTGTCATGCATTCTCGTATTCGGTATCCTGCTTATTCGACTTGTTGAATCCGAATCCGTCGTATGGTACCCGTTCCGTGGGTCATGGTTCATCGCTCTTTCTTTTGAGCTTCTCATCGCCATCCTCACGTCCATCAAGTCCAGCCGTGTTTCGCTCGACGCATATGGAATTGTTTATATCACAGTCCTTGGTCTAAGGTTGGCTTCATTGATTGTTTTGGTTGTTTGGACCTGCCTCGGTCTATGGATTGGGGCCAACCCACCAGCTTCAGATCAGGAAAGGGAGTCACTGCTGCCCAAACCTGACAGTGATCAGTCGACAACGTCCCAAGGTCAAACCAAAAATCCAACTGCATCTGGATATGGATCAACCACACAAAATGAGGAGGATTCCGATGACAATCCCGAGTACAGTTGGGAGCGAAGAGAAAGGGAGGCTCGTGAAAACATGGAAAAGCGGCTTGAGGAGGGTGGAAATTGGTTCGAGTATACGAAGGGTTTCATGGTGCGTGTTCTCCTTTCCGGGCTTTTCGGAAGCTAGATGATGCTGACTTGAGTAAGATCTTGTTTCCCTACGTTTGGCCAGTCGGAAACCGCAGTCTACAGCTTCGCGCTGCGGCCGTTGCAGTTTGCCTTTTGGCTTCAAACGCCCTACACCTCCTCATCCCGCGGCAAACAGGCATCATAATGGACACCCTGAGCGGCGTGGGCTCAGGGAACCCATGGATTGCCGTAATGGTCTTCGCGCTTCTCCGTTTGGCAGCCTCTGAGTCTGGCATTGAGCTTATCCGTCAATGGTTGTGGGTTCCCGTCAAGTACTACTCCCAAGATGCTCTCACTCGGGCCTCATATTCACACATGATGCACCTGTCTGCCGACTTTCACGATTCCAAAAGCTCTTCAGACATGTTGATGGCTATTCAGGGCGGGAGCGCAGTTTCGAATGCCGTTGAAAGCATCTTACTTCAAGCAGTTCCCATGTTGGTTGACATGTGCATCGCCGTCGTCTATCTCTCCATCACCTTTGGACCATACGAAGGATTGATCACGGTGGCAACCGGAACCATCTTCATTGTCTTCGCCACCCGACTCGTCGCAGAATCCAAGTCAGCCAGTCGAAAACGCATCAATGCTATGTATCAAGAGTACTACATCCGGCACTCTGGCTTGATCGGCTGGCAGACCGTTAGTGCTTTCAACCAGATTGGGTTTGAGGATAACAGGCATGCCGATGCTGTGACGAATCGTTGGCTTAAGGAGCAACAGTACGTTATGAGCTGGTATGTGTCGATTGCCTTCCAGACAATTGTGCTCACAGCGGGCCTCATGGCAAGTGCATTCCTGGCTGTCTACCGCATCAATAGTGGGCAGGCAACCTCTGGACAATTTGCTATGCTCCTCATGTATTGGGCACAACTCACCTCGCCGCTGCAATTCTTTGCCAGGCTAGGCAAGAATATGAGCGATGACTTTATTGATGCTGAGCGACTTCTAGATGTCATGAAAACCAAGCCTTCAGTCGAGAATCGGAAGGGAGCGCGTCCTCTCAAGTTTATCTCTGGGGAGGTAGAATTCAACGATGTGCGTTTCAGTTACGACAAGCAGAAAGACATCATCAACACTATCAACCTGCATGTTCCTGCAGGTATGACCGTGGCCTTTGTGGGGGCAACCGGAGCGGGCAAATCGACAATCCTAAAACTTCTGGATCGATTCTACGATGTCACATCGGGTAGCATTCGGATTGATGGTCAGGACATTCGTGAGGTTGACCTCTTTAGGTGAGACTCAAGCACGAGTATTTTTGGCCCATCAAAGAGGCAAGTCTAATATCCCACAGTCTCCGTGATCGTATTGGGATCGTGCCCCAAAGCCCCATTCTTTTCGACGACACCATCATGAACAATGTCCGCTATGGTAGAATTACTGCAACTGACGAGGAAGTCTACGATGCATGCCGGGCCGCTAGTATACACGATAAGATCTTGGGCTTTACTGACGGTGAGTTACCGGCGTATCATTCCGTCATCCCCTGTTGGCTAACTAAATCGTAGGCTACGAAACGCGCGTTGGCGAGCGTGGAGTGTGAGTGCCAAAGCAACCTCGTCTAAAATGGATGGCAACTAACCGCCGTAGGAAACTCTCCGGTGGCGAACTCCAGCGGGTGGCAATTGCTCGAGCAATATTGAAGCAGCCAGATATTGTTCTTCTGGATGAGGCTACAAGTGCTGTTGACACGGATACGGAGCAACAAATTCAACGCTCCTTTAAGAGACTCTGTCAAGGCCGTACGACCTTTATCGTAGCGTAAGTTGGTTTTGTGTCGTCGATTCCTAACGAGGCTCACACACCATTAGTCATCGTCTTTCAACAATCATGAACGCGGACCGCATTGTTGTCGTCGAGCAAGGCAAGATCATTGAGCAAGGTACTCACAGCGAACTCGTCATTGCCAACGGACGATACGCGGACTTGTGGTCGAAACAAATTTTCCTCAAACCGCAAGACAATGTCGACACTGTGAAAGTGCTCGATGACGTCAAGACGCTTGCCAACGATTCTTGTTCTGAGAGGACTGCCACGGAAGCATGCGAGGCAACAGCTGGCAACAACGTAAACGCTAATGGGTTATCCAAAGACGATAGTGTGCACGAGGAAACAGACATGTCGACTCCGAAGCAGGGTCAGAAGGAGGTAGATTCTGCCACAGGTTTGGAATTCTGTGAGGATACTGACGGATCCTCTTAGGGATCCCGATTGAATCCTGTGGCACCAGAATTCACTCCTCGAGCAATCAACACCCTTAAAGTTGTTCCTGGGGCGACAGTAGCAACTCAACAAGAAGATTCAGCCGCCAAAGCTGGGGCTTAGGCGGCCGCTAGCTTCCACAGCAGGCTTCGATGGTCAGACGACAGAGCATCAACCAATGACGATTTCTCTGTTGCAGTCGAAACGAGTCGCCGCTCAGAGGGACAGTGTTCTTCTGGTGATTACGCCAATAGCTCCAAGAGCCTGGTGCGGTCAAAGGCTTTCACAGATGCGGTCGATCGTGCTTTAGGAACCAGTACGCAGGCTGGGGCCATCTGTGAGCGACAACTGGGCTGTGAGGAGAGATTCCACGTTAGCCATGCTGACTTTGTGGACACAGGCTCTGATGTCTTGCCAGCCGCTAAGACAGAGACCGTCACAGCGACATCTACCTCAGAGAATGTCTTGTTCAAGCATCCCCGTTACTCTCGCCGTGTGCAATCCAAGAGCGAGCCGTCGCATGCATCCCAAGATTCGGACACAATGGACTTGCCTGAAATTCCAGAAAGGGCTATGGACGAAATAGAACTTTCTGTATGTCCACCGGGTGGTAAAACAATGATCCTTGACCTCTGTCTAACAAATTTCGGCAGCCACAACGCCGTGTATCGGCTCCGCCGCTCCACAACAGCCATGGGCCGTCTCTGATCCCTAAGCCCAGTAGCCGAGGTCTGACAGTCTTGAGACAAATGCCAACCATTCCTGACAACCCAGTTAATGGCGGAGCTGCTACGCTACCAAGTGTCACTCGCAACGAGGAAACGGTACACACAACCGCTGCAGTTGTGACAGTGACAGAAAGCAAGTCTAAATCAAATGCCACTATCTGCGCGGTCAGAAACGAAAACGAACCGCCATCCAAGAGTACCGAGCACCAATCGACGCCAGCAGCTTCCTCACGCGGCAATCGAAGTCTTCGGCGTCTGCGAGGGGGATCCTTTCGAGGCCGTCGCGGTCGAGTCGTACGGGGACAATCGTCCCGGGGCAATCAGCAATGAGATGCCGGGATGGAGTCAAAGGCAAAGACAGGTTTTGCTCTATATTTTGTTTGTTCTTATGGTGTGCACATCAGAATGGTGAGGGGGTATTTGTACAATAGAAAGGGGGGTCTGATGTGCCATGATTATGATACACATAGACAAAAAGATTACAACGGCAACAGTCTGATGATATTACTAGGCAGGATTTCAGAGGACTCTATCCTAGACACAGTTTTAATTTTTAATGATACCTATTGTACTTGGTGCGTTGCTGCATTTATGTACTCTGACATGACTTGATGGGGAGTTGAAGCTTTCCTTATTGGCTTGCAGTCATTATAAGTGGTTTCTTGGTCATTTCACCCGTTATCCCAGGAATATCTAAGTGAGTATATACGCTCTTTCAAGCATATAGCCGTGATGATACACACCCAATGATTCACTCCACACACCATGTACAAAGTACCCCCGTTGTCTTTATATATTCTTCTACCTTCCAGCACCACCAGCGCCGGGAGCGCCGCCGCCGCCGCCGCCCATCATATTCCGGGCCCTAGAAAGACACGATTAGCCTATGGGAAGAGGTGGAGGGGGGAGAAAGGGGGGAGAAAGGGGGGGGAGAAGCTCACATCTCGGCAATGTTGGGGTCGGACATGAGGGAGCCAATGTCGGGCATGCCGCCTCCACTGCTGAATTGGTTTGCCATTTCGCGCAGACGGGGGTTGCTCATCAGGTTGCCCATCAGGTCCGGGTTGCTCATGAGATTTTGGGCCATGCTGGCGAACATGGGGTTGTTCATGATGGAGCCTAGGTCGGGCATGCCACCACCTCCGCCAGCGCCGCCGCCGCCGCCTCCGAACATGGATGCGAGGTTGCTGAAGTCGGGCATGCCGGCGGCACCAGCACCGCCGGGGGATGAGCGGGAGAGATTGTCTGGCTGCTCAGCCTCGAGTTCTTCGACGCGGCGCTTGGCGGTCTCGTAGCCCTTCTTCATGGCGTCAGAGCCACCGTTGCCTTCGTGCTCGATGCCCTGGCGGTAGGCGTCCATGGCGCCCTGGGGGTCACCGAGGGCGAAGCGGGCGAGGCCGAGACGGGACCAGGCTTTTGTGTAGGAGGGGTCAATGGCGACGGCGGCTTCGGCGTCGATGCGGGCGGAGGCGTGGTCTTTGTTTGCGGAGTGGGCGGCGGCGCGGTTGGAGAGGAAGACGGCGTTGGTGGGGTGAAGCGTCAGAGCCTGGGTGTAGAGGTCGATAGCGGTAGGGTAGTCCTTCTGGGCCATGGCAGCGTTGCCTTTGGACTTGAGGGATTCGGCATCTTTCTTCTGGGCGTCGGAGGGTTCAGAAGACGTGGGTGCGGAGGATGAGGAGGATGAAGAAGAGTTGGGAGTGGAAGAGGAGGAGGAAGAGGACTTGAGTTTTTCGTAGACGCCGTAGATCTGGAGGAGGTTCTGAGAGCCTATGGCAGCTTGGACGGCGGATTTGTCCGAGGGGTCGACTTTGAAGGACTCGGCGATGCAGTTGACGGCGACGTCGATGGAGTCCTTGTCCTCAGCGGTGAGAGTGCCATCGGTGGTGGAGCTGGAGAGGAAGTCGCAGATGGCGAGCGCGAGGCGCTGCTTGGAGGACTGTTGGGCGGCCTATAGGAGAGGTCATGGTTTAGCCTATCTGGTTTCGTGATGTTCGATCGTCTGGTGTTGAACATCTGACACCCAAGACAAAGAGAGGAAGGGGGGGTATCCGAAGCAGCAGAGCGGGGTGGAGGGGGAGACTCTCTGCGTGGAGAGAGAGGATCGGACATGGGATTGGGATTGAGGGTTCCTACCATGGCTGCTCAGTGTGCGCAAAGCTAAGATGGCGCCAAGCGCGCGGGTTGAGAGAGAAATAAAATGTGGTGATGTTTGAAGGGGCGGTTGCGGAGAGAAGAAGCGTGGGGAGCGTACGAGTAACACTTGCTCGAGGGAGCGAAGTACGAAGTACGTACTGTTACTTGGTTACTTGGAGGTGTGGCCCCATAGAAGGCTGGAATATTCCATGCAAGGCTGCGGGGCCTTGTGCGACCAGTAGTACATGTAGTACTCTGTACTCGTACTACTACTACCTACTAGGTAGTAGTACTAACATGGATATTACCAGGCACCTAGCCTGGACACTCACGTTATTTGCCAACTCGTATGTATTATACGTGTATACTCCGTACTTCGTACTTCGTAGTTTATGTATATCAGCCAAAAGGGACCCTGGTGTTGCTAGTGATAATAGCACCTAATAGCTAATACCATCAGCTGCAGCTGATATATGACGTATAACAAATGCATCATCCTGGCTCGCTATGAATCGTATGATTGCAATTCCCGACGGGCTCCTCTTGATGAGACAAGATCAAAATGCAATACTAGTACTAATACTAATAATACACAGAGAGGAACCTAGATATGCACTAACTGTCTTTCACCCTCACGAAGCTTATTAGTCTATGATAATCCTGCTGTCCCAAAACTCCGTCCCATGCTCGCTACTCCTACTACTACATGCTACTACAACTATGTCTCGCTGATTGATGTAATTCATCCTTCTCACCCTCTCCCGCTCACATGGAGGGAGACCCATGTCTGTCTGCTATCTTCTCCGTCGCAGTCTCTCCACATTCTTCACTCTCCGATTCTCCATCGCGGCCACTTTTCGTGTCTTGCTGTAGACCCTGATCACATCGCTGAGAACAACATACAGGCATCCGCCCACCAGGCTACGACCCCACTGCTGTTGCAGCAAGCCAGGCCGGCCTGGTCCTTGGCTAAGCCGATTCCAAGCACTCCTAGACGGCACAGCAGTCCATGACCGCGGAAGAGCGAGCCGGAGTGCCTCACCCATGGCAAACGATATGCCGGGCAAAAGCAGAGCACTGACGATAGAGTTGGACACGCTGGAAAGGAGACCCCCGAGCCCCATACGTCGAGCTGGCGGCGCCTGAGGGGCCTCACGCCCGTGTGCCGCAGGCTGTGGTTGGTCTGCCGGAACGTCACGAACCTGTTCCCAGCGTTGATTGCCGTCTTCTTCACCATCTTCATCTTCATTTGGCCCGTCCTCGACGTGCTCGACCTGCTCGATGAGAAGCTCGAGCTCGTGTATTCTTGCGGGATGTTGTGCGCCATTATTGCCGTCCGCCGGACGTTCTTCCTCATCGGGATCCAGCACGTCCAAGATATTTTGCAAGAGGCCCACAAAACCACCCTCGCCATTTCGCTCCACATCATTGCGGTTGGCGCCATTTCCGCCATTCTGTTCAGATTCGAGTGGTGGCAGACCCAGAATCTTCCGATTGAGCCTCACTTCGTAGGGCAGAACAAAGTCCCTCCAAATGTTAAAGTAGAGCTTGCGAACAATGGGGAGTGCGACCATGGCCAGCCTAGGGGATGGTGGCCATTCGAGGAAGTTGTCGTTTCGAATCATGCTATAGATGCCATACTATACAAATCACAACCTGTTAGTTCGCCGAAAGGCATCGTAGTTGTAGGGTCAGGACTTACAACCGAGGCAGACTGGACAAAGTACTTGTTGCTCAGTCCAGGAAGCAACTGGCTCACCAGCAGCGTCGGAGCAACATTCATCAAGACCAGCGCATTGACTATCCGATCCTTGGCAAAGGTCACGACCCCATGGTTCCTCCCATCAAGGACCATATCTGGCCCCAACGCGAACTGCAGTAAAGCATCTTTGCCAGCAAAGGCCCACAGAGCGACAGCGCCGTACATCTGCAAGCTAAACTGGAATCCTACAGACACGCCCGTGAGGAGTATGAAGGGGCTCGCCCGGGTGAACTTGTGCTGGATGACGTCGTGCAGCGAGGCGATAGGGTCCCATGGGCCTTCCATCTCGATTTTCGATTTGCACACGGGGCATTTCAAGGGTTTGTTGGACCTCTCACAGTCGGTCACCCATGATAGAATGCAGTCTTGGTGTGCTTCGAGGGTGCACGGGCACGGGTCGACCCAGGATCCCTTGGGGTCTGTAGGCTCCTCGTCCGTCAGACAGATGAAGCATCGTCGCGGTGTGTCGACCAGTCGATCTGTCATAGTCGCGAGAGCTGGGAGTGGAGGGGTTGTTTCCAGGTCATTCTTCGACTCCACCTGGGAGCTTGCGGTCGCATCCATGGTACGGAGTATATATATGATATATCGTTCGTTGTCAACAGGGGCTGACGGCTATCAAGACACTGGCATCGTCGGCGCAGAGGGGGGGGCAGAGGCGGGCAGACAGTGGTAAGACAAAGGATAGGATGTGGAAAGATGGTGTAGAGGCCTCAGAGGAGAAGAGAACGCTGCAGACAATGAATGAGCTGATATGCCGCTGTGCGACGTGACAAAGCCAAAGGCCAAGATGCGAGCATTGATCAGAGCAAACGTGATTGATGTCAGAGCTTCCCGCTCAACAATTTGCCCCGCCAATCAGTCATCTACCGGGCGGGTACGTACTTTGTAGACACTACCTAGTAGGTACCCCGTACTCGTACCTGTAGTACTCGTATGTACGAAGTACGGAATACAGTAACTGAATGCGGATAACGGCATCGATGAGAGGATTCTATATGTGGAGTGGTGTTTTGTGCATTTGTTGTCTATTCTCTCTTCTCTCGGCAATATATCCCGTAATGAGTAATTGGGTATATTGCATGTCAGCATTGGTGTTGGTCGTGGAACTATGACAAATGTCGACCCCTGTTTCGGTGATAACTTCACTTACTTAGATTGCATGTTTGTAATGAGAAACGCCGACGGGCTCGACCCCATAATACCCAACCAAATACCCAAGATGCAGGTCTCATTTATATTAACTAATTATATATTATAGATATATGCACTCCGTAATCATTAGGTAGGCTAAGACCCGGAAGCTACTCACGGCAATCCTATTAACGCACCATCAAACCTACCCTACACCATAACGACCATTCCCTTGGGGAAAAGAGAGCACACGATGATGAACACAGCAGCTACCATATATCCAATGAGTGCAATGTTTGGTTTAAAGAACCATGTCGTATTGCCAAGCTCATACCTCCGCTATTTAAAAACTATCTTGCTCGCTCTGATGCCCATGCCTGCGGGAGTATGAGCAAGTTTCCTGGGAGGGCATCTGTGGCTGTGTATCCAATATACTATTTACTATTTAGCACCAGGTAGTAAACATATTGTTAATTTGCGTACGAGGAAGTAGAGAAACACCACCTTTCTCTGTGCTTCACTGTTCTGCTGTGTTCAACAATGACTCCCAAGCAAGGAGCTGCCCAGAGAGTCCTCTTGGGGCTCGAGTTTTGCATCTCTATCGCCGCAGTGGTGTACTTTTCGCGGGCAAACTTACTATACTCCATTATAAATGCGTTCCGGAATCAAGGATGCACGTCCAGTGTCGAAGGGGAGATGCGTTCTTCTGCCAAACCCTCCGAGTCTCAGTCGCAAATGTATGCAAAAAGAAACACAGTTTCGGACCTTGAGAATGAAAGTAGTATTAACTCGAAAACGATATAGGCCAGTGGATTCGAACTTTGCCATCGCAACGCTGTCTCTTGTCGTGTTCGTCGTTCGGATCGTCATGTTGCGACTCACATACCTCACACAATCCGCAAGCATCTTTTACGACATGTTGATGTCCTTCCTATGGATTGTTAGCATGCTACAGCAAATAAATTTCGGTGGAAACGATACGAGCTGTATAGGAAACCACCTACCGTGGTCCCCAGACCAGGGGTTTGATACTGGCAATAAGGGTGTCTGTCACCCAACCCAGATAAGTTTTGCCATCTCGATACTGGCAGGGATGTTGTACGGCGGCAGAATGCTTTACGAGATGGTTAATATCACGGCCTATGCTCTCGGGCTGGAGCGTAGAGCAGGTTGGGAAGCTGCTTCAGAGGGAGATGGATATCGTGACACAGATGAGCTCAGCAAGGCGGAGGCTGCGAGGGATCTGGACAAGGTATATGCCGAGGCACTTAGCCCAGTGCTGGCGTTCTTTCCAGAAGACACAAGGTAGGAGATGGAAACGCATCTAATGCTGTGCAGTTGGATATGTGGGATGGCTCTCCTTTATCATTCTGGTGTCTGGACTAGCAAGCACATACACATACACCATGGCTTATGAAGAATTAGAACTCATACGGCGTCAACTCAGTATCAATTTGTAATCATCTCATCATACTCATTCCGCAGTCAGTCTGTTCCGCAGCCCATTCCCTAAGATGTACATGACCCCAAGCCTAAGCACTGAGTGATTTCGCCGTCTCCTAATACGCGGGACCGGCAAAACGCGCATTTCGATAAGGTAAAATACCGAATCGCTTATTTGTGCTAAATACCATTGTCAGAACCCATAGACTCGTTCTCGATCGTCCGGGGGGGGGGGAGGGCTGGGCTTACGGGGCAGCCAGCGCAGGTGCAGCTAGGGCCGCATCCGCAGGCACCAGTAGAAGAGCATCCGCAGTCACCCATGATGATGGATTTCGTATTTGAGATGATGAAAGAGAGGTGTTTGACTGGAATAGGTATTGATCTGGGGTTTATCTCTCGTTTGGTTGTCGAAGCCAGAAACCATGCCAAAAGAGGGGAATGGGGGCGAGAGGTTTAAATACTGCCCTAAAACGGAGTAATACGTCACACACCTCACACTGGCATTTGCCCCCCTTCCCCTCTTCCGCCTTCTACATATTTATTAGGCTTCACAAAAGTCAATCAATACTCGTAAGTGCAAGTCTCAGATCCCCACAGCGGAAAAGCCCCTCACCTTTTAGAGTGAATCATTGATCTGTCCTTGATTAATTGATTACCTACATACTAGTACTATCACTCTTGCGGAGTAGTACGAACAGTGCTTGGAAGGATTTGTTGCCTGATGGCCTGACGAGGCGGCTCGTCTCGCCTCATGGAGGGCGACAGATGGATTGGAATGCCAGAGATGGTCTTCTAGCCAGTGAGCTCTGCCGACGAGCCATGGAATACACTACGAGTACAAGAGTCAAGCCAAGTCATCGGATCATCGCTCAGTCGACCTCCCCCACCCTTCACGACACGAAGCCCGATATTTGGTTCTCAGACAGAGGGCGCACGGCGGCATTTGCCTCTTGACGTCTAGGATCTTTCGCTTTTTGCCCGGCTGGTGCGTCCTCCTGGGTTAGGTGCCTCTGTGTGCTGCCTGGCTGCTGCCTGGCTGCTGCGATCTGCATTGGTAGTACGGGGTATTACTTCGTACGGAGTATGGAACATGCTGTGCAGTTGGCAGATGACAGCGGGAAATTCGTGATTACTGATCATTAGCCCGAGAGAAGACGCCTTGCCAAATGGGGAATCATATCTTGATGACATTTCCGCAGAGACAATACGAAGCCATATTAGGCACTATTACTCTATACTAATAGCTAATAGTATTCGTGCGTCTGCGTGTTGTCGATGCGTGTTGATTGATGCCGTCTGAACTCGCCAATTCACCGTGCGTTAAATTCCCCTATCTGATCGGTGCGTTACGCGAGTTCCCGTCCCTCACATCTGCTCCAACTTCTTTGCATATTGACGGAACCCTCCGCACGTAAATACTCCTAGTTTCCGCAGATATATATTAGAATGTTGCATTGCTATGGGACGGAATATTAATAAGGTACGCGTAAAGCATCATTCAGGCCCTTCACGGAATGCCATAATTTCAACAGTCCTCAGGGTTCACTGGCAGCTAAACAAATATGCCACCAATCATGGATTGCTTCATTCGGCAAATCCCGCAAATTACGACTCAGTACTCCGTATATACGAGTACGCACCATGGGCGGAGGTTTTTCTCCAAGATGAGGGACTGATGCAGAAGGGGTCCAGGATCCTCGACCTAGGAGCCCACAGCAAAGCCGACATGGGCAACGTGGGGCCATGGGCTGACCAGACCACACTCCCTCCCCTGGCCCCCCGTTCACATCTGCACGAGTGGTACGAGGTGTATAACACCGACACCCGGGGGGTGGTTGATATCATCCTCAGCCTTGTCAACAAATGCCTGCTACCATCCCCTGTCGCCCGTCACATTTCCAGGGTTCATCCACCCATTGATCCTGCATAAACCGGCATACACGTGCCCCAAGACCATGGCGATGGTAAAATCTAGATTGAGAGCAAACATTCTTTTTGCCCGTATTTGCCGCGTCAGCCCATTGATTTGATGATATAAGATAAGAGTCTAGACAGCGTTAATCTTTCATCCGGCCTAGGACCACGTCGGGAAATGAAAATGACATGCAACCACATGAGAAAGATCCACCAATCAATCCGAAGCCTCACCCTCGTCCTCGTCCTCGCCCTGGCTGTCGTTGGATGTCGCCAACAACATCTCGACCCCGAATGCCGATTCCATGATGGGCCGCGGAAGCTGGCCAGCCAACCCGTACCACACCTCTCCGTACGCGAAGTCAAGCGCCTCCCACAGGAACCCCATTATGTCGAAGCTCGCGGCGATGGCGTTTTCGTCGACCTTGTTGTCGTGAGGATTGGCTACTACGTGGCGTCGTGTTCGGAGATACAGCGAGATTGCCCAGATGAACGACCTCGTCGCGCTGGCGGCGGCGTGGGCAGCAAGCCAGTCCAAGTACGATGTCAGATCCTTGGCTATGGAGCCCGGTACATGTAGAACCCGGACCAGACCGACAACCTGGGCGTTGAGCCTCGGCGACTGGCGCATCTCATGCCTCGTGAGGGTGTAAGATGGGAGGGATGGACGAACCTCACGACCGTATCCCGGGCTGGCCCCCATGCTTTCGGGCATACCGGGTGCGTTGATGCCAATCGGAGAGCTTACTCGACGGAGACCGTACCAGGTTCCATCGCCGTGGCCTCGGTGCCAGTAGAGGCCCCAATCAAACTCTTCCCTGCCATGGCCATCGGCACAGCCGGTCTCGTAGGATGCCGGGTCGAAGTCGTCAGGGAGGTAGGGCAGGTAGTCAGCAGGTGGGTAAGGGTTGTGTTGGTAGCGTTCCTCCGACTGCGGAACGGCGATGGTGATGTAGAGAGAGCCAGGCTGGTAGTCCTTCAAGCTGCGGCCCATAGTGGAGGCTCGACGCCTGCAGCAGCTCTCTGGCGACGGCGGCTCTGCCGAGTACGGGTTAGACATGGCCAGACAAAGGCGCGCGACTGAGGCTCATTACTAGGGAGGGGTGGGATAGAGATAGAGAGATAGAGAGACGATGTGTGTTTTGTTTGTTTGTTTGTGTTTGTTTGCGAGAGAGCGCAACGACGTGGAAGAGACGATGATTCCTGAAATTCTCTTCATTTTGTCTCCTAACCCGCCAGCATAACCTGCCAGCATAACCTGCCAGCTGGCCGGCAATGTTAATTGTGGGCTATAAGTTGAACAGCTGTCTATCATTATTCACTGGGGCCGGTCAGCTGTCAAGCATAAAGGCTCAAACAGAAGGGAGTGCCAACTGCCATGCTTATATTTTTGCTGTCACTACGGAGTACTCCGTACTGAGAACCCACTATCATCTTATCATTTTTTCAGCCATTTCTCATATCTCAATTCTGACAACTATGGCATTGTTCAGACGCTTTCTTGTTGCACACTCGCAGTCGTGAGGTGAGAGAGTCGGCAATAGTCGGCGCATACGTGCGAAGTCCTCCGTACTTCGTACCCTTTTTGTTAAAACCCGAATAATTCTCCGTACGGGAGAGTAGTATGCATACGGAGTACAAAGTACAAAGTACATGTTTCGTTTCAACAGCCCGCATCCACACTTCAGCCCTGTCTCTCCCCATTTCCGTGGACTTAATATATTCAGAGGACTGTCCCTCTTCGACCTACCAGTCTGGATCGACCAACAAGCCCGGGAAAATGCCCGACGGATAGTCCTCACGCATTAATGAAGATGAGTCTCCTGAATCCTCGTCGCTCACGCGCTTATAAACGAGGTGGTGGGCTGCACACAAATACTGATAGTGTCCGCACCAAAAGAGCCGACAATAGCGGGGTTTGGAATCGCGTGAAACCTTGAGCCAGCTTCCCGTTGGGACGAGTATCTACAGACTAGAGACGGCTTCTTCTTAGGTCGAATTCTCTTCGTCTTCCTTTGTTTATCGCGGCCACCACGGCCGTATCGTTCCCAGTGTGCCTACGATCGCCTCTCAGCCCAGCCCAACAAACTGGACCGATCTCGTCAAGAACCGCCACCATTTTGGAAAATACCTAACACAAACTACGTCATCTAGTTTTGTACGCGTAAATCCCGCCTAATCGTTTACGAGAGGATTGCGGGGGAACAGATTCGACAGAGCACAATTCAAACGGAGCATCCTGTCAGGCGGGTTTGCAAGAAGGCCTGGAACAGTCAAAGCCAAGAGGGCCAGCAAAAGGCCAAGATGTCGGGTTCAGTTCCTGCAGCGAGTTCTCTCGCAGACATCTATCCTCCCAGCGCCGTCGCAACGGAAAACCCACGATGGAACAACTTGCTCGCCCGATTTGAGAAGGAATTTGGCCACCCGGCCAGCTTTGTCGCACGATCGCCCGGCCGTGTTAATATCATCGGCGAGCATATAGACTACTCTCTGTACTCGGTTCTGCCTGCGGCTATCACGGCAGATGCCATCATCGCCGTTTCAGCGTCCCCCGTCGCCGCGGATGCGACAGCATTCACGGTTCGCATTCGCAATGTCCAGGACTCTAAATTCTCACCCGGCGAGTTTGAGGTCCCAATAGGAGGTGGTGTTGATATCGATGCTACGAAATTTGAATGGACAAACTACTTCAAGAGCGGGCTTCGCGGAGCGCTCCAGCTATTATACCGGAAGAGAGGAGCCAACTTCCGCCCCTACAATATGGAAGTGCTTGTGGACGGGACGGTCCCGGTCGGCGGTGGCCTGAGCTCGAGCGCGGCCTTCGTTACTACCAGCGCCCTCGCTGTTATGACTGCAAATGGAGAGAGCTCCGTGGATAAGACCGAGTTGACGGAGCTTGCTATTGTCAGTGAGCGTGCCGTTGGAGTGAACTCTGGCGGGTAAGTGCTTTCGTCTACTATTCGTATTCCGCGGACGCCTAGTTGTTGGTCCCTTTGCCCTTAGAAACCTTATACATTCTACTCTACGGAGTAATCTGTGCTATTTGGTGGACTGGTGGGATGACATAAGCTGACATACAAGTACGTGATCGCAGGATGGATCAGGCCGCTTCCGTGTTTTCGGAGCAAGGGTCTGCCACATTTGTATCATTCAGCCCTGCCCTATCTGCCCGGCCTGTCAAGTTCCCGTCAACTAGCCCTGAACTTTGTTTCGTTATCGCGCAGTCCTTCATCACCTCCAATAAGCAGGTCACCGGACCGGTTCATTACAACCTTCGTGTGGTTGAGGTCAGCTTTGCGGCTGCTTACCTTAATGCGGTGCTCAACCCCCCCGGTACGGAGCTGCCGGCCGACGCAGGTCCTCTCGGGATTAGTCTCCGTGGGTTCCATGAGACCTACTTCTCCCACATCGGTAGATCCGACCGTGCGGCCGCAAGAACCCCTAGTCCGGAGGAAGAGCTCCGTAAACTGGTGTCGCTTACCAAAGAGACGCTGGTGCAGGAGGATGGTTACACCCGAGAGGAAATCGCCAACGTGCTGAACGTATCTGTTGGCGACTTGGAGAAACGTTTTATGTCAACCTTTCCTGTTCGGGCAGAACGTTTTAAGCTTCGACAGCGTGCCCTTCACGTCTTTACAGAGGCGTTGCGGGTGTTGGAGTTCCTGACGCTACTAGAGCGACCCGTGCATTCCGGGAATGCTGACACAACACACTTCAACAGCGACCTAGGCCGGCTCATGAATGAGACGCAAGATTCGTGTCGTGACCTGTATGAATGTAGCTGCATCGAGCTTGACGATATCTGTCGCATATCACGCGACGCTGGAGCTTATGGCAGCAGGCTAACCGGGGCGGGTTGGGGAGGGTGTAGCGTGCACCTTGTGGCTGCTGATCAAGTGGCGATTGTCAAGGAGGCACTGCAACGGGAGTACTATTCCAAGATGGAACTGACTGAAGAGCAAAAGGCGCAGGCAGTGGTGGTCAGCCGGCCTGCGCGCGGGAGTGCGGTATACTTGGTCAAGGAGGGGAGTGTGAGGTGACACGTCTCATGCCATAAAGGACTGTGCTGTAGTATAGCTGAGTGCCACAGATCGGACGTGTGGTTGATGCTGTTAGATGAGGAAGGTCGCAAGCGTCTCTCTGGAATCCCGGTCAACGTCCAGGCGATGTGTGGATGATAATGTGGCCGATCCGGCAGTTAAAGCCGTAATTCCTGAGGCCTAACCTTTGGGCGGCGGAGTCCACAACCTAGGTAGTAGTGGTACTCTTGTCATCGGCAATATGAATAGCATTGGTCAGCCCTGGGATCCATGGGGAGAATCGAGACCGTTCTCTGTGAACCCTTTTGGATTTCTCATCCAGCTAGACGTTACATCCTATCAAAAGTGGCGGAGGGAAGATGAAGGATGCGTAGTCTTGACATGGTAATAAGCAACGCACCTAATAACTGTCAAAATATTAGTATCTTCGGATGGCTCCGGATCGGCGCTCGGGTCGGCTGCCGGATCATCAACGTTGTTGGCTGCCTCAGCCCTCATTTTCAACGTCTAAAAGCGAACGTGGGAAATGGGATATGGGATGATATGGGATGTGGAATATGGGGGGGTTATATGGGGAACTCATATGGAGCATTGAGGAGTTCCCCATTCAGAGGATTACGGTAGTGTTTGTTAAATACGATTGGGTATGGAGTATTGTCCACCCCTTTCAGCTTCCAATAAGGGGAGGTTGTAGGGTAATATTGTTTTATTATTTGTGTGAATTGATATGATATAGAATGTAACGTAGAAAGAAAAGAGGAGTTCATCCAGAGTATTGCTACTGTAAATCTGTCTCTTGTCTCCTCGTTTCTTGAGCATCTATGGTAATACCAAGACCTTGAAGGTTCAACGAGCACACATTCAAGTATGTACCTATAAAACTCAGCAGTACCAAGACAGTTAGTTGCATCGTCAGTGTTAGTAGTACTACTACCTCTCAAACGCCCTCTACAAAGCAATTAACCCCAGATCCTGGTACTATCTATCTACCAATATGATAGGACAAAATACGGAATATCATCTGGAGAAACACGAAGTACCTCGTTACGGTACTTAATGCCGAGTGAGCGAATCAGATGGCGGATATCATCGGAGTAGCGTCAACCCTTGATGATCCTGGCAGGCCTGCCATGCAATGCTTCGTCGGTTTTTTTTTGCTTTTTGCTTCTGAGAAGGCCGAGAAGGCCGTGACTAAGATCTACATAATACTCCGTATTGACGTTGTGGTAGACAAGCCACAAAAGACTGGCGTTATCGAGCTGCTGTTCGGAGTTGCGACATCTTTGAAGGATGAAGTCCGACGGAATATTCCGGGATGGTGAGACTGTTTAGCCTTGTTGGAGCCATTACTCGTAGGATGGCAGGATTCCATATAAAGATGATAGAATACAAGACACCCCGCTTGTTTTTTAATAGCCGGTGGAAAGTAATAAAGCCCAGCCAGGCAAATGCAATTATCGGTAGCGTGGATGTAAGAAGTTTGTTTCCCCAGCTAATTCCGTTATTTTACTCCGTCCATTGCTACTACTACCACCAGTAGCGATAAGAAATGATAGCAACTCCAGATTGCGAAGTAGTACAAACAAGTGAATACTAAAACAACCCCAAAGGAGCATGCCAATTGCGCTTCCAGGAGGAATCCCGTCTTCGTACTTCCGTACTTGCTAGAGAGTAGGCAACGCCTTGAGGCGTATAGTGCCCGCGACTAATTACGGGAACCGATGTTTTGACTCGCATCGACTTGTCAACTAGTAGTACTCCGTACGGAGTAGTAGTTTTCTCGTTCGTTCGTTGGGGGCTGGAAGAATTTCGAGGCGGGTATAAGCGCGTTCTGGACCTGCTCTGCTCTGCTAGCTAATGGCTTCTTAATGCAAAAAGGCACCGGACAACAAATTACGCCGTAGGGCTAATGTATAGACCTGGTCCGAGAGGTCGTCGTGTCGCCACTCGTATCCCGTAGTGCGCGAAGTAGTAGTTGTACGGGGTTGCATTTTGGATGGTTTGGGTCACGCGTGGTTTGTGATATCAAGCCTCAAAATCAGCGGGTTTGGTCCGTGGCCACACAAAAGCCGTATGAAGGCCCGAGACTATTTTAACGAAGCCTGTACGGCCGTCGGCAGGAGGAAAAAAAAATTACCGTCCCCGGGGAGTTTTCTGCATGAATTCGTTTGGTCGTGGTGTTTTGCCAACGCAGGTCATCGATCTGTCATTATTGGCCACCTTATTACTGTTGTTTCTGGATGGACTCAAAGGGGTAAACGTAGTAGAGTACAAAGTACGAAGGAAGAATGTATGGAATGTTTTCCGGCTGTGGCGTCAGGCACAACCAGCATGGACCTCCGCTAATAACAGTATGGCAAACACGTACGAGACGCCATGCATTTATTGGTAAGCCACGCGTTTGCACGCCTCAGGATCCCGAACACCGTGTTAACACCGCCTCGGCTTGCGACAAAGCCTCCATCCGGCCCTCAAAGGTGGAGATATAAGGCCTCCGTCCGGCACGGCCGTCCAGGAGAATACTCGGCATGGAGAGTCCATTAGACAAGGACAAGCCCCCGAGGGTACTCAACACATATTCACAGGCGGTCTATGCTCCGGGAGTTTTCTATCACTCCCTTTTTTCTAGGTCGAATATAAGACGGCTAAGACGGCGCCAATTGCTCCGGGTCTGGACGCCCAACTCAGCGTCGTATCCGAAACGGACTGACGGAGTTTTTACGATTTCCTGATTTATAGCGAATCTAGAGAGGGAAATTTTGATCAAAATGCTAACCTAACCCTTGTCACCGCCATGTTTTTTTTTTGTTGATCTCTGACGTGTTTGTGCCTTATGCGTTGTCTATGCGTTGCATACAGAGTACCTATACTACCATACTCCGTAGATACAAAGTAGTAAGTGGCTTTATAAAGCTGGGAGGCGTTTCGTCAACAATTGTCCGTACGAGGTACGCGGAACACGTATGATGGCATTTGAAATTTGGTTTTCGAACTCTGCACATTTCAGCCTCTGCAAGTTTCAATATCCGTAGGTGTTTCTCATCATTCAGATGACGGAGAATATGTCTCTAACGCGCGCTTGCTAGCAGTAGTTGGCCAAGAGCCTTTATTATGACGTGATAGAGTAGAGGGCGAGCAGGGGGTGAACGATGTGGTGCTTGTACTACTCCTACTCCTACTCCTACTCCTACTCCTACTAGGTTGTTCTCCGTATTTACAGGGCACGTACGAAGTATGTAGGGTAGTAGTATCATGCACCATCAGCATAGGAGGTGTTTTTTTTGCCTTCCCTAAAAACCAGAACGACGGTTCGGACAATGACCGGGATAAGACGACCAGGGGCACAAAGGCACTACATAGCAGTAATAGTAAACAGTAGTATCCGTGCAAAATGATGGTATCGATTCCATGTAAGTAAGATGGTAGTCTGCATCGGCGCCTTAGCAATACAGGAAGGGAAAAAACCAATCGCAAGCCTCGATCATGGCATGTCGTCGTCGTGTCGTTAACCAAACCCCGCAAGACTGGGGGGGAAACTAACCAACGTTTCATAAGGCTAGCCTTTGCTTCGATGGCCCTTGCGCATAATCAAAACGAACGCCCCATAGGTTTTGAGAGCAGAGACTAACTTCGTGGAACTCTAGGAAGAAAGCGACGGTTAGCACTAACGGCAGGCTAAAGGCAACACTTATTACAAGTCCCATTTCAGAATTCTCTGTAGAATAAAGAACAACAAGACCGTTGAAATTAGGAAGCACAAATGGTCCTGCCCTATGGGCGGAGCATTGACAGCCCCGTATCTAGATGGATAGTACATAGTACGGAGCAGTAGTACTAGTAGTAGTACTAGTAATTATTACGTTCCTCCACCCATTCGGGCTTCGCGAGCACACTCCAGGCCCTGGACCTCGTGGCTTCATTTTACAGTTCTATGATTTGTCCGAGCCGGAGTTTGCCATGGTTTGATTTTCACTTTTCGTTTTCCATCTGCAAGAGCTATCCCCCAATCATACAAGCGGTAAACGCCTATATGTGCCTCGGTGATAGGAAAAGACACGATGGACGAAACCCGTTAAAGCTCAACTCCGAGAACATTGGGGACTCCGAGAGGCACGACTCACGGTTCGCGATATCGGCAGCATCTATGTACGAAGAATGGGGGCTAGCACTCCGTATCTTTCAGCTATGTAAGTTGCATGGTGTAGATGTCACTTGCACTAGTTGATGACCGAGGCTGGGGACACAAAGGAAACCGGGGAAAATCAATCACAACGCCACCGAGAAGCCACACAAAGATTACATGAATACTTGTCATCTTGCCTCACCATCCATGTATCTACCTATTCAAGCCATCAGCTCTGAGGTGTGGTAAGATCAGAAAGAGAGAAGAACGGTAGGATCGACGTGATGAGAGTTTCAAAAGGCTCTTTTTGACTTTAGCACCGGTGCAAGAGATAGATTGCTCGGAGAAAGACGTCACCGGTTAATCCAAATCAAGAAAACGCAATATATCATAGTGTGAAGATCTCTGTTCAGGTACAGGGCTTTACTGATTTTTCCGTTCCTGGTGGGTGGGTGTGAGGGAGAGCCGGGACGATCTGAAGGAGGGTTAGAGGACCCCTGGGGGGAGTATGTATCTCATGCTCCACGTATCTGATAGGCACATCTACCAAGTGCAAGAGATAATAATAAATCATATTCCTGGTTCTTCCGAAGAGCCATGGCCCAGATAGGTAGTAAATGGAGATGGGGCCCTGGATGCGGGAATAATGCTCTGAGACCGGCTCTGCAGCCAATTCAAGAAGGCCTTCACTATCAGGTCGACTAGGGTGAGGACATATCTCCTCCGTACATGTGTATGAACAAAAAGTTGTTGATTCCGATCAACGTTGAATTAAACATCCGACGGGATTGGTTTTCTTTCGAGGACAAATAGCGTCCGGATTACAGTTCTACTACTAAACAGAGACTCAGGTATTAGTGACAAGGCCAGACCGCTGGCTATCGCGGCACTTTCCGGTTAATACGGACATGTGTGCTATATGTTGGAGGTGGCTCTTCTTCTTAGTAGTTGACTGGTCAAAAATCTCCATCACGTCAAAGCCTCGCAGAGAACCCCACTGTGATTTCTAAATCAAATCGCAATCTGATGGATCTCGAAGACCAGAGCCTAGGACTAGGCGGCAGTGCACAGGCCAGGGGCCCAGGCCTCTCCGGCCCATCAGGCATTATCCTGGTTGCTGGGTTTCTTTTTCCTGCCGGCTCTCGAGGCTCGAGACTCAGAGAGCGGTAACATTCTCGAGCTTCTGGCTTCTAGCCAAGTCTCTCTAGCCTCAAGCCCTCAAGCCCTCAAGCCCTCAAGCCCTCAAGCCCTCAAGCCCTCAAGGCCCCCATGTCCATGCCCTACAGGGACAAGGGGGGTGACAAGTGCATTGCTGACTGCAGATAGCCGCTCATTCGAGCTTTAGCCCACGCCCTCTCGCTCGCACGCGTCTTGGCTGTTGGTTCCTTGCTGGTTCTGGTTCTAGTTCGGCTCTGCCCTACGCAAAATGCTGCGGAGAGACGGACTCACGGGATGGCGCCGAGTCATTTATGTTGCAACTAGGACGACCGAGGAACGGAACGAGAGAAAAGGTGACAAGTCATCAGTCGCACTCGAAGAGGAAAAATTGAGCGGATACACTGCCTACAGCTGTGCTCCGTAGTAAGGCCGCAGCAGAGAACAAAAGATTATTGTCATCAATGGGGTAAGATCGGTGTAAACAGAGCGGTTGATAGGCAAGGCACTCCTTAGACAGACTCGCCCAACAACCCAATCCTCGTAACCATTGTGTCCTCGTACTGTACGAGTGCCCAAAGGGTTGCCCTGTGGAAGTTAAGCAGCCCCGATGGCATATCTGGCTGGCTGCTTTGCACGAGTCAGTAGGTATCACTTCCCTATTGCGGTAATCCATGTTGTCTCTCTCCATACTCTCAACGGCGCTGCGGCCCGCGTCAATGCTGGGCCTCCAAGTTTAGCGCACCTACTGAGGTGCGTGAGATACATGGGCAAAGACACGAGAAAACGCCACCAATGCCGCCCTGCCAGCCCTGCCAGCCCTGGCTGACTCCTATGGATGGATGAGAGGATGGAATCGATGGAAGAGACCATTGGATGATTTCCCATCACCTGGTTGGTCTGAGTCTCCGAGTCGAGTCTCTGCCCGCAAAAATGGTTCCATTTAATACGGTATGCATGCATGATCGCGCGGAAAGTTTTCGTCCAGTTGGACAGTCCATGCGTTCACTCCGTTCGGCTTCTCCATTACCGTTGCTTCTTCCGACATGCTCATGCTCCAGCTTGTCGGCATTCGTTCCGTATCGGTGGCCTTGCCGACTCGCGGTACAGATAGTCATCATGAAAATGGAGAACAGAGGGTCCCAGTGCGTCAAGCGGCTGGGAACTGCCGGGCGATGTGCCGTATGTAAACCTCCCCCTCTTGCTGTGCTTCTGGTAGCCGCCTTAATCTGCTGCTGTCGTGTTACTATATTAGCATCTGTCCTTACCCTTTTCGCCATGTTGTATCTGAGTGGCGTATGGCGTTATGTACGTAAAGGTGAGGCTTTTGCAAATACTCCTCCCCTCTCTCTCTTCCTCCTGCAAGTGATGGTGATGATGGGGCGTGTCTAGTACTGAGAGAGCTAGCTATAGGGCTGCGTCTACTCGTACTATTCTCCCGGCTCCTTCCATGTCTCGGGCACCCCTCAACACTAATGGTACCCTAAGATTAGCATCCATCGGATGCAATACATACTGATAGAAGTTATGTACAGAGTATGTGGGTACGATCGCGACCTCGGATTGCTACGAGTACGTGCTTTGCCTGTCTAGGCACAAGGGTAATATAAACCGCTCGTGGGATTTTCGTACATGGACGAGTTGCCCAAGTACTCGTAGCCTTGAATCAAACCACTAGGCACTACGTAGTATCCTTACTAAGAATGATGATGATTACTACTCTTTAATGAGATAATTTGCCTAGTATTCAACCATCATCTTAAAAAGCGTATCAATCTCAGTGGGAATTGCACGAGGAATACTCCGTACTCTTATAAGCACTCTTATAAGCACTCTTATAAGCACTAGGTGTATGCGGAATTGAAGGCAGTGAAACACTGCCAAAGGCGGGTAACGTATGTACGAAGTACGCGGTGCCTGCTTTAATCTGCCACCTCGATTCTCTGCCTACCTACCTATGTAGGTATGTATAGGTTGCTTCGTACTCCGTACGGAGTACACCAGACAGCTTTCTGCGTGAATTGGTCGACACTACAAACGTAGTAATAATAATATTATTATTACAGACCTAGCGTTGCTTTTTCCGGCACCGATCTGTTAGCAGAAAACCAGTTATGGGCTAGTAGTAATTGCTAGCAGAGGACCGGAGCGGTTACTCCGTTGTTAGTGACTGGCCAAACCTGCCTTCACGCGGTCCCACAAGGCCGAATGCTACTCGTACAAGTACAGGAGACGCAGATTAAAGAGGTTCTCGAGGTCCGAGAAATGGCTGCGAACACGAATTACCATTGGCTAGACAGGTCTAGCAAGTGTCCTAGACACCAGAGAGGTAAGAATCATTGATTATACATAGCACGTGCCTTCAACGTCCAATTTCGCCCTCTCTCACCGAGTGGGTAGACGATGGAAGCTTGGGGCGTGCTGTCCCTGATTTTATGCATAGACACACACACACACGATACCCGTGGTTATTCTCCAAACTAGGCCTGTCTGGGCCGTGAATACTATACTACTATTCCTTGTTCTATTATTAAACATCTCGGAGTACGGGACGCAGCGAAATACTATGCAGCGGCATCAAATCGGTGAAACCAGGTGCCCTGGCCTGGGCTCATGACTGGGGAGTGTTGGGGGCCACACTCATCGGATTTCAATGTCTCTCGTTTCTGAGTGGCTTCTTAGGTTCCAGTCCGCTGGCTTGGTGTCCAGACCCCGTCTAGTCAACCACTCTGCATCTGGTGGAGCACATCATCCTGGCTGGCTGGCGTGTCTGTGCCATGATCCATGCTCGCGCTCCACCCATCATGCATCCCTCATAGCCCTGCGAGGATGGCCGGCCTCGACTCTTGCACCCGGGAGTCCATATATTAATAGCCAGCCAGCCAAGTAGGGGCAGCAGCAAAACAGCAGCAGCAAAACAGCATGCAGTCTGCATCAAGGCCGTCATGTTTTGCTCCGCAGACGAGAAGCACTACTACGCATCAATGGCCAAGGAAAAAACAGGACACTACACTATGGGGGCTGCAAGTCCCTACGTACTCGTTCGTTCGTACTCGGTTCTATTGCATACAGACAGCGTTGTCTGTCAGTTGTCATTTACAGACAGACAATGAGCAGTCTCTAGTGAGAAAGCATAAACGGAGTACTCCGTATCCATCATCCCTATCCTAAACTGGAGGAATCTCCAGTGTCATCCGCCAGGCAGTCCCCATTTGCTACGGAGCACTATCCGTCTCTTCTCACACCCTCCCCACACTCCCTCCTCTCTGTGTCTGCCTGGATGCACGGAGTACCGTACACGCACTCCGTAAAGCTCGGATGATGTTCAGGGCAGAAAAAAAAGAGACGTGCCATTCTGACCCTTCCCCCCGAGCTCCGCAACCGTACCCGCACTCGCTCCATAAAGACAGACCAGACGTGCCTGTGTGCCTGTCAAGTACGGAGTACCTTTGCCCTACTGAGGCCACACAGACCGCGATCGTCGCCTGTCGTGTCCAGACCACTGCGTCTGACGAACGGGAACTAGGACTGCGGGTGTAGTACACGAACGCCCCCGTCCGTAAGCATGTGTTGTCGAGAGACACCTCCCATCATCAACGGCTAGCATCCCGCCTGGGTGCTTTACTATTATTATTAGACTCTGACCCTCCCCTCCCACAACACACACATATCAAGACTCGTCTGCTTCGTGTCTTGAACTCTCCAGTCGAGTTGTCTACACTGTTATATTTACCATCCACACCGCCTCAATAGTCCAGTCTCTATGCACTTACACCTCCCATACACCATCATCAGCCTCCATCACAACCTATGAACACTCTCAGGTGTCGCCTATAACACCAGGTGCATCGTCTGTCGCTACCTTCGCCTTCAACACACAAAGAGCGTCGCATCGCCCTAGTTCCCTTCCTCTCCTCACCTTGGCATCGAACACTATTGTCTCCGATAATACCTCAACACCGACCTCTCAGCTTTATCCAACACTAATACTAGCGCAAACCTGCACCGTTTACCTCCAACTTCACTTGATCTTTTTTTTCGTTTCTGGGATTATCATGGCACTAGATGCGCGGCCTGAACGGGGGAGCATATCGCCGGAGCATGGCTCGCCGCAACAGGATCAAGTAGACCGCCAGATGATTCGCCATCTATTAGGTCGATACTCAAGAGAAGAACTTGGACGGCTCTTGCAAGAAGAAGGCCGCTCATCACTATCATGTGAGTACACGCTTTGGTATTTTTGATACCTATACTCCATATGGTGCCGTTATCTGTCAAGCGGATTGTGCGCATGTCAAGAGTCGACATCCCTGACCAGTTTTCTGCAGGCAATACTGGATCACCTGTCCTCAGTGGCATGAATTCCTCAAGCCGTAACTCGCAAGATGACGCATCAAGAACACTCGACTCAGACACCTCTTCGGCTTGTGGAAGCGTCGCCTCTAACGTTTCCCCCCGAGCTAGCCATAGTCACTGCCGCAAGCGCAACGCGAGCCCGACAACAGCTCGCTCCAGCATGGCCCTCACAGACGACTCGTCCTGGGAGGCCGAGGACGCAACGCCTACAACAGCAGCACCGAAGCAAAAGGGTTCCTTCACCTGCGGTTTCTGCCTCGAGGAGGGCATCCAGAAGACATGCACACGCAAGAACGACCTGAAGCGCCACATGGAGGACTTCCACCATACCGATTCCCAATGGTTCTGTCGCCACAGGGGCTGTCAGATGGTGTTTGACTGGCAGACGGCGTACAAAGCCCATCTCAAGAACTGCCATGGCGGATCGCGGATGAACCTCGAGGACGCCAAGGTTGCGCTATGTCCGCAAACAGTCTTTGCCTGTGGCTTTGAGAACTGCCTGCAGGTTTTCGAAGCAAATTCTGACGCCGAGGTCGGAGCAACTTTCAAGGAGTATGTTTCTCACATTGTGAAGCACTTTGACGAAGTTGTAGGTAGTGGCCATTGGAGCTACTCGGCGAGGATGCGCAACTTGCTCAGACAATCCAGCGTACTCGGTGTCTGGTCACAGACGATCTGGCCAGAAACTGAGCAGAACCGCCTCCAGTGGAATACCCAATCCAGCAGCGTTCTTCGAAAACGACTTGAGACGAGACACTTGGGCGACATACAGTTCCTGGTTCAGTACGCCATTGCCCTCGGTTCAAGTCCCAGTGCCACCATCCACAGCTTCCGCCCAGACTTTGTCACGCCAATCTGGAGTGAGTGTCGCTTAGCCATCCAAGGACATAGAGGCGGCATATCATCCGCGGTTCCGACAGCAGAATCCGACCACATGCAGTATAGTATGTCAACGAGCGGTGCTAACCCGGCGATGGTGGCATACTACCAGCGACAGGCCTATATGTCTCAGCAACCTACGCAGCCACCTATGCACTCCCAGGCCTATAGCTTTCACAATCCGCCTCCTTCGCCACGCTACGATGCTCACCATCAAGCGGTGCCCCAGCGGCAGCAACAGCAACAGCAGCAACACTACATGGGTATGCCTGATACCCAGATGTCGGACTACGTCCCGCATGGTCTCCCGAACATAGCAGGTGCATATGAGCCCAATGGAGTGACCAGCCCTGCACCGACAGATATGTGTACAACTGGAACCGCCAGTCCGGGGTCAACCATAGAGCAGCGGACGACTTACGCGGCATACAGTGCCTCACCATACGCCGCCTATTAGAAGAAATGGCGGGATCTTGTACACCACACCCAACACCAACCAAACCAACATTTCACTGAGAGCCAGCACCACTGGCTGCCTCCAACACGAGCGATTTCCTTTGAGACCAAAACTCTGTGATCCCCAAGGCATTATAGACGGGAGCATAATACGGCCAGAGAGCATTTATACAACATGGAATAACATACAGGAACAGGGGGGGGGGGGCGAACGATCACAAGAACATGCGGAGGAGCCCTTGCACAAGGGGGTATTTTTAACGGCCGACACAAACACACATGCTACCTTTTTTCTTTCTAATTGTTAGAATATACATGGTTATACCCGGCAAGCGCAGCCTTCATCAGCGCGCTTAGCCAGAACGAGAATCAGGAGTCAAGACCAAATATGGGAGGCAGGACGGCATTCATTGATTTCCTTTTCCCTCTCAGTATCTATCTTTTCTTGTGAGGTGTTTTTAAACAAGGGAGGCGTTTACTGTTAGGAATGACATGAGAACTTTTTCTAAACTATATAATTGGCATGTTATGGGCTAGGAGCTAGGGATTCTGCAGGTTATAGGCTCAAGATTTCTTTTTTCCTCTTCCGACGGTGGAAGCAACTCTCCAAATTGGATGGGGAAATCTTTTCTTTGCTCCCTCTCTTTTCCCTTTTTTGGTCAACAACCTGTATTTTTACAGAGCGGAAACGACAACAATGTACTGGATAGTAGAACAAGATGGTTTGTACCATCGATCGTGCAGCAATGCATGTATACCCCCCCTCCTCTCTCTCCTCCTTTTCCCCCCTTTCGCTCGGGAGAGAGAGATAGATAGCAACTTATGTATGTACAGATGCATCTATGTTGATAAACGGCCGATACGGGTTTGCTTTGACGTTTCTAAATTAGTCTCTTTTTTAACACGTTGACTACTACTACTGGTGTTTTGCTTGCGGGCTATTCGTCATGCATCTCTGAAGTCCACGAGCGCTACTACTAGTACGCTGCAGATATACAGAGTTAGTCTATATTAAACTACTCTGCTATATCTACTACTATCTATTTCCCACGTATTGCTGCTGGATATCTCACCACTCCCTGCATTTCTCGACGTCGGTCTACTATTTAATGCGAATCGGCCCCGCTATATGCAGTCGTCTCACCCACTAATGGCTATACTAACAGCATCTCCACAACCAATGGATATCATTGACGATTGCTCTGTATACGAGTGATTTTAAGACGCCATATCCATCGTCAATCTTCTGTCAGGTACTAGCGGTCTATAAGGCAATGTGCTGGTGGAAACATTTGTAATCTTTTTGCCAAGAAGTTGCCAAGGACCTTGTGTTCTGTGTTACCTTTTTAGTCTGATGCAGGATTCCAAGGGATTTACACGCCTTGTCCGTGGACGGCATCCAATACGGGCTGAACGGCACATACGAGTAGTACTCGATAAAGAGGATACTGACTATTAGAGGCGTGTGCTTAAGAATACGAACAGCCAAACATGAAAACAGCCCGCCAGATGGAAGAGATGTGTAGTCGGTCTGCTCTTCAAACTGACTCCCGGCTGGTAGCTCAAATGCCGTGCAGGTGGATATTCCCGGGTAGTATTTTGTATTTCATCCTTCGCGTGGCGCTCAGCCGGGTTAAGCGCTAGACATACGCGCTCGATGCCCCGTACGCAGGATTTAGCTACCTAACACCGGCTGTTACGGCATTAAAGAGGAGTATCTGAGTTATGGGGGAGAGATGAATGAACTAGGGCAGGGTTTCTCATGAGAGCCCTAGCGTATATACGGAAGAAGCATATCTGAGTTATGGGAGAGAGATGAATGAACTAAGGCAGGGTTTCTCATGAGAGCCCTAGCGTATATACGGAAGAAGCATATCTGAGTATTAGGTAGTAGTATCAATACTGTTCCAAGGACTGGGGTTCAGGGAATAAGCGACGTTGGACCGGGTAGCTGGTAGTAGTACTAGTGCTCTGTACGAGGTACGACGTACTCTCGTACAAAGGAGACACTGCTCCGCACTGCCTGCCAAGATAACAATGTTCCATTGCCGCCATGCCAGTCAGCAGCTCAGATAGATAGATGGCGACATGATATAGGAAAGGATGTCGGTGGGTGTGTGCACATAGTACAGCCCCCCCAAAAAAACAAGAATAAATTAATAGGCTTGTGCTATCAAGCATCCAAGGTTGGCTAACGAGCATCTAAATAGTGGATACGTGGCTGGTGACCCTAACCCTACCGATGTCGGATACAAAACCCTAACCCTAACCAATAATATATTCCCATGCGGGGGGGTCGCGCCGCCCCCGGCCCCCCGGAAGTTAACCCTAACCCCAACTCACCCTAACCCCGTAACTTATATCAATTAAATTAAATTATAGAAAAATCACTTTATATTCAGAAAATTCCTCTTTATAAGAGATACCATCTTCGACCTTTATATTGCCAGAAGCTGTTTAATAATAGATTAAAAACTGCTTTTCTTTACCGAAATCGGCCTTTAACTCTGAACGCCACAAACTGCACCACATAGCCCGCTTTTTATGGCTGCTCGTTAGCCAACCTTGGATGCTTGATAGCACAAGCCTAATAATATGTGAGAATAGGGGAAGGGGGGGGGAGCACACATGAGTCGTGTTACATGGGCTGGCGTGAAAAGCGAAGATAACGTCACAATGGAAGGCTTCTGGAAAAGGATGGCTGGGCTGCGTAACCGGGAAACCACGTGGCGGAAACACCCGTTGGAGGATTGGAAAAGAAAGATGAAGATGAAAGGGTGTGGCTGTTTCATTGCAATTGGTGTGTTGGTCTGCAATCTTAACACACCCGTACTATCAGAATGTGTGTTGCGACAAGGCTCATCAACGTTGGCGTCTTGAAGAGGCAGCTGTGTAGCAGTATTTAGCCGCTCGACATTGTTAGTCTGTCTCCTCCTGCATTTAATATGGACTGATTATTAGACACTACTACGGAGTACTAGTCGTAATACTGGATCTGTTTAGGCACTATCGGGTAAAATCTTAGAACGCAACTAGGTAGGGCTGAGGAACGGTTAAACGGATAGGGCATCAGAAGGATCGTTTAGGATTTGGCTCGTCTGCATCTGGAGTAGCGGACCATGGATGTGAGAACACGAGCCCTACCTAAACAGGATGCAGTTCTCGACGACTTATGACAACGGGGGTAATACGGCGTAGTCCATTCATCGAAGAGTCATGCCTATCATCCATGTCTACTCCGTAGAGTTGACAGATAGGTTGCGATGGCGGCCATCTTGGTTCGCGCCTCGCGCCAGCTTCTGGAAGACTGACCCCTGCACAAGTCAACGGCGTTTCCGAGACCAAGTGAAATGTGAGGACGCGAGTCGAGAGACAGAGCTGTTAGTGGAGGGAGAGACAAACAGCTTCGATGACAGGGCTGTGGTACCTCCAGCACCGAGCATACATATGTACAGGTACATTTGTTCAACTATCCGACTTTCGAGAGTACGATAGATATACATCAGGTAATACTCCGTAGACAACCAACGAATGCTGCGTTGTGCTAAAAAAATAATAATGGAATGGCGCTAATATTATGGGATGATTGAGGAAAATGAAAAAAAAACTGGCCGACCAAATTCGGATACATATATCGAAAGGCACGGAGAGGTACGAAGTACTCCGTACATTAGTGTCATATCTACATGTAGTACTGACCTAGGTAGGTATTTCGTAGACGGAATAATAAATGTCCTTTCTTCTTTCGCGTATTTTCGCGTACTGTCGGCAAGTGTACTTTTGCCATTTGCCGGGCTCGATCGCTGAAAGATAGCAGAGGCACTTTGGCACCTAGTACTCCGTATCTACAACATCTCCATTAACCATCTCCGCACAAGCGAGTCCTTCGATTCACGGCTTCAGGCATGCGACCTGAGTAGCATGGCTTGGCTTTGGGCCGCCAGAAATTGAGACAGGCAGGCCTTTAATCAAGCAAAGAGGAACAGACAAGGCACTAAACACTACTAGTACCAGTACTATTACCTACTATACTAGCAGTACTACTTCGTACGTACGGCTAGTACTCGTACTCGTAGTGGTACCTAGTAAGAGTAACAAAGAGTCTGTGGTGGGGGTCATCACCATCCCATTTTCTCTGTCCGTCTGTTGGTCGTCAAAAACGCCGTGTCTCAGCCGCATTTCTCTTTCTCACAGCAACAGCAACAGCATCAGAAGCAGCGAATTCCCATCAACCTGCAGGTCGCATGTTGGAGTGTTCGGGGAGCGGCCCAAGTGCCAAAATTGTCGCGAGACATGGCGAGGCGCGCCAAGTTGATCGACGACGACGAGAGCGATGAAAACGACGAAAACGACGCGACGAGTCATCACAAGTGTCTCCCCCGCGCAATACCGAGAGACATTAATCATACCCTTCTTCACTGACGTCGTTTTCTGGTCGCCGTGCTCCCTTTGTTGGCTCCAAATCCAAGACAAATCCAAGACATGGCCCTGGTCTCGTCACACAACAGTCCAGAAGCTCGTGTTGTCGGCTTCTAGAAGAACGGCAGAAGCATTCCTCCGGACCCCCAGGCGTTCCCGCTGCCCTAGTGAGATGCAGGGGCCAGAGCTGGTAATTTGCGGCCGTCAGTCTAGCGAGGTCATCCGACAAGGTCTGCTGGCTCATGGTTGGCCATGGTCTCTCTTGATGGAGACACCATTCGACAACAGCCATAACCGGCACCCACACCAAAGTGACACCATCTCCAGAGCCACACAATGGCTGCCAACCTTCCTCGTTGCGCTTCCTCAGTTTCGGGCTAGCCAGCGGCCACTTGTGTTTCAGGATGGCCTGGAGGCCGCAGTGAGAAATGACACTGTTCCTGAAACGGGGCTGGGTGGTGCTCGACAGGGGATGCGTGGCACCAATTCGTCGGATTCGACACCTTGACAAGGTTGACCAGCTATCAAGACCACTCACTCGCTGGACGGGGATGTGGGATTGATTAGGGGCAATCATGATCCCAGCCCAAGGTTCAAGTCGGCCCCAAGTGTGGCTTGACATGTGCCTATCAACGACGACGCCCGACTGCATGGTCCGCAAGGAGTGAGGAGTGATAATTTGTTCGACGTCTGAGCTTTTCTCCGACAAGATCTTCTAGAAGCCTTCCCCGGTTTTTTCCCTCCGCCCCTCCTCGCCGTTTTTCTCTTTCCCTTGCCTGGCCCGTGTGATGACGATTATCTTTCCCTTCGTCGCTCGCTCGCTCAACTCATCTATCTCATTGCTTGCACATCGTTGCTTTAGGCAGAGCCTAACCGTGAAGCGACACTAATTAGAGCCAACCCAGTCTTCGAAGCCAAGAGCGCGCCTCCCTATCGAAAAGTTTCGCTGTAGGTTGGAACGGACACGGGAGGAGACCATCTGCGCCTGGATCAACCTCACATTTCGTTCCCTTTTCTTCCCATCGCATCGCCGCACTGCGCGGTGGGAACGCCATTAGCGGGCTGCTGCATCGAGTCGCCATCTTTCGGGGTCCTCGCGAGGGCCAGGCAGCGCGCTGCGTGGTCGTGCTGGTGCTGCCTTTGACTCAGGCTTACACTCCTGGTGTCTGTCACGATATTTTTTTTCACGCCATCCCGACCGAACTCGAACATACTAAAACGTATACATACAACAAATTGAGTCGTTAAACGAAAGCGACTGGCACCATGTTCCCTTTCAACACGATCCCCGATGATTCCGGCGTACGGCCGCTGGCAGACGAGGACCACCAATTACTTCTCGGGCTTGTTCACAAGTACGGAGTTTCGAGCCTCTTATGCGCCCTGACTAATTATGGAGAATCATGTACGTTCCCGTTACCACCTTGAAGTCATGATTCCTGATCTAATGTTTTCTTTAGCACGGGCATCCATACTTTCCGCGAATACGATGCTTAGCAGTGCCTCGTCAGTAGCATGGACCAACTCGGAGGCTGCGTCTCAATGCAGATCCGATGGTGCTTCTATTCACACCCAATTCACATGGCCAGATGTTGCGAATGACATGCCGTCAATGCATGATGGAGAAACCGGCAAGCTTAGCGAACGGTCATGGTTGGATTCACCTGCAGCAGTCCAGTCACCGCTCATTCACCAAAATGAGGTGACCTCACACCCTTCCCCGCGACTCGTGGCTCCGACGAACAAGAAGTACCAGTGCCCCATGTGTTTCTTGGATAACAGCCCCGTGGGCTTTGGCCGGAAGAGCGACTTTAAGAAGCACCTTCACAATTTCCATGGCGCGGATGTCATGTGGCTTTGCCGGACCAAGGGATGTCATCTGTCATTCTCAACCGAGCGTGCTTACAGCACCCATGCTAAGGAGGCTCACCGAATGAAGGCACTTCCAAACAGTGCGGCGCGGACGGAAATGTGTCCACAGCTCGTTTTCTCATGTGGATTTGCTAGCTGCAAAGACCGAGTTTTCGAGGCACAAACCGTGGATGACGCGTCGGCCACTCGTGACAAGCATTTCGAGCACATTGCCAAGCACTATGAGGATGGCTCTGATGTAAACACCTGGGAATACAAGGTTCAAATACAAAACCTGATGCGACAAAAGCAAGTGAAGCCCATCTGGAAGACCTGCATCTGGCCCAAGGAGAAGCGACAGCAGCTCCACTGGCGGCCCAGATCGTCTGGCGACCTGAAGCGCATACTGGAGTGCCGGCACCTTGGAAGCAATATCTCCAGCCTGGTGAGGTTGGCATTCATCCTGGGGACGCCTCCATTCACGACAGCCACCACGCCGCCGCCCTCCGAGATAGATGTCTATTTCCAGCTACCGTACAGGAGCCAGTGCTTGTTGGAGTCTCCAGGTCACTCAGGATCTTCCGGGGTCTTGCCTAAGACAGAGGACGAACCTAGCCCCCTCAATGTGCCTAAAAACCGGTCAAGCATTTCAAGCATCCCTCAGACCATGCTCAAACTGTCTCGCCGCCAGTCGAAGCGGTCGACGCGACCGTCAACCCCTGCAAGTGTGATGAGCGCCAACAGCGATACAGTTATGGGAGATGACCTGGCTGGACCGCATCCCGGAACGCCGTTCCCGATTCCTAACGAAACGGTTTGGCCAGTCGACGCACCTAAGTTTGCGCCTGAAGCACCAACTTCACTGCCCAAACAGATCAATACTCCGATGGAGATGCCTATGGACCACCAGGGGCAACCGCAGCAGTTTATGTACACCATTCCCCCGCAAGAAAACGTACACCAGCCGTGGATGGGTATGGAACCGCCGATGGTACATTACCAGCCGCAACAGCAGCTCCATGCTCCGCCCGAGGTTGTACACGGACTGTACGACTACACCGTCAACACAAACCAGATGGCAACGGCGCGGCCGGGGACGCCTGTGCCCCACAAACGGCCGGCTTCGTGGAGCCGAATGATTAGCATGGAAAGCTTGCGGCCGAGCAAAAAGTCGATGCCACACGGTAGCCCATACTCGGATGTCCCTAACGGGATGATCATGGGCATGTAGGTTGAAGGCCGGATCACTTGAAACAGGCTAATCGCCAGCAAGCTGGTCTGCGAGCGATTTTTGCTGAACAAGTTTCTGACCAACATGTCTTCCTCACGGAAGAGTTGGTTTTAATTCCTTTCTCTTTCTGTTTCTATCCCTGTTTTGACTCAAATATTTACTATCAGGAATGCACATGGTTCTATACCAATGGACTTGGACAATAATGTATACTTAATAAATGGGGGAAAAGCCTGGGGGAAAAGCGGCGGCGGCGGACGGACTGGGACACATTCCATTTTGTCACTAATGTGACCCTGAGATACCATTTTGTTATGTTTCGGGTTGGATGGCGTTATTTCATGATGCGGAGAAGGCAATCTATAGACGGGGAGAAGCATGGGACAAGACACTGGGCAAGGTCAGACCTGGACGGGCGAGGGCATTTTGCTATAGTGACACGGATAGAGCCAGCCGCTCTGGGAGGCATTTAAGGAAATGCCGAGTCGGATATGTATCGGTATATAGGGATAGACGGGCGGGATTTCGATGTGTACGAAGAGAAGAAGATAATGTTGAGCACGCTCATGACTTGTTGGTGATCCCAGGGCTCTTGTAAGGAAGGGCATCTTACGTGACCGGCTAACGTCATGCTTGGAGGCATCACAGGAAGAGGGGCCATTTGTCTTTCCCCTCACTCTCGATAACCGGGCCGTGAGCTGCATCTTACCCGTCTGCGGTGTGGGAGGGGGGATCCACATGCCTAGCAGGCGTTGTTTGTGAAGCTGAAGAAAGCAGGAAGTATTAGTCGTATTCATGAGAGGGCCTGAGATGAGTGGTGAGATGAGAGTCGGTGAATGAACGCCATGGGAGATGTTTTAAGTGTTATTACGGTAATATCTAGTATTGGGATACTGCCGTGATGGGAAATATTACGTACCTGGTACAAGCACGTGCTGTATGTATTACCTACCTACTAGGTAGAGAGTTGGTAGAGGAAGAGGAAAGGAGGGCGGCATTGCATGGCCTATTGTTTCTGCCACGTCGTGGCGTGACACTTATGTACGGAGAACCATGGTAGGTAAGGTATGGCAGGATAGGACAGGGAGGGGCATTTATGCGAGCTGGTGGCTGGCTAGGTAATGGTTGTTTTACATGTTTGGTTGCGACATCGGCTTGGAGAGAATGAGTTGTTGGTGTGCTACGGGAATAAGAGAGACAGATAGGCGAGTGAAAGGGCGCAAATAGCAGAATCCAGCCCGGCAATAAGCGTGTGTTTGGTTATTTGAGTCTGGAGTTCAAACGTAGTTTGTACGGGAAACAATGGATAGACATGGCATCAAACGCCGCCCTATGGCTGGACTGCCCTATGCAGGTCAGTTGGGCTAGGGCGCGCCTGCTGAAATGGCGCCATCATCTATCATACCTTAGGGTGATTGGCATGTGCCTGAGGGAAATCTTCCGATGTCTTACAAGGCTTTTGCAAAGTGTCACATCACACTGCGTCTACGAAGTACATACTACTATATACATATCTCTCCGCCTGACTGTTCAAAAGATGTATTTGTCTTAGATGTTGCGCCCTGAATGTTGGACGGATTGAAGGAGTTGTCAAACATGGATGGATGCTTTGAGTTGGCGAGTGGCCGGTAATAAGACGGGCTGAGAGGGCGGTGTGGAGGCCAACATGGATGGCATCGGGTTGTGTTTAGTAGTACTCCGTAGTACGAAGTGATAGTATTATAAATTATAAAGTGCCTATTATAAATGATAATGGATTTCACAATGGAACATGAATAGAGTACTGATACTACTAGAAAACAAAGTAGAAAAGTTGGAGGATTTGCCAATATATACTTCGTAGAGTCTGGTAGTATCATTATGCGCAAGAGCCGAGACAGGTTGGTTGAGACACCTTTCAACTCTGTACTCGGTACATGCTCCACATATTTGACATCCGCCGACAGGTGTCATTGGCCCCTTCAGCCTTTACTAATAAAGCGACTAACATGCTCGGCCATTGAGAAGAAAAAAAATTACCCCACAAAGCGACTGACTGTGATGCCTAGGTGGTACTTCGTACTCCGTAGAAATATTACTACTACCTACTTATTACTACAGCGAAGGTTTGTTTGCCCGGCATCGCTCACCTTTCAGTGCCCCTCTGACTCTTCTGACGCTCGTCTGGCATCCTTCCATTTTTTTTTCTTACCGCCGTCTTTCTGCCCCCTCCCCTCTCCCTACCTAACTTCTATCCTTTTTCGCCACTTTCTGCACCCCCACACGCGAATAACCTCACCTACCTATTCCCATCTCCACGTGAGGGCGACGCGAGACCACAGCAACAAAAGTCGCAAAGATCCTTTTGCATCTTTATCCTCAATTCTTTTTGGAGGGGAGGATCGCTGCTGTGTTTATTTTATTTATTTTTGTCGTTGTTCCTTGGTTGCTGTAATAGCACCAATCTAGTTTCCTCGTCTCTTTTTTTTTTCTACTGCCGCTGCGATGCTCCGAAGTCGCCAGGCTACCAGGGCCATCAAGGCCTTGGGTCGGGCTCGCACCTTCACGTCCACGACAACGCCTGTTTCTACGACGGCTCAGAAGAAGATTCCTACCGGCCAGAGGAATCAGACGACTGCGAGCGCCGTGCCGTAAGTGTGCCGTTTGCCCCCTCCATTCTCTGCTCGTTGTCGCTATGCCAGCTCCGTTGCGCCGCCGATTCCGGGGCAGCCCGGGCAGAGGATGGATTCATCTTGGGAAGAATTTTTTCAACTGACGATGAGGCAATTGGCCTGAATTGCAATAGACAAACCCGTCCCACACCCAGCCCTGCGTTCAATGCCGAGAGTGATCGCAGCCATGTGCAGCCTTTGGACAACCAGCGCAAGCCCGACATGGACGAGTCGTACGTATCCCAATCACCACCAGCCCGATCACAGACAACTACGATGCCCAAGAAAAATCGCACTGCTCCTACAGGCCAATTGAGCTGACAATGCTGCAATCTCTAGCTTCATCGGCAAAACCGGTGGAGAAATCTTCCACGAGATGATGCTGAGGCAAGGCGTCAAACACATCTGTAGGCTTCCGATGCCGGCCGGCACCATGCAATGAAAACCGAACTCCCTTGCCCTGCTAACTTGATTCACCAGTTGGATACCCTGGCGGTGCCATTCTACCCGTCTTCGATGCCATTTACAACTCAAAACACTTCAAGTTCATTCTCCCCCGCCATGAGCAGGGCGCCGGCCACATGGCCGAGGGCTACGCCCGTGCCTCGGGCAAACCCGGCGTGGTCCTGGTCACCTCCGGCCCCGGTGCTACCAATGTCATCACCCCGATGCAGGATGCCCTGTCGGACGGAACTCCGTTGGTTGTCTTCTGTGGTCAGGTCCCCACGTCTGCTATCGGCAGTGATGCCTTCCAGGAGGCCGACGTTGTTGGCATCTCAAGAGCTTGCACCAAGTGGAATGTCATGGTCAAGAATGTCGCTGAGCTCCCCCGGAGAATCAACGAGGCCTTTGAGATTGCCACCAGCGGACGTCCCGGACCTGTCCTTGTCGACTTGCCCAAGGATGTTACTGCCGGCATCCTGAGGAGGGCTATCCCTACCGAGACTGCCCTGCCGTCCCTGCCTAGTGCCGCCACCCGTGCTGCTATGGAGCTCAGCTCAAAGCAGCTCGATGCATGCATCAAGCGCGCCGCCGACCTCATCAACATTGCCAAGAAACCTGTCATCTACGCCGGCCAGGGTGTCATCCAGTCCGAGGGCGGTGTCGAGCTTTTGAAGGCATTGGCGGAGAAGGCCTCCATCCCTGTCACGACTACCCTCCACGGCCTTGGCGCCTTCGATGAGCTTGATGAGAAGTCACTGCACATGCTGGGCATGCACGGCTCAGCCTATGCTAACATGGCTATGCAGGAGGCTGACCTCATCATTGCCCTGGGAGGCCGATTTGACGATCGTGTTACCGGTAACCTTGCCAAGTTTGCTCCGGCTGCCAAGGCTGCCGCTGCTCAGGGACGCGGTGGCATCGTTCACTTCGAGATCATGCCCAAGAACATCAACAAGGTGGTCCAGGCGACCGAGGCTGTCGAGGGTGATGTGGCTACTAACCTGAAGTTCATGCTCCCTCAGGTAAATGCCAAGTCAATGGAGGACCGAAAGGAGTGGTTCGGCAAGATCAATGAGTGGAAGAAGAAGTGGCCGATTTCGGATTATCAGCGGGCTGATCGCACTGGCCTGATCAAGCCGCAGACGGTTATCGAGGAGCTCAGCAACCTGACGGCCGACCGAAAGGACAAGACGTACATCTCGACTGGTGTCGGCCAGCACCAGATGTGGGCCGCTCAGCATTTCCGGTGGAGGCACCCGCGATCTATGATCACCTCTGGTGGTCTGGGCACGATGGGCTACGGTCTGCCCGCGGCCATCGGTGCCAAGGTGGCCCAGCCTGATGCTTTGGTCATTGACATTGACGGCGATGCGTCGTTCAACATGACCATGACGGAGTTGTCAACCGCTACGCAGTTCAACATTGGCGTCAAGGTCATTGTCCTGAACAACGAGGAGCAGGGCATGGTGACGCAGTGGCAGAACCTCTTCTACGAGGACCGATATGCCCACACTCACCAGATGAACCCCGACTTCATGAAGCTGGCCGAGGCGATGTACATCCAGTGCCGCAGGGTCTCTGAGCCTGATAAGTTGGTTGAGCACCTGAAGTGGCTGATCAACACTGATGGCCCGGCTTTCCTGGAGATTGTCACTGACAAGAAGGTGCCTGTCCTGCCCATGGTGCCTGCTGGTGCAGCTCTGCATGAGTTCCTCGTATTTGACGGAGGTGAGTAAAAATTCTGGGATATCGACCAAGGATATGATACTGACTCATGGCCCTACAGAGAAAGACAAGAAGCGACGAGAATTGATGCGAGAGCGGACGTGTGGCCTGCACGGCTAAACAAAGCAAACCCCTTTTTGATTTGAAGGAACGGTCTTATGGCTGGATATGATCCGTATATCGTCGCAAATGGTTTTTCATGTCCCGATGTGATTTTTGCATCTTGTTTTTGTCAACACATTTTTCGGAGTTTGTTTCACGACTTGCTTGGTCAGACGCGCGGGCGGCAAGATCGATCTTTCTCATGGGTTTATCAAAAAAGTTTCGCCCATTGAGGTGGGCTGGGGCGAAGCAGGGGGGAGGCAGAGGTAGTAAAAAAAAAGCCAATGTATGTGGATGGGGTTGACAAGGAGGAGGCGTGCCAATGTGCCAAGGTACGTCGTGGTACTCCGCATACTATCTATGTACCAATATGCTGTGTAGACAGGCCAGGATATGTAGTTTGGCCTATCTATTCAATCTGCCTTATGGTATGAGAAAAAGATGGATATCTGGCTGGCAAGGGGCGTGGGTGTGCCTGTTGTACATATGGTAGTCATGGTCCAAACGATTCTGATATATAAACAATGTTTTGTTTCTGAGCTATGAGATTATCCATCTGTTCTGCATCCGTAAAGAGCAGTCTTGACAAATGGGGAAGTCAGTCCATTCCAGAGGGAATATTAACGAATCATTGGTGTGTTGCTGGGCATTTCCACTCTGAGTACCCATAATACTGGTAGTGCTAATTTTCTAAATTTATTTTACGGAGTACGAAGTAGAACGAGCGGATAAACTGTGAGATAAGATCACGTGGCGCTACGTTGCGCGTCGCAACTCTCCACAGTGGACCAACACTGCCTCCAGGGAGCTCGTCATTACCTCAGCGCCTCGTTTCCGAGCTGACGTGAAACTAGCAACCAAGCTTCTTGCGCCTTGCAGACTCGCATCTCCAGCATCTGCTCTCTCGCCAAGATCGCGCCAGTGACTGCACCCCTCGACAAGCGCAGTCGCCGCCTTCAACGACCCGTCAATGCCTAGCTGAGAGCTCCGAGATTATCCCAACCCGCCGTCCAAAGGTACCCCGCTGCCATCAATGTCGACAATGGCCACGCCGGCCCCCCTGGAGGATCAGGCTCGCCTGCTAGAAGATGCCTTGGTAGCTGTGCGACAGCAGACGTCGCTCATGCGAAAATGTCTCGATACGTCGGGGAAGCTCATGGACGCCCTGAAATGCTGGTACGTGATGCTCCCGAGGCCGCTGTGGTCACTCAGGCCTGGGGCCGACGTGATGGAAACTGACGTATGCTCGCTCGCACATTAGCTCGACGCTCGTATCGGAACTTCGGACCAGTAGCCTTGGGCCGAAGCAGTACTACGAGCTCTACATGGCGATATTCGACGCCCTGCGCTACCTGTCCGTCCACTTGCGAGAGAACCACCCCGTGAACCACCTAGCCGATCTCTACGAGCTAGTCCAATATGCTGGAAATATCATCCCGAGAATGTATCTCATGATCACCGTAGGGACCGCCTACATGTCCATCGCGGATGCGCCCGTCAAGGAGCTGATGAAGGACATGATGGACATGAGCCGCGGAGTCCAGCACCCTATCCGCGGACTGTTCCTTCGATACTACATGTCTGGACAAGCTCGAGATTTCCTTCCTACCGGTGAGGGCGACGGTCCCGAAGGCAATCTGAGTGATTCTATCAATTTCATTCTCACAAACTTCGTCGAGATGAACAAGTTGTGGGTTCGCCTGCAACACCAGGGGCATTCAAGAGAGCGGGAGCAGAGGATTCGGGAAAGAAAGGAGCTTCAGCTCCTTGTCGGAAGTAATATTGTGCGCCTGAGCCAATTGGTCGATTTGGAAACCTACAAGTCGGGTATTTTGGGCCCTTTGTTGGAGCAGGTGGTGCAGTGCCGGGATGTCTTGGCTCAGGAATACCTCCTGGAAGTCATCACTCAAGTATTCCCCGACGAGTTTCACCTGCACACGTTGGATCAGTTCCTTGGCGCAGTGTCGCGGTTAAACCCTCACGTGAACGTCAAGGCGATTGTCATTGGCCTCATGGATCGGCTGTCCGAGTATGCCGAGCGTGAGGGTCCGGGTGAAAAGAGTTCGGACCAAGAGAGCATAGAGGCTGAGGCTCTGGCCAGCCTACTGGAGAAGGTCAAACTGCAGAAGGATATCGCGTCGCAAAACAGCCAACCAGAGTCTGTATCGCCCTCGGTTGTTGATGATACAGACAAATCCGTGGACGCAGACGACCAGCAACCAGAAGGCGAGGCCTCACCGGTGCCCGTTGCGGGTGAATCAAATGATTTGCCAGATGAACCGGCACCTTCAGTTACGGATACGGAAACGACTGCTGTTAATGGCCAAGACAATGAGGTGCAGCTCTATGAGGTCTTCTTTTCGCAGGTCAAGAATCTAGTAGATGCTCAACATCTCCCCATCCAGGACACGATTGCGCTTCTAGTTTCCCTCTGCAACCTGGCTCTGAACAACTACCCGGACCGTCTGGATTACGTGGACCAGATTCTGGCTTATGCTACCACAAAGACCAGGGAGAATATCAACAACGCCGATCTTCACTCTCCCCAGGTTCAGCAGAGCCTTCTCGCGCTTTTGCAAGCGCCTCTTAACCGATATGTGTCAATATTTACTGCTCTATCTCTCCCCACCTACGTACCGCTATTTCAGACTCAGTCATACCCAACTCGTCGGGCCGTCGCTGGCGGCATTATTCGCGGCCTTCTGAAGGACCAAATCAAGATTTCGAAGACGGGCCAGTTGGAAAATGTGCTTGACGTAATGTCAGTGCTCATCAAGGAAGGATCTCAAGCGCCACAAGGCTACCCCGGAGGAGCACAGCGACGAGCTGTGGAGACCGACGAGACAATGGAAGAGCAAGGATGGTTGGCAAGAATGGTGCACCTCTTGCAGGCTGAGGATAATGACACGCAATTCAAGCTCCTGCAAATGACACGACTGGCTTTCTCAGAAGGCAACGACCGGATCCGGACGACCACGCCGCCCCTGATCACGGCCTGCTTGAAACTTGGGAAGAAGTTCAAGACCCGGGAACACTTCGAGGACAACTGGGAGACACAGAGCAATGCCCTGTACAAGTTTGTTCACTCGGCCGTGAGCACGCTTTACACTCGCGTGAACGGAGCTGGTGTGGCGGAACTGGCACTGCGCCTGTTTTGCGCCGCCGGGCAGACTGCAGACTTGACAGGCTTCGAAGAGGTAGCGTATGAGTTTTACGCGCAAGCATTTACCGTTTACGAGGAGTCCATTTCAGATTCCAAGGCGCAGTTCCAGGCGGTCTGTGTCATTGCTACCTCTCTCCACCAGACTCGAAACTTTGGCAAGGAGAATTACGACACTTTGATCACCAAGTGCGCGCAGCATGGAAGCAAGCTGTTGCGTAAGCCAGATCAGTGCCGCGCAGTTTACCTAGCAAGTCACCTGTGGTGGGCCACTCCAGTTGCAGCGAATGGCGAGACAGAAGAGACAGAGGTATGTTGGGATGAACAACGGTTGTGGGATACAGAAAATGAACTGACTTTTATAGCTCTACCGTGACGGCAAGCGGGTGCTTGAATGCCTACAACGGGCTCTTCGTGTGGCCGACTCTTGTATGGAGACGGCGACGTCGATTGAGCTGTTTGTGGAGATTCTGGACCGTTACGTGTACTACTTTGACCAACAGAACGAATCAGTATGTGCTCTAGTCCTGGTTGTCTCGTGGATGAGGTTGCTAACATCTGATAGGTAACGACCAAGTACCTCAACGGTCTGATCGAGCTCATTCACTCGAATTTGGCTGGCAACCAGCAGGACTCGGCTTCCATTGAGAGCAGCAAAAAGCACTTTCATCAGACGCTGGAAAACATCAGGAGTAGGCAGTACGAAGGGGTGGTGTTGTATCCGAGCTGAGGAGAGAGTGCTTAAAGGGAGGGACAAAGGATCGGGTCATTGATGAGAGCGTGTAGATATATTCACTAATATTCATCTGGGGCGAGTGCATGATGATGATGTACTTTTATTTCTCTATCGTTTGTTTATACATGGTTGCGAAAAAAGAGGTCTTTGTTAAGTTACTGCTAGTAAGAAGAGGCGTATAAAGTACTCTGCACCTAGCTGTGGCTGACGAAAACGGACGCAAGTCCCAAGACTACTCGTACAAGTATTGTATTTGTACTTGTACATACGTAACCCAACGCCAAGCACAGATTAATGTAACTCAGCAAGTTTCGATTTTGAGTCCAGGAGGCAGAAAGCAAGCAGATGGCCAGCCAAAAAGGGCGGCAGTGGCGGTGCTGCGCCAACCCCAGTTTGCTTTGCTGCATCGTCATCCCCTTTATCTACGGAGTACTACTAAGCACGCACAGAGAGTACTTCGTACTTTGGCTCTTTTGTGCCTGGACTTTGTAAGCCATCCACATCCTCTCTTCATCTACCTGCCTACCAACCTTGCCTACTAAGTAAGGTATTTTGCCTACTAAAGGATTCGAGTAGTGACACCACTCCCCGGCCTACTTTGCCGGACCATGCAGCATCTGTTCCCGTCCTTTGTTCCATAGAATCATTCTTCTTCTTCTTCTTGTTGTTCTTTTTTCCTTCCTTTTCTTTTTTTGTGTTCTTTTATTTCCTCGGTTTTGTTCTTCCGCTTGCCCGCGCCTGCTTGCTCCACGCTCGTTTCGCATCCCCTCGATTCTCCCCATGCTGGCTGGCTGGCCTGAATGGCCCCTCGATATCACGCGTGGAGAACCCGAATGAATGAATGCGCACGCAACTAGCAATACTACTCTCTAATATAGTTCACCATGCCGTCCGAGAAAACGCCGTTCTACGATCCGGTGCCGCCGACGTACGATGAGGCATTGGCGGGCAGCAGTCGCCAAGGCGCCGCCTGGGCGTCAAGAGACCCTATCGACGACCGCAACGCGACCGAGATGGAATCGCAGTCTCTGCTGCATCGCGCGGATTACGCACCTGGCTCCTCCAGACGGCCCAATGGATATCGGGCGCCGACGGTAGAAACGGACGACGAAGACAGCTCGTGGGAGGGCGACAGCGACAGCGATGCCGACGAGACGAATCAGGTGCGGCGGGAGATGGAGGAGCTGGAGATTGAGGAGCCGAACCGCGCACGAGGGTCTCTCTGGGGAAAGAGGATAGGCTTCTCGCTGTCGCTGCCGAGGTGGAAATGGTCGTGGAGGCCCAGGTTACCTCGGTTGCGCATTCAGCTACCATCGCGAGCTGCCGCCGCTGACGAGTCGCCCGCAGAGGAGGCTGCAAACAATGACGAGAACGACGAGACGAGAACGCAGACCCGGAGATGGAACTGGCCAAAGGTGGACAGCATGGTGCTCATCATCACCTTTGCCCGCCTCCTGGCACTCTTTATTATACTGAGCGGTGTCTACTTCCTCTTTGCGAGTGGCTTCCTCACCAACTTTCAAGGTGGAATGGGCAATGCAGGCTTGCGCTTTGATCCGGAGAATCTTCGATCGCATGTTCAGAAGAGCGTTGACCCCAGACGGATGCGCGCCGCGGTCAATATCTTCTCGAGTTATGCGCATCTTGCAGGCACGGAAGGCGACTATGCAACCGCCATGGATGTGCAACGCATGTTTACCAGGGCAGGACTTGACAACGTGCAGCTCGATGAATACCACGTTTACCTCAACTATCCACGCGAGGACGGCCGGACCGTGCAAATCATGGATAGCGCTGGCGAAAAGGCGATTTGGACCGCTAAGTTGGAAGAGGTGGACCGCGGTGTGGAGACGACTGGGAGGCAGACATATGCATTCCACGGCCACTCCAAATCTGGTGATGTCAAGGGCCCGTTGATATATGCCAACTATGGGTCGAGAGAAGACTTCCAGAAGCTCAAGGACAAAAAAATCGATACCAAAGGGGCCATTGCTCTTGTGCGGTACTACGGGACACAGACGGACAGGGCTCTCAAAGTCAAGGCGGCCGAGTTAGCTGGCTTTGCAGGCTGCATTATTTACAGCGACCCTGCGGACGATGGATTTCTGAAGGGCGAGGTGGCTCCCAAAGGACGGTACATGCCTGCGGATGGAGTCCAGAGAGGCACCGTCAGCTTGACGAGCTGGGTGGTCGGTGATGTCTTGACACCGGGATGGGAGAGCAAGAAAGATATGCCGCGCATGAAGATAGACGAAACCCCCGGTTTGGTCAAGATCCCGAGTCTTCCGCTGGCTTGGAGAGACGCGCAAATCCTCCTGCAACATCTTCAGGGCTTTGGCGAAAAGGTACCGAATGAGTGGAAGGGAGGCGTTCCTGACGTCGCGGAGTGGTGGACTGGGAATTCTTCGTCGCCCATTGTTCGCCTGCAAAACGAACAGGACGAGGTCGAGAAACAGCCGATCTGGAACGTCTATGGCAAAATCGTTGGCATGGAGCAGACGGCCAAGTCCATCATCCTGGGCAACCACCGGGATGCGTGGTCATTTGGCGCGACTGGTCCGCATAGCGGGACAGCCATCATGATTGAGCTGGCGCGCATCTTTGGCGATCTCGCCCAGAAAGGGTGGAGACCGCTCCGGACCATCGAATTCATGTCGTGGGATGCTGAGGAGTATAATCTCATTGGTTCTACAGAATTTGTCGAGAAGAACCTCGACTCGTTGCGTGAACACGCATTTGCCTACATCAACCTCGATACCGTCATCTTTGGGAATGAGTTCCGTGCCGCCGGCTCGCCTGCACTCCAGAAAAGCGTGTTGCATGCCATCGATCGAGTCTTGGATCCCAACCAGAATGCCACCCTGAAGCAGCTGTGGGAACGTCGGGGAGGTAAACTCGAGGGTTTAGGGGCTGGTAGCGACTATGTCGCTTTCCAGGACATTGCGGGGACGAGTTCACTAGACCTCCAGTTCGCGGGTGATCACTTCCCCTATCACTCCAGCTACGACAACTTTGGCCTGATGGAGCAGGTCCTGGACCCGGATTTTACATACCATGGTCTCATGGCCCAGGTGGTGGGTTTGCTATTGCTAGACCTTGCAGACCGACCAGTCCTGCCCTTTGACATGATGAATTACGGTCGCTGTCTTACAAGATGGGTCGATGAGTTGGAGACATGGGCAAATAAGCAGACAAAAAGGAACCCTACAGAGCAAAAGCCCACTCTCCGATTCCAAGAACTCAAGGACGCAGCGAGCATGATCTCGGCCAACGCCGAGCAGTTTATGAATTGGGAGATGGACTGGGACCGCAAGATAATCGCTAGCAGTGGATGGGAAACTAATGACTTGGGTGCCGAACGGCTGAAGCATAACAACAGGATGGCACTGTTTGAGACTAATTTGTTAGACCTTGAACAAGGCGGTGGTGTAAGTAACAACTCATGGGTTCGTGTGGCCGGTTTGCTAATGTCGCTCGCTACAGATTCCCAACCGCACGCAGTTCAAGCATGTTGTATTCGGCCCACAGCTGTGGTCAGGCGAGAACGAGGCCTTCTTCCCTGCCATCCGCGATCTCATTGACGCGGGGGAGTGGTCCGAGGTCAACAGGTTCATTTCCAAGACGGCAGCCATATTTCGAAAAGCAGCGTCGATACTGGCCATGTAGAAAGAAGCACTTGTGAAGCAAGCCATGTTTTCTTTTTTTTTTGTCCAAGAGTACATATATATATAAGAACAAGTTAATTCTTACGACTGGGAAGTGAGCGCGAGGGTTTATTTTTCCTTTTTTTTTTCTGTTTCTCTTTTTTCTCGGGCGACACAAAATCGCTTCAAGAGCTGTTTCTCTGCCTCTTTCTCTTTTGTTGTTGCTTAAAAACAAATGGTTCGTTTTGCTGTACGTGTTTTTGCAAGGTCGGTGTGTCAGTTAAGTCGTCCTTGTTGAAAAGGCATTGCATGGAGTTGGGCTCTTGTCTTTGATATACGATTCATCAATCAATCCAATCATCTCTTCCCTTTTTTTCTCTTCTCACTTCTCTCATTGTAGAGAAACGCAGTGCATCTGTAGAGATGTGTGTCTATCCCGTCTGGATCTTACATGAAAAATCTGCCCTTTATGCCTTGCCATCCGTCTCGTTGTACTCCTTCATCGACACCAACTTCCCAATCACATCATACTTGCCGCTAAACGTCTCCTCCCACCCCTGCAAAGCCTCCAACTCGGACGGCCCCAGATCCGCCAGCGTATCCAACGGCCCGTCCAAGTCCTTGGTCAGCATCTCCTCGTCAAAGCTGCCGCACGCCAGCCCGCGGCTCGCATCCCGGCCGGCGAAGTTGGCATAGGGACCGCCGGGGCCGTAGAAGTGGCGGCCGCTGGTGACGTTGAAGACGCGGCCGCGCACGGCGAGGAGCACCAGAGTGCCGTTCTGGCCGTTGAAGGGGAGGAGGGTGTGCGGGTTGTAGATGCGGAAGACGGTGGGCGGCGGGGGTTTGGGGAGGTTTGCGGGGGGGGACTTGGAGAGGAAGGTTGTGTAGGCTGTGTAGAGGAGGGTGAGGAGGAGGATGAAGTTGAGAGGAGTGGCGAAGGCGCCGCTGTTTTTGTTTTGTTATTGATTGTTCGGTTTTATATATATATATGATGATGGGGGTTAGAGGAGGTTTTTACCTGGCGGCTTCTCGGGCGGCTTCCTCGGTCATGCGCTGCTCGACGTAATCCATCGTGAAGGATCAATCTAGAGAATTAAAGAGGTACGGTATTTGGGTCGAGGGGTGTATGTCAGACAAACGTTTATCTGATAGTTATAGCGGCTCTTCCGGAGAAGCTTCGAGTTCCCCCACAGATTGTCATTGTGATGCAAAACGATGTGACGTTGGTTGGTTGGTTATGTACACACGGCAAAACCTCGGATGACGACATCATCTCTTGGCAGCTGTTTGCGCCATGAGCTCATCTTTAAGATGGAAATCACAAAATAGTATAGAAAATAAAAGAAATATTTTGAGTTCAGCCATGATAAACGAAGAGAAGTGTTAGTTAAGTACGTACGAGTAGATAGATACCGGGGTAATATATACAAAGGGCCAAAAAATTGAATCAGGAAATACAAGATTTGGGCAAAAAGGAAAAAAGGAAAAAAAGAATGGAGACACGGGGATTTGAACCCCGGACCCTTTGCAGGTTGCATTGGAGGATGCAAAGCAAATGTGATACCCCTACACCATATCCCCGGATGCTTGCAAAACCGGCAGTCATGAAGGACCTATGATACTTGGCAGTGGCTTGTGCACAATGCCGAGTACTAGTCCAATTGCCCTACGGAGTATATTGTCCTGGTTGCAATAGATTACTCTCATTGCAATAGATTCCTACCATTACCTACGATGAATACCTCCTACCCCTAATGCTCTGTCAGTTAACTGTCTGATGAGCTGTGTATCTTTTGCGGTCCCTCTTTTTTCGTCACCCGCTTGCCGAGGCAGTCTTCCAACATTTCCCATCAACAAAGCCTCTGATATCATACCGCATAGTCACGATTTACACCATCTGGCTGGTAATTATTCACAATAGTTACACGGGTCAATGCGAGTCAGCCAATTGGGAACAGTCCTCTTGTCAAGCAGCGCAACCGACACGTCAAACAGAAATTCCTTTGGGAGGTCATCCAGAGTTGCATGCTCCCACAGCCATTTGCCATTCCCATGCGCCGTGTACATATCGACGAGAAGACGCCTTGCCTTGGACGATTCCAGCGTGTTGTCGTAGATGACCCGGATGACTGGTCCACCAGGATACCAACGCTTGCCATCGAGCGCAGGCGAACTGGATTTGTTCACCATGGCGTTCATTATGGCGTTTTGGAACTTCGTATCCTGCAGCATATCGCCTAATATGTATGCCTGGGCCAGCTGAAGATACTCGGCGTTGTTGCTGTCGACGCCCCCGGCGTCGCTTCGCACGGGGAGGGCTTTGTAGTACAGCCACTGCAAGTAGATGTGTAATATCTCTGGGTCGACGGTTTGAAGTCTTACTGATCGTTCCCTTGATTCCTTCCAGTCTCCGCTCATTGCTTTCTTGAAGAACTTGGAAGATGCGCAGATCAGCGTTTCATGGACGCCGAGTGTCGTGGGACACTCTGATCCCACGATAATCTCAATGCATCGACCGCCGAGACTGGAGGAGTGAGCGAGGTTATGATGTTTTTCAATGATACGTGAGTCACTTACTCGATGCACTGATCTTTGGGGACTCTCAACTTGTTTGGCTCCATGGCTCAAATCGGAAGTGATGATGATGTCTGTAAACATTTTGTGATGCCATTGGGCGAAATCCAGTTACACAAGCTGTTTAAATGTGCACGTAGCGAATGACATCAAAATAACGTCCATATTACGGGTAACGGTATGGTGTACGCTGTTCAAATCAGCAAGCCACTCCCATCAAAAGGAACTTACCAGTAATACTTCGTAGCTCCCTGGAACTATTTAATTATAATGTCACGGGAAAGGGTCTTGTCTGCAAATGACTCACGTGCTTGTGATTTCTCCATGAGGCTTCTCTTGCCGATGAGTCAACGAGGCTGAATTCGTGCAAGCCACCCTGCAATCACAGCCATGCTAAATAGTAGGCAAAATAAATATGAGCGAAAGGAAACCCAAGGACGCTTATAAAGACATGAGTCCTTTGCATTGAATCGCGCTGTGTTGCTCACGACTCAACAACTTTGCTGAAGGATTGCGGCATCTGTAGAGTCGCTGTAAGAAAACCATGGCGACCAACAAGACTGAATCAACAGAGCCGGTTTACTTCTGGAAAGAAACGAACCCAAATACAGGATGGCTCTCCCAGTGGTATTACTGTCCCTTCAGGGATGATAAAGAGCCCAAAATAGTCTACGACACAGCCGAGCAGTGAGATGCCTCTCATCTCCTCCCCCCCCTCCTCTCTCACTAACACCCAAGCAGCTACATGATGTACCACAAAGCCATCCTCTTCAACGACCACAAAACCGCCTCCAAAGTCCTCAAAGCCGGAAACCACCCCCGCAAAGTCAAAACCCTCGGACGGCAAGTCTCCAACTTCTCCGAGACCACCTGGCTCGCCCACCGCGAAGCCATCGTGCGCCGCGGCAACATACTCAAGTTCACCAGCGCCGTGACCGAGAAGGGCTTCTGCATGGGCTCGTCGGGGAGCAAGGCTAGTGCTGCCAAGTTGCCGCCCTTGCAGGGCTCGTTGAGAGAGACGCTGCTGAGGACGGGGGAGAGGGAACTGGTGGAGGCGAGTCCGTTTGATGCGATTTGGGGCATTGGGTTCAGAGCTGCGGATGCGGATGCGATGAGGAGTGAGTGGGGGATGAATTTACTGGGAAAGGCGTTGATGGATGTGAGGAACATGCTGAGAGAAGAGCAAGAGAACAAGGAGAAGAACAAGGAGGAGAAGGCAAACTAGACAGGGTGGAGCCTGAACACGTTGTCGTTATTTGGACCAGTATACATGATACCATCTCCCTCATAGATCCAGCAGAATACAAGAACTGTTCGTCGTTTGATGATTATGTTCTATGTCTCTATCTCGTCATCCCTTCTCATGCCTCATCGTACATACAAGAAAAATGCCTCGCCAGAGGAGGCAAGTAGAGCGGTGTTTTTCATATGACATGACTCCCATGCCCCCATGTCCTTTTTTGTTCCCTTGGATATAATCTTCCACATGATGCCGACATAGTATACACATATTAACACAGATTGGCAAAAGCTCCAGCCGGGGACCACGCCATGCTCCTGGACGCCATGAAAACGACATTCAGAGAAAGTATGGTGCTTTTAGACCCAGTCCCTTCCGCTCTTTTGCATCTCAATAAGACGCCAGCCCCTTGTCTCGGGGTTATTGACGTCCTCTGGCACTCTCGTAATGCCGATGGCGTATGTCACTTGCTGCACCTTATCCTCCATACCAGCGGCGAGCTCGCTCGTCTTGGCATTGCGGTAGACGTGAACTTCCTGCGTACGGCAGGTGATGATGAAGACTGGAACCTCACCGGGGTCCAGCATACGTGCCCTCAAAATGTCCACGTTCCGAATGTCCAAAATACGGCCGTCTGACTTCATGCCAGCCTGGAGATACTGCTTCGTGAGTGCCTCATAGACTGAAAACTGCGCAGCCGAGAGCCACAGCTTCAGAGTCTCCGTGTCTCCCTTGACGTAGGCGTCCAGCACCTCGGGAAGAATGTACTCGCGAAGCTCCTGCAAAAACGGCTCAGTCTGGAAGCTGGGGTCCATGCTGCGGAATTTCTTGATGACCATGGCTGTCTCGTTTTCAGCAAAGAATCCGGCAATGGTGTCAGTGATGCTACGGGCTGTTGAGACGAGAGGGTTCTCTGACTCTTCATATTTGCCCTTCATGCTGAACACGCCTTGCATGAGCTTGTTGCTGTCTCGGAAATCTCTCCAGGCCTCCTTCCAAGCAGCATCCTTGTGAAGTGTGACATTGGTTCCCGCCCTATGGCCTGTCAGACACAATGCAAGGTAGAATTTGTCCTTTGGGACGACTTACTCGGGATCCTCCTGCAAGACTTGTCCGCCTCCTCGTTGTTGGTCCAGCATTTCTCTTCTCCTCTTTCGCTCCTCTTTATCCACCCATCCGCCATACCTCGAAGAACTACCGTCGTCAATGACATCCTTGACGTTCTTGTAGGCCTCGGTATCTCGGATTGGCTTGGTAGCTTTGTCCACCGCATCTCCAGTCACGTTGGCTGCCTTTCGCACACCCTTCATGACTGGTGTCTCCCAGGTCCATGATGCACCCTTGCCAATGGCATGGGCGGTTGTTTTTACTGCCTTGGTTGTGGTCGATGAGATGGCACCAGTCGATTTTTCGTAGGCTTCTCGGGCTCGCCGGACAGATTCGCTCTCGGCAAATTGGTTTGCGGCGGCACCAATCTGCTTGGTGGACTCGTTCCATTCTTGTGATTTTTGGAACTCGGTGTTCATGGTTTCCATGAAAACTTCCCACGGGCTCTTGTCGCCATGGGGCGGGGGAGGGGGTAGGTCCTCTTTCTTTTCCTTCCCCTCCTCTCCTTTGCCCTCTTCCTTGCCCTCTTCCTTGCCCTCCTCTTTACCCTCGGCCTTCTCTTCAGAGTTCTTGGTAGGTTCCTCCTCAGGTTTGGCCTCTGACTCGGCTTCCTTGGCTGGCTTTTCTTCAGCCTCTGATGGCTTCGCCTCCGTCTTTGGCTTCTCTTCTTGACATCTCCGGCTGCTCATATGCAGAAGCCGGGATTGTGTGCTAGGCGTCGAAACAAGGCGCAATTCGGACGGCAGAAATTGGGATCGCAGAGGTGTTGAAATCGCACTGGGAAGCGCCGTCCGCTCAAGGCTCGCAACATTCCGAACGGACTTCTGCGAAAGCTGGGAGGCTAACCTCCGATATGCGGGAGATCTGCCATAAGAGGAGTTGAAATGAGTGGATGCCCGAGAGAGAGCATTTTCCGTATTGGCCGCGCTTCGAACAAGGGAGTTCATTGTGAGACGAAGACGCAACAGAATTGCCTACCCGTCGCTAATTGCACTTGGACAGAGCAGTACGAATCGTGCGCTATAAGTGGGATGAAATTTTGGTTTCGCGATTGTCGGTTGGAAGCGGATAGAAGGGAAGGCGGACAGCCGGCGAAACCTCGGCAAGTTGGCTTTGCGGTGCTTTGTGGCGCTCAATCCATCGGAATGGGAAAAATCGAAGGGCGCTTGACTTTGAGACTGGAGAGAACCACTGCGATTGCCAGCCAGCGAGGCAGACTGACAAAATGAGCCGGCCATTGACGAGTCGCCTCGCGGCGCAGACAGTATTTCGATCGTCCCGAACGACAATTCCAAGATGCCCCTTTCAGAATGCCCGGTCGCTATCCCAGACGAGCGCACGATGGGAAGACTCAAAGCCAGACCAGCCCAAGAAGGTCCCAGCACGGCCCAGGACCGAGTCCCTTCTCGAGAGCATCTACGGCGTCTCGCAAGCGTCAAGCAGTCGGCCCTCGCAGTCCAATGCCATGGCCAGCCTCTCCCAGAGCATGGTCTTCCAGGCGCTCAACACATCCAAAATCGACACGAGTCTGCTATCCGGCGGCACATCATCAGAGCCGTTACAGAAGCGGGAGGATAGCCAGGAGCCATTCCACTTCCACGTCTACTCTCACAAGCACAACACACATATTACATGCACAAAGCCCAATCGGGAACCCATCATTTCCATGTCCTGTGGCAACATTGGCTTCCGAAAGTCAAGACGGGGCACCTTCGATTCGGCCTACTCATTGACCAAGTATGTCTTGGAGCGACTGATCCACACGGGATGGCCAATGAAGATCCAACGGCTTGAGTTGGTGCTGCGAGGCTTTGGGCAGGGCAGAGAAGCTGTCGTCAAGGTGTTGATGAGCCCCGAGGGCAAGGTATTGCGGGACAAGATTGTCCGCGTGGCGGACTCGACGAGAGTCAAGTTTGCCGGAACCAGAAGCGAGAAGCCGAGACGTCTGTAGTGGAAGGAATACACGACCAATTGTACGATAATTTGTGCGAGTTATACCATACAAGACACAAGAACAACCAAAACCAACACCCCATGAACCCTGAAAGGCAAGACAGGACAAAAACACCCGTTGGATATGAAACACCCCTCCATTGCCCATCGTAAAGATATCATGGTATCATACCGAATTGTCCATCTGTGTGAATGTTATAGCCCAACCCTAGACGCCTTGCAGTCCATCATGAAAAGAAAATGAAAATAAAACAACATGTCAGCAGCTCCTCCGTAGGTTGGCCACGCTCAATGTCGAGGGGCTCTCTCCGCGGCCGGGAGCGGTCTTCCCGAGGTATCTCGAATGACTTGTTTCCCCTTTCCACTGCCTCCCCGACGCCGTTCCTCTTCGCTATCCCATTCCTGATCGGTATTACTATTCTCGGAGAGAAAGTGTGGTCTCGACTGTCCAAGCATGCGAGATTGTTCGTCTGTATGTGCGTCGTCATCGTCATCGAGAAGTTCACCATCTGCTTCGGTATACTCGGGAGGCTCAATCCAATCCCTCGGCACCACGCAAGGCAGTGCGACACCGATACTCGCCGCGCGATTCAGCCATCCGGGTCCCGGGTCCCCCGTAAGCTTCTTGCAGAGATATGACGTAAAGTGGTTGCAGTTCTTTGTAAGCAGATTGTATGAAGTGCCGAGGAACTCTTCTGATGCTTCTCGAAGGGTGGCGGCGATCTCTTCTTGCGTGGCGAGGGTGAAGCCGTGGAGAATCTCGCACTTGAAGGTGCCGCCGGGGGGCTCGGTTTTGGGCTTGGTCCAGTATACTCCGGTGACACCGCGTTTATCATGGCCGCCGTATGCGTATTCTCTACCGTTGATGACGACGCCGGAATGGAGGAGAGAGGTTCCCACAGTCCATAGGACCGAGGCAAGCCGTCCGGGCTGTCAATGGCAAAGATGTTAGCGGTCAAGGCATACATACCGCTGAGACGCGACAGCTGCTTTCACAAGCTTCTTACTTACGGGAAGGAGATCGTAGACATGTATTATTATTTCCGTCTTTTGGAGTGACAGCGTTGACCTATGCCGGCTCGTCCTCTGGCTGGAATTCTGATGAGAAGGCATGTTGCGCGGGTTTGGATAATGAAAGAGTCTGTAATAGTCGGACGTCGTGGAACTATGCGGGGATCCGCCTTTAAATCTGCGAATGTCTCGGGGCGATGCCTCGGCGCAGTAAATAGGAGTTGGGAGTGGCGACTCTCGGAAAGATGTTGATACGGGTACACGAATTGGGATGCAGAATGAGACAGTGATGATTCACATTGGGATGGGAATTAACGTTATTATTAGTTGGCAGAATGAGAAGCCAAAGCTTCCAGCACAAGATCAGCACCTCAGACTGGTTCTGGAAAGCTTCTGTGGAACAATGGCCGATGACGCAGTCCTGTCGCACTAACGCGCGGATAAATATAGCTCCGGCTCCGATGAGAGCTCGACCTCTCAGGTGGGGTCCTTAAATATCAAAATTCCTTTCTCTCATCATCTCCCCTCTCCAGTCGCAAGAAAAAAAAAAGGGCCAGCCTTCTTCCATCTGCGTCCCTTTTTCCTTCAGCAGACGCGCGCCTCGCTTCAAACTCTCTTTAGATCGAGACTGAGGCTGGAAACAGCCAGACGTCCGCCACGACGCTCTCCGTCGCCTCTTCTCCCTCCCCCTTCGCTTCTCTCTCCTCCATTTTTCTCGCTCGCGCAGCAAGGTCTGCAGCCCTTGGACTCGTTCCACTCCCTCGACGCATTCTCGTCTACATCCCTTCCCGTCACTACGCCAAATCAAGAAAGATGCCTCCCAAGAAGGTTGTCCAGGAGGAAAAGATTCCTCTGGGCAGACCCGGCAACAGCTTGAAGAGTGGCATTGTGAGCGATTACCCTCTCGCCCTGCCCTAGAGGCTCTCTCTCCCCCGTGCGCAAGTGCCTTTCCTAACTTTCCGCCTCGTTTCAGGTCGGTCTGGCCAACGTCGGCAAATCCACTCTGTTCCAAGCCATCACAAAGTGCACGCTTGGCAACCCTGCTGTATGAGGCCCCCCGCTACCTGTCTTTCGTCATCCGGGGTGCTGACAGCCTGAAGAACTTCCCCTACGCTACAATTGATCCTGAAGAGGCCCGTGTCATTGTGCCGGATGAGCGCTTCGACTGGCTGTGCGCAAAGTACAAGCCCAAGTCAGAAGTCCCCGCCAACTTGACCGTCTATGACATCGCTGGTCTGACCCGTGGTTCATCTACCGGTGCTGGTCTCGGCAACGCTTTCCTTTCTCACATTCGCGCTGTTGATGCCATTTTCCAAGTGGTTCGATGCTTCGATGATGCCGAGATCATTCACGTTGAGGGTGATGTCAACCCTACCCGTGATCTTGACATCATCAGCGAGGAGCTGAGACTCAAGGACATTGAGTTTGTGGAGAAGGCTCTGGAGAACCAGAAGAAGAAGACCCGCATGGGTGGACAGAGTCTTGAGTTGAAGAAGGCCAAGATAGAGCAGGAGATCATTGAGAAGATCTTGGCATTCCTTCAAGATGGCAAGGAGGTCCGCAAGGGCAACTGGACTCCCAAGGAGGTAAGACAAACACTCAATTTTCTTTTCATCTAGTGTTTTACACGTTTCCGCTTTACATGATGACAAAAGGCCAATTGGCCTGATCTAACCCAGCTCGTCGAGTGCCTCACCAAAACAACGCAGAGTGCATTATGAGAAAAAAACTATTCTGAACCGAAGCTTATCTCTCTCATTACTTTTGTCAACTTGTGGCTTTTTCAGTGTCGCTGACAATGGTTCCTTAGATCGAAGTTATCAACCCTCTCTTTTTGCTAACTGCCAAGCCTGTTGTGTACCTGGTCAACTTGTCCGAGAAGGACTTTGTCCGGAAGAAGAACAAGTACCTGCCCAAGGTTGCTGAGTGGATCAAGGAGCACGCCGAAGGCGATCCCATCATCCCTATCTCTGTATCCTATGAGGAGCGCTTAACGCGCTTCGAGACGGAAGAGGAGTCCAAGGAGGAGCAGAAGAAAGTTGGTGCCGAATCGGCTCTGCCAAAGCTCATTGTCCAGATGCGCAAGGCGCTCCAACTGGGCAGCTTCTTCACAACCGGAACGGATGAGGTCCGACAGTGGACGATCCGTAACGGCACCAAGGCACCGCAAGCCGCTGGTGTCATCCACACTGACTTCGAGAAGACTTTCATCCAGGCCATTGTTTACAACTTCAGCGCATTGAAGGAGCTCGGCGACGAAGCCGAGGTCAAGGCCAAGGGTAAGGTCATGACCAAGGGCAAGGATTACGTAGTTGAGGATGGCGATATTATGCTTATCAAGGCTGGTGCCGCCAAGGGTTGATAAATCCATATGTCCACTCCCCCCGTTATCTAGTTTGACCTTACGCTGCTATTTAGAAGCATACGAGTCATGAATGAAGAAGTAAAAGTTGTAATAATCAGTTGGACCTAAACGTTCCGAAACAGTGAGCGTATGTATCCCTCTAAGGTGATCTTCGTGGTCGTCATACAACTTGACAAGGAAACTCCATTTTCCCCTCTGTCGAGAGGGGGCCACGTACACACAAAAGTCAGTTATGGGCGATATGCGACATAATTCTGAAGAAAATGTAATAATGTCTTGATTTCTCTTAGATCCTATGAGAGCTATGTACATTCATTCATTCATTCATGTAAAAACCCATCCGTTACTATAGCAATTGATCTCATAAAACATCATGAATCACTTTCACCTATATACATTATCAGACCCTCACGTTCGTGATATCATTTCTTAGATTAATGAGTTTTTAGAAACTCCAAAAGAGGCACGGAAACCAGCCGTAGGCTCTTGTTTAGATCCCACCATATCTCACGCCTCTCTTGCCCAGTTCTTTCCTGCCAATGGGGTCCTCAGGCCACACCCAGCCTCGACTTCTCTTAGCCTCGCGCTTCTCTGCCAGCTGGGGCTGAGGCATCCAGTTATCCCGTGCCTTTGCCTTGCGGCGGGTGCCCTCGGCGGGGGCACCAATCTCAGCTTTCCAGTGAGCGTGGCCAGCGGGGGTTTCATCGCCGGCAATTTGGCAGAGGCCCCAAAGGGCCAGGCAAGCTGTCAACTGAGTGCCATCTGATGAGGCCGCGGAGTCACCGTGGTGCTCAGGAGAGGCAGCAGCCAGCTGGATGGAAGTGATTTCAAGGTCGCCGAAAAATGGAGTGGTCTCAGTGCCAGCGTGAACCAAGACAAGTTCAATCTCAGTAAGAATGAAGCCGTAGCGGCAGCCGTGCTCGCGCATGGCGTAATGCAGAGCGGCTAGTCCGCGCAGGTAATCTACACGCTTGATGTTGCCCTCGACACGCATGCCTGTGTTGAAGCGGTCAAAGCTGCGAACCAGGCCAACGACTCTTGCCGTAGGCTTCCCGCCAAAGATGGCTGCCGCAGTGGATGACTCGCCGGCGGCGTTGGCGACGAAGATCAAGTCATTGACTCCTGAGGACGTCTTGGCCGGGACGGAGAGTTGCAACGGGCGGTTGGAGGAGATGGCCAGTGCAGAGTTGAGCTTGGGGAGGTAGTACGAGGCATAGATGCTGTGAAGAGCAGCTTCGGTCTCTGGGTGGCGAGAAGAGAAGGTTGGTCGGGGAAGCACAGGGGCGGGCACTGGGGTGTTGAGCAAACCAGAGGCTCCGGGGAGAGAAAGCACAGTAGAAGCGTTAAAGCTGCTCCAGGAGCGAATGCTACGAACATCCCACCAAAAGTGCTTGATCGAAGGGTCGCGCAGGGGGAATGAGATGGTGCGCACCAAAGAGGCGGCAGGATTGGAAGCCGTCAGGTATGCCATTAGGGTGATGGACGGGGTTGGCTCAGGGGTTGCCGTGGTAGACAGACTCAGGGGAGAGGGCGCCCGAGAAAGATAGGATGGGAAGACGTAATCAGACTGAGCAGGTGCCGCCGTGGTGGACATAAAGGGCATCTGGCGATAGGTTGGGTAGCCATACTTGTCGATGGTGGCAGCATCAATGGCGGCGCTGGTGCGACAGGACGAGGGCATGCTGTCATGGGCAAAGCTTGCAGGCGATGCGAGAAGTGATGACGCGAAGTTGTTCTCCTCATGAGTGTGGGGAGGAGGAGTGGCAAAGGGAGACATATGAGCAAAGGCCATATTGGCAAGCGTCTCGGGGTTGGTGTAGCTCCGGGCATGGTTAGAACGGGAGAGCTTGTGCGCAGAAGGAGGTGGAGGGGTTTGGTGATGGACAAGTCTGGCAGCGGCTGAAGAGCGAGATGAGTTGGACCGGGAGTGCGCGGCGCGAATGTTGTGAGACTGGTCAATCTCCTGATCCTGAGAGCGAATCTTGGGCAAGAGAAGAGGGCCATGCTGGCGGACGGGTGGGCTTGCTCGCGGGGGGGTGGTGAAGCGAGTGCAGATCGAGTCCGGCGTTGAATCTACCACCGAGAAAGCAGCGGAGGAGACCGTCGAGTAGATGGAAGATGCCTTGGATGATGACCGAGCATGACGAGCGTGAGGGTTGTAAGGGAGCTCGAGGAAGGCCTGTGGGTAGAGGTCGAAGTTGAATGAGCCATCCAGGGAAGGGGGCATACCCTCGAGGGGAGGAGTTGCGGGATCCTCTAAAGAGGGAGTGGGAGAGGGAAAGGTAAAGTCGAAAGCGAAGTCAGCTGCCAGACTGTACGCATGGTGTAAGTAAGCAGTGTATGTTGTAAGGAGATAGGATGGTGGCCAACTTACGCAGACATGGCTGTGGTTGTTGTAATGAGAGAAGGATTGGTTATTAACGGTATTAGTTGGAAAAGGAGGCCAGCTCCAATAATGCTATGCAATGCACAAGCAGCTAGACTTGCTGCTTTGTGATGATGATGACGATGACGTTGATAAGAAAGTCGTATAACACGTTGAGTGAGTGGCTGGTGTGTATGTTGATAGTATAAGCTGTGAAATGATCAAGATCTTGGGTCACGCAAACGGGTCCGTTCTAAACGAGAACCAAAAATAGGAAATCAAAGAGAGATTGTAAATAAAGTGAAAGGATGAGTTCAACTCCAAAAAGAGAATCAAGCAGAGCCAAAGGAGAACGAAAAGGGATGGATACGGAGACAAGTCGACAAGGAATCAGAATGAGGATGATTGGAAACGAAGGGACGACGCCGTCTTCTTATCCTCGACTGGCCTCGAGGGTCTGATTTACAGGCCTCTGGGGCGTGTGGACTTGGATTACGGACAGTGGAGGTTGAAAGTGCGCGGCTCGTGGATCACCGGGCGGCGGCTTAGTCCAGAGCCAGGCCTATCCTGGCCATACTGGCGACTTGTGTGGCCAGATTAGCGGCGGCCACGATGAGCGAACGATCTGAAACGCGACCCGAGGGCACGAAAAAGAACGACGTGTTGAAGGTCTCGAGCCCGAAAAGGTGAATGGCGCGATGGTACTGGCTCTGGCCTATGCAGGCTGCGGGTAGTGCCAGCAAGGGAAAAACGAAAAACCCTTGCTGCATATGCCGGCATAATAGTGCTTGATGATGTCGTGGCAGAGGTTGAAAGTGGAAAAGGTCTCAGAGTCGCATCAGCTGTGGGGTTTCTGGGGTTGTGCGGGTTGCTGCAGGCGCCGGCCCTCTGAGTGGCCAGCACCTTCCCAGGAGCCCATGACTCATTTTTTAGCTGCGTCTGTCTAGACTCTTTCGGGCCACTGGTCTCCCGTGCACTGGACGTGTTTGCTGGAAGGTGCTGCTGTTGGTTCGAGCTGTTGGTTGTTGCCGTGTGTTGGACGCGGGTTCGGTAGATAAGCTTGAAATTCTCCTGTTGACGCGCATCACTTTTCAACTTCAACTCTTCTTCAACATCGTCGACACGCATCACCGCGACGTGAATCGACCGCGTCGCCTCGATTCCACCACAGCAACACCAGACCGACTCTTTCTCGTACAGTCCCATCTGCACCTCTGCTGACGCCGCTGCTACTGCTACGTACTCGTACATACGCGCCCAGCAAATTCTCCACCGCTGTCCCATCTCGACCGACACAAAGCATCCCGCCACCTTACCTTGCCTCTACTCTCCGTCCCAGGCAGGTCGCACCGAGCCCAGAACCAGGCCGAATACGGAGTGCCAAAACGGTGTATCTATTTTTATCCCACCTACCGCTACCCGCGACCGACTTGATACACACAAAGCGCCCAATAAACGCATCGGCTTCAACCTCGGCGCTTAGCAAGGACCCAGCCGCCGGGCGCTTAAACAACCTCTTCAGCTCACCTCATGCTACCATATAATTAAACAGGTCCCCCCAGCGTCGTACCAAAAAGACCTTGTAATCTTACCACATACATTCAGACCTCGTACAGCGCAGAAAATCTCGCCTGAAAGAAGAACCCACCACGGCGGCTGCGGAAATTCGTTGATGCTGTCCCTCCAAAGTACTAGTAGTACCACTACTCCGTACCCAGCCGCATATTCCTGGCGCGTAAGTTCTGTCTGCCCAATCAGAAGCTCAAATTCCGCAATGTCCTCTGCGCACCTCTGATTCGTCAGCCACGCTACGCGCCCCAGCCCTCTTGGAAGGTGTTCAAGTGTTCAACACGCTCTATCAATCCGCGTTACGCATCTGGCCAATCGGCTCATTGCACGTCCTATTGAAGAAACGATTGGCTCAGAGGCTTCTATTGTTTCTTCCCCATCAGGTTTTGCACACCATGAGTCTGGACTTGGAGATTTTCTGCAGGTTTTGTTTCGAAACAATATCTAATCACGGAGTATTGTACTCCGTGGCCGTTATCAACGGATTTTGCGTAGAATTGTCCCGTTCGAGTGGAGTTCTTGTGTGAATGTTGCAAGCTGACCATGTTCGCCCTACATCACCAAGCCCGTAGCATATCCATATATCTCACAATCAGCATTATAAGAGTTGAATTAAAGAAAGAAAGATAAAATAAAAAAAGGACATGTCTTTCGCTGTCGTTCTATCAATTAAAACTCGACTATTGTAATATTTTGCCTCCCCAGCGCTGGGGTTCAAACAATTGGCAAACAGCACACCAATATCCAGCACCTATATCCCCATGCAGAAAAGCTAGCCGTCCCATGCAGCCATTAGCTTCTTCCCAGAAACAGGGCCCCTAACCACTCAACTCGACACCATCGCGTCCATTCCCATACAAATCATAGTAGTAGTAGTATTATTCATACGTGTCTGCTCATCGCCTCGGCAACACGCTGGCCCGTGGATCACAACGGACGCCCCGCCATGGCGTGAGGCGATATCATGCATTGCCCCCGATCGTGTCGTCCGTTGCCGGAATGTCATCAACGTCTGTCACTTGCTGTTTCCGATCTGTCGCCGAAGCTGGTGACGGGGACCTCCGAAGTGCTCTCGTGTCCAACGTCCCCTGACCTTGACCTTACTATTCTCAATGCCCGCATCATCCCTTCGAGGCGTACCCGCTCTTGCACCACCATCCCCCTCGCGTACTCACGGATCGCTCGTCTGCCCATATGCTCATGCAGTTCCTGCCATCCGGCCAACTCGCCCGCCACTGTTTGCTGAGTGTATCGCAGCTCCCTGGCCAGATACTCCGCTTGCTCTCGGTATTGGCGAGCTCGTTTCTCCTTTTCTTCCTGCATCCGTTGTCTTGTGTCGTCCAACAAGCCCAAGGGCCATCTTGATGTCCTCCCTACCGAGATGTCGTTTCTATCCGCCTCCCTTTTTGCTGCCGTTATCTGGCCGATGAGGTTTGGCGGTCGGGACAGGGATGATAGAAGGGCCTGCACTGTTGACTGCACTGCCAGTAATGTCGTGTGAAGTACTGCCTGTGGGTTGATTTGCGTCGGCATCATGGCTCTAACAAACGCCTCCATGCCTAGTACATGTTGCGGTGGTAGATACAGGAGAGCTGATACGGATCGATGGAGCAATCCTGCTGCGTCGTAGAAGTCTGGTTTTAGCCATCGTCAGTCTCTCAATCCAACGTCGTTTTCTGGTGCTGTTTTACTCACCTGCTGCGGCTTGCCCAACGCCGTTGGCTCGCCTTGTTACGCTCTTAGTTGAGTAGCTGACGCTCCTCACCATCTCTCGCGCATGATTCACAAACTGCTCCACGTCACGCACGTGTTCCACCGGCTCATACTCTTCCCTAATCTTGTCTGCTCTTGCCTCAACCTTGAGTTTCGTCCGCTGCTCCATAGCCTCCAGCTGCAGTTCTGGTACCAGGAAAAACTCCCACAGCATCTCATGTGTCGAGAGGGTCGTATGACTCAGCATGGTCCTCAAGAACCAGTCCGTTCGTGCTTGGATATCTCTCAACACCGCTCGAGATGGCTTGGAGGGCAGCTGAAATGCCCACCGAGTATCTGATATGGAGGGAATCCATGACGCCGGATTCTCCTCGGCCAGGAGGTGCGCCAGCTGCTCAAAGTCGGTGAGCGATCGCCGGCTGGTTGTCACCGTGTAGCTATCGTGGTCCGTCGGCGCCGCAGACTTGAGAACCAGTCGTATCGTTCCATCCTCCACAAAAAAGGCTCTGACGACTCCTGTGATACGTCCATCGCGACCAGGTGGCAAACTAAACAGACCGAGATCGTCAATCTTATTCCTCACGTCGTCGTCCTTGGCTAGCTCGACCGCCGCGAGCCCCCGAAGCTCCTTCGCCCCAATATCAACCCGAGGGTCTGCAAAAAGCGCCCTGACCATGTCATACCTGCCATATTTACTGGCTACCATCAGCGCGGTGAACTTCCTGTCATTTGTGGCATTGACGTCTAGGTCGCAGGAGTGCAGGATTCTCAATGCTAGCCTGGAGTCGTTAATGATGTGCAACAGCGTGTTGCCTTTACCATCAATGTGCTCGTCGATGTGCAACGGCTGCCCATCGCCTTGAGCGTTGCGGGCAGCCTGCAAGCCGGCCTCAACCATATCGTAATAGTCACCGTGGTCGTATGACCGACACAAGGCAAAGAGCGGCGTCTGTCCATTTTTGTCGCGCTGGCGCCAGGGTATAAGGTGACCAATCCTGGCGATGAGAAATGGCGCATTAAACAGGTAATGGCCTATGCTGCGGCCCCAGATGTCTTGCTCTGAAAGATATTGCGTGAACTGGTCTCGGGTTGCCATTGAGCTTACATGGTCGAAAAGCATGTCGATAAGCTCTGTGTGGCCCAGCTGGACTGCTGCACTTAAAAGCGACGTATCCTCGTTGTTCATGTCATTCAAGATGGCTTCCGGAGGATAGTATCCTGATAATGTTAACAAATACTGTAATGGCTCTGTTTGTCCACTCTGGACCGCCATCATGAGTAATGATTCTCCGAAGGAGTTGCTAGTCTGGGCAAGCCGCTCCACGGATATATCCCCTTCAAGGGCGCTGCCAATGGTGCCAATGCTCGCTGTCCGCGAATGGAAAGATATTTCAGAAACGCTTGACAAGCTCCGCGTGTCCATCGCAACCCTCTTTATCTTTCTGACTGGTAGGTCGGGAATCTCATCTGCAACGTTACCATTGGTCGCCTGGAAAGGGAAAACATGGCTTAACCCTGTGCCGTGGGAAAATCCATCAGAGACGGTCAACTCCAGTGATGTTATATTCGATCCGTTTGGCAAGCCCCATGATAAAGAAGCTCGCCGGCTAGACCTGGGCGATTCACAGATGTCTATGTTCTCGTCCTCATCGTCATCTTCGTCTTCATCATCGTCTGCGTTGGGATTCGGTTCCATGATCTTCTTCAGCTCCTTCATATCCGCCTTTTTAGTTGCTTCCCACAATGCCTTATTTCTTCTACTAGCGCGGCGCAAACCCGACGAGTCTGTGACAAGGTATGCGAGCACAGCTTCAAATGTACTCAAAGCATACCCCATCTCTCCACTATCTACATCTTCGACAAAGATGAAGTTTCGGATATAGGCAAGTCGGGCTTGTAGGTTTCGCACCTGAGCTCGAATCACCACATACAATAGCAGCGAGACCAGAGTGTCGGCATTGACTGTCATAATGGCTTTCTCAGAAGAAGACTCAGATGCACCATTACCATTCGGTGGCTTGGATGTGTCTGTGAGCTGAGACACGGTCTTCATAGTCGATAATAAAAGGTCTAGCATTTCCTGAGGACTCATGGCGTTGCAAACTTTTCTGAACTCTTCTATGGCAGGGCCGAGCTGAATAATGAGATCATGTTTGGCCTTCAGACCTCCGTCGATTGCGATCCCCAGCTGCGATATGTCAATGAATTCCATCTGCCGGATTTTGGCTTCAAGCTCAAGATCTTCGGGTCGCTTGATAGCACTGAGCTTCGCAAAAAAAGCAAGTGATGGACATTCTCTGCGACATAACGCTCAATTAGCTTCTCTACCAACGGGCCAGTCAAGTCCGTGGTAGCGCCTAGAAGCGAGAGCTGTTGCTTATCAACCCCTTGAAATATGTCAATCGCCGCAGTGACAGCACTCTCGAGTGAGGCTCGCATTATGTCCTCATCATCCTCGGCAAAGAAGTCTTCCGCAACGGGCAAGCCATTAGAGTGCATCTTCCCCATGCTTGCGGTTAGACTATCGGTCCGAGCTCTCCGCGCCGCAGCCACAATCGGGCCATCTGGTTCGGGATCCGGTATGAATGAAGCGGATGGAGGAGGTGGTAGTGGTTTCTGTAACACGGCCGTGAACTCAAGAAAAAGCTTCTCTAAGCCAGGTTGCATCTGTCGAGCGATCATGGGGAAATGGTTGAGCAAGTCGTGGAAACTCTTGATGTCTTTCTTGCGCGGCAGCGCATTATCAGCCGAGTCGCCGTTGGACGGCTTTTGTTCCGCAGCTTTCTGGTTCCTGACGCCTTCGATGAGTATTGCCGGCTCGATCTTAATCTCTTCCCATGTCCCCACCAGCGGCCTTGAAATAAAGTATATAAGCCATTGTCGGGGCTCGAACACATCAGGGTACCAAGTGGTGTCGTTGAGTATCTGCGCCTGCGCAAGTGTCTTGAATCCTAGATGAAAAGAGGTCAGTATTGGATACAGCGGAATCTCGGCTCCTCCTAGTCACACCTTTGTTGCTATAGATGAACGAGTCCTTAACAATGACGCTCCTCCCATTCACAGTTGAGAATTGCCTCGCCTTGCCCCTCACCTCCCGCAGACTCTGCACGCTGTCCTTGGCTCCTCCAGAGCCGTCCGGACCGGGGATCCGCAGGACATGGCTGCCCAGGAACTCCTCAGAGGCAAGGACCTCGTGAGTTGGGGCGCCGCTGTCGGCCTCGCGGTGGGTGAGGAGCACATCCGTCAACGGCACAAGGAGAATATGATGATGCACAGGAGTGCACTGTGCGACGACCGAGCTCTTGAAGAAGGCAGACAGGAAAGGGTTTAGAGGTTGCATTCATTCGACTTGTTGCGCGGTCGTCGTCGAGCTTTGTCGATCTCCTGACGGGAGGTGGGGGGCTGCAGCTGAGCTCGAGAGAATGACGACGAAATGATGGCCGGCTAGCGAGAGACATGTGATTCGAACAAGAAATGACTGCGCGGGTTCGATGGGGTTCGCTTTAATAAGATGTTATCATGACGCTGGTTGGCGATGTAGAGAAGTGATACAATCAGGTTTGCGCTGAGAATGCAGATGCAGAAATACAGATAAGGGTTAATATGGAATGAACTGTCTTAATGGAGGTACGGAGTACCTACGAAGTACATTGACCTCATCCCACGCGTCCCGAAGCTCAACCTTGTCCAGTCTGGTGGCGTTTGTACCTGGGCCTCTGCGCTAAGATGCGGGAGTGCAGGGGCCCCTAAAATTTGTCCGAAACATGGAAGATTAATGATCCGGACTTTTACTTGCTCACATAAATCGCTACCCTAGACTTGAATGCCTCCTTTATAGGGAGAAGTTGACATTGACATTCACGGACTCTCCCGTAACCTAAGACGAAGTGGAATGCGAAAGCATTTTGCTACATACCTTAATCAAAATCTAAACCAATAGCATCAAGATTTAAGACTAAACTATAGAAAAAGAGATAGGAAGGAATAGTGGGAGAAGTATAAGTGGGAACTCATGTCTTTACTAAAAACCTCTTCCAATCTCTCAAGACATGAGCAAATGCCAACCAAAGCCGCACAAGTGTATATAGTTCACCAACCATGCCCCAGTTCCCAGACAAGAAACTAGGATACTCGGTAGGGATACTATTTTCTCAAACTCATAATTTATGTCCCATCATGCCGCCCTAGACCCCTTGGACCAGGTCCCGGACTCTCTAGCAGCATGCGACTGATTTGAGGAAACGGGCTTTCATCACTCATGTGAGCTCGTGGAAAAGGGACAAAGTAGTTGAAATCGCTTCTAAGCATTATGATTGATGATATATATGCAGGGTACGTTCAAAGCGAAGCCCAGATCCTTCTCCAAAAAGGAACCTTCTTCCCCCGCGCCAAGTACCCATCATCTAGCACCTCATTACCCTTGTCTAGATCTGTTCTCCTGCCACTGTCCAAATCAATATCCCAGCTCCTCAGGAACCTGTCTTTCCCTCCCCAATAGAGCTTGGAAGCGAAATAAATAACGGGAAACAGCACAAGAAGGATATACGCATCGACGAAGTCACCCGCCGTAAACGGAGAGAGAGTCGTCCAGCCCTGGACGAGGGCCAGGAAACCATTGGCGAAGAGGCCGAAGTAAGCGCTGTAAGGATAAAACATACTCTTGAAAGGTAACTCGTCCAGGCTTCGCTGTTGGGCGGTCCAGCCACGGCGGAAGCGGATGTGGATGAAGCTGATGCTTCCCCAGACAAGGAATGTACTCACACCAGCCAGGTTGATGATGTAGCCGTATGCCTTTGCTGCACCGGTTGAGACGTTCATCATGGAAATAGAACCGACGGCATTGGTGAGGACAATGGCCCAGACTGGAACACCGTGCGAGTTGACCCAGCCGAGGACCTTGGGAGCCTTGCCAGATTGTGCCATGTATAGAATGGTGCGGGAGCCGATGTAGATTGATGAGTTAATGGCTGACAGACAAGTAATGAAGATGAAGGCGTTGATCAGGTGAACACCTCCAGCCCATCCAGCGTTTTGGATGGCGATTGTCATAGGGCTCTTAAGAGCCCTTGCGCCACCATTGATAAGCCCGTCTGCATTTGCCGGACAAGTGAGGCCAAAGAAAAAGGCAGAACCCATGTAAACAAAGATGATGCGCAAAAAGACCTGGCGGATAGCCTGCGGCACAGCGGTGCCGGGATTCCTCGTCTCAGTGGCAGCGACGGCGACGGACTCAACTCCAGCATAGAAAGTCGAGCAGAAGACGAAAACAACAGCAACGCCGCGGAACCCATTCCCGTTAAAAGCACCGGGATCGCGCCAGTATCGAAACCCAAGGGGTTCACTCTGGCCAATCAACCCACCAGAGGCGTAGACGATGGAGAAGATGAAATAAGCCGCCAGACCTAGGACCTTGACGAGGGCTAGCCAGTACTCCAATTCACCAAAGGCCTGAACTCCAAGAAGCTGAAACGCGAGGAAAACAGCCCACAAGATGAGGAAGAAGCCCCATACAGGGACTTGGGGGGCCCAGTAGTTGAGGATGCTGGAGATGACGTTGTACTCGCTGGCAAGGACGGTGGCCCAGATGATGAAGTAGTTCCAACCGACAGCAACGGAGAAGGATTTGTCGACCATGCGCTCGGCTAGAGAGATGAATGCGCCTCCTCCGGGGTACAGAGTTGTGATTTCACCAAGTGACTGCATGATGGAGAAGGCGATTATACCTGAGTGTCGCTAGTTAGTGAAGCTCACCGAGACAATAGTATATGGAGACCACATACCGATGACACCAAAACCAATGATCAAGGACGCCGGTCCACCACTGTTCAAGGCGCCGCCGGAGCCAACCAGCAATCCCGGGCCAATAATACCAGCAAGAGCCATCATAGACAGATGGCGGTTCTTGAGGCCACGCCTGACACCCGAGTCCGGATCTATAGCGCTGCTGTCGCCGCCATCAACGTTCTGCGTGCCGAACCGTTGGCCATAACCCGGACCCTCTTCGGCCGAGCTATCGCCCCGGCGCGTGTCATCGACAAACTTGGCCATAACTGTCTCGCCGTCCTGTCCTCAGTTGAAACCACAACAATGAAGTGAGACAGAGATCGTGGGGGGGAGGACAGGGAAAGGAAGACAATTTAAGAGCGAGACAGAGGGGGCAAAATAGAAAAAAAGACAGGCCTCCGAACGGCTAAGCCGAACGGTTGAAAGCCAGCCACGCGATGATGCAAGAACAGAGATTGCACGATGTCTCTCGACTCTTTCACCCGGAATCCAACAACCCTCGCGCGCGCACTAACGTTCCTGGGCACAGCGCGGACCCGGATCCGAACAAGTCGAAGTTGTTGGACCCTTGGCACATTTATTGAAGCGATCACGTCACATCACGTTTCGCCTCCACTTGGGAGTGATCGACCTTTTGAGTGTAACCTCGAAACGCGCTGTCTGGTCTTGGGTTCCGGCTGAATGGTTCCCGTTGAGCTTATATTTTTCTTTCGTTTCTTAAGCTGGTATTCCACTGGTCAGACGCTGTCCCTCTGTATTCAACTTCCATGGCGAGTATACATCTGTTTGAAAGTGAAAGGCGTCGAATGTCAACCTGATATTGAGTTAGAAGTGGCGCCGATCACGACATCGTGATAGTGCCGAGAGTGGAGACTCAAAAGCACGACGGTATTAGCGCGCCATTCCCGGGTGTCACTGAATCGTTCAACGGCCCCGTTTCTCGAAATCTAGACTCTGATTGTTAGAAGAGGACGCCCTGTTTGTCTGTTGATAGTTGGTCTGAGCTGCTCACTGCTGTTCCTCAGATGGGGGTTGAATACCTACCTATACTGCATCTTAAGCGTTGGTGATGACGGAATTCAAGGGGCACTCAAACCTCGACCTCTCTGTTTCCATTAGTCCTAGTGTTTCTCGTGTTCTATACGGACTACATTTACTAACTTAGCGGGTAGTGCTATTTATTCTCACCTCTGTCAGTACTCGTATGCATCTGCACTTCGGCGAACTGGTGCCGGCAGCCCGTGTCCGAGATCCGGAGAGACACGTTGACGTGGGGCCATGGGATTCACGGGAGCAAGTACTTGGCAAGGCTGTGTGAACCCGATAATATCGACGAGTCCTTGGATGTTGCCTACGTTGTTTGATTCAGAGCATTGCTCTTACTTCTCACGTGTTCCATAACACATGTGACAACCCGTTATAGGACTAAAACTTGAATTTATTCATTCATTGCCTTGAGTTCCAAAAACGACTTCATAACCTCGTCATCACGCTGTAAACTCTACACCTCAACACCACCAAGAGCCTCCTCGAAGACCTCGAAATTCCCTTCATTCCTCCGATCAAACACCGCAAACCATATCTCCTCCCACCAGCCTCCCCGAAATTCAGCCTCCTGCAGCACCTCCAGCCAACACGCCGCAACCTCCTCCTTCGGATTCCTAAACGCTCCGCATCCTAACGCTCCAAGAACCAACAGCCCATGGCCCTTATGCGCCGCCATCCGCAGACAAAACCTCATCTTGGTCTTCATGATCTCCCGCGACGCTGGGTTCTCATACACCTCCCTCTCCACAACCTTTCCATCCAGCGACGTAGTCCGCACCTTTTTTATCTTCGGTACTCGAAGCGCCGCGATGCTAAGAGCGCTCACGACGGGTAGATCCTTAGGTTTCACGTCCAAGATCTTGTGTCCAGATGGTACATCCGAACGAATGATGACAACGTCAGGCGTGTACAATCCCTGGCTCATCTTCCACGGGTAATACCGTTTATGCAGCGATAGAGAGAGTGAGCTGCGGTAGCAAAGCGCTTCTTCCTGCGCCATCGCGCCTTTGAGCCATCCTCCACCGGGGTGCGTATGGCTCGCCATGTTCAGCACCGCGACGCGGCCTGATCCCGGCCCTTTAGAGGATGCCAGCTCAATAGCCGCGTTGAATGTATCCGCGTTGACAATGCGAATAGCTGTCTTGCCAGAAGGCGTTCGCTTTGGACAGTCGGCGGCCTTGAGAGGCGGAAGTCGATCCGAGTACAACGCCTCCGATTTGGCGGCCGTGATGTGAGGTAATTCCTGGAGAATATCTGGGAGAACGGTCCTCGTCTCCGTGGCCGCCGCGGCTAATTCCTCCCTTTGCCGGGAGTTCACCCGTGCTCTGTCCATCAAGCTGGCTGGGTTTCTGTAGCTCTTGTTGACCGACGAGGATGTCTGCAAGGAGGAGTTTCTGTGTGACGATTTGTTTGACAGCCATGTATCAAGTGTTCCCTGGCCCGAACGAGACATTTTGGCTGACACCTGGTGATTTTATCCCAGCGATGAACAAAAAAAACGCCCGAATTGTATGATGTTGGAGTTAGACCGAGTCTTGAGTTCCTAAACTAGGATGCTGTGACTAAGAGGCGTTCACGATCCCTCAGCCTCAAAATAATAGCGTGAACAACGATAGGCAGCAACAACAACGGTTGCCTATCAATCGCTAAGTCACGCGCGTCAGTCGCGTATGAATATAATTGCTCACGTCTTGGGCCAATTCATGGTCCCAATATTTAAAGGCTTGCGAGTGACTTGGTTCTTTAGGTCATTATCATACACACACATAGGCCACATCCCTGCTATACAACTTTTGAACCTGGTATACATGGGTATCTTCTCGCTTTACACGTATCATACATATCGTCCAGTATATAGTCGTAGATGCACCCTTCGTCTTAATGGGCATCCCCAGCCTCAAATGTCTTTGGGATCAGACCCTCAGCCATATCAATTGCCCCTTGCATGTCATTCTTGTTAAACAGGAAAAGGCCCTGAATCGCGGCGGCACTGGTCTGCCGATTCGAGGGCTGGCCGTCTTGATAACGGCCAAAAATCCCCAATTCCTCAAGCCGGTCGAGGAATCGTTCTCTGCCAGAGTGATCGCGGTCAATGTCCCCATAAAAGCGATCCCACATCTGAGCAGCTTGATACCGACTCGCCTCGCCAATCCTCAGCATCATATCAACTCGACCAGGTCGAATCAAGGCTGGATCTAAACGTTCGATATGATTCGTCGTGAGGAAGGCAATTCGCTCTTCCCCAGCTGCGACGCCGTCTAGGGCGTTGAGAAGACCGGAAAAGGTAACACTGGCACCGCTATATCCGTCTGTGTCTCGCTGGCGGCGATTGACAAAGGCTGCATCGGCATCCTCAAGAAGAAGAACGCTCCTCTTTGGCAGCTTTGTCAAGAGATATGCCAGCTTGTCATCTGTCATTCCCATCTCACTGAGGTTGATCATGGCAACGCTGAAATCCAGCTCACCAGCTAGCGCCTGAATAAAGGAGCTCTTCCCGCTCCCTGGCGGTCCAAAGAGCAGGTAGCCTCTGCGGTATGGAATACCCCGATCCACATACCACTGCTGTCTTGACAAAAAGTCCCTGACATCGTCGACAATACTTTCCTTCACTCCTTCGTCCAGCACAACAGAGCCGAGGGGTCTCTTCTTTCTTGGGTCTCCAAGTGGAGACCACTCTAGTCCTCTTGCAGAATATACCACCGTCTTTCCTTCGTTCGCCTTCGCAGCGAGCTGATGCGCCTCCCTGAAGAGGTCCTCGAATACGTGCCGATGGGCCCACAGCGTCGTTAGCTGGACAATCTCATGTGGCTCTCCCGTGTTCATATTCGCCGTACTGTGCTTCTCCCTGTTGACAGAAATAAACGCATTGCCGAACTTGACGATATGTCGTCCGTAGCCCGGTTGCAGAAAGAAATGAGCATTAATCGGTCCGCTAGCGCCAGGCCCTCTTGATGCAGTGGCCGTCGACACTGATAGGTTATGAATCCGTGTTAACCGTGAAGCAACGAAACCCGGCGTCTCGCGTGGTTGCGATAGCCATGCCAATATCCATGGATACGCAGGATCCTGCTTGCTTATCTCAACATTGACCAGGAGGCGACGGCGGGCGGCGCCGAGGGCGACTATCGCGCCTCTGCGAGCGAATGCAGCAGCCGCGCCGAGAGAGGCGAGGCCGATGCCCCCAGCAAACAAGGGATTGTCGAAGAGCGCATTGAGGCTGAGCACCGAGGCTGGCGGCGCTTGAGTCGACATACCGGAACCTGGAGAAACAGAAATGCTGAAATGGTGATGTTGGTGGGACCTCTTGGGTCTTCAATGCTGACTAAGCCACCATTTATGTGATAGCCTGTCGCCAATAGTTGTTGAAATAGAGAGGTTGCAGTCTCTTAATGCTCATGGTAGAATAAAAAAGAAAACCAGCGACGACATCTATCCATCCATAAGCTCCAATGATACTGGCGCCTACGGGATGAAAAGGCTGCAACTAACAAACGTGAAAGAGGCAAAAAAAAGGAATCGGATGGCATCGAGGACATTTGCTCCCGGCAGGGCTTGAACCTGCGACCTTCGCATTACTATTACTTGTACCGAAAGCGGCAAGTATTAGTACGAAGCTCTAACCAACTGAGCTACGGAAGCCTTCCGAATTGTTGATTGTAATGTACTCCAGTCAGCCTCATATATGATAGCCTAGACATGGAACCCAGGAGGGCTTTTACCTTGACCCCTAACTAAACTGCAATAACCTTCCTACATTGTCGACTCCGTATGGAAAACAACCATCCTACTAACTTTCTAGACATAATGTCCACTAAGTATCGCAAAAGGAACCCATTATCACCTGTCTTGAGCCAAACAGCAGCTGCGCGTTGCGACTTTACGGCAAGCTTCATTAACCTTCCCACCGACGTCTTGCAACTCATATTTGGCCGCTTCTGCCATCACTGCCGGGGCGACTATCACCCCGATATCTACTTTGATGTAGATATCCGCAAGGATGACGCCAGGGCATTATCCCGGTACCGACTAGACCTGCGGACTCTTTATTCTTTATCTCTGGTCGCCAAGCACGTGTGCAGATTAGCCCAGGCTATCTTGCATCATGTTTTCATGTCCGACCACGATTGCCAGCGGCTTTACAGGTTTATTTGGTCTGTTACGCAGCAACCTGATTTGGTAAACTATGTCAAGATGCTCTATTTACGAGAAGATCATGTTGTGTTTAATGACCAGTCATGGGATAATTTCTCATCCTCATTGCCCGTTATGGACACACGGATGTCAACAGTCCGTCCCAAAAAGACTCAGCTCTACGGCAGCCTAGTTACCTGCCTCCCTAATCTCGAGCATCTTAGCCTAGAGCAAATGTCTCTCTCTGACGATGATGTTCCCCACGCCCTCCTGCAGATGGAAAGACTACCTCTAAGAACTTTCAACATATCCACCAATTCTCCAGAAAACTACTATCCATAACTATAGACTATCGAGTTTGTCTGGAATGGCAAGCAGAATCATCCAATTATCTGACAGCCTAGAGACGCTTAATATCTATCTGTGTAGGTCAATTAGACAGCAGGTATTTTCCCTACCAAGATTTCAAGTCCTTCGCATTACACAGAGCAGACTGGATGCAAAGGAATTACAAGGAATACTCGGTTCCTGCGTCAGGCTGCACACGTTCGTCTATAAAGCTGCTGTTCCCTACGATGATGGTGATATAACGCTACAATACAACGGTGGGGACCATTTCCAACCATCTGACGCTCTTCAATCGCTCGACCATCTCCGGGGGACCCTCCAATCACTGCATCTCGACCTCGATAAACGGAGCCACGGCACATCTGGAGGAAATATTCTACAGATACCAAGCCTCAACCGTTTCACTGTCCTGCAGGACCTATTCGTGGACTGGCGCACAGTATGCGGCAAGGAGGACAACTACGGACCATCACTTAACGACGACTCGCAGCTCCTCGTCCAACTCCTTCCGTGGACTATCGCTTCATTGCATCTCGCCGGCTGCGCGCGTGGGCGTGGGTTTGAGAATTGGCGTGAACATCAGCTCAACCGCCTAAAAATGGCATTAAGGGGTCTTGCCGGCGCGCGGTCTCAAGGCCGATTTCCTAACCTCCGGCACATTGAATGCGACCTCTCGATTAGGTGGCTTAACCCCCAAGACCTAATGGATTTTGAGTTTGTAGTATGGGACAGGGATTTAAGCGATCAAGATTTATTGGGATGTACTGTAAATTTTGATTTTAATGGCCCGGAGCTACCATTGCCGGGCAGTGGTAGTGATGATAATCTCTGAATACTATATGCTTATCAGATACTTTGACTAAGAGCCAATTCTGTCAGTTATGTAGTACATAGTAGTATAGCGGTAAGAGAGGGGTTTTATATAAGTATGTATTGTTCCTTTTGTTGCTTAATAAACATGGCCAAAATGGACATATATTATACACTGTAAAGCTTCTTAGTCTATGAAAGAAGTAAGACAGCATATAAGGCAACAAACGCTTTATTGCAGAATTATGTATTTTTATTTATTATATAAAGTTTATTATGTAATATATAATAAAAACATATTTTATCACACACACATATATATATATATACATATACGAATATTATAGTATTTATAGAGGACCGCTTTCACCTTTACCCCTGATTCCATCTTCAACGGCACCCAATATCCTACATAAGACAGCTCCCGGTTTTAAGCTGTTACTACAGACTAGGATGTGCTCATATTTATACATAGTACTACGAATGATCACCACCATGGGTTAGGTATTTGTACATATTATTGCCTCCCTCATAGAATCTCATTAAATTGGACTAAGACATTGCAGCTTATGATCCACTTAGATGCCGCTTTGCCTCCGGTTGAATCCTCCCCTTTTAACACTTCACTCCTTTAGTGTTTTGCTTCCCATTCTTATAACAAACCAGAGTACCAAGCTCAGTGCATTGACGATCTTGTGTGATTCCGACCCGTCCATTCGACCCTCCAGATCTTGGATGTGGCCTGCCAGCAGCTTACCTTTTCCTACCCTGTTACGTCTCCCCGACACCGAGCCGAGTCGAGATGTTGATAAAAGCTAGCACAATCTTCTACTTGAGCGGTGGCTTAATCGCGATTGTGGTAGCCGATCGCCAGCAAGGTACTGCTCGTTGCGTCAGTCTTCTCACTTATTTACCACCGTCTGCATGAAGCCTGCAAAGCAATTTAGGGAAATAAAGGAAGAGCGCCCGCTGACATGGTAAACTTGGAAGTAGTGTGAGAGTCTCGCGAATGCACCCAATCTCAAAGGCAAAGTCTACTTTCCCCATTCATGGCAGTACCAGGCTCGCCTAAACTCATACTGGTCTAAGAGTGCTGCTCTAGAGCCATGGTGTATGGTGCAACCCTCAACAGCGGAGGAAGTTTCCATCACGATCAAGGCATTGGTAGCTGGTGACTGCCCGTTCGGTGTGCGAGGAGGTGGACATGGCTCTTTTGCGCTATCTAACAGCGTCGAGAATGGTGTGACTATCGACTTTGGTAAGGCCACCAGGAGAGAGCTCTTTTATTTATATACACTGGTCGGTGTAAATGGCTGATAATGGTGCGCTTAGGGAACATGGATGCGACAACCTGGAACCCGGACACCAAACTTGCCTCGATCCGACCTGGTGGCCATTGGCAATCCGTATACGATGACCTGGCTCCCTACGGCGTCACTGTCACCGGCGGTCGTGTTGGTACAGTCGGTAACGGGGGTTTCATCACGGGGGGAGGGTACTCATTCCACGCGGCATCGCATGGCATGGCCTGCGATAATGTAGCCAACTTCGAAGTGGTCCTCGCAGACGGATCCATCGTCAATGCCAATGCAACCAGCAATCCGGATTTATGGCAGGCCCTCAAGGGCGGCAGCAGTAACCTTGGTCTCGTCACCCGCTTCGATATGTATCCTATCGAATACCCTGACCCAAAGAAGCCTGTGATGTGGGGGGGCGCCGTGTTCTATGATCTCAGATCGGGCCCTGCTGTCATCGATGCTTTGGTTGAATTTACCGACCACGTTTACAAGGATGAGAACAGCTCATCGGTTGTTTCTTGGATGCATTACCCCGTGATTGGCACCGTGTTGGCCACTGCATTAGGAAATACCCTGGCCAAGGTCAAGGCACCTGCATTTGATGGCTATTACAGAGTAAAAGGTATTGGTCTTGATACCACCACGGTGACTACCATGTCAGCTTTGACGGGGGAGCTGGGTGTTACATTGCCTGCGGGTATGCGGTATGTTCAGAATTTTCGCATGGTACTGGATCCAATATTGACGTGTAAGGGCTGACTTGGTGAATATAGCAATGTCTGGTTTACGGCAGCGTTCAAAAACGATGCTCGTCCCATGAATTATGCAGTTAAGAAGCTTTCCGAGCTCAACGCCGCAATCGAGAGGATCGCACCGTTGAGCTTCAACACTCTCTGCGCGTTTCAGCCCATTACTAAGCCAATTGTTGAAAAGGGCATTGCTAAAGGCGGTAATGTTATGGGATTAGACAAGTACACCACCGACGGCAATGGCATCATGTTCCTCATTGCACTGGCTATTAACGGTGAGGAGGCTGAGAAACTCGCAACACCGTTGGTTGTAGAATATCTTAACGATGTCGAAGCGTACGCGGCGTCCCTGGGCCTGGCTTGGAAGTGGAAATACCTCAACTATGCACACAAGAGCCAGGATGCCATTTCGACATTTGGCGAAGAGGCTGTCGCCAAGTTGCGGGCAGCGTCGGCAAAGTACGATCCCAATGGGGTATTCCAGAAGCTTCGCGGGTCTGGATTCAAGATTCCGGAGTAAAAAAATCGTATGAGTTTTAGAGGGAAGCATTGGAGATGAAATGTATGTTGCAGGTGATCATTTGGCCATTAAACATGTGCGTGTTGATTATTATTATGTTGGTGTAAGTCGGAAGAGAGCAGCCTCGGAGTATTATTATTATTATGCAAATTTTATTAGAGCTTCTCCGTTGGATCCCGTTTTGATGCGGTGAGTGCGGAGAAGTCGGGGAAACGAGGAGCATTTGATGCAAAACACACAAGTCATTTGACCTGAGAGCACTGCAGAGCCGGTGAAACGGTCATGATGGTATGAAAATTGAGCTTCGATATGCGTCAGCAGCATGTAAGAAAGAGATGATGCATTTTAAACGGCTGTTGTTAGCGCAGCCTAGGAGGTATACGAAGTAGGAATACCAATTATTATAGCGCTGTTAGGGAGAAGGGCGAGTGCTGAAACAATGCAAATCCAATGCAAGCCAATGGGCCGTCATCGTTGCGTCGTCCCGCATGTTTCCGTTGGCGGCTCCAAAGCTTCGGCTACGGTAGGAAGAACAGAACAGAAGCTCTCGGCAATGACGAGAGGCCCCCGCCCTTCTCCTCATTCCCTTCCGTTTATACATATAACCATTATTCCCACTTCCATCTTTCCATCCCTTTGCATACTACTACTACTGCTCCGTACTCCGTACTCCGTACAGCTGAGCTGACTGATCCTGTAAGTGACGCCGATACACACTGACACTCAAAATGGAACCCCTCCCCCTCCTTTGCCCCTCCATGAACGCATCTGCCCCACCATCAATCGCCTATCCCAATCATCGCCGCTCGTGCCGCCACGATAGCAGGAGTACTACCAGCCTAGGAGTCTAGGGGGGATTGGGGGATCAGGTCGCGACCGAGACAATGACGGATTGGACGAGTTGATGGGATGGAGAGAGAAAAAGCAATCGAAAGAGAAGGGCTCCATCAAGCACAGCTGGCCGCTCTTCGACGACTCTCAGGCCTTGTCGAACACCAACAATGCATGGCAGCTTCATCAACGCAAAATAGTACCAGCTCATGCAAAATGACGAGCATTGACGAACGAACGAGCCAAGCGTACGAAGTAGCACCTAATGGAGAAAAACCTCATCAGCTCGTCCCATCCGTCAACGGAGCAACCAACCCCTCCTTCCCTCCAATGGCTACCTACCTATCGATAACTCCGTCAACACTTTGGGACAGAAAAACCCCGCGCGTTACGAGTAGCCATTACCATCATCCTTTTTATCTGGCCTCCATTTATTTCATTTTTAGCCCTTTTCAAGCCTTTTCCGCTTGCTGACCAGCTTTCTCTCTCTTTCAAACTCTGCAGAAACCATCCTCACTTGTCTCCCGCGACTCTGGCTTAGTCCCTCGATCTCTACATTCCAGTCATACCATACAAACTCGCAAACATGGGTGCCTTCGATGTGTTGACTCGCAAGACCGGTGTCATTGTTGGTGATGATGTCCTGAGACTGTTCGAGTACGCTCGCGAGCACAAGTTCGCCATCCCCGCCATTGTACGTCATACCCTCGAGTCGAGTCGAGAGGACTCCTCCAAATCCGGCGCCATTTACTGACTTTTTTTCTGTCCTCAGAACGTCACCTCCTCCTCCACTGTCGTCTCCTCTCTCGAGGCTGCTCGCGATGCCAAGTCCCCCATCATCCTGCAGATGTCCCAGGGTGGCGCCGCCTACTTCGCCGGAAAGGTAAAGTCCAGCTGTTTGCGCATATGCAATGCAATGCACGCTCTCTAACTGTTCAAATTTGCAGGGCGTGGACAACAAGGACCAGGCGGCCTCCATCGCTGGTGCCATCGCTGGTGCCAACTACATCCGATCCATTGCTCCTGCTTACGGCGTCCCCGTCGTTCTGCACACCGACCACTGCGCCAAGAAGCTTCTCCCTTGGCTCGATGGCATGCTCACTGCGGATGAGGCCTACTTCAAGGCCGTCGGCGAGCCTCTCTTCAGCTCTCACATGATTGACCTGTCTGAGGAGCCCGTTGAGTGGAACGTCGAGACCACTGCCAAGTACCTCAAGCGCGCTGCCCCCATGAAGCAGTGGCTCGAGATGGAGATTGGCATCACCGGTGGTGAGGAGGACGGTGTCAACAACGAGAATGTTGACAACGCTGCCCTCTACACCCAGCCTGAGGACATTCTCAACATCTACAACACCCTTAAGCCCATCTCTCCTTACTTCTCCATTGCTGCCGGTTTCGGTAACGTCCATGGTGTTTACAAGCCCGGTAACGTTCAGTTGCACCCTGAGCTCCTCGGCAAGCACCAGGCCCACGTCAAGGCCGCCATCAAGAGCGAGGATGACAAGCCCGTCTTCTTTGTCTTCCACGGTGGCTCCGGCTCCACCAAGCAGGAGTACCTCGATGCCATCGGCCACGGTGTCGTCAAGGTCAACTTGGATACCGACATGCAGTTCGCTTACCTGTCCGGTATCCGTGACTACGTCCTGAACAAGAAGGACTACCTCCTTACCACCGTTGGCAACCCCGATGGCGAGGACAAGCCCAACAAGAAGTACTTCGACGTGAGTATCCCTAGCCCCCCTTGTCATTTAACGAATATTTGATGAATACTAACACCAAAATAGCCCCGTGTCTGGGTCCGTGAGGGTGAGAAGACCATGTCCAAGCGTGTTGCTGAGGCCCTCGCCGACTTCAACTGCGCTGGCCAGCTGTAAATATCAGCTTTACCTTTTTTGAAAAATACGGGGGAGCAATTCCAAATGAACTACCGTGTGCTGGATGGATTACCCTGCTTCGAGAAAACGCAGGCGTCCCTGAGATGCATGGTAGCTAACAAAACGTTAAACCGGAAATGAGAAAAAAAAATGTCGCAAACCTCTGATGATATTCCAAAAAAATGAGGCCCTTCTCTACAAAATGTCGGATCGCTATGTAAACAAAGTGTGCTTTCAAACTCCTGTAGTATACATCCTGACTGGCCGGTTGATGTCCCAATGCTTTGCGTTGAACCACGGTAATTCTTTCTCCCCCCAACTCGTGATTATCTGTCAATGAGTCCCGCATATTTGTTTGGCGCCCCACTCCCTCTTTCCCGTTCTTTTTGGTATTCCTTTTTTCCTTTCCTTCTCTATCCTCCCTCTTTTGAGAGTCGTGACCAAAATCATTGTCCCAAGAGCTCCTTCTCGAGAGCCTCAACTTCGTCATTGCTGAGTTGCTGGGCTGATGCCTTGGCAGCCTTTTCAGCACTGAATCTCCACAGACCACCCGTCTTGTCCTTTTCGCCGTCTACCGGCACGCCAGCGACCTTGCCCAACAAGATAAGGGTCTCGTCCTCCCCGTCGACAGCGTTGAAGTACCGCCTCTCCCAGACTTGGCTGTCGGAGTTCTCCTTGGAGCGCATAGTGCGCTGAGCCTGCTCGATCTTGGTCTTTTCGATGGAGACGGACTCCATGTCGCCCTTTTGGATGGCGTCGGCAACTTTGCCCCAGGCGCGGCGGGACTCGAGGGGGTATTGCTTCTCGAGCGGTGTGAGGTCCAGGTTGGTCTGTGATGCGGCGGAGGCGTCATATGTTGAGATGAGAGTAGACTTGCAATTCTTCTTGGCGGGGCCTTCGTAGATTTCGAATTCCTTGGTCCACTGGCCGGTTACGTTGTACGCCACGTCCTTTTCGTTGTCTGTGCGGTGGAGAGTGGCAATGACGGTGTTCTTCTTACCCGACAGCCAGCCCTTGCCACTGTAGTCGATTCTAGCGGTGTAGCCGCTGGAGCTGACGATGTAGCTTGATCCGTCGAGCTCAACGAAGGGAGCGCCGAAGATGAGGCCCTCGATGTGCAGAGAGGGAAGGGTGATGAGATAACGCTCCAGCTCCTTCTTGTCGCCAGAACCAACGGGGATCGTAAGCACAGCGTGGCCGATCTGCTTAACTATAATGGTGCTCTTGAATGTAGCCTTCTGGGCATTGTAACCCTCGAGTTGAACACCAGTCTTGTCGTTGCGAATGCAGTACGCGGTGGCGGGCGGGTGGTGGCTGACCTGCTCGGAGATGAGGGTCGTCTTACCAGCCTCGTCGTCCCACGTGCCCAGGAAGAGCTCGCCAAGGAAAGGATTTAGGGGCTTCTTCTCATTGCCGAATTGCTCGCTGCGGCTGGCGTATTGGTGCTTCAGGGTGGAGAGGAACCACTTGAGGACCAGCATAGCACGCTTGGCCGGGTCGGACTCGGCGGCCGGCGCGGTGAGGATGGGTGGCTGGGTGGCCCAGTAGGAGGAGAACTCGGTGAGGGACTGCGAGGAGAGGATGAAGGGAGGGGCGGTCAGGGAGGAGAGATCGCCATTGAAGGAGGCGATGGACTAGATGTCGATTGCGTCGTTAGAGAGAGGCACACGGCAACGACCCGCGCAGGCTGGAATTCGTACGAACCTTCAGGAAGGCGGACCAGGTTCCGCTGTTTGCCTGCGCAGGCGTTGCGGCTTCGGAAGACGACATGATTATAGAAGTTGTTGTATTGGTGTTGTTGGTGAGAAGGAGAAAGCGGCAGAGGACAGACAGAAAGATGTAAGATGTAAGATGTAAGACGTGGGGTAGCTAGGTATGATGATAGGAGGAGGCTGCTATATTTAAACAAGGGAAGGGGAGGGGTTGGGTAACAAGAGGGAGCAAGTCAGAGATACGAGCCCAACTCAAGCAAGCAGAAGCTGTGGGAAGTCGACTTTGTAACCAAAGGAGTTAGTTGTAAAGGGGGAAGAAGGGCGGGCGGAGGTGAGGATGTTTCTTATGAAAGGCGGTCATAGGCCGTGCTGTTGGACGGCATGCAATGCACACATTGTGACGAGGGAACACAGGCCTGCTAATCTGCACTGTAAGGTACCGCCGCTAATGGCAGTACATAATAATTGCCCCAGGCTTTAGTTTTTTGCTTGCTCGTTGTGTGGGCACGTCACCGACTTGGCCACGCGATAAGCCTCCACCGTCATCAGGGGAGATCTCAGTGGGGAGCATTCGGAGCGTGTCGTGTGTGGGGTGGATTTTGTGGCAGACATGGGTAAGCAAAGGCTTCAAAGTTTGGCGCAATACGAGTACGAGGTCATGTCAAAAGCAGTATCAAGAAACGAGCTCTCAGTGGCTGAGGGCCATTGGGCCACTGAGGAAAAGAACCCGATCCCCTAAAGTTATGGGATCATGTATGTACTTGTACCACTAGCAAAGTGTTGTTTCAAAGGCATCTTCCGCTTGACCAATCCTTGTCACGTCGAGAGTTGGGTGGCTCCTAAGCACATCAGGTCTATAACTTCAACAAGTCTTCTTTTACATACTTCGTACTACTAGTGGTATTTTCATATGAAACAGCCATCTAAATAGATCTTCTCAGTTTTCACCCTGACATGTCGAAAAATGCGGCGTGAATCCATGTAAACCTTATCCCGACTGCTAGTCTTGGCTACTAATAGTTGTAGTACTAGTACGGGACACTCCGAAGATGGCCCCCTTATCTTCATCTTCCATCTAAAAGGGATTGTTGATTTGAATTCAAGAAAATCTGCAGCAATATCATGTGATATCAAGCCGGTATGCCTGCCAAGCTCTCAAAAGTCCCAAAGTCTTCAGTTGGCGAACTTGAACCCTCCGCCAAGTCGACAGGGTCAGGGCCATCGCAAATTGCAACGCTTACTAATAGGTTGGATATGAAACAACCAACAAAACACGATAATGCCAGCCGCATTGAAAGGAGGACACGCAATCTTACTCTGTGGGTGGGCAGACAAAATGAATAAAAAATACAAATACGATAACGTTTATACATAACAACTTCACTTATACGGAGTGTTATGAAAGCCCGTTACCATCCCATAGTTGTGTGGCTGCTCGGTGATGAAGGGCCGTGGCGGGCCTTGGCGGGCCTATATTCCTCCGAGCGGACGATTCGTTTCGGTACTGAACTCCACGCTTTCGGCATTTTCGCCGTTCTCGCCATGACCATCACGTCATCGCTGTTTTTCTCTCTGACCATATTCTTGACCAATACAGCCCGGCCGCGTCACTTTCTTAATAATACTAATCACTTCGTTTGCACTGCCCCAAATCATCTCTTCACGCTGGCTGGATTACTCTGGAAAGGCGTCACCCTAGGAACGGAGGCTTCGGGCAGCGGCCCCAAGCAGCGACGGCAGATAATGTCCCAGGCGTCTAGTTCACCCAACTTGTCGCCGCAGTTTTGCTTCTCGTTTGGGACTCTCCGTGGTGCGTGGAGGCATAGATAACGAGATACTGACGGCAAAAAACATTGCTGATGTCACAGATTTCTTGCGATTATCACGGTCGTCCGTCGACGACTCCATCGCCCAGAATCTTAATGCTCTCGTCACCCCAGCCCAAGAGGGTTTCGATCCTGTCTCGACATCGCAACGCGCACTAAGAGCATCATCTAGGCAGATCGATTCGCAGGCCTGCCAGGATTTCAGGGATAAAGTACTGTTTCCCTCGTGGAAGGCGAGGACTGAAGTTCTTGACTATTGCGGTATCGTGGCTACAAGTCCCGACCCGGACGATCCAGAAACGGCTATACGAGAGTTGGAAAACCAGAAAGATCGAAGAAGAGTGGTCGATGAAAGATTGGATCCATACTCGGGACGATTCTTTCCTCGCGAAGCTCGTACTCAGACTCTTGCCCTCCTTATACGACAAGAGCGTGGCGTAGAGAGCATTGTACGCAGCCGGACTTGGAGCGTCACCCAAGACAGATGCAGGGTGTTAGCTGGACAAAACTGGGAGGATGCCATGGCTAAATGGGAAGACGCGCAAAGCTCTAAGCAAGCTGGGTCGAGCCAGTCAACCCCTAGATGATACCCTTGTGCTCCTCCATCAGTATCAGCGTAAATGAGACGCCCGCGGCCGAAGATATATATGATTTCTGTAAATGAAGATACGGCCTGTAACAATAGGAATAGATAGCACTACAGGAGTAGTAACTGTACGATAAGGTAGACGAATATACCCCTCAATCCGACCTCTAATCACAAATAAATGTGTTGTGTGAATTGTCCCTCTGTCCACCACAGGGTGATGTTCACAGTAATTTGTGCAGTGAATATATATAAACCTTTCAGGCTTTCCTCAATCCACGATATGGTTGCGACAGAGCGATGTCTTGTCTTTGCACCTCGAAGTTGAGATCAATGGATAAGATGCCCCACCATTGAATGACCTGAGATTTGGGACAAGGCGGGGGAATTCAGCTTGAGGCGATTTACTGTGGAAGAACCCAAGCTCCGAAGATCCGCCGCCAACACACGAGCGTCGATTTCCAGACTAAGAACCAGCCAACTTCACTTCTACCGACACGTCCTCACGGAGACGCAACGAGGTACACGACGTTTGCCCGGCGAGGAGTGACAGTTGCCTTCTTACCAGTGCAGCCAGCGGATTAAACCCTGAGCCGTCGAGCTACAGGTCACTTCCCGACGTCCTCGTCCCAAGCAACGGCCAGGCATTGATCGCACCACCGAGCCATTCGCGGGGCTCTGTTTTGTCAGGCATTGAGCGTTGTTCATTGCACCATTTCCGCTCCTTTGAATCTCCCCTAGATTACAGGCTCTACATATCCATCCCACCTCGCTCATCCATCTGCCTGTCACGATGCCGCAACCACTGGCGCCAAAGGAAGCGGCGCAGTTCCGGACCATCATCCGCAGCTATGAGGACAAGCAATACAAGCGCGGTCTCAAGACCGCCGACCTCATCCTCAAGAAGAATCCCAAGCATGGAGATACAATGGCCATGAAGGCCCTGATTCTGAATAGCCAAGGGAAAACGGAGGAGGCGTTTGCTCTTGGAAAGGAAGCCCTGACAGCGGATATGAAGTCTCACATTTGCTGGCATGTGTATGGGCTTCTGTACCGAGCAGTCAAAAATTTCGAAGAGGCTATCAAGGCATATAAGTTTGCGCTTAAGCTTGACCCTAACTCCTCCCAGATCCAACGTGACCTTGCCATTCTCCAAGTGCAAATGCGCGATTACCAAGGGTATATTCAGAGCCGAACCGCCATGCTCCAGGCGAAACCTCAGTTGCGCCAGAGCTGGACAGCCTTGGCAATTGCACACCATCTGGCCGGTAACCCTACCGAGGCGGAGAATGTCCTCAAAACATACGAAGGGACGTTGAAAGCCACACCTTCCCGCTACGACATTGAACACTCGGAGGCCACCATGTACAAGAACTCCTTGATTGCAGAGCAAGGCGACTACCAGCGGGCTTTGGACCACTTGCAGAGTGATGCTAAGCACAATCTGGATCGTTTGGCTGTCCTGGAGTGCCGAGCTGAGTATCTTTTCAAACTGGGGAGGAAGGAAGAGGCCGCAAAAGCCTACAGGGCGCTGCTCGAACGAAATACAGAGCACGGTGCCTATTATGAGAAGCTGGAGCAAGCTCTGGAGATACCCGCAGAGGATCTGGCGGCACGAAAGGCTGTTTATGATGAATTCGCACAGAAATTCCCCCGTTGCGATGCTGCTCGACGACTTCCCCTGGATTTTCTGACGGGTGAGTGGAAATTAGTGTTTTTATTGAAATATTTCGGGAGCTTGTGACGACTAACTTCATGCTAGGGGATGAGTTCCAGAAGGCCGCGGAAGGATACTTGACTTTGATGCTGAACAAGGGTGTTCCCTCCACATTTGCCAACCTGAAACATCTCTACTCCGATTCATTCAAGAAGGATACGCTGAACCAACTTGCCGAAAAGTATCTTGACTCACAAGATGCCGATTCCGAGAGCAAGGATAAGGGAGAAGCGGCTGGACTTTACTATCTGGCACAGCACTACAATTATCATCTGAGTCGCGACCTCGCCAAAGCCACGGAGTACATCGAGCGTGCCATTGAAAAGGATCCTAAGAGCGTCGACTTCCATATGACCAAGGCTCGGATATTGAAACATGGAGGTGACCTTCAAAAGGCTGCGGAGATCATGGACTACGCTCGCAAGCTTGACCTCAAGGATCGTTACATTAACAGCAAGGCCGCCAAATACCATCTTCGCAACAACGAAGGCGAAAAGGCCCTGAAAACTGTTACCTTATTTACAAGGGGGGATGCAGTCGGAGGCACTCTTGCAGAACTCTTGGATATGCAGTGCATCTGGTACCTGACGGAAGACGGAGAGTCTTATGCTAGACAGGGTGATATTGGTCTCGCCCTCAAGCGGTTCCATGCCATCGACAACATTTTTGAAGTTTGGCAGGACGATCAGTTTGACTTCCACAGCTTTTCGCTACGAAAGGGACAGATCCGAGCCTATATCGACATGGTTCGCTGGGAGGATCACATTCGCGATCATCCCTTCTACACGCGGGTGGCACTCAATGCCATCAATATTTACCTGAAGATGGCAGATAAGCCATCAGCAAACGGGATCAACGGCACGGATGGCAATGACGCCGATGCCTTGGAAAAGAAGAAGGCAGCAAAGAAGGCGAAGAAAGAACTACAGCGACTTGAGAGGGAGGCGGCAGAGAAGCAGGCTAAGCAAGATCCAAACAAGGGCGGCCAACAAGGCGAGGTCAAGAAGAAGGATGAGGATCCATTGGGCTTGACTCTCGCAGCCACGACGGATCCGCTAGGAGCGGCTATGAAGTTCCTCACACCGATGCTGCAAGCCAGTCCCAAGAGCATTGAGGCCCAAATTGCTGGATTTGAGGTCTATATGCGCCGAAGTGAGTATTTCTCTGTTTGCTGCATATGAATTCTATGAAGGCTAACTAGTTGATTAGGAAAATATGTCCTTGCTCTCCGTTGCCTCAACCACGCGCTGGCAATCAACGCTGAGAATCCCCGGGTGCATGAGCAGGTCATTGCTTTCCGAAGTTTGCTCAGCAAGCCACCGTCCGATATCCCGCCCAAGGCAATTGAGGCCCTGAAGGCCGAGTTCAAGGCCGTTGATGAGACCACGGATCTGAGCCAATACAACGAGGAGTTCCAAGCGAAATACAAGGCCAGCCCACTCCACCTCCTCTCCGCCATCAAGGCCAGGCTATCACTGGGCGGAGACAAGAGCACGTGCGAGAAAGAAATCGTTGGTTTGCTTGATCACGAGAGCACGACGTTTGTTGATGCGATAGAGATACTCGAGACGTTACGGAGCTGGAGAAGCTCCGAGACGAATGCTTTCCAGAAGGCGGCGCAGGCGAAGTGGCCGGGGGTGACGCGACTGTCTTAAATAAGCGTTCAGCCGCCCTTTAAGGGGGAAAAGCATAATGAGAGGGACTGGGGTAGCGTGAAGCATTTCAAGCCACGGTCTATGACTCTATGAGAAGATGAGGGAAGGGAATGTGTTTGGGCAAGATATATATCATTGTACTGTATATATCTATGGGTCAACTGGTTCCTGGTGGCGGGCGGGTAGAGGGAGTTTGGGGGACTGCATATACAAAAGTTGGTAGGCATATCGATAGGACTGATACTGATGAGCATTGGCATTGACGAAACGGCACAATTCTCGGTGACTGATGTTCGGCGGCCGCGGACGCTCAATATAAGTAAGCGAATGCTGCCAGTGACGTCTTAGGTACTCCGTAGTTTACTTACAATTGAGTCATAGCCCGAAAATAAAATGGAAATTTCGAATGCAGTAGCTTTTTGGCCCGTCTCCGATCAAGGAACAGTATGAGAATTATACTAATAATATTATCCAATCCATGGATTGGGCGTTGGTGCAAAATGAATCCGTTTTCTTTGTTTGTATGCATTAATAGACCAAAAATGGCCTCGAGCTGGAACCCCACTGTTGGTGACTTCCCCTGACGCTATTACTAGTGGTCCCGGGGAACCTAGACTAAGCCGGTGATAAAAAAGAGGGACCGCAAAAAGATATACATCTGATCAGACACTTAGCTGACAGAGTATTGGGGCCTTCTGCTATTTCATTTTATAATATAGATAAATGCCGGCTAGATAGGAGCTATCTATCCTAATGATGGTCATCTATTTTAATGATAGTAGTATAATCTATTGCAATAAGGGTGATATAGGGCAATCGGAGTTATTAGCTGTAATACCTAGTACGAGTAGTGCTGATGTGTTCGCGGTCCCTCTTTTTTTGTCACCCGCTTGCTGGACCTAAGTACCGTTTAGCGGGCTGGCATTAGCTTCAACCATCCTCCATCATCATCGGCTCGTCTCTCTCCTTTACCACTTTTCTTATCCGTTCACTTCGCTTATCTGGGGGTGCTTGTCCTTCATTTTTTTTTTGTTACTTGTTTCTCTCCCTTTCTCACCTTTTTTCACTCCTATTATATATGTGTTGTCCATTTTTGTTTCGATTTAGAATACCCAAATCGCGTTCAAAGCTCGAGTCCATCATTGACGACGACGACTTTTGTTCTGAGCGCGGACTTTCGGATACCTCGGGCGCCTCGGCAGCCGAAAACATTGACCACGGGATGGAAAACGGCTCGACGATGGAGGGTGAAGCAGTAGCTGGTGGCACTCAGCGACTCAGCTTGGGGGGTCAGAAGACGCTGGCGATTGGCGAGAAGGATTTCGTGTTGAACGGTATGGGAGCACTTCCTCTGCGAACGAACCCATTGGGTTTTAGTGCCATTGCGCGCGCAATTGAGGCCTGACATTTTGGTAGATCCTGATGGCAAAAAAAGCAAGAAGTCTGCTTCGGGAGTAACGGGTGGTGAGTCTTTCTCCCTTGCTATGAAGCTATCTGCGAGTCGAGCTTCGCGCTAGCTAACAATATCGGGTGGCTAGATGGCAAGGGAAAGCAATCGATTCCGCTGTACAACATCCTCTGGGCAGAAGTTTCCAACGGCAATTTCGTGGTTGACTATGCGGCGCAACACTCGAGCAAGTCATCGTCCAAGCTCCAAAAATGGACGTTTGCGATTCCCAGCTCCGATGTGGGGGCTGACGGGCCGTCGCCACAGGAGTTCGCATCTTTGCTCCTCTCACACGCATATGGCCCCGCAAAAGCACAGAAGAGAGCCTACGTGTTGATTAATCCAAATTCAGGCCCAGGAGGGGCTCTAACCAAATGGAAGAAGCATGTGTTGCCATTGTTTGAAGCTGCGCGCATGGAGCTGGATGTGGTGACTCTCACCAGGGGTGGGGAAGCTACGGAGCTTGTGGAAAAGGCGGATCTCGACAAGTACGACACTATCATGGCGCTCTCTGGTGATGGCACGCCGCATGAAATCTTTAATGGGCTGGCCAAGCGTCCGGATGCTGGGAAGGCCCTCAAGAAGATTGCCGTGAGCCATATCCCCTGTGGCTCTGGCAATGGATTCTCTCTGAACACCAATGGGACCAACAACGCTGGGTTAGCAGCATTGGCCATTGTCAAGGGCATTGTGTCCCCCATAGATCTCGTTTCCGTCACTCAAGGCGACCGTCGTATCCTGTCGTTTCTGTCCCAGTGCCTGGGCATCATCGCCGAGAGCGACCTTGGCACTGAACACCTGCGATGGATGGGTGGCACTCGCTTCGAGGTGGGCCTTGCGATGCGAGTGGTCCAACGGAAGTGCTATCCATGCGACTTTGCGGTGAAGCTCGAAATCGACGACAAGGCCAAGATCAAACAGCACTATAAGAAGAATATCAATGACCCAAATCTGCTCAAGGTGGATGAGGGTGGAGAGACTGAGGCTGATGAATCGGAAGGTCTGCCAACACTGAAGTATGGGACGGTCCAGGACGAGCTCCCTGAAGGATGGGAGATGATTTCCCACGACAACATTGGGAGCTTTTACTGTGGAAACGTAAGTCTGGGGCTGACATCATTGTACGTGAAACAAACCGACGCTAACGAGAGGGCGTATTACTAGATGGCATACATGTCACCGGATGCCAATATGTTTCCTGCAGCCATGCCTACCGACGGCTGCATGGATCTCGTCACAATGAACGGGGATCTGTCGCCGCGAGCTTTGGTCAAGGCGCTGCTGGCGGTTGAAAAAGGGAAGTTCTTTGACAACCCAAACGTCACGTACAAGAAGATTTCGGCCTATCGCATCATTCCGCGGAATCAAGAGGATGGCTACATCAGCATAGACGGAGAGAAGATACCTTTTGAGCCGTTCCAGGCCGAGATCCATAGGGGCCTGGGTCGGGTGATTTCCAAGAGGGGATTGTATGAGGCCGACGGCCCGGCCGGATGGGAGAAGGCGTAGTAATGCCTACAACTAATGGCCTGTTTTCGTCTGTTTGGAAAACGAGTTTGATATCTTCTTCCTGTCTCCATTCCTTCAGCCGTTCATGAGGCGGGGGTTTTGTCCAACTCGGAGAAGGCAACCGAGAGGCATAACAGGGGAGCGGCTGCATGGAGACGGGAAGACCGGGGGACACGGGACAAGGCAAAAGCGGCGGGGGGGAGAAGAGTGAGGGGGTGGAAGGGGTGCATAATGCGGGGGGGAGGAGCCCCCTGATGATTCTCATGTCTATACCTATATGCGAGGATATTATACCCCTATTTGGCGGAGCGGGAGGGGAAGAGGCCAACTTCCATAGACTGAAATGTGAATAACCTGCTGGTTCATAGGCGGACGATCAGAAGCTTTTTGTGCGTGAGCCCCTGGATTGGCGATATCCCGAGGCAAGACGTGGCCTGGAGCATCAGGTGACGCGGGGAACCGGTTGGCTATTGATATTTTCGATATGAGCTGCAGGTTCTGTCGCCCAAACGAGCCATTTGGAGGGTTGGAAAAGTCATAAGGGTAGGATTTGGAGGGTGGTATCTCATGCATGGTGTTTCCTGCATGGGGCAGGCGGCAGTGTTTTTGCGGGGAAGAAGATCGAGGGGCTTCTATTTCATCTGTGTTTTAACGGGCGTACGGAGTATATACGAAGTATAAGCATACACCCTCGTATCAAAGGATCATGAAATGCTGCTTGGAGAGTTGCAATGCAGCCAAGATTCCATCAGACTTTTCCAAAACGGGGAGGGATTTTCTGGTTATATTCCCTTTTGTGGAGGGCGATTTTTATAATTTTAATAGATAAAATGTCTTGAGAGATTTACCCTGGTTTATTACCACAAGAGGGGGAAAAGTTAATTGTTTCGTTTCAGTGGAGGCGAGCAAGCAGATGGAGTTGTGGCGATGTGCCGAGTTTATGCGCTTTATATGCTTCATTTCCACGGATCTATGCAGGCTTGAGAAAAGTATTTTTACACATCTTGTGGAGATGGGTAATGAATGACAGCCTAACTTTTTACTATATTGTACTACGTATTCTTGGTCTCTGAATTTTTATTTATTGGGTTTATTTTTTTGTTGGGTATGGAGGACTGGATTTATGTGCATATCCCAAGACGCCGACGACCCGCAGCTTGGTGGTGTGTATGCAGCCTGTATGGGATGAGGTTGCACAAAGCATTTAATAAAAAAAGGGATTCGATAATTAATCCATCAATCATATTAGGGTTGTATTAGAAAAGAAGAAAATGTGAAAATGGGACGGACGCCTTACTATATGTAGCTGCTATGCCCGCATATACGGAGTCTTTTCTGCATCACACCGTTTTGGTCAACATGAAGTGGACTGAAATAGTAGTATATCCTGAATAGGAGGCGTATTATACTCTGGGAAACCACTTTTGACGCACCTGCCGCAATAGAACTAACTCTTCCCCCCAGAGGCAGGGTTACATCATGATCATGGAATGGGTGAGAAGGCTTGAAAGCCCACATGTCTGAGGATAGTTACTTTCTTCGAGGCCGAAAGGATGTGCTCCTTCCCCAGTCCTGTCGAGGTGATCTTAGGGTTCTCGAGACCTTGGGCTCCGAGTATAAAGCCAGGTCTTCTCCCCCCTTGGATCCCATTCTCTTTCTTCTCCAACCATCACTCCATCACTCAATAACACAACTCCTACTCCTAAGCCACCTACAAGAAACATTTTATACTTGTATCAACCCCCAACTCAACCTCAAAATGAAGTTCTCTTTTGCTGCCATCGTTGCTACCCTCGCCGTCGCCTCGGCCCAGACTGTCGGCGAAGTGCCCTCTTGCGCTCTGCCTTGCCTTCTGAACTCCATCAAGAAGGTCACGACTTGTGCCGAGACCGACTTCAAGTGCGCTTGCAAGAGCTTCAGCAAGATCCAGATTGATGCTACTGGCTGCATCGTTGGTGCTTGCGGCATCAGCGACGCCATTAGTATGTGTCCCCCCCTATTAACCTTCTGTTTAGTGAGGCGAGGCGAGGTGCTAACTGGATGGATAGACAAGGTTCTGCCTGCCGTCAAGGCCCTCTGCGATGCTAACTCGTAAATTTGAGATGACAATTCCGACATTGGGTTGTCGATGAGGTTGGAGGAAGGAATGCGTTCAACTGATGGGGATTGGAGCTGGTAGGATGGGTTCATTGTAGCTTAATGATGCAATCAAGGGATTCCAGGTAGCTGAATGATCCACCTACCCATTGCTGTTACTTTGCTGTGTTCCTTGGTGCTTGTGCATTATGTCATCGATAGGCAAGATTTTGAAGGCCTCGTGAGTCTATACGCATCATCAAATATCGTCAAATGAGGCCTCGGATATCAGGTTCATGCAGATTAACTCTCAGCATGCATACGCACATATAAACGCAGACGTCAAGTGTCGAGATCGCCGGGAGATTCACCACGTGCTTGACAGGAAGCCAACCAACATGCATCTCAGCCTCATGACAGCGTAGCATCATTAATCTTGGTTCCCATCTGTGTGGTTGAGCAATATCATGCCAAGCTGGGAGATGTATGCAACCATCTCTAGATTGGAGATTGGGATGTGCACAGAGAGGTCGGCCTCAATCAAGTGATTAAGCAGTAAAAACTGTAACATAAATTTGGGAAACCATGACAGTTGTGGCAATTTTAGCATAGAAGTGTCTATCGTGCTGATCATGGGCAATACCATGGTGGTTAGAGGTTCATGAGACCAAAAAGCGTACTACATAGATATCCGGTGCTGTGACCCTAACCCTGATAAGATAAGCAAGCCCCGCGGCAGTCCGACTACACAGCAACTCACCATGTAATCTCACGCTGTCCAATCCTCTTGTTCACACTCTTCATTTATATGATCGCCATAATTCACAAAACTATGGCCTGCTTTCCGACGTGATGCCAAACAAAGGTGGTAGAAATACATCGGGTCCGTGGGGGAGGCTCAAGCCCGTGGAGCAGGATCCCCTGGAGAGTGTTGGCCTTCCCTCTAAAGGCGACACGAGGTGAGACGACGCTGAGACGGCTCAGTTGGCTAGACAGGCTGTGTAGAGATGTTTTTTTATTAACCATTGAGTATAGGTTGCTCGATATCAAGGCACAGGAGAGTTATTACACCAAGATTGTGGAGCGGTACATGACCTTTTGCTCCGACGCCGGCCAGCGAGACGAACTCCTTCGTCGGTTTTCATCACTTGAGATCTCATCCTCAAACCCAGCCTCAGTCCCGCCCTCGGTCGATCATGAGGCCCTCCAAAGTCCCGCCAATACAAAGGCCCTCTCCGACGTCATGGCTGCGCTGCGAAAGCTTAGGGAGGGCATCGTAGCCACCAAGCGTGCCGACGACTTCGCCATCCAAGTGTACCTCTTCTGCATCCGTCTGTCCATCCTCGTCAAGCACCCGGAGTCATACCACCCGGCCATCTTGCATCTTCTCCGCGTGATTCATCCGCAACACCCCCTGACTTCTGTTGAGCTGCATGAGGTAGTGGCGTACTTGGTCCTCGACACGGCATGTCGACGCGGGGAGCTCGCCGAGGCATTTGCGCAGCGACAGCAGTATGGACTTCGCGACGCCAAAGTGAATGCCGCGCTTTTGGCACTGGCGCATGATAACTATGTCTTGTTTCGAAGGGTGAAGAGGACGGTGGACGGGCATCGTGCGAGAGTCATGGATTGGGCGGAGGGGGAGGTGAGGATGCATGCCTTGAAGTGCTTTGGGAGGACGTATCTATCTGTGGAATTGGACTTTTTGGAGAGGACGACGGGGATGAAGTGGAAGGATTTGACGCAGAGTGATGGAGTTGGCTGGGACTTGGAGGGGAGTAAGGTGGTTATTCGCAAGGTGAAGGCGCGTTGATGTGAGGTATGAGATGACGATGGTGATGTTGATGATATGGCGGTAGATGATGGTATTGATACCCTTTTTGCGCATCTATTACTTGAAAGGACTCGGCCTGTTCCCCTGGTTTTGTCCGACTCGGCAGTGCCCTGTTAAAGTACTACTAAGGTAAAGCTCCAGGGAGTGAATTGCCTGCTATGAGACCTATGGCAGCCCATTCACCTGGGCCTTGCAATAGGACAAGATCGTTATATCCGCCTTAGTCGAGCAGGCCTAACCTCGGAATTAAATATCTCGAGGCCTGCTGCCAACTGTCCGAGGTGGAACACTTTCTTTCAGGTGCGTAATTTCCTCACTTCTACAACACCAGCAGCACAGAAACATCCATCTGCCTCCGGCCCTATCGCCATGGCGCCTACGAGAAAGAGGGCGAGGACGACGCAGTCAGATGACAAGGACAAGGACAAAGCCTCGGCGTCTGTACTTCTCTCTGATTTCCGCACAGCTTGGCTTCTTGCGTACGTATGATCATGCCTGAACCCTCCCCAGTGACATTCTCTTTCCTGTGTGTATGCCAGCTCTGTCTTTGAGTTTCATCTTCTGGGCGCATATGGAACCTCTCATCTTTGCATATCAAAGAGGCTGACAGCAGAGGGATAGATCTGATGAGCCGTCGCTCGAAATCATCGTCAAGGAAGAGTCGTTTCGAGTTCACAAGGGCGTTCTGCGACAGCACTCTGAATACTTCGACACCTGTCTCAATCGCCCCTTCGCAGAAGCAGACGGCACCGTACGCTTCGATGACATAGAACCGAAATACATGGCCTACTACCTCGGCGTGGCATACAGCTACTCCTCCATCGTACCGCACACACCACCCACGCCTCTGCGCAACCCGGAAGCCAGAGCGCAGCGCACGCCCCTGCGGGACTTCATCGAGGTGTACAAGCTCTGCGACCGGTTCCTCAGCCCCAAGATGGGGGACTTTATGCTCAAGTGCATCAACACGGGCATCGGGGACAGACACCGCGCGCTGTTTCGGTCGTTTGCGGACCAGACGCAACAGAAGGCGCTGATGAGAGACTTTGCGGATGGGTATGAGGCGTTGGAGCCGGGCCATGCGGTGCAGAAGGAGCTGGCGGAGAAGATGATTGAGTATTTCTGCGAGGGGATTGACTATGAGGTCTGGGATCGGTGTATGGATGCGGTGGATGACAAGCCGAGGTTTGTGGCCCAGGTGTCGAAGGGGTTTGCGAGGAAGTTGACAGTGGCGATGGGGTCGAAGACGAAGCTGAAGCGTAAGGAGTTAGTAGGGCCTTGAAGCAGCAGGCTTTTGCTTTTCGAGGTGTTTCCATTCTCCTCTCGTTGAGGGAATGAAAGGGATGAAAACAAGGGTGGATTTTCTACGGTGAGTTAGGGACACCTTCATCCTGGGGTGAAATGAGAGCTCATCAAAAAGCAGGCATAGCCGGGTTTGGGATTTGATCTTCCGTCATGCCTCAAATCGGGTGAATGAGGCTGACCTGCGGGGAGGAGTCTCTGGTGCCTAATATGCTTGTTAGGAGGAATGACTTGACAAAACCATAGATTATTGGACCAATGCATAAATCCACACCAGGAAAACACCTTACCAGGAATATCACTTCTTATATATTTCGTATATCCGGCACGAAATACCACCCTGGCTATTTTTCAGAGCAAGTTGTCTACCGCATAGAAATCAAGTCCCCATCCCAATCCCAACCCAGTCGACGATTATCGCTCCCAAAAGTTTGTTCTCAACCATCGAGCAAGTCCTTAAATATCGTAACCCAAGGCCATCTGAAGGCCTATGTTCCTCGTGTATAGCGGCAGGGAAAGAAAGCAGCTCCAAGAACTTCCATGTCTCATAAACGAGGATCGTTTGCAAACGCCTCCTAAGCCTTGTACAATGTACACGGAAAAGCCGACACAGCCAAGACTCGCCAAGATGCATCATTAAACCACAGAAAGCAGGCGTGTGTGTGGAGAAGCAGAGGCATCACAAAATGCTGTTGGCTGGGCGAACAGACCAACATGTCGTGCAACCTATCACGTACGAGTTGCCACACGATACGGAGGTGGACCGAGCATGGCGAGGCTCTGGTCCAATTTCCATTAGCATACCAGATCACCAGCTATCTTTTTAGAGCTGCGTCTTCTGGGGAGTCCTCACTGATCACACCGGCCTTTCGGTCTTGGCTGCTGAATCCTCCTCGCCTTGGCAGCGGGACGAGGATGCTTGTTCTCGCGGGTTTGCCCAGGAAGACGGGGAAGCGAGCACATGAATCCTGGGGAACCTTGGGGAGACAATTTGGGTAGCATGATGTGGCCACGCCGGTCATTGGTTGGCGATGCACAACCCAATGCTTGGCTGGCTGATCTAAAGTGCGGAGAGTCGTGGAGGTGTCGTCCAGAAGGAGATATGGCGCCGAGATGGAAGGCTTTTCTGGACAGGAGGCGTTAAGCTATAATGTTCTGGAAGCTTAATGGTGAGGAATCGGGCAGATTCCTTCTTGGCTGTGTTGAAGAGGTTTGGGTATTGGCAGAGTATAAAGTTGGTATTGTCGCACAAGGCAGGGTCGTTGGAGCCAGGAATAAGTTGTTCCCAACAATTTCCCCTTCTCCTCCTTTCTCCTCTCCCCTCTCGCATCTCGCATCTTGCATCTTGCATCCTGCCCTGCGTCCTGTTACCAAGGGTCGCTTCATTGTCGCACACCATCACACACAGAGGAGCATATCATATCATACCTTCATCCTGTAAACATGCTCGTCCCAACTGCCATCCTCGGGCTGGCTGCCCTTTCTGCTGCTGCAGACAACGCCATATACGTCGGCTCCATCGCCAAAGATCTCCCCGACAGCCTCTGGAAATCCGTATCCGACAATCCCACCAACTCAAGCAGCGCCAAATTCCCAGGCTTTGATCTCTCCAAGCCCTTCCCTAGTGAGAAGCAGGAGGGCTGGACACTGTCCATCGCGGTCAAGCATGACCTCAAGTCGACCGAGGATGGCAACAATCTGACCGCGACGACCATGTCCATCACGGCGCCGAATAACATCTCGAATGCGGATGACAGCTGGCACGTCTGCGTGTATGCGTTCAAGGCCCGTGAGTCGAGCACTGAGAGGTGGACCAGTGGCCGGAATCCGAGCTGTCATGGGCTGGTGGCGGATGAGTGTATAGACGATTTGCAGAAGAACGGTGTCGAGAAGTTTGGCGGTGATGCGTGTCCTGAGTTTAGGTCGACTGCAAGCTGTATACGGGACATTGAGGAGCAGACTGGCCTGGCTCTTTCAGTCTCTGGTGAGTCTTTGTGATACGGGCGTCAAGACAAGCAAGCTAACAGCATTTATAGCCAGTGATGCTTCGTCGATTTTTGGCAATGGAACTTCGTTCTATCGACGAGTCGACGGCGTTTATAAGGACCAAGAAGGTGCTAAGACCAGCTTCCAGGCTGGAGCCGACCAGCCGATGGCTATTCTGACAGTCTGGGGTTCCTCTCGACAGTCAAATGAGAAGCCAAGTGCGAATGTTGCATGTGTTATGCCCAATGCCAGGACAGCCACTTCGGGAGCGTCTCATATCGCGACGGGTTTCATCTGGTCGGTGGTGGCCAGTGTTGCGCTTGCTCTCCCCTTTGTGCTGTAATGTCAGGAAGCATTTGTTTGATTGGGGAGAATATGGCTCTGGAAGTGGACAGGAGATAGGGGCTTTGAAGACAAGATACCACCAGTTTTCGCCTAATGGCTGTCCCATGTCTGACAAGAGTGAATAATGATGAGTTCAAATAGTAATCAATTTGTACAAAAGAACAATGACAACGCCGTCCCAATGTGGTATGTAGTATAACCGCGCCAAACTCCTATCCATGAAAATGCGGATTTTTCCGTATCATATCATGTTATATCCAATGCCCCCTCCTTTCCCACTGTTACTATAGCAGATGCCGATGTAATTTGGTTCTGGTGTTTGTTCGTTTTATTTGTTTGTTTTGTCTTTTCGTGCCGTTGTTCTTTTCCTTTTTTTTTTCTCTTTCATTTCTTCTCGTACTCGGCAACAGCCCTCTCCAAATCCTCCAAACTCTCGCGATCGCCATACATGTCCATCATCATCTGATTGCGCTTCTGGCGCTCGGCGTACTCTCGTTCCTCGGCAGCGGCGCGCGCGATGCGGTGCTCACGTGTGTAGTCGAAGCATGATTTTGAAGCGTATCCGAGGACGGAGAGGGCGACGGCGGCTTTTAACCTGAAGGGACGAAGTTGATTAGAATCATCTGAGGAGATTGGATTGGATTGGTTGCGTGTCGTGGCTCACCATCGGAACGGCGATCGCCGGGGAGTTGGGCGGAGGTGTGTGAGGAAGCTGGGGTGCACTCTGGCTGCGGTAGAGAAGCTTCTGAACATGTTTGTTTGTTGTTTGTTTGAGGGAGAAGAAGAAGAAGAAGAAGAAGAAAAGGCTAAAGAGTGTAGATGGATTGTGTGTTGGTCTTGGGATGCAATGAATGGAGGTGTGTTTCCGTTTTTGCCACGTCCAATTCAATGATATGATATGATATAATACAGCCACCAACAAGAGCTAAACACTCGAAATAATAGTAAAAGTAAAAGAAAGAAAACTACACAACATCACCAGAGAGAATGAAAGGCAAAACGTGTGATGATCTACTGATCCACTGGGGGGGGGCTGAGCATCGGAAACAGGCGGTTATGGTAATTTACCACCTGCAAATGCCGTGGTATTGATCATATAATGAATGACCCTCCCTCCACAGCTACGTAAGACCGACCACCTGTCGAACCACCCACTCTCTCCTCGTCAGTCCTTCTAAATTAGCGTCCTATGCATACCGGAAGAACGCGGGGATTTCCATGTGATGGGGTGCGTCTTTGTGGAGATTTGTGGGGTTGTGGTTTAGCATTGGCCGAGGTTTTGGTGAGGTTTTATGGGAAGTAGGATTATGGAGAAATGACGGCGTTTGGAGAAGAGGACAGGGGGGGAGTGAATCAAGTCCGGCTGCCGACCGTAGTTACGACGAGGTCCGAGGACTTTATACACACTACCTAGGTAGAAGTAGTAATATAAATCAGGTAACAGGGCACGTGATGTTCAACTTTGGCTGTATACTTGGATACTACCTATCTTAGTAATATTGGAAGCCTCACAATTGCCTTCTCGGCTTCTTAGGCTCAGCACGCATCCCAACTCCTCCGAGATATCCCAACTCCTTCTCAACATCCAACCTCTTAACCTCCCCCTGAGGCCGCGGCACAAACTCATAACTCCTCAAGTGAGACGTCTCATAGTCGTCGTCTTTTTCCCCGTCCTGCGTCAACAGCGGATACTTGTCCATCCACTCCTGCCAGACCTCGTCCCAATGTGCGCCCCCTTTGCAGGGCACCACATCAAAGCACTTCTCGCGATCGAGCTGCCATAGGTGTAGTAGAGTTACGCATAGCAACTGAGCCACTACTCTGTCCGATTCAAATGTCCATCGCCGGCGTTGAACATGTTCTGGATCCGCGCGGCGCCATAGTTCTACCGCCAGGAGGAACCGCATAATGCAGTCCTGTAACATCCACGACTCACCTACATCCTCATCCTTGGGACGCCGTAACACACTATGAACCGTCTTGGCATGCTCGGGCTCCCCAACCTTCTCCATGAGCTCGTGGAGGCGCGGCATCGCCTCGAGCAAAGCGCACCGAAGCTTCATCTCTCCGTCCTTGGAAAGCCCCAGTTTCGCGCAGTATGGCTGAAACTCTAGATATGCGTCACGCACAGGCGGCGAGGCAACCAACGACTCGACGGCATGCAATTTAGTCATGAAGTTGTCCATCTCTCCTTTTCGCGGGGCCCAAAGTACATCCGTGACGAGGCCGGCGAAGTCGCTCGCGATTGACTTGACGTTGATGTTGTCCATGCTGTAGTCTTTGTTTTGGATGATGAAGAGCGGGACCTTGTTCATGCAGGAGTCATCCTCGCAGCTTGGGTCGCCGCATAGTTTCCAGAGAGAGCATGGTCGGCCCTGAGCGTGCTGTTGCTCGAGGCGGTGCTGAAGATCACGTTCTCGACGCCGTAGGGTTAGGGATACCGGGGTTGGACGGGGTTGTTGGCGGTAGCCGGTGCCATTTGGTGTTGACTTTGGAGTAGTTGGTTGTGACATGTTTTCGAGAAGTGATAGGTATATTGCCAGAAGGCTGGGGCGTTGTCCTGCTGATGGTGAATAGGAAATCGCAAATGAGTGGCTAACATCTACGCTGGGAAGAGAAGGTCTTGAGACTTATATATACATCTACCAATAACCTGGAATTCTCGGGGCCGAGTGAACTCATCGTGAATGGTTTTCTCTTTGGGTACTCTGTTCACTGGTTCAACACAAGTGAGTAAGGAACTGGATGTTGTTCGCCATTCGTTCCACTAACACACGTGTTCATCCACACATATTGTTCACAAATTTCAAGGTTCTGTGTCTAAAACCTCATCATTCCCTTATCCCCCCCCTCCGAATCACCACAGGAACCCTCGACACTTGCGGCTCCCGCATAGACACTTTGCCATGTCTCCAACATTCCCCTCATGTTCTTCCCCCTCAGTCACACCGCCCACATAGTCAAACGTCAGCTCCTCACCGCGGGGAATGTCCCTGATGGCAAACAAGGCCAGGTCGTGAATATGCTTGTCAGCGTGGTCGCCAACGCGGGCGAAGATGCGCAGGTTAGGCTCGCACGAGTGATTAATGAAGCGCGTAGGCCCGGATACAAACTCGCCGTCCACTTCCAGCGGTGGTCCCTTGAGACGCGGGTCGAGCGAATCTGGGCTGGTGAATTTGTCCAGGGCAAAGAGGTAAACGTCTTTGCGCTGGGAGAAGGCGGCTGCGGCGCGCCGTCGGTCTGCTTCCTTGGAGGTGATGACTTCACCGAGGTAGCGGTCGACGAATTGGCCCTTTTTTATGGCCACCTGGGACCGGACCCCTGCAGTATCAGTTAGCCAAACTATAGAAACAACAGCTGTAACGCATTATATCGGGGGTTAATTCTCATACTCACCCCATCCTCGATCCGTTGTCCGGAAGATCTGGAGCGGGATAGTCCGCCCACGTTCCACAACCCGGTTAGGGCAGTCTTGTGAACACGAGCAGCCAGCGTGGCACTCATAGAGCGGCAGCTTTGAATCAAGCAGTCTGGACCGGAGGAGACCAGCCTTGACACCGTGGGTGTGATAGGCGTAGGCTTTCCTGTTCTCATCCCTTTGGTCTCTGTCCTCATCCTCACCATCGCTGTCGTCGTCTTCCAGGTCGGCCAGACAAAGGCATCCCATGTACTGGCAGTCACTGTCGTCTTGACACGTGCAGCCGCTGCGGAAACTATCCTCAGCTGCCTTGACGCCCTCGCCTAGGACCGTGCGATTGATGAAGCGGAAGTCTGGCGGCAGGACTGCTTCGTCGACCTCATTCACCACGGTTACTGGGATTGCTTTGTGGGTTGAAAACGACCGCAGCTGGCACCAGTGACAGCTAGCTTTCTCTCCTGCATGTTCCTGGATCCTTTGTGAGCATAGATGGAATGAAAGGGGGGGGGTAGGATAGTTTCATAGAGAACGCGTACTTTTTTCCCGTGGTAGAAAAAGTGTCTTCTCGTAGCGTTTTCCATGGCTGGGTTTCGGAATGTGTGAAAAGGTACGATATAGTATCAATCGGTGATATTTTTTTCTTACAATTGATACGAGGTAGCAATCGGAGTTTCTATCACGCGTCGATGTGGTTGTTGGTCGCGGGTTTGCTTTTGAGATGGAGTGAGATAAGAGGAGAAATGAGAGATGAGAATTGAATTGATATCCAAAGTGTAAAAGAAGTTATTTTTAGCGGAATGAATATGAGGAGGGGGTAAATGGTGTGAACACATAAAGATGAGATGAAACTAGATTGTTCAAAAGTGTTGGTTTGGTTGACTTGTTCTTGAAGTTCTCGGTAAGTGTCGGTCAATCGGATGGACTCACCTCGGTGAGCTGCACCATCAATCCGTCACCTGAGATCAGCCACCTCCTCCTCCACCTCCAAACACCGACCAATAAGGCATTAAAGCCCTGGTAACAGCTAAATTACTGTCTGCAATATATCCGCTACTGATCGGAACTTGGGGTACTTCGTACTTCGTAGAGATGATGATTAACCAAATGCCTTCGCTGACGTACTCTATACAAAATGCAGCTCTCATACTCCGTATATCTCGAATAGATATGTGAGAGAAGTCGACCCACAAAGTTTAGCTGCATCATAGTGGAAAGGAAGACTCCACATGTTCCCTTTTACTTTTATCACTGATCTACGAAGTAGTAACTATGTACTTCGTACATATGAAGCCGTTCCTCGAGACTTGCAACACCATACTTCGTATACGAGGTATATATCGCAAGTAAAAAGGGCCAAGGGCTTGCGCGTTCATGATGCCGGTTCCAGATTAGCCATTTAATGCAGCGTCTCTATAGCTGCTGACAGCCTATGTACGGATGCCAGATGCATTGCGCACTATCGCCCATAGTGCTCGATCAGGGAGAGTCTACTCCGTAATAGAGTCTAGCATAGGCTTGGGGCAGCCTCTCTCCATGTGGAATCACCACCTCCTCACTCCTCACTCCCCATTCTGCCGTCTTTCGTATCTCCTCTTTCTCCTCTTTTCGCTTTCATTATCTTTTTTCTGAAAGCAATATGCCAGCTTTTTCTTTGCCTCCTTTTCAACACGCCTTTCTCCCTTTGATATAGACTACTTCGTACTCCTACTCAAAATATAGCCTTTGGGCTCATATTATTAGCCATACTTTGAGTTCGTGCGCCGTCTTTATCGACATCCTCCACCACATTCACCATCCCCACCAACAAATAACTATAGCCTTCTTCTCGCAGCCACAAAGTGACCGACCCGGCGCGTCCGTCAGCCTCTGTAGGTCGCATATTGCTGGGCCAAGCGCAGCATAGTCTAATACGCGCGGTGCATATTCCAGCGCATCATTCAGGTCCCTTCAGCGCCCCAGACCGGACTGAGTCTCGCTCCCCTCCGCTATCTTCCTCCTAATCTTGCGACTCTTCGACCTCTCTCTCTCTCTCTCTCTCTCTCTCCTTCCAGCCGATAGCATCCTCGAAACTCTGGCATCCGGAGCCAGAACTGGCATGGCGTTGGCCAATTCATCCAGAAGAACGTCACTGACTCGGGACGCGCTGCCTTGAACCTGGCAAGCTGAGACGAGCATCTTCACACACTCAACAACAATGGTTAGCACTCGCATTCCCTACACCTCCTCCCCCTATACCATCGAGACCTGAACTAATCACGATCCCCTTCCATAGGGTTGTTGCTTCTCCCGCCCCGCGGGTCCAAACTCGCCCTATCCTGGCGGCGCTCCCGACGCATCCTCTCGCGCCATCAATCCCTCTCCCCTGGTCCTCCCCGAAGCCGTCCAGCCTGGTGCTCAAGGCGCTCCTGGACGTCGTCGCCGCCGAGATCCAGGCCCGCTGGAACTGCATATCAACAAGCCGCTGCGACGACACGAGTGGACATCGACCCGAAGGCAATGGACCAGGCGCGAGCTCGCCAAAGAGCGCAGGGAGTTCTTCGAGACAAGAGTCACCGGCCGACCTGAGATTTGGCAGACGCTCCATGCTGTGCTGCAGGTGCTTTGGGATCCCGCCCTGGAAGACTCCCATGACGATGGGAATGAACTGGCTACGGCGCAAACGCTCCTCGTTGCTGCTGAGATTTCCCTTCCGACCGGCGATCTTGTCAATGGCGCATATGATTCCCTGGGCAACTTCTACCAGCTCCCTGAGTGGATAGTGTCTAATCCCGATAATATGATTGATGACGGCGAGGGCGATGCCAAGGGTGACCTGTCAATGGCCGAGGAGGATACAGCCGGCGAGGACGACGATGCGGATATAGATGACGCTGAGAGAAGACGAGAAGAAAAAGGCAAAGGCGTGCTCGACGAGCGGGAGATGGTCACACTACGCGCGCGACTGAGCGAGAATGGCCAGGATGTCGAAGCCGTCGTGGGCAAAACGGACACTGTCAAGAGCATCATCAAGAAGATTTCTGACGAGGCATCCGTGAGTCTTTTCCTCCTCTGATCCACTCCTCACTCTCGTCTAGTCTGCTAACTATTAATCAACAGCTTTCTCCAACAATGAAGATCCGCTTAGCATACATGGGCAAGATGCTCAAAGAAAACGCATCTCTCGAATCCCAAGGGTGGCAGTCAGGCCACATTATCAACGCCCTCGTTTTCGAACGGAACATTTAACCCCCCAAAAAATCAGCATAAGAACAATCGACCTCTATTGAGGACACTGGTCAACTCATCACTGCTAAACTTGAAGCACTCTAGAGACTGGCCCAACTAGTTCTTCCCCCCTTTTTTTCACCTTTTGCAATTTGGTTTTGGTCATGTCTGGATAATACCCCCATTTTTTTCTCTCTTTCCCACCTTTGGGTCTGTCGCCTTTGTTTAATGTCGTGGAGTTCAGAGGAGCATTGTTCTTTTCACATCTCACAATACCCGCTTTGTACATACATCGCACCCTGGCTATCGAAAGAGCAAGGAAAGGAAACTGGCTTGCTGTCAAGATCATGCTCTCTCTCATGTAGCCTATCTAATATCAACTCTTGGTTGCCCTCATGTGGGCATCTTCAGTAAAAAAAATTGCGAGAGGATCGTGCCTCTATCATTGAATGTTTCAACATTGTTAAGATTGTTATTTGCTACGTACATACATCCACACACTGCTCTTTTTCGGTGATGCGACAATAAAGAAAAAAAAACAGGCCATTAATTCACCCATCATTGAAATTCTTTTTTCTCTCCTCGCCCATGCACCTAAAAACCCTCCTGACTCCTCAAGTCTGTTTGTGTCGTTAACATCCCGGGAACCACCATCTAGCCGGTCTACTATAAGGCAGTTATCATCATCATCCCTCCGCTGACCCCGACAAAGAGGGGGTGTTCAATTCAATCGCGAAAATCAACCAAAAAATTGCATCTCATCTATTCCCTAAAGCTTATGCCGATGAGCCAATCTTATTCAAGCCCTTCAATGAGCCTAGGCTGAGGGCCAGGCCTTGGGATCTGCTCCTTATCCGCACGAAACCCGTAATAGGCCCGTCCTCGCCCTCCTTTTCGATACTCAAGTTGGCCAACGCATCCTCGCCTATTCAAGAGTTAGCCTTTTTCACGTTTGTTAGAAGAAACGACATGTACTTACCGAATACACTGCGAGCGTACAGGTTTGCGCTCAAGAACTGACAATCTCCCTTCAGACTTGCCTCGGGAGTCAGGCAGTTCATGTTTGTGCAGGCCATCAGCTGCTCCAGGAACTCGCGCAGTGACTTAGCCTTGGAGTTGATGTTGACCTTGTTCTCCCACTCAAACTCCGTCCACATGGTTCGGAATTGAGTCTCTGTGCATGTAGCTGGCTGGATGTAGTCCATGATATCCACGTGCAAGTCGTTCAAAATGACCACGTTCGTGTCAGTCGAGTGTGCTCCATCATAGACTACGTTACCGAAGATGACACCGGTATCTGTTGATGAGACCTTGATTGTGCACTGGACATTGTGGAAGTCGTGTGGTCCGAGGTTCTGGGTCGTTGGCCGCTCCACAACCTTAAGGTCGCCCAGAGTCGCGAATTCGACAGACAGGTTCTGTAGGGTCTCGGTCGTCTGGTTGACCAGAAGAACGTCCAGGATAATATCGAATTGATGAACCTTGACATATGCCTCGGCATATACGGGGTCAGAGAAGCCGGTCAACTGCACCACACGGCTAAGCTTGGAGGTAAGATCTTCTGTGCCTCCCTCGCCACCAGTTGCCCTCTCCAAATCCATCTCGATCTCGTCCAGGTTGTCGGACGTGTTCTTCTTGGAGAGCTGGCGGATCTGAATCACATCATCAACCTGTACAGCAGTCTTGGCCTTCTCAAAGGCCTCCTTTGCAGCGCGTTTCTTCTCCTCAACTTGGACCATGGCACGGAATGCCTTGCGGGTATCATCAAGCCACACATTTTCCAACTCCTTCTTCTCATTGAATTCGGCCAGTGAGCGCACGCAGGCCATAATACGATCAACAGAATCCTCGTCGATAGGCGCCTTCACAAATTGCGATTGTCCGACACGGAGGATCGAAATCATAATGAGCATGGCCTCAGCCCTGAGGGCGTTGGTTCGCGCCCCATCAGCCGAGATCTCAGAGTGCCGCATTACCAGCTTCACCAAAGTGGATGACAGGACAGTGGACAAGTAATAATCTCCGTCGAGGATGAGCTGTCGCAAAGGTGGCTTGTCAGCGGCCTTGACAGCCTCCAGTTTGGCAGCAGCAGAAGACTGGCTGGTGAGCGCTGTCTCCGTCGCATATGTGCCGTCGGCAAGAACTTTTCGGGAGCCACTTGGAGCGGCAGGCTTTGAACGGCCATTGATCTGATCATCCTTCTTTTCATCGCTGTCATGTTCCTCCAACAACCGCTGCTCTGATGCCACTATGGGGATTTCGCCCAGACTGGCACGGATTCCCCTCCAAGCATCCCGGATGTCCTTCTCTTCCAGTGAGTACTCACCGATAATCCACATGATTCCACGGTAGACCTTGCCAGCCCGAACTTCGCTGAGCGTTGAAACAAGACGCTGGACGATGGTGGTTCGGAGCTCGGGGAATTTCTCGACGACTTCCTTGACAAAGTTGATAACATCGACAGCAGATGAGTTTGTGAAATCGGCAATGAAGTCCATGAGCAGCTCCACAACGCTCGCAGCAACCTCGGAGAACTTGATGGCGCATTGATGTATCGAGTGGATGAGGAGGGATCGATACTCGGAGTTTTTCTCATACTCCTGATCAACCGTCTTGGACAACTCCTTCTTCAACAGGAGAACGACCTCCTCAACATTCTTGCTGGTAACCATTGCCAGAGCCAGCTCAAGGGCCTTCTTTCGAACGTCAATATCTGTGCTGGAGAGCACACGCAAGATCTCCATCGTTAGATCATCCAGAACACCTTCATTCCTCTTCCGTAGCTGGTCGACTCGGTCGAGTACAATAAGCTTGACATTGTTATCCGCCTCCTTGATGCTCAACTCGATGAACTTGGCGGCGGCGGCCTTGACCGCAACAGGGTTGTTCGTCAGCGCGGTTAGGGAAGATGCCGCCTCATACACGACTGTGGAGGCACCGGCTTCTAGCAAGTCGAAAATTAATCTAAGATATCGGGCCTGTCACAGTCAGTCAACATGCAGCTTTAGCTTATGAGCACAAGATGTCATCTACCTTGTTCTGCGAGTTCTGCACGGCATCCTTGCGGATAAACTCGAGCTCAGCCAACTGCAGCAACTCTTCTGCGTTGGGTATTCCATCGAAGACAGAGCTGAGATATAGAAGTGCGGCATCGTGGTTGATGCTGGCTAGTGCCGCGAAGGCATTCCTCTTGCAGGTCGCATCCGACTCAGTCTCCAAGTAAGTTGCAATGAGCTCCGCAGCATCGGGGATGAGAGATGGAGAGTGTGAATAGATGGATGCAACGGCGAAGACCGCATTCTTTCTGACATATGCATGACGGTGTTCGAGGCAAGACCGCGCCGAGGAAAGGAGGGGCTCAATAAGTTCCGCCTCACGGAGCTTACACAGGAAGCGCAGGGTGTTTCCGCGGATGTACTCGTTCGGATGTTGCAGATCGTTTCGAATTCCGTTGCTTCACCAAGCAGTTAGTCAAATCGTGCCATGTTACATCACGGCATAGGCAATGGCGCATGGGAGCCTACCAAACCAGAATCATCTCCTGCTTCAGCTTCCCGCTTGAGTCCAGCTTGGGACAGATCTCGTAATAGAAGTAAAGGAGCTTCTTGAGTGGCTTGTACTTGGATGGCATGACGAATCGGATAATGTGCATGAGCAGTGAAGGCATCGGGTCGCCGTTGAGCATGACAGTCAATATGCGCTTCATGGTCTCGACCTTGCTCTCGTCGGTGCCCTTCTCCAGCTGCATGCGCAGGTCGGAGAGTGACGGCACATCGGCCGCATTGTCCTGGTGCACCAGGCTGTAGGCGTTTTCCAGAAACCCAGACATGTTGCCTGATTGTGTAGTTTGTAGAGCGAAGGATCAAAGAGGTCGAACGAGGACGGGGAGGATCGAAGTTCGAGTCGGCGGTGGGGGGACGATAAGGGGTTCAAGGACAAGTAAGTCGGAGGAGCTGAAGAGACCAACTTCAAAGAGACAGAGAAGAGCTGTAGCTCACCAGAGCCATGAACCGGAGTGTCGCAGCAGCACCAATTCCAGGGCTAAAGCCGCCAGAGTGACCGAGAGATTATCTAGGTAACTGGCCAACGCTCCGATGTTTGATGTTGGGCGACTCCAACTTTCAATGATCTGGCTCTACTGATGGCTCCTGGAACAGGTGGCACTAAGCGAAGCCTGGGACCGCGTGGAGTATCACGTGATGGCATAAGCTCAGCAGTACGGAGTACGGAGTACGAACTACGAAAATAGGCGGGCATCATAGCGGCTCCAGGGTCTCACCGCACTCGTTCTGCCGTGTCCGCCCCACCATTTGACAAGCGCGAATCTATCTGTAAGTTGGATTCAGCAGCCTTGCGCGGGACACGGCTCCGTTCCAGCTTGACAACGAAGCCCGTGACAGTAACCATGTCCGCCCCAAACGACCAGTTCTACCTGCGCTACTAGTGAGTTTATCCTGTGAACAATCGCTCGCAACAACTGCTAATGCATATACAAAGCTCCGGCCATATGGGCCGGTTTGGCCATGAGTTTCTAGGTATGGCATACAGACGAGCACGATTGTTTACCGTTCAAGTGGTGATTCTAACCCGGACCGTCCCCAGAGTTCGACTTCCGTGTCGTTGGTGATGGACGCAGCGCAGTGGCCAGATACGCAAACAACTCCAACTACCGAAACGACAGCTTGATTCGCAAAGAAAGTAAGAGAGCAGAGAAACCCAGCAAGCAAGGAGGATGATTCATACAAGACTTCTCGGGTTAAGAAGAAGAACCAGCAGGACTAATCAGTACAAACTGCCAGTGTGCGTAAGCTCCACAATTATCGACGAAATCAAGCGCATCATCAAGACCAGCGAAATCATCAAGGAAGACGACTCGAAGTGGCCTCAAAAGAACAAGGACGGCCGACAAGAGCTGGAAATCAGACTGGGGGGCGATCACATTTCGTTTGAGGTTTGTCATATTGACCCCTTGACAGCAACGGTGCATGTCTAACTCTTGCATAGACGGCCAAGATAGGATCCCTGGTTGATGTCACCGAATCTGCCGACCCCGAAGGCCTACGAGTCTTTTACTACCTTGTTCAGGATCTCAAAGCGCTTGTTTTCAGTCTCATAGCGCTTCACTTCAAGATTAAGCCGATTTAAGGGCAATACAGGAAGGGGTCGGGGAAGCAAGCAGAAGCATGATACCCACTTATCTCATAGAAAGGGAGAAAACTGCATGGAGTCATGATGGCAGAAACGTGAAATGCAGGATAGTGGTCAGCCAGGGTGCGGTACGGCGCATAGGATAATTGAAAAAGAAAACAGTGCATTTGTTTGAGTCAGGTGTGCGAGCATATGCGTTAGCTGCATGCGTTTCTCTGCGGGGAACGGTGGAGAGATAGAAAACAGCACAGAAGGGTGAAGTGAAGAATGATTTGTGATGCAAGCGACAATAGCATCACGGAGTGCCGAATATAATTGGCATTCTCAGTCACAATGCCGTTCATTAGGTTGCTATTGTCATCGGGAAAGCCAGCACGTTTCGGTGTACGAAGTAAAGGGATTGATATGTTTGCACAGCTCGCTCAGCTATTTTTTATGCTTGTGGTCGCCTTTGTATCTCGAAAATGCAGGTGATGTTCAGAGACAGTTATGGAATTCTTGGCGGCTGAAACCTTGCAAACAGCCGAGGGCCCAGGTCTTAGTCCGATATTTGACTACTGAAAGATGTGTGTAGAAGCTGACAACAGAGTAAATTGGACGGCTATATCAATAATTTCTCATTCTTTACGGAGTAATTCCTTAAGACAAGTAGACGATAAGGATCGGATATCATAGCTCTAAAGTGAGGTTGATGTCGGCACTCTTCATATAAAAATAAATGTTCTTCAATAATTATTCTTAGCTGCCCAACCGATCAATGGCTTCAATGTCCTTCCATATCAACTACTAGTATTCCCGGTCGTCCGTCCTCCGCTAAAAGCACCGTATCCCCACAACCCCATTGCATTGTGAGCTGCCCACAGGGCGCAAGCTGGCGACAGATCCCCAATTTTGCCCCAGCTCAACCCCTGGACCTGTCGACTGGGCTAAGCGGCAGTACCTAATCGTGGGTAGTACTTTGATCGTGTCAAGAGCTACCTCCAGGGTCACGCATATGCACTAGCGCCAATTGGTATCTCTTTTTGTGCCATTGTATTTGGAGATTGCGGACGTGGCGTGCCGTCTTCAGTACGGAGTAAATTCTGGATACCTCTACGAAGTAGTCGTACGCCAGCAAACCAAGCCTAACTACGAGGTACCTTACCTCTCTCTAACTTCGCCTCCCGAGGAAAAGCCAGGCGATCTCATCCATCAATCACCCACCGACCTCGCCTCTTCCCCATCACTACTCCCCAAGCTCTCTTCTATCCTTCTATCTATTCTCTCCCCTTCATCTCCTTTGCCCTCCCCAGCACGTGCGGTTTCGCGCGATGCATGTTGCTTCTTGTCCCTAAAGGCCCCTCCCAGCTACATGAGCGATCCCGCTACGCCTGGGAGTTAAACACCGCCTTATATCGATGATTCTTATCGCACCGCGACCTCTACCGGTGCTGATTGATCATTTTCTTCCCATCCTTGTGAGCGCAGTTGAAGGACGCCATTTCTATTTGAGCGCGGCAGACGAACAGCGGTGAAATTTGATACAGACAGGCCGCTTGCACGTTGCTGCTGTTGTCATTGCTGTCGTCGCGCGCCAGTGTCATCAAGATACCCGATCTACACATTCCAATCACAGCCTTCTGACCCAGGACCCTGACGATGCCTACCCCATCTCCCAATCAACCCCCAGATCAAGCAACGCCTCCTCCGTACGCCTTTTCGACATGCCCTGACGATCAGCCGCATCCTGCCCGGCAGACACACGACACCACGCGACCGCAGGCTCCTGGCATTGAGGTGGGCCAAAGCCCGTCGACAGCTGCTGCCTCGCCTGCCACATATTCGTCCGACCACTCTCGCGACGGTCCTACTCTGGACGAATCCATGCTATTAAGCGGCCAGGCATCTATCCAGCCTTCACCCAGGCCCGCAGCGGTGCCTCGCAGACCGCTGCCCAGTGGCGCCCTCGTATCGACCGTAGTGCCAAACAGGCAAGACGGCGATGACCTCAAGAACCCAGAGATCGAGCCTAATTACCACCCGAGCCGAGAGTCATCCGCTACGTCGGGGTGCTTGCATGTCGAGAATGCGGGCTCAATAGTTCGTGAGCCCGACTCGGCGGATTGGACGATGCAAGAGGATGGATACAGTTCCCCATCTATGGGGGTTGACTACTCGAGTTTAAGGGTACTGATGCACATGCATTCCAGCTGCCCTGTCGAACGCCAGTGGCTGACTCTTTTCCTAGACAATACCCATCTCCCCCTCGTCGTACCTGCGTCCTGGCAGCAGATTCCACGGTACGCAGCAGTCCGAAAGACAGGTCTACGAAGTCCAGGTTGAGATTAAGCATGTCGATATGCGCGAGTCTTTTCTCTGCGGCTACTTGCGCATCCAAGGTTTGACAGGCCAAGCCTCACATTCCCGTTGCGTCATAGCTAACACATGTCATTTCTCGTTGACAGGATTGACCGAAGACCACCCGACCCTTACCACATATTTCGAGGGCGAAATCATCGGATCCAAGTATAGCTTCTATACTAAACACGATGACTGGGGCGCGAGCGCCAAGGTAGACCTGAACCACTGGTCCAAGTTCAGTGCCTTTCGACCGTTTCACAAATCTGCCCGCAAGGGTCCTGTCACCATCAATGACGTCGCACAAAAGGAGAATATCTTTATGCGATGGAAGGAGCACTTCTTGGTTCCAGATCATCGGGTCCGGACGATCACCGGTGCCTCTTTCGAAGGGTTCTACTATATATGCTTCAACCAACTAAAGGGAGAAGTTAGTGGGATCTATTTCCATTCTAAGAGCGAGAAGTGAGTCCTTTTATACACCCCCATTACCCCATCTATGGCGTTCGAATCTAATGACGCATGTCTAGGTTCCAGCAGTTGGAATTGAAGCACGTCCCTGATCGGGGATGTTTCAATGCTATGGAGTTCCGGTAATAACAGATGGCAAGGTTTCACTGATGGAGGAACATCAGTACTTTACTATTTACGCAGCGAAACGTAATGAGGATCACTTTTTGTTTTATCTAGGCGGCGGTGTTCATATGGGGTTTACATTGGCATGAGCGCAAGGATCCTGGCTTTTAGTAGGGAGGTCGGGAAATCGAATGCTCGGTTTTTGCACTGAATGCTCGCCTATCATGGAACGGTACACACAAACACACTCACACACGAAGAGAGAGGGGGGGGGCAAAGTATGAATGTGAATACATGGATGAAGTTGGATTCCGTGGTTCTTTTTGCTTGCTTACACTGCATACATAGCATTTGTTACCAGGACAGTGATGACGCAGATAGACTTGATCGTCAGCATGACGGGGCGAACGAACTTTTGCCTTGAAAAGCAATTTCTATTAGTCGGTCTCAAACTTTCTAAAGTAGCCGCGACGGAATGGGTTGAGCTCGTCAGCTGTTGTGCCTGCATTGGATGCGGCGGCTGCTGCTCTCCTCGCCTCGTAAGCTTCTAAATCAGAGGCGGAAACTTGAGAGTCGGGCAAGCGTTGGTATGTTATTAACCTCCTCGACCCTGTAGCTTGGTTAGTAAAAGACAAACAGTCAAGAAGGGGTAAGTAAAGGGGTCAAGGTGCAAAAGGGGGGGAGGGCAGTGGTTGGATTCACATTTATTGAAGACCTGAACACAGACGACGACAAGTTCAAGGCATGGATGTGTCGGTATGGGCGTTTCCAGCTCCTCGTCGTTGGCGGTGGGCATCCAGAATGACAATCTGCCGTTGTCTACCAATGTGTCTGCTGCGAAGATGAGGATGTCGTCAAGGATGGCTAGGAAGCTGTAGGGCTTCTTAGGGGGTACATAATCGGATAATCTGTATCCGGTTTGTCAGCCCTCTTCTCGTCCTTCTATCACTGCCGTCCAGTGGGATTCAACATACGTGCACTCGTTCACCCCGCGCTCAACCAGCCAAGTGGCTTTCTCGGGATCTTTTAGTCCGAGGACCTTCAGACCTTCTCGGACACCGTATGGCGGATCACACACGATACCGTCCCAAGTCCTCTTTCGTCTGATTGGTGTGTTGGTCAAGTCGGCTGAAAAGACACCGCCTAGATGTGACGAAAGCCCGTACTGCTTAAAATTGCCGGGCAAGCTCTTGTTCTCCCCTTCACCACGTATACTCCGGCCATCGATATCGCTCCCCCATCCAAACGCCCCAAAGTGCGCGCAAGCAACAGGAAACGAGCCTGTGCCGACGAAGGGATCGTAAAAGAGCTTCCCGGGGGCAGCTAGGGCGAGGTTGGCTGTCACGAGGGAGAGCTCGGCATCCATGCTGGTGGTGGAGATGTATTTGCGCTTTTTCAGGTCGAATTTGTTAATAATGTCGCGCCCTGAGCTGGCTATGAGCCGGCCAAGGTAAAGCATGTCAGGGTTCTGTATTCCAAGGGGCACGCTGTTGAAGGGCCAGAGCTCGAACACAGTGAAAGTGTCATCTGGCTTTGACATGCGGATAGGGCCGTCGAAGGGGAGGTAGCTGAACGATTCGATGATGGCGAGTCTCTCTGAATTGGAGTGTGCTCCATGGTAAGAGTCGACGACGAATTTGAATGAAGAGTCCTTATAGAGCGGCCAGAGATGTGAAGTTTGCGACTTGATGGCTTCATGGAGGGCTTCTAGGGTGGTGCCGCTGGCCCAGAACTCGTGTATTGAGTGAGCTAGGACAGATCGCCGGAGCAGTTTCTTTGCTGACTCCACGGATGGGAGTCGGACAAGACAGAATGGTGACTGCGGAACAGTCAGTAGTGTTGAGGGTGCCTTTTAGCTGGACATACCTCGCGACTGTGTTCCAAGACTTTCAAGTCAACGCCCTCGAGGACGGCCAAGGCCTCGATCTCAGGGAGTCTGAAAGACTCGTGCTCTGAGGCAAACTTGATGATGAAATCCATTTTGAAATAGTCTGCTATGTGGGTTTCACAAGTAACAAAGATGTGTAATTGCAAAGGATTCTCAATCAGTCAAGGGTTGTGGGGGAGTTATGTGTGATGTATGTTTAAATTGTTGCTCCAGTTGGATGGTTAGGATAAGATCTCCTTCCTTTCTCTGACACTAAACCTCTCGTTTTGGCACATAGACGATTTATCTTCTAATATTGTTAGCCGCAGGATGTTTTGTCAATCCATGGCTTAACTTAGTGAAAGAAAACGTCGATGAGTTTATTCATTGGTGATATTGATAGTTCAGGGTTGCCCCGCGGCCCCGCGATGCAAAAAATTATGTCGCTAATCCGCGAGACAAAGGCGACAAGGTACCTCCTGTGAAGTACTTTCCTAGCTCGCTTCGCCAAAATTCAACCTCAACTTAGACATCTCCTGGAGCTCAAACCAGCCCACTATACGGAATAATACAAACTTGTTCGATCCTGAAAGCCGGTATTGCAGCAGACTTTGCATGGTCTCGTAATCATGTTCCCTCAAGCCTTGCCGTCGATTTACCAGTCGTCAAAATGTTTCGTCACATACGGTACAATCGGTCACGTCCAGACACCATCGAAGCCGTGGACTGCTATATCTTCGCTGGATTTCATTCACAAGGTATTCGCGCCTTTTTGCTCACACCGATCTATGCTCGAATATGAGTCTCCGTTGACAGTCGATAGGTCGATTTGGTTGTGCCCCGGGATTTATATGAGATTATCCACCAAAAACTCAACGAGCGTGACCCACCGTGTTACTATAAGGTCTCCATGACTCTAGGTCAGATCTTGGAGACAGAGTTCCTCACCACATATATCAAGAAAGGTATGTCTCTGCCTCTTCTCTACTCGGCAATTGTGGTAGAAGCTGACCGGCCTAGGAAACATATTGATGCTGTCCGAGGGCAAGAAAACTATGAATATCATGTTCACGCTTCGAGGAGGTAAGCAACCGCGTGGTTTATATATCTATCTACCCCTCTAATAACGAGCTGGCAGGCGATTTGGACATGTATCTTGATAGAGAGACCTACGAACGCGCAGGTCTTGTCGGCAAACCTTATGGTGTTAAAGGCGGTAGGGGATCGAAGCCAAGATGGAGTAGGTGACCACTAAATTATTCTCCGCTATTCGAGTTGACGTACTTACTTATTTAAACAGAAGTATCATATGATCTTAGGAACGCATCCATGGTGCACGGCAGAAAGGGATTCGACAGACTGGTATATGCATGCAAGAATGTGCTGAACCAGCCCCTGATGTGGCTTTTCTGCGTTACCGACAAGTCAAGTATGGCCCCTAACCTTATGTTATGCCCCATCCATACCACAGCCCTTATAATTTCTTCCTTGATGAAATCTAACTTGTACTAGCCCCCAGTCTGCTGGACAAATACGGCGCGACAAGACTTGCGTCATCCGCAGAGATGAACGAGGAAACAGGCATATTCCAAATACCACTTCAAATTCCCCCCTCGATCCTCGAGAATGGGGATCGCCCAGGCCTCGAAGAGGTAGCAACGGACTTGTACGAGTGGCTATCGCTGGTTCGACTCGAGAGTCCTCGAGTGGCAGCGAACGACGCCATTGATCCTTACCTGTCGCGATATAGTCCACCGGAAGCAGAAGACGCAGGCACTCAGATGCAGGTATGCAAGGTGAGCTGGCAGGGCTTTCTCCCTTCGAGTTGGCTCCGTGAGCTTTTTGCCGATATGCTCGCCACTTGTCCACCGCAGTCATGGTTTGCACTTAATGCCACGACCTTCTCCCGAAGTATGTTAGGCAACAGTGACGAGTTGACACTTCTCCGGCCGCCAGAGAAAGTTGGAGAATATCTTATGTGGGAGACGAAAGGCTCTGAATGAGATCTTAAGCCTGTTTGGACCGTACGTTGCGCTCCTCGGCCAACCCCTGATCGAACAGGGCTTCTTCCACAAGTTTGCGGAGGTCTGCTTGACCCTGCGGGGTGTTGAAATCTTCGCGCTGGGCTAGCTCTTCAATCCGACGACGGAATTCCGGGTCGACCTCGCCAGGAATATCTTGTGTCTCATCCATGGTGCCAACGGTGACCTTCATGCCTTCGGGCGCCTGGCTCACGATGTCTGCGGCAACTGACTCGAAGGCTTCAACGGTGCTGAGGTAGGTGGCGACGGCAGGGAATTCACCCTCGGCTTCGATCTTTTCCCGAGCAGTAAATCCTTCACTGCCTCGGTGCGCGAAGTCTATTTCTAGCTCCTCAACCAAAACCTTGGCAGCTTCGGGTGTTTCGACAACAAACAAGGCGGTCTCGTTGTCCTCATCCTTGAGATTGACGTCGACTTTGAATTCCTGAATGAGAGCTCGAAGTAAGTCCAAATGGTTGTAGCTGGCGGCGGCGTGGACGAGGGAGTAACCGTTCTCGTCCTGGCCAGAGGCCAATTCGGGTTTCTCGCGAAGGAGGGGCAGCAGCGCGGGGCTGTTGTCTGCAGCGAGGAGGAACGGGTTCGGCGCAGCCATTGGGAATTGTATTATATAGTATTAGTATGCGAGTTGTGTCGGGGGAACTGGTGTTGAGGAGATGTCGTGAGCGTCACAGGGAGTACAATAGAGGCGAATGATGTTTGTAGGGAAAATTGTTTACCTTGCTATGATGCTATCGAAAATGTGCGGTCATGGAGGGGTAGATTTTAGTCCTACTGGATTTACCCCGCCAAACCCTCTGTGACATGGACAGCACAGCTGTTACAGGGCCCTCTCAGCGCCTATGACTCTACCAAGATACTGCTAAGGTACTTCGTAGTGAGCTCACACAATTAATGTCATGGATCCCTTGCCACAGTGAGGCCTCACATTTCCTCTCCACTTCACTGCTTCCTCCTCCCAAGTACAGTAAACCCTGTTTATAACGATATTCACGGTTGCACTGGCGCTATCGGTATATAAAGGTTATCGTTAGAACCAGGTTTTTATGGGTAATATACTACACTAATAAATCTACACTCAATTTGCACCTAAAGCTGTTACTAGATACTTTTTAATAGAATCCTGCTGTCAGAGACACTCTTTGGGGTAGACGGATCGGGTGAGGGGCTGCGACCCTAGGGAAGAGTAAAGGAGGTTGAAGAGCAGTCACTTAGAGGGAAGATAGGTGCTAACAAGCAGGTAATGCACCAGAAACTAATAGTTAGGTGTAGCAGCAGTAGTTTACTGGTCTCTGAAGTTCTATATCTTCGGGGACCACAGTTGCTCTTATATGTGCATTCCGGCCCATGTGATACCAAGAGAGCTCCGGAGCTTCCGGTCTCCTGACAGCCTGCCTATTTTATTAAGAGCTGTAGTAATAGCGCGGTTTAAATAAAATTGAAAGGAAGGGAAGAGTATTATAAAGTTCCTAAAGGGTAAAGAATCGCTTAAAATAATAAAGAGTTTAAATAGCAGCTTATATTTCGCTTATAATTTTATTAGAAATAGCCGGCAGTTAACTGGCATTTCTATAAGTAGGTGTTTAAAGGTTTTTTAAGGTATAGTAGACTTAATTTAATATTAGGTTAAAGCGATATGTAATAGTCTTTTTGTTTAATTTGCTGCTATAATAAAGGGTATAAATTTAAATCCGCTTTTTATATATAATAGCGACTTGTCTTTGCTTTTCTTTAGGCTTAGCTTGAAGCTTTATATAATATTGGTTAATGGCTTTTTGGTTAATTTCCATTGACTCGAAGGCCTCGATATTATTATCGTTATTGTTATCGTTAAGGCGAAGTCCTTTTAGTTGGTTTCCAGAGGACCCACCAACGGGTATACATTAACGGGTAATAATAACGCGTTATGTTGACCGTATAGACTGTAATTATTGCCTAGCTGGTCTGTGCCTTGCTTGCCTAAGCCTTCCGGCGAAGAGTAATACTCCTCCCTTATCTAGGCGGTTTGGTGTTTGGTTAGCCCCTAGGGTCTGACTCACTGAGCCTCCAAGGCTGACCCAAAGAAAAGCGGCTGTGTTTAGAAACCGACCAACTGAAGAGCGAATTTCTATAGGCGAAAACCCAAGGGTGCCTTGCATATTCAATATCCAGGTCAAAACGGAAACAAGATACCGGTCCGCACAGGAACGGCAGGCTAGATCTGGATTTAAAAGGAGTCGCAACCCCCGAGACTCAGATCTCTCACTACTCTCCAACTTGTCTCCACGCTCCCCATCAAAAGTGCTGCAAAGCCTCGACAACCTCTCATCTGATCCAAGGGACCTCTGGTTACAATACTGCAGCAACCTTTCCAGGACTGCAGAAATACAAAGGACAAAATAGCCCTCCTACGGGCATCCTCTATCCTGGGTCGTTAACTTCGCATCTCGCACCACCGCCTCACCATTCACTCCGTCAGAGCCATCGACCCGGCCTTATTCATCACCAGCAAGATGGCTGTCCCATACACCCCCCAGGATGTTCAGGCTGTCTCTAAGATGATCGGGGGTCTTGAGGCTGCTAGGAAGGACAAGCGGCGAGGTGGATTCTCTGTGAAGAAGACCTCTTTCAAGATCAAGTCCTCTCGGGATGGTATCCATGTAGACTCCTGGAGAATGCAGGACTGGGACTATAAACGCCAGGGACTCCCCACTTACGCTCGCGGTTTGTTCACTACAAAAACGGGGGGAAACAGCCCGGAAATCGCTGTCCGGGGCTACGACAAGTTCTTCAACGTGAACGAGGTCAACGAGACCAACTGGGACAACATCCTTACAAACACCAAGGGGCCTTATGAGTTGACACTGAAAGAGAACGGATGTATCATCTTCATCTCCGGCCTCGAGGATGACACTCTGCTCGTCTGCAGCAAGCACTCGACCGGCGATCGCGATGATGTTGAACTTAGCCATGCCCGTGCTGGTGAAATCCGTCTTGAGAAACAGCTAGCAGCCTTGGGGAAGACAGGAGCCGACCTCGCGAGGGAGCTTTACCAGCGAAATGCCACTGCTGTGGCTGAGCTTTGCGATGATTCCTTTGAGGAACACATCCTGGCTTATGAAGGCGACAAAGCCGGTCTGTACCTTCATGGTATTAATCTCAACCTCCCCGAGTTTGCGACGTATCCGAGCAACTTGGTCCAGGAATTTGCTGAGCAGTGGGGATTTATCAAGACAGACCTCCTTACCATGAATGATGTCAACGAAGTAAAAACCTTCCTGGAGGGTGTGGCAACGACTGGCGCCTACGATGGCCGTGACGTCGAGGGCTTTGTCATCCGTTGCAAGATATCGCAGGACCCTGCAACTAAGCCCTACCAGGACTGGTTCTTCAAGTACAAGTTTGAGGAACCCTATTTGATGTACCGACAGTGGCGAGAGTGTACAAAGGCTCTCATATCCGGCAAACAACCCAGATTCAAGAAACATATCAAAATCACGGAAGAGTATCTTCTCTATGCCCGAAAGCGATTGGCAGCTGATCCACAGCTGGGAAAACTCTACAGCCAGAACCATGGTATTATCAAACTGCGTGATGATTTCTTAGCATTCAAGAACATCAAAGGGTCGGACGCTGCCAACCTGGGAGAACTGGATCGCGTTATCATGCCCAAGGTTACAAAGGATGTGATTCTGAGCCCCATAGCCACCATTGGATGCGGCAAGACCACGCTTGCCCTGGCTCTGACGTATCTTTTTGGATGGGGCCACATTCAGAATGACAATATCTCGGGCAAGGCCCGTCCCCCACGATTTGTCAAGGCTCTCCTTGACCAGCTCAAGGAAAACACAGTCGTCTTTGCGGACCGGAACAATACTCAACGGCATGAGAGAAAACAGCTGATAGGCGATGTGAAGACGCAAAATTCCAATGTCAGGCTTGTCTGCTTGAATTTCCGCCACGACGAGGAATCAATAGAAGAGATCCGGCGCATCACTCAGGACAGAGTGATACAACGCGGAGATAATCATCAGACGATTTATGCGGCGTCGTACCAAGATAAATTCATTGGTGTCATGGAGGGCTTCATCAGCAGATTTGAGGAGTGCAACACCGGCGCTTTCCCCGATGATGGCTTCGATTTGGTGATAGATCTCGACCCCACAGCCGGTAGTCGAGAGAATCTCGAAACGCTCGTCAATGCGTTGCACCTGTCCATCCCCAACCTCGTAAAAGAGGTTCCAAGCCCTGAACAGCTGGATGCGGCTATCGATTTCGCCCTAAATTACAAACCCGACTTCAGGCACAACATTCCAGATCGAGGAGGCAAGAGCAAGGCGCAGCAGTCACAACAGAAGCAGGCTTCCCAGAAGAAGAGATCGTTGGAGTACATGTCAATCGAAGTACCAACCAACAGCATTGACAACATTCTGGAGAAGGCATTCAAGGGGGTAGATTCTGAGACGTCGCGTTTCTTCATGCAGCTGAAGCAAACAAGAAGGATTCAGAACAAATTCCATGTCACCCTGATGCATAAGGCCACTGCAAAGGAGCACCCGGATTTGTGGAAGCGATATACGGAATTACATGAAGCGGCCGGAGGCGGTGATGCAAAGCTCGGCGAATGCGACTTGATGCTCGAGCGGGTAAGTCACAATAACGGCACTTTTTACGGAGTGGTTGGTTGATGTGTTGTTGCTAACTCTCTTGGCTAGGTTGTCTTTGATGACCGTATCATGGCCATTGTCGTCCGCATCGTTGATCCGGAGAGCAAATGGGAATGCGTAAACCGTGTCGCCCATATTACGGTAGGAACCCGAGACCTCAGCGTGAAACCGAAGGAGAGCAATGACCTCCTTGAAAAGTGGATCGAGGTTGGCACCGGGGGCGAGGGAAACAAGATTAAGGAAGTGGTGTTTACCGAGAAGCCCACGATCCAAGGGGCTGTTATTAAGGGGGTGTTGTCGCGGTAGGAACCGACAAGCCCCAAGCCTCGAAGACGATTCCATGGGGATAGATATGTACCGAACTATGCGAGGTAGATCAGGCGTATGAGAGGAGAGATGGTAGGCCTCTGTATTCTCACTTTTACAGGGAATTAGTGTAGGACATAGCATGAGCCATGCAGAAAAAACCCAACTCCTCGGAGTTATTTGCTCATCTGATAAAAGCCATGGGGAGTGGTATCTTGGTACTATTTCAATTGCAACTTGGGTCCTCCCAGAACAGGGGAGACCTCAGGGAAAGGGGTATAAGATCAACACGGACATATTAGGAGCCAACAGAGAAATAATTACAGGAATTAAGCCGTCCATGAGGGAAAGGTTCATCCAACACCTACTCGTCATCCAAGATCCTACTCGCTATCCTGCCAAAGAATGGTACTTCGAACCTGTGAATACAATGTCAATACTTGTGTCTTATACCGTGAATAGGGGCTGAGATGTAAGGAGATTGGTTTACCTGTCCAGGATCTCGGCGTCTTGATAGGCTTTCAGTGTAAGGAAGCCGATTAAGACGATGTCGCCGAGGAAGAAGAGCCAGCTTAGGAAGGAAGACCAGGAGAAGATGAGGTGGAAGACCATGATGGCTGTGAAGAGGAGGGCAGATTGCCAGGCGTGGAATCTACCATACTGTTAGCCCAAGGATCATCATCCCTTCGGGGCAGATAAGCTTACCTGACATAGTCGCTGTTCTTCTCCAGGATCAAGAGAACTACGGCGCCAAGCGGCGGAAACGCCAAATACGCCAGACAAGCCTCATAATCCAACCTCAACCCCAGACTCGTATCGAACTCGCTCACTTCGGCCTCGGGATATGCGCCCGGCATGGGCGAGCTGCCGCCTCCGCTGCCGAAGCCCCCCCATATACTGCTCGCGGCGCCGAGTACGCCGCCGGTGTTGGCCTGGCCGTCGAGGCCGCCGTTCCATGCGCGCTGAGGCTGAGGGTGCTGCAGGGGAGGCGGGCTGCGTGCGGCGGCGAAGCCTGCGCCTATGGCGGAGGGGGAGAATGGGCGGCGGGCGGCGTCGGTCGAGGCGCGGGGAGAGGTTATGGGGGATCGGGCGTGTTCGGGAGGGGAGGATTGGTAGGGCGCGAAGTCCATGGCGGGCGCTGCGATGTGTAGAGCTTCGTGATGGCGAGGAAGAAGACCTGGGCTTCGGTTTGTGGCGATCGCAAAGGAGAGAGGGATTGCGCGTCGAGCGGAGGTGTAGGAGGGAATAGGCGACGAAGCCTAAAGGGCGAAAGAGGTCCTTAGCTGCCGCGCGAATTTGAGCAGTGAGGATGAGGATGAGGATGAGGAGAAGAGCTTTTTTTCTTCTTCGGGTGAGATGGATGAAGGAGGTGAAGCTATTGGGAGGAATCACCTGAGCTATTGCTGTTTGGGGGTTGTTGGAGTGGTGGTGGTGTTGCTACTGGAGCTGCTATGTAAGCTTGAAGGGTGACTGACGTATCAACTGCCCTTTGTAGCAAGCGTCTAAAGATTGGGCACACTCTCCCTTTATCAGTTGGGAGACGCTTCAGATCGCATTAACACTGCAATTTATGATTGATGCTTCAGGACTACCTACGCTTTTTATACGAGAGATCGAGGCTAGCTGCGTGTTCCTCGAGCAGCGTAGAGCTATCACCACCAGTGTAATGCTGAGAAAAGGAAAGCCATGCTTGAGAAGTAGGGTGTGCCAGCACTTGTAACAGCTGTCGTAAAGCATCCATATTCTTCATCTTCAAATATATATCGTCGAGAACACTCGCTCGGCTTGAGCAGGTTAGTCATGTCCGTCGGGTACACCTACAGGACGATGCTGCGCCAATAATGCACGCCTTTCTCTATGAATACATGCCCAATAGTATACACGCTGAAACACTTTTGCAGCACCCATTCACTCGCTGCTTTTCGTCCTCACTCATCATACAGGCATCTAGGCAGACGTCTCAGCCTTCGCCTCCTCCTCTAATTGCCCTTTTCTTCCCTCCAGAGCGAGCCACAGACTCCGGCTGCCGCCTTCCAGCGTAGACGTAATGCCGAGGCCAGCGCCCTGGAGAACAGCGACGAGCTGTGCGCGGAGGCCGTCAATGCCACCCTCAATACCACCGACCCAGTTGACACCAGTCTGGTCAAACACCTTGCCCTCGATACGTCCTCCTACCAACAACAGTTTGGCCAGCCCGTTCTGGCAGAGAGGGTCGTAGTATCCAGGGCTCTTCTTCCGCGTTGGTGCGGGGAATTTGCCTGGGACGGGTGATAGAACACTCAAAGCCGCAGCCAAGTGCGCCGGTGAGACGGCTGGCATGACGAGGGCAGCTAGAGGTCCGACCATGAGCGGCTGGATCTGCGCGAATGCAGATTCGGGTGGGATTTCGCTATCCTTGATTTGCTGATAGGCAGTCTCCGAAAGATCGTGGATGAGGGGTCCTCGGACTGTCCGCGGCGTGGAGTTCAGGGCAGCAGCAGTCTCGGGGTTGTAGAATTCCACAATCTTCAATGCCACCTTGAGCATGTTCGTTCTCACCACCTGCACCTGCACCCTTGACCTGAGATCGATAGGCTCGACGCCTGGGATAGGGGTTGGTGGCGGGACGGCTTCCACGGCCTTTTTCAACTCTCTTCTTACGGCTGCCCATTCCACTGCTGTGAGGTTGCTGTGTTGGAAGAATAGAATCAGAGGGGTTGTGCGCAAGAGCGAGGTATACGTCCGGATCAACTGGCTTTTCCTCGTATCGATCGGTCGCGCACTGGGAGGTTTCGTCGCTGGGGCATGTTCTGCTGGAGATGGAATGGCTGCAGTCGCAGACAGTCCATATTGCACCTCTGATGTCGAGAAACTATGCGCACCGAGAACCAATGCTCCTCGGCGGCTGGCAACTTCCAGGCTTAACCATTGTAGGCAGGGCCTCGCCGCCCGACTTATTATCCGCGTCATGCTACTTAGTACATTAGTATCCTGGAATTGGCTGCGCAATGGCTGTAACGAGACCTACGTATCGTGATGCCGACAAGCTATTCGGCCGTGGAATACAAAAAGCATCTCCAAACTTTCCTACTAAGCCTTGAAGCCCCAATTGTTGATGGTTCGGATCAACTGCCTGCCGTTCCGACACAATGACATGGCCACTAAATGTACTCTGAGGTACCGAGGGGTTATACTCTGTATGTTGACTGGCCACTAAACCCCTACCGCTACCTGTGGATACTTTAGCCGCCAGTTACCAGGCACCCAGAGTGATTGCGCGCGACACCTCAACGGCTTGGTGCCCTGCAGCTTCAACCTCTCGTAAACTGGCAGAGAACAGCTTCCGGATACACCTTTACAAAGCAAAGCAACCTGCCCGCTCGTTGTGGGTCTATTCGTTTATTAATCCCATTCAATCCCCTGACGATTCCTCGATCATCCGTCACCGTTTCTCTCCATCTGTACAAGTCTTGCACCTTCAGCTTTCAACACCATGTCGACCCTTGAGGAGCTCGAAGACCTCGATCGCCAGGAGAGAGAGAACAAGAGGGAGAACAACAAGAAGGCACAAGATGGCGATGCGGACATGCAGGATGCCGAGGAGGAGAGGGACGAAATCCTCGATGACGAAATCCTCAGTCTCAGCACATTGGACATCCAAACACGGAAGCGGTTGCTCGAGAACGACTCCCGAATCATGAAGAGCGAGCTGTCACGGTTAACGCACGAGAAGGCGGCGATGGGCGAGAAGATCAAGGAGAACATGGACAAGATTGCTAACAACAGGCAAGCCCTCCAAAGCTCCTCGTCCACCTCCCTCAGACTATTAACATGATTGCTCAGACAACTCCCTTACCTGGTTGGAAACGTCGTTGAGCTACTGGATCTGGACCCGACAGCAGAATCATCTGAGGAAGGTGCCAACATCGATCTTGACGCTACGCGAGTGGGCAAGTCAGCCGTCATCAAGACCTCCACACGGCAAACTATCTTTTTGCCGTTGATTGGTCTTGTTGATTCTGACACGCTGAAGCCCGGTGATCTGATCGGTGTAAACAAGGATTCCTATCTCGTCCTGGATACTCTACCCGCCGAATACGATAGCCGCGTCAAGGCCATGGAGGTGGATGAGAAGCCAACAGAACAATATTCCGACGTTGGTGGTTTGGACAAGCAGATTGAGGAACTCGTTGAGGCCATTGTATGGCCGATGAAGGAGGCTGACCGATTCAAGAAGATTGGCATCAAGGCGCCAAAGGGTGCTCTGATGTACGGCCCCCCCGGTACTGGCAAGACTCTGATGGCGAGAGCCTGTGCGGCACAGACAGAAGCGACATTCCTGAAGCTCGCCGGACCCCAGCTAGTACAGATGTTCATCGGTGACGGTGCTAAGCTGGTCCGAGACTGCTTTGCGCTGGCCAAGGAGAAGGCACCGGCCATTATTTTCATTGACGAATTGGATGCCGTCGGTACCAAGCGTTTCGACAGCGAGAAGAGTGGTGATCGTGAAGTACAACGAACCATGTTGGAGCTCCTGAACCAGCTTGACGGTTTTGCATCCGACGATCGAATCAAGGTCTTGGCCGCCACCAACCGAGTTGACGTCCTTGATCCGGCGCTGCTTCGTTCCGGTCGTCTGGACCGAAAGATCGAGTTTCCCTTGCCCAATGAGGAAGCACGAAGCCAGATTCTCAAGATTCACTCTCGCAAGATGAAGGTCGACCCTGGAGTCAACTGGGGCGAATTGGCTAGAAGCACAGATGAGTTTGGTGGTGCAATGTTGAAGGCGGTTTGTGTGGAAGCAGGCATGATTGCCCTGCGGTCAGGGAAGAACCAGATTGGCCACGAGCACTACGTGGACGCCATTGCCGAGGTGCAGGCCAAGAAGAAAGACGTGAGTGGTGGGATGCACACCCTCAGATGTATGCTTGATGCTAACTGTTTTGCTCGCAGACTGTCAACTTTTACGCGTAATCTGTACCTGTGCTTGGGCGGAGGGTCATGCAATAGGGTTTCCTGGCCCAGGGCTGGCGTACGAAATTGGCGGGCATTGGCATAGAGGAAAAGTCAACCCTAGGAGATGAATGTAATCATATTCCTGGCAAAGGTGTGCTAGCTCACTAGATTAGAGACAAGGCCTCTTTTGCAAGCGAGGAAATTGTATGAATTGGTTGATACGTGCTCTGGTTCTGTTGTGAGGCTATACATGAACACTTTTACACCCACTGTCCCAACCACATTCCCACGCATACAGACTTACCCCGTACTTGATTCAACTTGAGACAATAGCATAATACAATGCACACATGAAAAAGACAGCCATGCCTTTCCAATAGTAAGAAGTAATGGCAATTTAATCGAACTTGTCGTTGAGAGTGTAGGGTAGGACACTCTAATCTGACCTAAGTGGCGTTCCGGAACGTTTTGTCCAGAAGCTTTCGCTTCCCCACATTTGCGACGGATGTAACTACGTCATCGTGGCAGAAGCTCTCCGTCCACACACGCCATCTCGAACGTCTTACTGGATAAGCATGTTTTTCTCTCCACCGATCCCGCACAGGTTTTGGGTCCGATCATCATATGAATTGGTGACGATCAAGGAAACCAAAAAGCTTAGTTTAGTGGAAATGTACCGGGGCTTGTTGTGTACCTGCTCACATGCAACGACAGGGCTGTGTTTGTATGGTCTTGGGGTACCGGTACCCGATATCTTGCGTCTGAGTTGAAGGGTATGGTGCTCTGGGAAGTGACGTGATGGATGTGCTCACTTGATCCGGAATTAGGGAAACTTTCCAGTGTCTCCGTTTTATCGTCGTCATCCGCTTCACCTCAGCTCAGGTGTTTGTCCATCATCCCAGACTTTATAAGTGTATCCCATCCTGGCGATAACACAGTAATCAGCCAAGACAGATTCCCTGAACTATCTCTAATAATCTTCAAAAAATACCCATCTCTCATCGATCTCGTCTTGACGTATCATCATGTGGCCCCTCGGCATTGTTCTGACCGCAGGGCTCGCCATCTCTGGCGTTGCTGCCAGTAGCTGGTTCCCCGGCACCAAAGCTGGTTCGTCTCATCATCTCCCCCAATAACATATTCTTTCGTTTGCTAACTCTGGCAACGCAGTCTACAATAAGTGGCATGAGACGGAACTTGAGCGCTGGCTCTCGGACCAGGGCATCCCCTATCCCTCTCCGGCCGACCGCAAGGACTTGGAAGCCCTGGTGGAAAAGAGCTGGAATGATAACATCCTCGAGCCTTACAAGAGCTGGGATACGTCCCAGTTGAGTGCTTATCTGCAGGCGAGAGGCAAAGATACCAAAGAAGAGGCCGAAAACACTAAAGACAGCCTGCTCTCCCAGGTCAAGGCCAACTGGTATGAGACAGAGGAGAATGCGAACCAGGCCTGGGTCAACGTTAAGGATTGGATTCTTGACACTTGGACTGAATCGCAGCTCAAGGCCTTTTGTGATAAGAATGACATCCCGGGTAAGTCTACCACTCATGTTACGAGGCAAACTCCTGTGAGTGATGCTAACACGCCTTTACTCTCTAGTCCCTCAACCCCGTCATCGTGATACACTACTCCAAAAAGCTCGTCAGAACTACGAGGCCATCGCCAAAAAGACTGGAGAGACCATCGCATACCCCGGCAACTGGCTCTACGCTACTTGGACTGAGTCTGACCTCAAGGAGTGGCTCGATACCAACGGCTTCCCTGCCCCCCAACCCTCCTCCCGAGACAAACTGATTGCATCCGTTCGCCGCAACTCTCGTCTCGCCTATCTGAGGGCCCAGCAACAAGCCGCCAGCACCACTGACAGCGCAAGGTCGGCCTACGCCTCCCTGACTGACATGATTATCGACGCCTGGAGCGAGTCTCAGCTCAAAGAGTTTTGCGATAAGAACAGCATCCCTGTTCCCCAAGGAACCAAAGTCAATGAGCTTCGTGCTCTTGTCCGGAAGCACCGCGCTGAGATTCTGGGAGATACCGCTGGTGCAACTGCTGCCTCGCTCTTTGGCGCTGCGACGTCCAATGTCAAGGACCAGTACGCCAAAGCAACTGATAGTGCTCAGGGTGTTTTTGACCATGCTATAAACACATGGTCTGAGAGTCGACTCAAGGCCTACCTCGATGCCCGCGGCGTCCCCGTTCCTCAGGGCAGCAACGCCGACCAGCTTCGAGCTCTTGTCCGTAAACACTCTCACAAAGCCGCTACGGGATGGCAGGCTTGGAACTTTGACGACTTCAGCTACGACAACCTCAAGACTTACCTCCTCAAAAACGGTAATTCAGCTGCCAAGGCCGCCGCTAAGAAGAAGGATGCCACTCGCGAGGACCTCGTCAGCGCAGCGCAATCGGCATACTCGTCTGCCTCTTCCGCCGGGGGCGTGCAATACGCCTCCGCAACGAGCTACCTCGCATCTGTGACCGCAGCAGCGAAGCTCAACGTTTTCGAGGCATGGTCCGAGAGCGAGCTGAAGGCGTACCTCGACAGCTACGGCGTGCCGGTCCCGCAGGGATCCAAGATTGACGAGCTCAAGGCCGAAGCTCGTAAGCAGGCTACCTACTTCAAGTACGGATCGTCGTCGCCTGCTGAGACTGTCTTTGCGAAGCTGGGAGGATCTGCAAAGGAGAGCTGGAGGTGGATTGTGGGCCAGCTTAGCTTGGGTAGTGAGGCGGCGAAGAAGAAGGCCGCTGAGGCAGAGGCGCTGGCTAAGGAGAAGGCTGAAAAGAATAGGGCCGAGTTGTAAACACCTCGATGAGGTACTATCAGGCTTCGTGATCTGGCTATTGTATGGATGACGAGGAGAGGCAAGGATGGAGGAATGATCAAGGGGACCAGGGAGGTAGGCTTTGCCTAGTGTATGATAACGGTAAGTACATTTGCTGCTTTTGATTTGATGACTATCCTTCTGTCTGGGAAAGGGGATCAAAAGGGGGAATTATGGTGGTTGGCTGCGGACATTGTATGTTAGCCCTTTACTGTTAAATGCTTGTTGCTCCTATACCTCAATAGTGTCGATCCTTTCTCCTCAATATTGAAACCTGACGCTCTTTGCCTGACTCTATCTATGGTAACGTAGGCAATCACATCACGATCTATAAAGGCACATAAAGGAAGCAGGTATATATGTCTTGATTTCATGCTCTTAACCCTATCTTTTAATCCTATCCCACAGGCACCACCTTTTCAACACCCACGAGTGCGACTACCTATACAAATATTAAGCCGTGGTCTCAGCTGTGAGTATTGAGAGCCTTTGGCCGACACGGAGCATCATCGTGGGAATGAAAGGCACTAGATAAAAATATACGCCTCTTTACTGCGTTGCGAGGGCCACGCTGTAAAAGGGCATGGCTGACCATCATGTTCGACTTTCCGCTGCATCGTCCAACTCTTAAGCCCACAGCCTGCAAGTCATGTCAGCTCCAGCGCTGATGCACCACGGGTGCTTGGGATGCCAGTCAACGTCCATGACACCGAGCTTCTTGTCCACCTTGTGTCCCCTGAGCATCTTAACAGGAACGATCGTCGCGTTCTCCATCAGGTCGCTCACCACCTTGCCGTGGAAAATCTGCAGTGATCCGTCATCACTGGCGTCGGCAAACAAGGGCAACGACTTGTGGAACCTGACCGCACGGATGGCCTCGGGGTGGAATCTCATTGTCTTGTACGGCCTGTTTGACAAGTCCAGGTCGTGCCAGAGCAACCTACGATCGTAGGAGCCGACGATGAGGTTGTCACCTCCGGGGTGGACATCCATGGAGGAGATCCAGCGGGCACCGGGTTGGATAACCTTGACAAGCTCCTGTCTTTGCAAATCGTAGCAACGGATCATGCGCTGCGTGGCGACAAAGAAGTACGGCCTTGAAGGGTGGAATTGCGCCGTCTGCGCGAGGCCGGGGAGTTTTCGGAAGGGAACTTGACTGAGGTGCTTGGAGAGTGTGTGGATGATGACGGAGCTACGCTGTCCGGTGGGCGAGACGGTGCAGACGAAGTCGCCGCGTCGATGCCAGTTGATGGTCTTGATGGTGGCCCTCACTGTGAGCTTAAGCAACACGCCCTTGGATACAAGCTCTGAGCGAGGTCTTGACCACTTGGCGGGAGGTTCTTTCTTGACACCGTCAGCGGCAACTGATGAATTGCCGTTGGCTGCATAACCGAATCCAGCGTCTACAGCGTCACGGCTGGCCTGATCGACTGCATCATTGATCAACGGCGGAGCAATGAAGAACAACTCCTCGCCAGCAGCAGCGGCAAGGATGAAAGTGTCTTTGCTAGGCCGCCACCTAACGAAGTTGACAGGTTCTGGCTCATCCCAGGAGCTGAGCTGGGCGCTCCATTCCTGGTGTCCATTGAGTGCCCACACGCGCACGGTGCCGTCGTCACTTCCGGAAGCAATCCACTCTCCGTCAGGGCTGAAAGCAACTGTGCGCACACGGCTTGTGTGACCCCTGAAGATGGTCTGACACACGGTAGGGAATGGCCGGAGTTCTTCAGGGCGGGGGAGCTTCGGTAGCAGGGAGTTGGGGTCGATGTTGAGTCTGTTCTTGCGGACTCGAGGGGCCAGGTAGAGATCGAGACACCGCTCGAATCTCTCCTTGACGAACTCGCCGTAGGCAGGGACCTTGCGTAGGGCATCGAATTTGCTAGGAAGGTATTCCTTCTCTCGATCTTCTGCATCTGCCTTCTCCCATGCCTCCTTCTCCTCTGTGCTGGGTAGGTATTCAGGAGGAGGGTTGTAGCTGAGATCGTAGCCCGGTGGTGCCAGTTTCGGCGCAGGAATGTTCATGATATGTCTGTCTTGAGGCTCTTCATTGGCCCAAATGTCGTAGTACTTCTCCTCCTCCTCGGCCTCTTCCACTGGTGGCTTGTAGGGCAAGATCTTTCCTTCTCTGATCGCTCGGACCAACTTGGCCACCCGCTTTGCTTCGTGTTTTGATGGGACGAATCGTCGTTTGGGTTCTGGTGCGGCACTCAGAGGCATCTTCTCCTCGATGCTGGTGAAGTAAGGAACCAGATCCTATTTGACTGTTAGTATCTCGGCATTGATGCGCAAAGGCACGAGGAAGTTAACATACTGGGTACGGATCATAGTCGTCTGCAGGCACTTCGTTCATCTGCAGTTTCCGCAGAAGTTCCAATTCCTCCTGGCTCAGATTCAGAGGCTTGCCTGTCTCCGGATCGGTCAAGCCAGTCCAGCCCTTGGGGAGCTCAATGCTGTCGAGAAGCGCATCCAAGGCCTCGCCGGTGGCTGGTCGCATGATTTTCTTGCCATTGATGTCGTATCCGATGTGTGGGTACGAGTCGTAGAACGACAGAGGAATGTTGCCAATTGTGTTGGCCTGCCCCTGGGCATCTGAGTCGTCGCTGTCGTAAACCGGATCTATCTCGTCGTACTCATAGCGCACTCCCCCATTGGCGTCCTTGACGACCCTGTAGTTGGGCTTGTCTGCGTCCGATTCTGCGTCCTCCCCATGCTTACCATTGGCGCTTAGCTGGACATCCTCATCGCCGTCCTCCTCATCATTGCTTAGTGCATCCGACTCATCGCCCTCGTCCTCGTCAAGATCGGGCTCTTCGCCATCGGACTCAGAGTCTTCAACATCGCTGTCGTCTTCGCTCTGCGACAAGACACCGTCCAACTCAGCACCACCAAACTCATCGTCAGATTCGACAACCTCGGAGATTTCCTTTCGCTTACGCGAAGGAAGTGTAGGGGCCATTGGATCGAAATTTATAGCCGCAGCGGTGGGAAAAGGTGAATAATTTCAACAATCCCCAAGCGTGATGAAGCGGCTAGTTGCGATCCTGGTGGTGTAAGTTTTTTTTTCCCAGTGCACGATAAGGATAAGAAGCTCCATCGGAGCACGGAATTAATCCATAGCGGGAAACCCGGTTCCCCACTCAGCGGAAATATTCCCGCAACTTGAACTACCCCAGGTTTGTTTGCACACTTCTGCTTTTACCATCATCTACTTATTACCATTGAAGATCGGCTGATTAGCTAAAGCATACGACTCTGATATGGCTGTATTTTCTAGGTAATTATACTACTGGGTTCAGGGATTTTAGCTGAAAAATCACCCCTAACAGCCATGGCCGGAAGCCAAAAACCAAACGTCCTGTGGGTTTCTCTCAACCACAAGGAGTGCCTCGATGACTTATTTGAACCTCTTCTCGACAAACTTTGCTCACACGCACACGTCCAGCGTGTTAAGAAAGCCGGTTCAGTTCTGCTTCTGTTGGAAAATGGGCCTGCTGCTGTCCTTCTGACCGATGAATCCATCACATGGGAGGAGAACGCACACGTCTGGAAAGCAGTGCTGGAGTATGTCCGCGGAGGTGGCACGGCGGTTGCCATGGGGAGCTTCTCCAATTTCACCCAGTACGACGCCTTCGAGCCCTTTTTTGCCAAGGCAGGTTTATCTTGGGATGTTGGAGGGTACTGCCGAACAACATATGCTTTGAACCGAAACGCAGTCGGCGACAACCTGGCTGCAAAACTTTCTCAGAGCTATAGTCAAAGAGCGACCGTTCTCAAAAACGTCTCTCCAGCAGACTCTTGGTATATAGAAGAGGAAGAAGAGGAGGATTCGGACTCTTACTCGGGTGATTCCGCACCAAAAAGTGTACACCCGCAAGACCGGTCACCAGTGACATTCGCACGTGTTAGAAATGGAAAGCTTGGCTATGTTGGGGATGTGAATTTTGAAACGGGGTCCAACACTGCTGTCCTCGTAATGTGTGGCATCATCTAGCCAGCCGGCTTCAACAATCCCTGTGCCGATTAGATGCAAAAGTGGGATTGGTAACTAGTCTCAACAGAGTCACCGGCGGCTCAAGGTAACAGGGACGATGAGACTCTGAATGGAAACAGCAAGTCGAAAATGCCAGCATTTCCCCCAAGGCTCGACATAGGTATGCAGCGTGGCATGTTGGCCTGACTCACACGGCGACTGATCAACGAAGTACATGGCACCAATGAAAGCAATGTCAAAGACTTGGCAATGCAACCACTTCCAAGTTCAGCTGCATCAGAGGTACAAGATCATTACCACCTGATGAACCCTGCACTATTCAGCAGTCTATGGTTCATATGCTGAACTATTTACTCCTTGAATATACAATCTTCTTACACAATAGAAATACCCCATCCTGGCATGTAGGTAGACATGTGATTTTAATGAATCGGATTACAAAAGCCTGGGCAAGCCCGACACCGCCCTATTCACGGCTATCCAAGATAATACAGTCCATAGATAAACATATGCTTATCAACATGGTTGTAATTAGGCATATTGAATTAAATGTGGATATTTTCCCGGAATCAAAAGGAAGTATACATTTGGCTGAATTCAAACGCGCGCGTAGGTATAGTAGGTATCCTCCATAACTCATTAAAAATCAACAAAATCCCCAAGCGCCATTCCGACGAAATCAACCCTTCTCCCCATATCATGGGCCAATAGATGATCACAGTGACGCCACTACATAGCTAGTTAGATAGAGTTGACAAAATACATAGGGTTATGAATCTGTGAAAGCAAAACTTACTACATCGGGCCTCCCAGGATCGATTGGGGTCGGCCAGTTTCCTGGCTTCACTCCATGTCATCTTGGCTGGCTTGGACTTCTTCGTAGTGGCTGCAGGGAAAACTCGTGTAAGCAAGGTTGACCAATAAGACTATACGAAGCCTATCAATAGCATTCTATAAGGTGGGCAGCTTACCGATTTCCTTGTCCTCTTTGGTCGGGTGATCTGCTGCCTGACCGACAAGAGTGACTTCGGAGCGCGCTGCCTCAGCGTTGTAAGGCTTTGAAGCCTTCTTTAATGTTGAGAAGAACCGCATCATGATTTTTTTTTTTGCCGAGTTGGGTGTTTTTCGAATGGGAGTCCGAGTATTGCCCAAGTCTTGTTGAATTGGTGATATTGTAGTTCAAGTGTAAACACCGAGGACAGTTCTTCTTGAATGGCAAAGATAGAGGAAACAATCATCAGATCTTAGGGGAAGCCATGCTGGGTATATATAGATATCTGGATAAAATAGAGAGTTAGCACAAGACATCACTAGCACGGAGTAGTATAGTGAGTCAACGCCGAATGTGGGTGGTTTCGGACTAGGTGATCTCGGTTTGACATGCCGTCGGCCTTAACGCACATGGCACATATGTATGTACTATTTTTGTAATCAAATCAGGATTCCCAACCCGGTTTCTTCTGCCCGGCAGGATTGAGGCTTGTTCACCACCTCGTTTGCCTCGTTTTAGCCGTGAATAGGAGGAAATCAATAGCGTGAAGCCGAAGTAATTGGTTGGATGCCAGCTACAAGGCCCACTTGAAACGCCCAACATAGACAGAGTATTTACCATACTTGGGTAATAATAGTAAGTGCTCCGTAGCGCTGTGGTAATAATAAGCCATCTTACAAATCAAAGCCGGGATATATAATCCGAAGCCGAAGCCGAGTCTCTCTACCTTTTGACTTAAGCTTAAGCCGAGCATGTCGGCATGTCAGCACGTCGGTCATTCTTCTTCACAGCTCGGTTCGAAAATTCCGAACCCTATCTACGGATTACTTTCGTTTCCGAGGCGATATTGCGTGCAAATTATACGTGATTAGATCAATGCAAGCTATGGCCGCGTCTTCAGCCCGTGTGCCGTTTCTACTCCGGAGGCCGAACGGTCGACCTCAGGCGTGCGATCCGTGCCGAATCCGAAAGGTTGCGTGCGACCACGGCCAACCAGTCTGCAGGCGCTGCATTAAGAGAAATCAGGAGAACGAATGCGTCTATATAATTGCTAACACCCGCAAGCCAATCGCTGGAAGGTCGTTGTTGCGACGTCTTGACTCATCCAACTTGACCGAGGAGAGTCCGTCTGCTCCGGGTCCGGCACTAACATCCTCCCGATATGACCCTCCACTACAGATAGGGCCCTCCGGGGGGTTAGTTCATATAGAGTCATCAATAGCATCAACCCGCGTTTCTCCCTTTGCACGGTCGGTGGATCGAGCCGAGATCGGTCCGCCTATTACTCAAGATGCTATATCTTCTAGGGTGAGCCCGGCGGTACAATTATCATCGGATCGGGCGTCGACCCCGGTAGACCCTGTATCTGGCTATCTCGGCTTCACTAGCCACTCCTCGATCTTTGAAGAGACGAAAAGCAGTCTCTCGCTTTTACAAGGGTTCCAAGCCTGGCTACCCCAACCAACACACGGCAGACAAAAACAGTGGATGGACGAACTCCCCGATAAACTCCTACGCTCGCCAACACGGGAAATTTGCCTGGTCATACTTCGTGGCGTACCTGCACCAAACATAGCTGGTATCAAACACTGCAAATCCCCACGACATCTTGATGGCTGGATACGAGAGGCTGGCCGGCGGGTCCTTTCAACCCTACATGAGAGGTTTGGAGACTACTTGGGTAATTGCCGTGTTGACTCGCAACTCCTGGAGATAGCGAGCTTCTTGAGTCGCAACACGACCAAGCCATTCCTGGAGAATGACCCCAATCCGGACAGGTGGATCGGCCAGTTTACAGGAGACAACTTGAGATGGGAGTCCATCGGATTTCTCTTCGTTTTCCCCGATCTCTGCTACAACGAAAACGCTGGCTTGGACAGTAGCAGGTTTAAGAAAGAATGGCCTGAAGTCTCTCGGCTTTGTCTTGGCCTTTGTATAGACTTGACCTGGCGATTCTCATCTGCGAATACTTTACTGGCCCAACTCGCCTCCAGGCAGACTATCTTGGAATCACTACATGCAGGCGACGCCAGTAAGTAACTTCGCCTACCCATTGATCTCATATAATGTAGATACTGGATCGGATATTTGGGCAGGTGTCAGTTAGGTTGAGGCTAATGGCTAAAACAGGCCTCTCGTCCTGGAGGACCGGAGCAGAAGCAGTAGCCTTGGCGACATTCTTAGGCATGCATACGGAGTCAAACCCACCATCATATCAGCCAACATTGGCGTCTGAATCCCGGCGGATGCTCTTTGCCCGAATTTTCATCGTAGACAAGGTAACCGTATTGTTTACTGGACGACCGCCATGCCTTGGACATCGGTATACATCAACACCGCCGCCTCTTGATCTTCGAGATGAGGACTTGATGGCGGACGAAGAAACGATTAGACGGGCTGTAGAATCCCTGGATGAAAGGGGCTGGAATACCAGTGGCGGCTTATACGCGTCTACAATTGCCCGCGCGAGGTTCATGTTTGCACTTATACGGGATGAATTGGTCGAGATTGCACTCGGCAATGAGAAGCAAGTTGTGGTCGAGAACTTACTGTGAGTGTGGCCCATGACGGCCGGTGAACCCCTAATTCCTGAACAAGAGACTGACAACAGTAACTACCTAGGAATCTGAAATTCAGGCAGCTTGAAACCGTCAAGGAATTCCCTCAATCCTTGAGCTACAACCCCGAAGAGCTAGGGAGCCCCGATGTGGACATTGATGCTGTCTATGCTAGACTCTTGGTTCAACTCGAGCATCTGCAGAACCTTTTCCTTGTCGAGCGCCTCCTCTTGAGACGCGGCGAGTTGGACGAGGGCAACCTGTTGGTAACCAGCTTCCAGCTAGTCTCATTGACTCTGCTCTTCTGGATCCACAAGGATCGACTTGTAAACGCGAGAAATAGTTTCGAGTGGCTGGTGAGTATTTCCGAACATGTCTTTCCCAATCTTTATGACTTACCATAGCTCGCCAGGTCATGGCCTATGCGACTCCCGGTGGCGGGATCCTATGCATGGAGTTGCTCAACCCGACCTTCAAGGGCAGCCATCCCAAGAATCCTGAGATAACACGGTCGAGTATCATACGAAAGTTGAGTCTCCTTATTGGGTTTCTTGACTGGATCGACCCTTCCGGACCCAACGGCGACTTGTGTGTGACCTCCAGTGCCATAATCCAACATGTCCTGGATCATGTCCTCAACGCAACCACTGAGGATAATAGCTGGCCACCCCACGCCCTAGACGATATGCAGCTGGACTTTAATTTTGAACTCTTCGACACGTTTGAGTGGCTCCGACCGGGCGGTTAAATTCTTGGAAGGGCGATCATGGATGGTTGCCCGTAAAAAGTTGAGGTTCCCAGGCGGTTTGAGAGCTTAGGCAAAGTTCTCTCTTGCCCCTTATCGTCAAGGTTTACCGAGTTGAAAGTTTCGCTGATAAGTGTTTGTGGCGCCATTAACTTAGACTCAGGGGTGAAGATGCATGTACGACTTGGATGGCCATAGACTTGAGTACCTACGAGGTCATGAAGAAATTATTAGCAATTATAGCAGAATAGCGCAGACAAGGAGGTACCTGCTAGGCACCAAAGTATTTTGCTTTCAAGACTATTATTGCGGAAAAATCTGTTCGTCCATCTGGTTGCCAGCTGTCTGCCGGCTGTTTAAGTTAAAGTTGATCGGGGCGTCAACAACCTACTTACCAGCTGGCGGCAACAAAGAAAACAAAATTTGTTTTGAAAATTTTGTGAATCCCTACTTAACACACCAGACATGCTAGGGCTTTCTTTCAGAACTTTTCCCTCCCACCTACAATTCATCATCCGCCGCACCCACCACCCTCGCTCCACGAACCGATTTACTATCTGTCACATACATCACTGCCGCCATTCCGCTGCACAATGCCTATCCCTAAACTCAGTCATAAGCAACGGTCCAAGCTGCAAGGTCTATTGAAGAAGTTCGAAAAGGGTGAAACCAGACGCCCAGGCCCCATCGATACCAAAAGTTTAGAAGCGTTTCTCTCTAATGCACCTGAACATGTCTACCCCCAAGACCTTGTACCCCTAAATGAGCTCGAGGAACGCCTCGCACATATCAACGACATCCAGTCGTTTATTCGGGGGTCCAACCATTATAATGACGATTGGTGCTTCAAAGCCGTAGAGCTATCCATGCTCATGGTCGTGCCGCTGGATAGGCTGAGACACATTGGCGAAATGATACGAGAAGAGTTTGATGCAAAAGACCTGGTTGAACGTCTTCGCAGAATCAGTGGACTGGTGGACCAGTGTAAGTTCCAGCAAACCTAGAAACCTTACGGAGTAATAACTAACATCAGCAGTTCTTTTTGTTTCAAATATCAAGGAACTGGGGAAAGCTGGAGACAGGCCTCGAGCCAAAGGGGCAATGGCCCAAAGTGAGGTGCAGGGCGGCATGACAGAAAGCAGCCTCAAGCGTAAAGAGAGCGATGCCATAGAGACGTCGTCCAAGAGGAGTAAACGATCAAAGCAGACAGGAGACAAGGGTAGGGTCAAAGATTTCAGCAAGAGTCTTTCAGCTTACTCACACACAGACGCAGATTCCAATGCCACTACGGAACCTCTGAAGAAGGACAAAACCTCGAGAAACAAGGCCCAGAGGGACATTGTGAGTAACTCAACAAAACGAACCTACCCGACTTGAACTGAAAATCTAACCTTCTGCTTGACAGTGTCTTGAACGAGATGAACATGTTTGTATCATCACTGGAACACCATATCCTCAAGTGTGTCATATCGTGCCGTTCAGTTTCAACTCATCAGAGTCAAATTTGGCAAGAACAAGAGAAACGATACGAGCTTGTGCGGTTTGGTACAAGCGCAGCGACTTGGCAGAACTCGAAACGCTCCTAATGCCCAAACTGGGATGCTCGGATCAATCTTGGAACATGCTATCCCTGAGCTCAATGCTTCACACCTGGTGGGGACTTGGACTTTTTGCATTCAAGTGCCTTGGAATTACCGCAGGAGAGCAGAAATGGACAGTCAGGCTCCAATTCCGCTGGATGGTACGATCCAAGGAGAATCCAACGCGGAGAATGGAAGCCGATGATGCCCGTACATTCGTTGGCACCGGCATTGAACCAACGGACAGCAACCTCCGAGTTTTCACCCAGTCGGGGCGGAGAGTCATGTCGGGAGACGTTTTTGAGATCCAGATGGATGAAGAATCGGCTGTCAAGATGAAATGGATGATAGACCTACAATGGTCGCTCATCGTTATTGCCGCGATGTCTGGTGCCGCAGAATCGCCAGAACTATTGGATGATGAGCCAGACGATGGTGGGTTCGGCCAAGCACTTGAGAGTTTGAACCATTGGGACGAAACATACCCCGAAAACCCCAGAACATCGATTGAACGATGGTTGGACCAGTTGCCCGCACATCCCTCTGCTCTGGAACAACTACGCCGCCCCAACATCAATGCCGACGAATTACGAATGCGGCACGGCAATGTACCTCGCCCACCGGGTCCATAGGATGGACGCAAGGGAGAAGGGAAGAAGAAGACCGAGACACGACAGGACGATGAACAGAAGATACGGACCGCCGTCGCCCCGACTACTCTTGCCGCCAATCCCGGCCGTACTCTTCTGTCACCTAAAAAGTCCGAAAATATTCTATTCCGACAATAGAGTATGGAGTATTTTGAGATGTTTCTTCTGAGCTTGTTACATGTAATGCTTTGGTCTCATTGGGATGGATTTTCAGATTCTGTTCTTGAAGAGGGATACCATCAGTGGGTGTTGAATGTTATTGACGTTATTTCTGGCGTGGGGGGGACTTGAAGGAAGATAATCGTAATACTGATTCCTAAGTTGAGCTCTAGTTAGTTTGGTGCGTTTTCTTTGATCAATGGACATTGTACGATGGTTGGCAAAACCTTGCTATAGGGTGCTATGTTTGATGTGATGACTTAACATTCTTGTGATTGATGCGTGAAGTTTACCACATATAAATAATAGATGCGGATCTAGCCGTTCTATTCCTGAATCACTGCCATCCTCGCTCTAACGAACTGATTCATCAACTTTCGTATCACTACCATTCTGATTCTGGCCAACAATGCGTGTCCCTATACTCAGTCGAAAACAACGCTCCAAGTTGCAAGGCCTGCTGAGGAAATTCGAAAATGGTGAGACAAGACGCCTCAGATAGATGGAACGAAAAGACTCGATCAACGTCTTGCGTATGTTCATCACATATACATCTTTATTCGGGGACCTGTCAATAAATTCGTCTCTGATTACTACAAATTACTCTCATCGCTATAGATAGTTCTCATCTAGATAGTATCTAGCTATAACATAACAGTAAAAGCTCCTAATACTCTATTAATTAACCGCCTATTAGGGTATCTACCTTATATGTCTCTTGCGGTCTCTTATTTTGTCGCCCACTTGGTTCCCTTGGCCAATAACATGGTTACTAAATATCTAATATGAATTTGTCGCATAACATAGAAGACCAACTAATTATCTTACATGCAGAGCGTAAGCTTGCATTTTGCTGGATACTGGTCTGATAGAGTTACTATGTTTGGCGTGATTCTTGTGATTGCCCCTGACTACCATGCTGCTCACCCTCGCGTTAAATAATAAACAGGCCATATTACCAGTGGACTGGGGCAGCCTCTCACATACCCATAAAGTTCACAAACCGCAATTTAAAACAAGAGATGCTGATCTAGCCGTTCTACAATCACACCTTATTCTATTGGGTATATGTTGAATACACAAAGCACAATCCTCCCGCTAACGACCTAAGCATTTGGCTGTCGAACCATACATACACTTTCGGCATCGGACGGCCCACCCCATTTTGAAAAATCAACAACGACCTTTTCGACCTCGCGGAAGCCGTGTTTTTCGTACAATGGCAGGCCTTCAGCGCTGGCCTCGAGATACGTCTCAAGGCCCAGTCGGTCAGCCTCTTCGGTCCCCCACCTAAGCAACATGGCACCAGCACCTCGTCGCTGGTGCTCTGGGTCTGTGATGAGAAGCTTAAGGTCTAGAACAGTGGGGGGCAAAGGGGGCACATGGTTAGTCTTGTTGCTCCTCGTCTATAGTAGTGGCTAGGCCGTTCAAGAACACTTACAGAGGTGCGGTTTGCCCTGGAACCTGTCCTGCCATTTCTTCATCATACAACCGAAGAAGAGCTCACATGCCTCCGGATTTGTCCCCGGACCCCACTTCTCGGGCGGAAGGGAAGACTCTCCCTCCCAGATATACCACTTAGCAATGGCGATGGTGCTCTCCCCCCCTTTTGTGGCAAGATCCGTATCAACGACTTTCATCCATCGACTTGCTGGGATGCTATGCAGCTTCTCCACCATGTCAGCGATACGCGAGGCGTCATCCTCCGGGGGGCCAGGGTAGATGACTACAGAGACGGGGTCGGGACCAAAAGCCTTGTTTTCAATAGCGAGAGACCGGGCTGCGTCAGCCTCGGAGGCCGGGATGACTTTCAGGGGCATGGTGAAATGAAGACTCAAGCTTGGACAACATCTAGTTTAGTAGATGGAGAAGATACGAAAGTCGACCTCGAACAAAATGCGAGGCGTTTATAAGAGTCACAGAAGCTTGGCAAGGAGCACGAATAGGGCAAGGTTCGGAGACGGAGGTTAAGGACTCCGCTTTGAAGTCGGCGAGCCCGTTCTGGAAAGTCGGGGGCCAGTCGGAGGTCCGTTGAGGCTGTGCGGTTGAGGAACCGGATTCCCAAATGGACAGTCGGGAACTGTCAAAGTTGACATTATGAACCTCATACTCCGTACACGTGTATACGAACTACACTGTCTTCTCTAGTTTCGGCACCTGTTTGAACACTAGCACATATTAGTACATTCTTACGACGGTCCCAATAGTTTCACCTCGTCTTTACACGCAACGCGCTGGGCCAGATCTCGTGTTGCATGGGCCTCCGGAGATTTCCGCAAGGTCATTGAAACAGAGTTCATAAGTAAGCATGACGTAAACTAAGACCGGCGGCTTACAGCGGCATCGAAAAGGTTTAAAGCTCTCGTATCTAATGGATTGCTGGTGATGCCGGGGAATTTTGAGGCCCACCCTTTGCCTACCTAGGTAGGACGTAAATACCGAGACTGAATAGGTCAGCCAAGCTGCCAGATACCAGCACCTACTATGCATGGATTACTAGTCAACTGCTAGGAGTAGTAGTCGGCTCGCTTGGCCGCCCTGTTTTTGGGCTAAATATCCTTGGAAGATAGATATTACTAGCTGCATGCTAGCACTAGTGTCAGAAGAATTAACCCATGAAAATCGAGCGACTTTTCTCTTTAGCAATGCAAGATTCGTACGCGTATTACTATTCATATTATTCACGGGTCAGGTGACTCCGTTACTAAGGGAACTAACCGTTGGCGCTAGTCCCGATTTGTCAACCCATGGGCGGAATTTTTCTGCATCGTCACTCGGCTTTGCATCGCAGTCGACTTCGTCATTGACAAAGCCCAAACTCTTCTCGTCCTCCTATCGGACCCCCACTGCTTCGTGCTCGCCGCCTCCTTTTGCCCGACATACCGCAGCCATGGATCACGGACGCGATCCCTGTCCCTGGGTCATCCTCAATGACTTTGGTGGCGCCTTTGCCATGGGCGTGAGTCCTCCTCCCCTCCGGCTTCACTCTGCGCATTCCAAGTCCCAACCGCAGGCCTTTGCTGACTCAATGAACCGCCATAGGCCATCGGAGGAACCATCTGGCACGGCATCAAGGGCTTCCGAAACTCCCCCTACGGCGAGCGCCGCATCGGTGCCATCACCGCCGTCAAGATGCGCGCCCCCGTCCTCGGCGGCAACTTCGGTGTCTGGGGCGGCCTCTTCTCGACATTTGACTGCGCCGTCAAGGGCATCCGCAAGAAGGAAGACCCCTACAATGCCATCATTGCTGGCTTCTTCACCGGCGGCTCGCTCGCCTTCCGAGGCGGTGTCAAGGCTGCGCGAAACAACGCCATTGGCTGCGCTGTCCTGCTGGCCGTCATTGAGGGTGTCGGTATTGCTTTCTCCAAGATGATGGCTGGAACTACGAGGCTTGAGCTTCCCCAGCCGCCGCCAAACACCGAGGCTCAGGCTATGTGAATGAATTACCCGGGACGATGATGAATGAATCGCGATATTTTTTTTGACGCCTCTCAACTCTACCTCTTTTTATGTCTTTCCTCTATTCTTGTTCTTGTGTGTTTTTTATGAACGACTTTACCTCTCTCTGTGTTGGCTCTATTCTGAAGGAGAACACGAGATAAAAGAATTACCAACCGCACAAACAAGAACATGGGGACGAAAAAATAAAGCCGACATTTACGGATAATCTACAATCGCATCGCGCTGGCGTTTTCCACGAATTATAGACAGGGAATTCAGGGGCAGGCTGGGTATTGGACTGCGATTTGGGAAGAAGTTGTGGTGAGGAGGAGGACCTGATGCTTGTCGAGGAGCCTGTGGTTGGGGATCACATGTACGAATACAAAAACGCTGACTGGGCGCGAAACAAGTCGTCCGTGTATAGTTGGAAAATAGGCCGAAGAGGCCAGCTCACACTCTAATCCCGGACAAAAACGGAAGAAACGAATTAGAAAAAGATCTTGGTCTGATATCTATCAACTCTTTATGTGCTCAGATTCCGTCCGAAGAACCATTTGACCAGATGCTCATCACAGCGCTCCCATCATTGTCAATCCATGCCCGATACATGCCTCCGCAATTATAGTCCATCAAGATCTCAGATCTAGTGTCGACAATATTTCCCTCCGGGTCCCGCACAATGACGGACTCGATACCAATCATGCCGCCTTCGCCTTCTCCTGTCCGCTTCCACCGGTCTCCCGCGCTCTTTTGCAGCTCACCTCCGGAGCCGGTGACGTGATTCAATGCCTTTGCGCCAGACTCTGGTTTCCATCTTGCCATCGCGGCGACTGTCCGCACGGCATTGATCCTGATGAATGAGTCACCATTACCCGTCCCGGAGACGGCAATGGATCTCGTGGTTGTAAGACCACGGCTTTGCCACTCATTGGCATCAAGAGGAGAATACATCCATGGAGTTGGGAGACAGTCGGCGAACAACCCCTGAAGCGGACCCGTGAAGCTGATCCCCGGCTCAACCCCATTCACAGCATTTGCAAGTCTCTCCCACGCTGTCTTCCTGCTTGTGGGGTCTCCCTCCTCAGCCCACTCCTCGGCCCAGAAGCCAGCTCCCACGACGGGGGTATCGCCAATCCGCCCCGTCAGCTTATTCGTCATGCCACCCGTGCTCGTTGCCGCGCATACCACACCATTCTCATCCAATGCCACCGCTCCGACCGTTCCTTGAGGGAGATACTCCTCCGCGTCCCAAGTCCCCATGCTATGGCCTGCCTTCTCACGCTCCAAGGCTCGGACATGCTCATCCCAGCGCTGCTGTGTGAAGAAGTACCCCGGAGCAACCATCTCAAGACCATACTGCTGCGCTAATTTCTCTGCCGCCACGCCATGGATCTGCGTATGTCCCTGCGCAGATGGCACATCAACATCCACACCCCCCTCGCTTACACTACTACTACTACTACTACTACCCGTAGACGTTGCAAAACCCCTGGGCGCGAGATCTTGCTCCCCGTGCTCAAGCATCATCCGCGCAAGCAAGATGGGGTTGCGAACACGCCGCAGGCCCATGACGCCCACGCCACGCTTTTTAAAGCCCCGGGAGACCATCACGGACGCTTCGAGCTCGTTTATGCCGTCACGGGTGAAGACGGCGCCGTGGCCGCTGTTGAAGAGGGGGTTGTCTTCGAGTTGCAGGACGGCATGGGTGGCGACGTCGAGGGCAGAGGGCCTAGTGTACGCGTAGTCTGACGGTGATTTTTGCGTCTTTGAAATTGGAGTTTGAGTGGAGTTCATGTAGTCGTTTGTATTGGAGACCTGGGTTTTGTTAGAGAGTGATTTTCATAATCGTGGCTTCCAGAGACGTACGATAGATAGGAGGGCATTGCGATAGGCTTGGTACTTCTCTGGAGGATAGTCCTTGCGAATGATATTGCCCGCCCCGCCGTGAATGATCAGGCGAGGCTTGAACTTCACTGCGGAGGTAGGGAGGCTCTGCTTTTCATACTCCATGTTTGATTCGGTATGGTAGGCGGTAGTGACTGAAGCCGTAAGATAGCGATCTAAGCTACCATGTAGAAGTGAAGATACGATATTTCTATATTTCCAGGATTGTGGCTGACTGAGTTTGAGTCTAGATGGAATATGACAGCCGTTCAGGTTCGTGATGAGGGATGAAGCATATACGAAGCATGTACGATGTATCACCAACCCCTGCCACAGACCATGGCTGGGGTTAGGGTTATTCAGCTAAAGGCTTACATGCTCAAGGTTCCATCTCAACAACAACTACAACGATTCAACTGGGTTGTTTTGATAAAACCATTCGATGCGCTCGAGTCAGCAAACTGATGCCCCTTCCCCTCTTTCCAATACATGCAATCAGGCTGAATATTAAGACACTGGACAACTCGTCCCATTCCATAGATGATGCAGCAGCCTCAAACGGGCCAAAAACGAATAATTATTCAAAGAAGCGCAAAATCCCCAAAGGGAATCAAAACTCGCCAGCCGATAGAGGACCCTTCGCACTATTGTTTAGGGCGAAAGGATCTAGAGAACTCCTTCGCTCCGAAAAGCAACCTAGCATCTAAATAAGAATCCGTTGACCTGCTCCCGCTTTTTGCTGAAAATCAAGTGACGCCAATGCTTTGCTGCCTAGATTTTGCTACCCGTTCAGAACCCTTTACCATTGTTCATTCGCTATCCCGTTGCCAGGGTCCTATTTCGAGAGCCTCATGAAACCAAACCCGCAGCAATCTTGATAGCCCTGACGACATCTTTAGGCCGCACACCTGGTGCTCGTCCTAAGCACACTGCCTTTGAGGCCAGTTCTAATATTCGTTAGCTTCTTATCACGAAAACCGGATACTAATATCTCAACTTACCGTCAATTAGCCTCTGCACATCCACTGTTACCTTGGTCTTCGTCCAGGTAGAGGCTGTGGGCCACATCGGGCCAAAGTCCTGAGTATTCATATAGCCAAGTCCACTGTGTGGATCTGATGTGTCAAATACGGCCCCCACATTAATAGCCTGACTACCCAGCGAAGAGGTTCCCATTGTCGATCCTGTGAAGTTGCCTGGTGCAGATGCGTTGGCCGACCACATGTTGCTTTGAGAAATGAAACCACCAAATGAAGATCCGGATACCAAGCCAGGCCCGCCAAACGGACATTGATTGTTTGTTGAAGGCACACTCAAGTTTACCTCATCAGATTCCCCGAGGTCATTCAAGTCAACCTCAGCTTCAACATAGTCGGCGTGCTGCGGGATGTGTATTCCCAATCTACGCAGGAAAAGCTCAACCTCCTCCGAGGTGAAAAACTCGCCCTCAAAGTTTCGGCAAATCAGTCGTATTCGTTGTTCGATCCTGTCGTCCAGTGCTGATTCAGATTGAGAATTAGGGCCGAATGGCGCCGTCATGTTGGGGAAACTTGCAACCTCGGATGATCTGCCCAACGGTAGCAAAGCCTGATTTGAGGCGTCAGAACCGGAGGCACCAAATGTACTCTCCAAGAATACGTATTGGTCGCCCGGCAATGTTGTTATTGGCGCCTTCCAAGTATCCAAGCTTTCGCTAGCTGTTCTCCTAAGTCCTGCGGCCAGCCTGCGGATGACTGATTCGCGCGATTCGAACAGGAGACAAAAACCAAATGCTTCGGCATACCTGACGGTGGGCGGGTTCGGCATCGATGCCATTTTGAGGCCACGCTCGAGGGTTGTCCGCTGCAACCGCCGACTGAAGGTTCGTTCATGAGACGCATATGACCGTGGGGATGGAAGTTTGGGATATGGATTGGGTGTGGGAAGACCAGGATGATGACCCTGTTGCTGCGACTGCGTTGGATCTATGGCGGTAAAAAAGGGGAAACTGGCATTATTAGGAGTTGCTTGCGTGATGACTTCATAAGAAAATGTGTTTCCTTGTTGGGCACTCGGTAAGGACGATGAGAAAGTCGAAGCAGTGTCCAACCCAAAGTCCGCGATAACACTAGTTGATGAGCCATAGCCCACATCGCCGGAGGGGTTGAGACCAGTATTTCGTCGGCTCCCAGGCAATTTCATGGCAGGCTCGTCGCTTTCGGAGGACACAAGCCCATGTCCTGCACCCGCGGTGCTGGCAAGACGTAAAAGCTTGTCGGCAATCGCCCTCAGGCGAGACGAAGTGTGCGGAGGGACCGTATCAAGAATGCCCTGAGCTAGAATAACATCGTAGAACTTTGAGAACTCCTTGCCCATGGTCTCGTTTACTGTTTCCAGCTCCTTGACTTTTTCCTCAAGGGTGGTAATTGCTGTATCTTTGCGGTGCCGGTATGCCCGCTGCGCAAGGCGGATTTGTGTTCGGCGTCGCTGGACGTGAATAGTTAGAAAATAGATCCGCATGCGCATATACAATTCATATACAATGGAAGGACAAGAACGAAGGCCGGAAAATACGACAACCGGGTGCCAAGCATTGTCGTTTACTCACATCAGCGGCAGTCTCATCCTTGGTATCCAGTCGCGGCCGTCCTCTCGATCGCTTCTTCTTCACTTCATCTTCGTCGTCATCGCCGTTCTCTGCACGATCGGACGGAGAGGGACGCTTTCCATTCGATGCGGCACCACGCTTTGGTGGCGATCTGGCGGTTCTATAGGGGGGTTCATCGTCGTACTGCTCAGCATTGAGGATTGCTATCTCGCTCTGGATGGACGGTATCGCCGGGCGGGACACGCCCCTGGACCGCAGACTCATTGTATTAGTAGTAGTGGTCAGTGGTCGGTCGGCAGTTGGTCAGCCTCAGCCCAGCCCTGTTGGCTGCGTGTCGAGCGGGATCCGACTGCTCTAATACCCAACGGCTCGTGGGGTCAAGGCTCAACGTCGGCTCTCAACAGTCGCAACGACAGAAAACGGCGCGAGGCGCGTAGTACTCGTAATAGTGCTCAGTCGGTGGGCTCGTACTGTTAAATGGCTCGGCTCGATTGCACCATAATGGCAGTAACGTAACTAGGTATGCTGTGCGGGCAGCAGCCGAGGTGGGCTTTGTGGAGATGGCCGGCTGTCGGTGATGGTTCCTGGTGTATGCTGTTCTTGATGGGGGATGTGTCAGGTTTCGAGCGTCTGTCGGTTACCTCCGAGATGGATCGCATCCATATCCTCGTCCTGGGAGGGCATGGTGAACAGAACAACGAACGGTTTCCAGACTAACAGGCAGAACACGAGAGACAGGTGGAGTTGGTGCTGACATGCCGCGCCGTTGGTGATAAGCCGACATATTTCGGGGAACGCGGAGGACCACATCTGACTAGGGGGGGGCACTGCCGGATATTTAGCCGATGGAGACTACCGAGTCGTGGAATGCGGAAACCGTCCGCACGGAATCTTCCACAGTTCTTAGTCAGCTCTCATTTAAGGTTGTTTTCTGAGTTCTCAGCCGGACTTGTTGCGCACTCCTTTGTCTGGGGGCGGACTTTTGTCGAGGTTGAGCGCTTGGAAAACTTCATCAGCCCTAACGTTTTCTGGGGTAGTGCAGACAGACCGAGGCAGCGCGTGGGGGCTTCGGTACGTACCGATAAGGCCCCCACCTCACCTGTAGCAGAAGGAGTAGTACTACTACGTAGCTCGGATAATTGATTGTTCGAAGGGCGCAGGGATTGATAGTACATACTATTGACATCTCTCCACGACTCAGATGCCGTCTCGGGAGAACGAATCACCGACATCTTTGGAATCATCGCCTGCCAAGCCAGGATACGGATCCCATATCCTGCGAGCGTGTCCCACCATGGGCGATCGCGGTAGCGGTTGGATCACCGTTGGCCACCGAAATTTGACTATCTTCTCTCTTAGCCCGGCATGGGAAGCTGAGCAGGAGCTCAGGGAGCGCGAAGCCATCGCCGCGTGGGACAACGACGAGCAATGGCCCAGCGTGTAGGTCGCTTGGATGAACGACTGTTACTACACCCATACTATTACCGTGCTGACCATCACGCCCTCCAGTCACAAGCCTCTCTTCAATGGCCCCGAGGCTAGGCGGTTCGACTCCAGGCTTACGTTGCTCGACCATCTAGGGGGTGGCGCATTTGGCCGCGTCGACAAAGTGATGCATGGCTCCGTCTGTCTCGCCCGAAAGCGGATCACTCGACGACGGGGTATCACAATTGACGATCTGCGACAGGAATGGTTGACTATGCGCAAGCTTGACCACCGTCATGTCGTCAAACTCGTGGCAGCTTACATGCCTCGCCCGCACGAGTTGTGTTTGCTCATTTGGCCTGCTGCCGTATGCGACCTCGACACGCTGCTCAACGACCTAGACTTGTTGCGTGTTGGGAAGGGTGATTGTGAAGATATCATGGCAAGACTGGATGCATTGGAACTGAATGACCTAAGCGTAATCAACCCCTCGGTCTCGCAAAACCTGGACTCGCCTGCAAAATGCCCCTTTGAGTTTCTGCGAAGTGTGGTAGGCTGTGTGGCACGTGCAATGTCGCATTGCCACTCCAACAATGTCCGTCACCTTGATATCAAACCGTCCAACATCCTACTCAAGGCCGATCGCGTATACTTGGCAGATTTTGGCATCTCCAAGGACGTGAGCGGCCAGGACCAGACTACCGTTGATGGAAATCCTGGAACCGAGAAATGGCGAGCGCCGGAGCTGTATGGCGAACATGGCTCCAGCATGCAACTCTCGGATATTTATTCCCTCGGACTAGTCTATCTCAATATTGCCACAGTTCTATATAACGTGAGGTTGTGTGAATTCGACGACGCCCTCGCTTATTCACCTGAGCTTGCTCGGTCCGAAAAGCTTGCAATTCGGGAGGAGAAGCTCAAGGATCTTCTTGAAAAATTGACAACTCACGCCCTTGTGACCCCACCTTTCATGTTCACGTACGAAGGTCAGGAAACAGTAAGGCCTCGGCCTCTGGTCAATCTTGTTTCCCGAATGATTTCGTCCACACCGCGGAATCGACTGCCCGCGGAGAAGGTCGACGAGAAACCATGCATGTTAGGAGGAATCCATCAAATATACCATGCTGGGTGCTGTAAACGCCCCATATCATGGGTCGAAGGCAAATGGGACAAGAAGTTTAGTTCTCTTGCCAGTCTGAAGACTGAAAACGAGGACCTGAAAAGGAAAATCAATGAGTTAAAAGGAAGAGATGAAACTTATGAGAAGCGATTGGAGAATGCCAGGAAAGCACACGAACATGACGTTTCAAGACTGCAAGCCTTATTAAAAGATGCGGAAGAAAGATGCCGCATGTTGGAGCAAGCCCAGGCCGGCCGCAAGAAGAACCACGGTCGCGAACAGCATTCCCGTCACAACAGTTCGGCTTCAATACAATACAATGCTGCTATCCCATTGGCCGGAATTGGTCTTGGTTTGACCAAGTCACAAACAACGCCGACATCGATCCCGAAACGGCCCACCATGGGACCTCTGCAACACGCATCTCCTCGTATCTCCTCGGCCAAACTTTACACTCCAGGGCCATCCCGTTCAGTCGATACAATTGCCCGACAGGCTAAACACACTGTCGTTAGAGTTGTATCAGGATCTGCCAGTTTAGTCCAGCGGTCTCCGAGCACGACGAGTCTCTCAGGGTATGCTCTGCGTTCTCGGGGCTCGGGGTCGAAGTTGCCCCTACCCGTAACTCCAGTGAGTCGATCGGGAACACCTAATCTTAATCACGAACAGAGTTTGACGGATAGCAGCATGACCTCATCCATCTTCTCGCGGGAAAGCATTGAAAGCGGTCCAACGCCGGCACAAAACAGCCCTGCTCTAGGTAGGACTATGGTATCAGATGACAAGCCAAATCCTCAGTGGGGCAAACTTGCTGGTAGCAGAGACCCGCCTTCAACTCCACCTGCACCTCTCAGCCCTGGTCTTTCGATGTCTCCATCTGCCATGTCCTCTCCTAGAACACTTAAGTCGGATTTGGTCTACGAAGGCAATGATCCCAATGCAACGACTCGACCAAAGGTACCATCTTTGCCAACTGCAAAGAGTTGGGCGGAGGTGGCGAAAAAGGAATCGGGACGGCTTGCTACCAGGAGGCTATAACGAGGATAGGCAGATTGGTGGATCAAGAGTTGGAAATGACGAAAATGGCATAGAACGGTTTGGAAAACGCATTTTGTGAAATCGCATGGTGTTGGAGGGGTGCATTAAAAGGTATATCTGACTAGGAACGGACTATAAGAATTGTGTGTCATGACAGTTGAATTTTGGTCCCTCATTTTTAGCGCCCTCTAAGCATTCTAAATTTAACCTGATACCCAAAACGCCAGCGCCTTTCAGATGCTATCGTGATATAGTACAGTCATAGCCAATGTACTCCATATAGGTAGGTATCATAGAAGTATTACCTTATTTCTCTTCCTCTTTGTCTCGCCTTGCCCATGGATTGTCAAAGGGCTCAGAGCTATCTAGACCAGCGGCATTCTTTTGTGCCCACTTCAGCATCCTCCATTGCTGCGATTCCACTAATATCTGCCACGCTGGTGACGTGAATGGATCACTTTGGTCTTCCTGGCCGACCTTTGATACGTCTGGCAGTTTGCCATTGAGGGCTTCTATAAGCGGCAATGGGGGCGTTCCAAACAGGCCTACATTGGGTCGGGGCCCATTATACGCCTTCTTCTGCGACTTTTCTTCAGGGGAGGCATCTCGGGTAGGCTCCTTGACTGAATCGCCGCCTTTTTCTTGCTCGGCTAGAGCTCTCTCCTCCTCCACGAGGTGATGAAGTGCTCTGCCCCTGGCGACCCAATCTTCCCACGTCTTTTCAACCTTCCATTCCCACCATAATCGCGACAACTGAATGCTCCAACTAAACGTCATTTTGGTGTGATTGTCAGACTCCACCGGATGTTTTTCGCTCCCATGCTTGTTCTCCTTCTTCATCAGATCGTCCATAAGTCTATCCCACTCATCCTCAAGAGCCGCACGGGGGGCTAATTCATCGTCGATTTGCAAGATTTGGATAATCCGCTGGGAGAAGGCCCTTCCCTTTAGACCCACCATCTTGGACAGCGCTCGTGGCTGGTGGCTCTTGATCCGCAGAAAGGGCTGGCCATCCGCGGTGGCGCAGAGGACAGGGACTTTTCGGTCGCCTTGGAGGGAAGATTTAGGTCTGGGGAGAATTTCGGATATGTAGTTTGGTGGTTCGCCGGGTTTCGTGATGTTGATGAGGAGGGGAGAAGGAGGGAGGTTCGCGGGTTTTCGTCGAGGACGGGAGGCGGCGCGGGAGGCATCTGAGGTTGCGTGGAGGTCGTTGATGTGGTTTATGATTTGGGTGTGTTCGGGGGAGTCCGGGGTTTGAGCTTTGGTTAGGAGTGTGAGGAACTGTTCTCTGTGTTAGCCAGAGCGCAAGCTGGATATACCAATTTCTTGTGGTGGAGGATTGTACCTTGTATCCCGCAGTCATGGCGGCGTAAATGAGTCTGGGGCTGGTATATGGCCTATTCTTTGCAAACCTCTTCCTCACAATCTGGACAATAGGCCCAACAGGCCCCGATTGTTGCGCATCTTGCGGTAGAGGGACTCGACTTGCGGTTCGGATGAGCGCACGATACAAGGCCAGAGCAGCTGTCCGATGCCGCGAATTGCGGGCCGCGATGAAAGGCGAGCGCGCCATGGTGAATAGCGCCACAAACTACCAGTGAAGCGATGGTTTATGAGTGGACATTGGCTCTTGCGATCATGCTTATGCGAGTCATAGCGAGCCGATTAAGTTTAGGTATGGAAGCTGTCCAATTCGGTGATGGGATCAAGATCTTATCTTTGCGACAGGGGTCCGTGGATTATCCGATTATTACTCTAATGGCGGGGGGTGTAATAATAAGAGCCACTCTTTTCCCCGGCATCTAAAAGCATAGCACCTAGGTACTCCGTACATAGTACATATCTGTCCGTTACCGCTGGCTGAATAGCGATGTCCTGAGAAATCTCACAAAGCACAACGACATAAACCTCGAATCAATTCACGATAGACAGCATGGTAGGGTTCCATGGCTCAGGGGCATGCATACCCCATACTGTTCCCGACATTGATCTTGTTCACGTGCTGTCAGCCCATCGTATTCGCTTTTACAGTTCCACGCCTCAATCTGAGTCAATCAGCGCATGCACACCATCAGATCACAAGCTCTTGTGCTAATGCACAGCCAAACTGTCTCCCCCAGATTTCTCCCACATTCCGTTGAGTCACGGGCATGATCGACATGAAATAGCATGGAACCCCTTTATTCGAGCAATTTACTAACCCTCTCCTTCACACCATCTCGCCACTTTTCCCACGTCACGCTGAACATAACCAGGTCTCTCCAAAGGTCACCAGGCCTTCCCCGAGGCGCATTCTCCCTCCCGTTGCCAACCTTACCCAGGGACTCCCCCTGCTGTAATATCCGCTCGTACTCAACTGTTCCAATTGTATCAAAGCCCAGCTTCTCGGCGACTTTTATAGACGCCACGTTCTGCGTGCTGCTGTGCCACTCCACCCGGCATAATGCAAGCCCTCCTTCGTCGAGGCTGTCTAGCGCATTCTGCAGCAAAAGCGCCGTGGCGGCCGATTTCGACGGAGAAGCTTTCGTCGTCTGCTTGTTCGTAGGAGATCATGCCTACCAATTCGCCTTCGGGGTCTTCAGCAGATGAGGGCGTTGACTTGTCGATGATGGCGTAGGTGAGTGTATATTCACTTGAGTAGCTGTACCCTTCGAGAAATGTTTCTACAAAGTGCTGTGTCGAATCGTAGGGCCTGTTGGCTGTATGTGCGTACAGTTCTTGATGATCGCGGGTAAGCTCGAAGAATTTGGGAGCATGGAGTTTAGACTGTCGGATTAGATTAGGTGCAGGTCTGTTTATGAATGAATAGGACTGTGGCATACGCAAAATGGTAGAAGCTTCACTCTCTTGTTTTGAAGTACCGTTATTGGGAAACAGAAGGGTTGGGAATCTGCCATGTTGATAACTAGAACACCGTGGACTTTGATCAAATGAAATAAGTGTCTTTACGATGTTGAGTAAAGATTTGAGTGAATATCTTGATGATTTCCTCACAATCTCCTTGAAGCCTATATAATATCATCTTTCGAATACTAGCTATTGTGGAATTGCTACTTCAGCTCGTGAGTCATCTACACGCGGAGGTTGCAATCAATTACTATTCTCCTTCCTATACCATCGATGCCAAGCGTCACATCACAACTGTAGAGTTATACCGGAACGCATACGAATTATCATAAAACTTCAACCTTGTGGAGTTCTGTGGTACAGACGAATCGAGTTGAGACCGGGTAGGTAGGTATATGTAAGGACAAGGTCAACTACCAGGGTTAGGGTTGGGTGTGAGATAGGTCTTCAACCTTCAAGTATCTACGGAGTACTCCGTACGTGTATTGCAAAGCACAAAGCATGGACATTTAATGAAGATAGTACTATTAGCAGTATTAGAAATTGTGGGGCATTTATTTAAAAAATGTGGCTGACTGTTTGTAAGAATTCGCCCTGACTTAGACTAGAAGTTGGCAGTAATACTATCGGCCGTACTATTGCCGCCATCTCACTCAAGGACGTATGTACGTGTCAACGGGGCACTAGCAACTTGTGAGTTGTTAGGTTAGAACAGCAGAAGTGAGATGGATGAGATGAGTGGCTGGCTGTATTAGTACCGTTGTCGTTAGGCACTTTGGCCGCGTTGTCGGTTGTCGGAGATGTAACATCCACTTGGCCCCCATGGCTGACAATAGCTGGGCAACATCTCTCAGCTCGTGACCCCAGGCGAGAGATAACTTGCATTTCATGTTTGCTTCTTCGCGAAACGGTTCATTTTTGCACATTTGGCTTTTCTAGCTCTGCAGGAGGAACCAGCTATTTGACTTGCGCCTGAGCAAGTTAATCCAGTACTACTTACATCACACACCTTTAGCATCCTGTAGTACAGGGGAGAGTATGCGAGCTGGCTAAGGGAAAGGGGGAAATTATTGACCTTTCCACAGTTCGTTGCTAGGAATTCGGGCGGTTAAGGAGTCCGAAGGTGACAAGCTGCAGATGTGGATGCTTCAACACTCAAATGAGGTCACATCTAAATTATCGGGTCCGTAGGGCGAATGATGGAATATTTCCCGTCCCACTCATGACCAGCAGATGTCAGGATAGAATCGCTGAAGTAAGGTTCTGGTCCATTTTTCTCCAGAATTTCTTTCCTACCCGTTTTCAGCCTGGTCATATTACATACATACTCGTATAATACCACTACTCCGTACTAGTTATACAACTTTTTTAGGTTCGCATCGGCCTATTAGTAGTATCCCCTCGCGGCAGCCATCATTATGCTCGCTCAATCATTAAACACCGTCGGAGGCATCGGCTCCCTGAACGCCGACGTCAACTTCAAAAACGGCAGACACTCCGGAAGACTCGGAGCTGGGTCACTGTGTTCCATTTTTACAACACATGGATACTTGAACTAGTGGTACAGAACAATCCTGACTGACTGTATGGAGAAAAGAAGTTATTTTTCTGGGCCGGAATGTGTTGGACTGGTATCTATTATGTACGAGTATTCAGTATTTTCCCAAATGACATGTCTACCTACCAACAGCTCACCTACTCGGGTACGCCGTCCAACAGTCCCGTTCTGCAGGGGAATCCATGTCCCGATGCTGCCACGCTCGGATCTGCCATGTGCCCCCATCAACTGATCGATTGGACAGTCCGTCTTGATCGATCCCTGTCTGCATTTGGCTCGGAAACACGGGCCAACCGGTCCGCGTCTGACCAATGTAGGGACTGATCTGCGTTGGGAGCATCCACAATTGACAAATCATATCTACGAGTAACACGCAGTCAAGTATGTATGTATTAGTAGCGAATCCGAATACGTCGGCACTTTGCGAGGTGGCATGTCGGCATATCGGTGAAGAGAAACGACGTGAGTCCAGTTCATGTCCGTCAGTACTCCATAGGTACCGGCTGACCTATAAGTGCTCATATATCATACATACGTAAGCCGTGCTGTGTAGGAATACTGAAGTACCTAGGCATCTTCACGAGCCCGATCCGTTCAGTCCCTTACAGACCATCAGACCACTCTTGGTGATAACGTCGTTAGTTTGTCTCACAATCCACTCTAATCGGCCACAACCTCTGCCGGAAGAGGAATCTGGGTTCAGAACGGGCATACGGACGGACTCGGTGGACAAATCTGCCGAGGTGGAAATCGCAAAAAACTAGTAAAAGCTGGTTCCAGAAGGGAGTGCGGCTGGATTGCGGGTTGCGACTATTAGTAGCAGCATTAACAACTCACACAGACACACCACTATGTGTGTTGATCTCACCTCCTATTAGATCCCATACACATGCCAGCCGGCCGCGTTCCTTCGCTCGCGTTCCTCCAAATCCACTGTCGTTATTCTCCAGTTTCGCGAACGGACAAACAAGTCATTTCGCTGTCGTGCGATTTAAAACAAGACCTTTGGTGTTTTAATTTGTTTTCCCTTTTTCTCTGATTTTTTTTTTCACCGCATAGACCTCCCCTGTCCCACTAAATAAGGCCTGTCGCGTCTGCACCTCCACGGCTCGAGCTTCCCGCTTCTTCGACAAACTTTCCGCTCTTTTTTTCCTTCACCACCATATCAACAGGGTGACTTTCAGCTCTTCTGCCGCCAGTACCTGGAGTACGGGGCATCTTCTCCGCTTCACATCACCAGGCGTGACGGCAGAACCTCTGATTCTCCTCACCGACATCCAATTCGTGTATTACTACTACTACTACTATATGCGCCGGTCGCTTCTTTTCGTCGAGGGAGCATCTCATTCTCCTGAGTGCCTTCCGTGATCCTTCCGCTTGCGTCGACGTCGTCACCCCGACTACCGTTCCTACTGCGCCAGATCCAGCGATACCAAACGTTCTTTTTTTGTGTGACTTTGCCCTTTGCCCTTTGGCATCTGGCTATCTCGGGATCCCAATCCCTCTCTCTCTTTCTATCCGGCGTCGAATCGTCCCCCAGCGAGACATCTTCCAATCGTTTACACGCTCCATCACCTAGATACTGGCCCTGTGATCCGCATGAAGCCGCCGATCCTCCAATTCTGCCCTGGCCATCTTGCTTCTCCTTGATTCCAGGGCGGATTCACTGCGCACCTTCGTCAAGCTGCCAGATATGTTCGTCCATTTGGGAGCTGGCCTTCATGGCCATGAATACTCAGACCCCCAGCCGACTCCTCAACCTCCACCCAGGCGTTTCTCTTTTCTACCTGCAGCCATCGAGTCGATTTCACGCCAATCTTCTCCAATTCCCTCTCATACGAGTCCGACAGATGCACCCCGAACCCGGACGATATCTCTGAGTGAGCCTCCGCGCCATTCCTCTCTTTCTAATAGACGACGTACCACGTCCGATGCCACGCCGCACACAGTCAGATTTCGCGAACCAGAATCGGACATGGTACCATCCACCTTGCCAAGTGAGGATGAAGAGTCCTTGGTTGGATCTGAGTTGAGTGACCGAACCGATTCGAGCCGCCAGAAGAAACAAAAGCGGACCCCACGAAAGTCTACTCGCTTTGCTTTAGCATATCCTGCACCACAACTCCGGACGAAACAGCGAAGCTTTGTGCAGATTCGTCCTCGGGTGTTGCTTCAACTTCAGGAATTAGGCGAAAAACGTGCAATCCCAGCATTCGATGTTGTCCCATCAAGTCTAATTGCCGGATCCATCATTATCCCCAAGTTGGCCAAACGCTTCCCTCGCATGTTCACGGCGAAACCCTATCTTGGCCAGAACGACCTTATTTTAGTCCGCAGCGAGGATTATGGCACTTCACATGCCACCGACGACGCAGATAGCAGCAGCCTGGACCACAAGGAAGTTCTTGCTGTTGTCAGCACCATGGTGGATGATGACCATGCCGAAATTGTCTTCCAAGATGGCTCGACGTGGGCCACAAGTCCCATGGCCAATGGATCATATGAATTCACGTATTTGAACGACCAAGGAAGAGTTATTAAGGCTCGCTGGGTAAAGAGAAACCCGACGTCACCTCGAGGAAGCTGGGCGTCTGCCAATGCTGCAACGACATCAGCCTCTCCCCCTCCATCAGACCACAAATGGACCTTCAGTCTTATAGATCCCTCGACACGCAGGCATCCGATCCAGGGGATCCTTACATCGACGCAACTTGACATCTTTGACACATACAATACCATGTCCACATCAAGTGGCCGCTATCCGCCGACACGCTCATTTGGGTCTGATATCAGCAGCATCGTTGAAGAGACGCCTCTGCCGAATAGCACTGCGGAGGAGCGGACGGCAATCCAAGTTACCGAGGAAATCAAGACACTGATGTTGGCCACGGGTATCTGGATCAGTCTACGACAAAAAGGCTGGCCTGCGTCGGCGACTCCAAGATTGACACGAGTGATGTCGCAGTATCGTGGCATAAGCAGTGGGAGCTCGGGACGATCCAACACATTCCCTATCGGTCATGGCAACTCCGGCACAGCGACTCCGCCGCCCCCGCCGGCTTCGCTATCGTCTCCTCAGAATATCTCCCAGGACGCTCCAGCACCTCGTCACCCCAATGCAGGAATGCTTAGGCGGGCTGTATCAACGGGTAGCGAGTTTATGAGGAGGAGAAGGGAGGCATCCGCAGTGACAGAAATAGAGGTAAATGAGAAGCAGAGTACGGAGCTAAAGGTGGAGGAAGAGATAACTACATGCAGATTGAGAGTGCGGCGGTTTACACACAGGCTGTTTCATCATCCCAAGTCCCCAAAGGTTTCATAGCATATTTACCAGCATCAATTTTGGCACCGCTTCGGAGCGAGTTGCCACATACCCCCTGTTTTATTAGCGAGGATTTACTCCTGTATAGATACACATTGAAACAAAATTGACATAGACATATAGACTTACACCGCTCACTTTGCAAAAATTGCCGTTGCACACACTCGATGTGACACGTCTTTGACAGCCCCTATCACACCGTCACAGTATATCAGGTTATACAATCACTCACAAAATGATGCTGTAGCTGCTGCTAGCCGTCCTGCAAGTTTGTACGATGGTGAATGCGGTTTCCAGACCAATCATAAGACGCTTTCACCACCGACGGCTGCTTGGCGCAAAGAGGAGGCTGTCGTATCCGGTCTGACCGATGTGAATGTGACGAGTTTTGATTGTCTGAAGGGTGCTTGCGTGAATCGGTCTGATAGTCCTGTGCACATGATCTATGCTATTTACGGGAAGTCGCCGATGGGACGGTGCATCTGGCATGGAGTCAGAGATCCACGCTGGCGATAGAGTTGTATGGGGTATTGCTACTACTATTATTACTACGAGTAGGAGTGCATCTACATATTACAGTGCTAACCTATTTCGTATCTGGATGCGGCTTCACTGTCTTGGATGCTGGCTGCAGTACGAAGTACTCCATACATCATACCTACGAGTAGGTAAATAGTATTAGTGGTTCACAGCAAACTGTCCTCATTGCTCTGTCGGCCAGCCCGGAATTACCCATCACTCGCATGGCCGGCGACGCGCATATGGCTTCTATTCGGTCAGGGCAGGCTGCCGGATACTGACGTGGACCGCCGTACGTACACCACAAACGGACAGTTGCTAGTGCTGTGAGCGACCGCTAGGCATGCCAACAACCCCCAACGTCAACGCACTAACAAGGCTGAGGGCGGGCGCTCCTTTTCATCCCCAGGACGGACCTCTTGAGCAAACATCCCCCATCATCCTCATCATCATCATTCTCCTCGTCCTCGTCCTCGTTTTCTTCTTCTTCTTCTTCTTTTTCTTCTTCTTCTTCCTCTACATCTTCTCAGCTTCAGCAGGGCCTCCCGCTTTTTAGTCCCATTAGTAGCTTCTCCCATGAGTGCTCACGGAGTCGCCCATTGCTGTTCCTGAACCCCGTCAGCCTGCACGCCCAACCCTGGTCGTCGCTTTCAACGAGTCGGCCGTTTTAGCCAGCCAGCCAGCCAACCCACCCACTCAACCACCGACTGGCTGTCTCGACCACTCGGCTGCGCGACCTTGGTTCGATATGGATGAGAACATCGGCCCCCGCCACGACGGCGCCGTGGCCGCCTTGTCCGCCTCGGCTGCCTCGCATCTCATGACAAGCTTCGCCGCCTACGAGCCCATCTCTCGTGCCACATCTCCTGGCCTGCCATTCGTCAAATCCGACGAGGACGACAAGAAGCGATACCGCCCTCGAACCTTTGCATACTTTCAGCAGCTGCCCTTTGAGGTCGAGGAGGAAGCCCAGCGCGATGCCGCCTTGCAAGGCATCCTCAAGCAGCTGTACATATCTGTCCAGGCCGAGGACTTCTCCCCCGGAGCTCTCCACTGGACGAGGGAGCTGCAAGGATGGCTGAACCTCAAGTTTGAGATGACGAGGGACTTGCGAGCGAAGCTTGCGAAGCTGTATTACTCGCTGGCGCTTGCTCCTGGATTGGATCCCACTGCTGCGGATCGCTTCTTGCGCATGGTCTTGACTCTAACAAGGTACATCAGATCAACTGTTTCGATACTGCTTGGTATACAACTCGCTAACCACAATCTCTACCTACTGTAGGAAAAACCATTATCTAAAACCTGGCGAGGATCTTATCCTCGACTGGCGGCCACTATGGAGCGAGATCAAAGCCTGGGTTCTACCCTCAGAGGTCCCCGCCCACCAGACCAATCGAAGGCGATCGGTGAAGCAGCTCCTGAAGCTGACCACCCACGCGCATACATACTTCGATCCCAAAGATCGCCTGGTGATGCTGGAGGAGTTCTTGCCCTACTTCAGCACAAATGAGCTGCCCAATGCCTTCATTGTCATAGGCGTCCTCAACGGCTTGTTGCCCAGCCATCCCGCCCCGGAGTCTGAACTCGGATCACACCCTCAAGACTTCTTCCCGACTCTCTTCCACCTTTGGTCCTTGATTAATCGGTCCAAGGCTGTGGATATTGCCTTCATCGATTTGTTTTCTCGTCTAGCCAGGGATCACATTCACTGTTCCTATGTCCCCTTCACAGAACATGGCATCTTCACCAAGGCCCAGTCAGACCTCATCTTCACGGCCATTCTACGGCTGACACAGATCCCCGTTGGTCAGTCCAACTCCCCATACACTCCACTCGACTATCTATCCGGGGCTGGTATATACCTCGAAAAGGATAAGAAGAAATACCCCGTGGCGTACATGATGGCCCGGTGGATTGTGAGCTCGCTCTCTCCCATATGTTTGGATCATGAGGATTCCATCATGTCGAGTTTGGAAGGCCTAATGGAGTCAATCGATACTTTTTTCCATCCTTCGAACCAGGGTGCGTGGACAATGTTGCTGGGCCAGCTAACACTGTTCTTAACCGACGCCTTTGTGTCTCGGTGGAACCGTGAGCAGAGTGGGGAGCTTGACATCCCACAAGATCGCAAAATCAACGATGCCTTGAAGAAGCGATTTGTAGCATCACTCAAAGAGATCACCTTTATGGGTCTGTTCTCAAAGAGTAGCCGGGTTTCGCATTGCTACTATAATGCGCTGCAAGGCCTAGCATACCTTGAGCCTGACCTAGTGCTCCCAGGAGCATTGCAGCGGTTCTACCCTAGTCTTCAGGGTCTGGTTGAGGTTCACAGGACCACCTCAAGTTTGAATGGCTTGCAGATGATTGCCAACATAATGTCCAAGCTCAAGGGATATCGATGTCACATTACAGCATTGTTGGCCCTCGCTCTCCCAGGTATCGATGCCAACGATCTCAACAAGACACAGTATACGCTGAATTTCATTCAAAGTGTCGCATACAGCATCCCCATGGTTCCAATGACAAAGGAGGGCAGCCATATCCACGATACAGCTCTTGCCATGGAATGGGTACAAGGAGAGATGGATCGCATGGAGCTCGAGGGTCAAAATGTCAAGATTGATTACAATACGGAGCTCAGTGATGAGGATGAGGCTAATATCCTCAGATCTTCCACGGCAGGTTTTGGCGAGTTCATCCTGACGTTCCTGGGCAAGGTGTTCACCCTGCTGGAGAACCTCCCAGATGCCAACCAGGTCCGGGGAGGAACACCTGAGGACAACGTGATCAACGCCTTGCCTGCAGCTCTTTCCCCCTTATTTGCGTCGTTGTCACCGGAACTTTTCGATATGACTCTGGAAAAGATTGCCACCTTTGTGTCGACCCACGTTGTCCACCAGGCACGGGATGCTATGGCCTGGATATTAAATGCTCTCTGCAGGGTCAACCCAGAGAAGACTCTGAAGGTGTTCATACCTATGCTTGTGATCAATATTCGGAACGAGATCGACTTCAACAATGCGGCGTCAGATCGCACAAGTGGCACCGACTATTTGCCAAGAGACCGGGCTTTGGTTTGGCATGTTAGCATGCTTGCCATGGCAGTGGTTCATGTGGGCAGGGAAGTGCTGAATTACAAGGATGAATTGCTCGGAATTGCCGATTACATGCAGGAGAAATGCCGAGGGTTGCCCACTATTCTTGCCTCCAACTACATTCACCACCTTTTGTTAAACTTGACACATACATACCCCATCGACCACGCCTTGTACGAACCCGATGTTATCAGGAGAGGACTTGATATTACCGACTGGGGCAAAACGACTTCACCTGCTGACCTGACCATTCGATGGCATCAGCCCTCGCCTCCTGAGATCGACTTCGCTGTTGAACTCTTCGCATCGCAAATTAAATCCGCTACCGAGCAATTAGAGCTCCTATTGAGTGATAACCCGCCAGTGAGCAGAAAAGGCAAGAATAAGGAGTGGTCTGATGAGGTCTCTAGACTCATGCAACAGATTCGTCTGGTTACATCGGGCATGGCTACACTGTTTGATCCCAGGCGCGCATCTGGTGAGACCAGCAGTCAGGAGAGTGGTAACGACAATATTGACATGGATATTGATGAGGATGACGTGGATGATGACATGTTGATGGACGATGACCCACTGGCTGAAGTTGCTGAAGATGAGGAGCTACGTCCTCAGTATCGGTATAGAGCCGGATACCTCCTGAGTCCCAGTGATCCCGTTTACGAACGGCTTCACGATCTTCGTGACCAACTTGGCCATCTCTTGACGAAGACGCACTTGTTTCTCACTCAGAACCAAGAGGATGATGTCGACTGCTTCACCACACTCTACTCTGCCTACCGGACGTGGCTTACGGATGTTGGGATCGAGCGATCTGCACACCCACTTGAAAGACACTTGAGACTGTATAAATCTGACATTGCAGCCTTCAAGGTCAAAGGGTTGAGGAAGGTATATCCTCGTCCTCTACTAATCAAGCGCGCCGAAGCATACCAGATGCTTCGCATGAAACACAATGCATCAGCTAGGCAAAAGAGCGAGTTAGATAAGCGACTGTTGCTTGATCTTGCACAGTCATGTCTTTCTTCATACGCTGATGTTCGCCGCGTTGCGCAAAGTGCTCAAGATTCGTCACTGAAGGTACTCGTGGGCGGCAAGCCCTTGGTGATCCCTGTGCTTCTAGAGGGCTTCCGAAAAGCCCTAGCAGAGAACGATCACGACAGAATCAAGGGTGCTATATACTCCTTGTTGTTCACGTCCTTGATGAGAACCCTCATCAGGGATTGGAGATTCGCTCCTGAAGCAATGCGTCTGTATATCGAGACAGCAGGCATTGACAAACCTTCTATCCAGAACCTGGGCTCGCAAGCATTGTACTCACTAATTGAGTTTGGCAAACCGTTTGAGCGAACCATTCTTGTCGACAAGACCTTGCTTGACACGATTAAGCCGACTGGAGACATGTCTTCTGCGATAAACACTCGGCATCAATTCGTATTACAGCGACGGGAGAAGGTGGAAGAGTCCAAGGCCGCTCTTGGGTTGGAGTTGACAAAACGAGCGCACGGCGCTCATTGGAAGATAGCGACACGGTGTGCTATATTTGCTACAAACCTGTGCCTCCGTTTTGACACCATTGCTCCGACCGAATTTGTGGACCTTGTCGCCAAGGGAGCGATTGACCCACATCCGGGCCTAAGAGGATACTACCTCAGTGCCTTTACGTCCATATTTACGACTGTCGATATGCGAGCAGTATATGGCCATGATTATCGCAACTACCTACTTGAGAAGGAAGTTGGTGATAGAAATAGAATAGAGATTCCTGTCAAGAATGGCGATGCGGAGTTTACAAAGAAATTCCTTGACGCTTTCCAGGAGCCCGAGGGAGCAGAATACATGGTGGACGCTGACCATCCCGGGTGGTTGGTTTGGGGCAAGAAGTTCACTGCATTCAGAGCCCGCCCTCTTCCATTTGATTCGTACGATGAGGTTGAAAGGGCAGTGCGTGATCAGATGGGCCAGATCTTAACAAAGGAGTGGTTTGCTCAGTGCTTTGAGTACCTCAAACAGGAACCACGAGATGCAAACACGGATAGATTCCGCATGAGCAATGTCTACCTTCTGATGCACGTTTTTGATCTCATGCACTATGGCAAGACTGCCGCCACCTTGGAGGATATTAAGGAGCTGACCCAGGAGGTGTATGGGGATGGAAACGACAAGCACCAGCACCGCGCAACGTCAGAGATTCTTGGTGCATTGTTAGCAGGGTCTAGCGATGATCCGCCAGAGATGCGGAACCGTGTTTGGGCGTTCGCAGCCCCAATGGCTTTGAAGATTTTTGCTGATGACCTGACACCGGAGAATCTTCAGTACTGGCTCACCTGTCTGCACCTCGTCTTGGATTCCAAGGATCCGCGACGATCACATGAAATTGTGGATGGTTTAAGGACATTCCGTCTGGATATATCATCAAATGCCGCGTTCAAGGAGTCCTCCAAGGTTCAGCTGCTTGAGTTTATTATAGCAGACGCTGGATGGCATTTCCGCCATGACCAACCGATTCTGGAAGACTTCTTAGCCCATATTGACCACCCGTACAAGGCTGTGCGTGAGGCAATCGGTCGAGTCTTGTCGGTTATCCACAAAACCCGGTATCATGAGTCGTTTGAGAACGTCACCAAGCTGCTTGAAGCCAACAAGGCGGCTTCATCAATCGGTATTCGACCATATCAAGCCCCCGAGGAATTTGCTTCAATAATCAAGGATGTTTTTGGCCGGCTTGAGAAGTGGCGCCTTGAGCGACCTCCAGGACAGCAGACACAATCAGCGTATACGTGTGGTTCTAAGACAGTGCTGATGTGGCTCGACTGCACGCTTTCGTCGCACGAATGTACTCAATTGGTACCATTCTTCGCGACACCGTTTATGGAACAGCTCCTCCACATGATGGACGTTAAAGAGGATCCCGAGCTGATGAAGATTGCGTATCATGTATACCGTCATCTGCCCAACATCTCCTTCCGGGATGGCGAGGATGCTGAATTTATCGAGGGACTTGTCCGACTCGGTAGGACAGCTGCAAGCTGGCATCAACGTCTGCGGTCGCTTGTCAATATGCAAGTCATCTACTTCCGGCGCATATTCTTGACAGAGGAGCCGCAGCGGGACCTGCTCGTCAATACAGTGTCAGATATGCTTGGCGATCCTCAGCTCGAGGTTCGTGCATGTGCAGCGACAACGCTCGCCGGTATGATTCGCTGCTCTTCGCAGCGTATCCGAGACCCGATGATTGAACGTCTCAAGCGCCGCTTCGAGACTGAGCTGGACCAGAACCCGATGCCGAAGCGCGGTCCCAGGCTACCTGGGACAGATACGCCCGTTGATGTGCACAAGCAAATCACGCGGAGGCACGCGGCCATCTTGGGTCTTGGTGCTTTGATAGAGGCGTTCCCGTATGCCACTCCACCTCCGAAGTGGATGCCGGAAGTGCTGGCTACGCTGGCACGACGAGCTGCTGGCGACGCTGGAGTGGTAGGCAAAGCAACAAAGGCCATACTGAGCGAATTCAAGAAGACGAGACAGGACAGTTGGTCTGTTGATCAAAAGGTGAGACTCTCCTTGAGCTGAATAGGATAACGGAATGCTAACTCTCAGCAGTACTTCACACAGGAGCAACTTGAAGATCTGGAAGGTGTTTTGTGGAAGAGCTACTTTGCCTGAGCGGGCACTTGCTGTTGTAAGAAATCACTCATAGGGTAGGCCCCTTATTCTGCGGTATACTAGATGCATCTCGGATTGGGCCCATGTTGGATTGTTAGCACTTGGTTGAAGTCATGGTCCGGCGGCATGGTGCATGAGGCATGGACAGGGCAGAGGTGTAAAGGTAAAAAAGATTTCACGGGGCGATTATCCGGGCTTGGTTTGGCTGGTGTGTGTGTATACTTTGTGTGCGACAGAGAATTTCTCATGACTATCATCACGGCATGAATGGATGGATGGATGGATGGATGGATAGAGGGGTGTCGCCATGAGTCTATGATGAGCTTTGGGGCTTCAACACCCAAGCATGAGAGAAGAGCATGGTTTCTTCCATAGTTGTAGAGTATTCATGTTTGACGAAAGCAATGTATGTTGTAATGAATGAAAGCAAAGGGGAAGTGACTGGCATTTTTGAGATATGATCCTATTATGGGTAAGAAACAAGTGTTTATACAGCTATAGAGCCAGATTAATGAAGGCTAGTTGTAGCAGACCTTTAAAGGTTGCCACGGGCTTGGATAGACCTTAGTTAATGCCACACACTCTCTTTACTATAGCAATCTCCCTTCAAGATGGCTCTTCTCTTCTTCACAGCACACCTTTCTCATAATCGATCGTCATTTACAATGAATCTTTCTACCTGTCAGGTTCACCAGAGTTGATCTAGTCCTACGTCATTCTTTCGTTCATTCAGGAGCAGTAACTCACCGCTCTATGCGAATGTGGCAGGACTCCAGCCTTCAGATGACGTGGTCAGCAGTTGGTCCATCTTCAAGTTGCACAGGCCCCATTTTGCCTCATTGATCAGACCAACATTCGTTATAAGTCGTTTAATTGGTCATTGTACGAATATGCCACGCCTCATTTCCGCAAAGGCCAAGATGCCTTGGCGTACCACTGCATATATATGGTATGGTAACTAGCAGCCGCACTGGGACGACTCAGTCTACATCTTCTAACAACTTCACTTTAGCAACTCACAATCTCATCTTGTCGTTCATGATATAGCAGTCACCAATGGATTCTGCTCCCGCGTCACGGAGCGATATTCCTCCTGTTGACTCTAACCTCCGTGAGGATCCAGAGGCTATGAGCCAGTGGATGCACACTAGCACGCGGGAGTCCATCAAGGAGGCAGTGCGTCGAGGAGACATTGACGAACTCCGACGATCAGCAGAAAGTTACTGGTCGTCAATCAACTCTCGATTCTCAAAGGCTGTTTTCCCCGTGGAGGAGTTTGAACCCGATATCCATAGCCTCTGGTTTCTCTATTACAATTGCGCCAGAAATATCCCTTATTCAGGCCCTGAGCAGGACAGATTGGCACTTGACATACTCCGAGTTCAAGCGCTCGGTACTTTGACCAGAGTGCAACAGAGAGATGCCAGTATTAGTGGCACTGGCGACAATAACTTTATTGTTGCTAGAACTTCCGGTGGCGTTATTTGGGATGGCATGCCTTTCTTTGTTGAGGATATAACGAAATACTGGGTCAAAGATTTGCCAACCATGAAGGCTAGCGAACGCCTGAACTTGGCATATCTCCTCGCCAAAATTGCCTCTGTTGGTCTGGATAAAGACGGGCTCTTCCATATTGTGCTATTGCTTTTCCGAGAGACGTTTGAAACAGTCCGACCTCTCAGTGGCCTGGGCGACTATGATGATGCAAGCCCTTCGCGAACTATGGCTGATCTGTCTATTGGTGCTTTGCTCCCATTGGCATATGCTTGGCTCTTTGCAGCTGGGGATAGGATCGTACAGCTCTCAGACAAGCTGTGGAACGACTGCCCTGGAATCATTGGGCAATGTGGGACCATTACTTTCAACCATCCAGAGTCGGAGTTATCTGCGGGCTTTAGTCCATGGAGGTGGATGCACTGGTTGAAGCGTGCGGAAGAGATTCTTCATGAGGCAACTCGAGCTGGTGAGGACAGTATTGCGGCTTCTGCTACTGAGGTTCTGGATGCTATGTTGGGTACAATTGAGTGGAGAGACTCGCGAGTCAAAAGGGAGGTGGAAGCCGCGGGAGGGGTGGTTCAGTATGAACAAACTTGGATTGAGGCTCCTCCCCCACCCTCCTCTGAGTAGATAGAAAGATGCTTTATTTTTCTCTTTTTCTTTTTTGGAGGCCACTTGGCACTGTATTGCGTGACTCGTCATAGAAGAGCATGCGCACTGACTCTGCTGTGACATCTCGGTCAGGCTCCGATTCTTGGATTGTTCAACTTTAGACCCTGGCGATGTCTTAGTTCAGAATGACAACCTCGAGGTTTTACATGTTCTTGGGGCATTTTCCAAGAATATGATTAATATCTTATAATCTGACTGAGTAATACTTGCCTCTTGGCGCTCGCTAGACGTCTATATAAGATGGCCTTTATTCTGCCCCAAGTTCGTTCCAAATCCAACCAAACTATCCATTCAAGACAGCCTTTTCTCCTACACATACACTTTTGCCTCGGTCGCCAACTATTCTCGTCTTTGACACCTACAGTCGATCTGAGCCAAGATGAGGACGGCCTTCCTTGCTTCGTTTGGACTCGCTCTTTTTGCCGTCTCGGGGGCAGTGGCCACCCCGGCCAGTCCTCGTTCCCTTGAGGCGGCTGATGCAATCATTGATGAAATTCCGCCAACTATTCAGCTCACTTATGACGGGGTGAGTTCCTGAAACAAATAGGACGGCAAGACACTAATGTGGTTTTCACCACGCTTAGAGATGCTATACAAAGGATCAACAATGCAAATACGACAAACCCGACGGCAAAAAAGGCATCTGCAAATGTGGAAAAGCGAGTGTGAGTTATTTCTTCGTCCATACGTATGCAGTATACTGCAAAGAGTCTTATACTTGTGTGCAATCCCTTGTGATATCGAGTTGTCTTTACCCTGGAGTCTATGTCCTTTTGTTTCTGTGACCTCTCCATTTTCATGATCACGTCGTTTAACAATTTAAAAAGTTGTCACTAGTTTAACCTCACTGGAATCGGTAGAGAGGCTGCTTTTAATATATGGTATGTATGCTGTAGTGTGAGAATATGTTTTGAGGTAGTGACTAACCAGTAGGTAGATTGGGGTAAGAAACGGTTGACAGTTGTGTACGGAGTAATCCGTATCAAAGTACTTCCTAGAAACGTCTTAAACGGTGAGTTGCGGGTTAAATGATTAGATTATATAAGCCGAGGCGCAGTCCCAACTCTCTACCCAATTAAAACTCGCCCTTTGTACGCCCATTTTCATGGCAATTTACAGAGGAGGAGGAGTAACACCAGCACACAAGTGGCGCAAGCAAAAACCGCCCGCTCCAAACAAACCGCCTTCATTTACCCCGGTTTGTTATGATTTCGTCAAGGCTTCCGCTATCGTTCTGGAACGGGCCGCTGTATTTGGCGCTGTAGGCATCGTATGCCCGCTGTTCCTATGGCGGCTTTTAGGCCCCATGTGACGCTGCTGCAGCGATTATTGTTGTTGTCAGCAGCGCGCCAGCAAACTTGCTGAGTGCTGCTATGCTCCCATGTCTCGTCCCCCATCTGATCCCAACTGCTGGTCTTTTCCTCCTCTTTTCTCACCCTCCTCTCACCAGCTCGTCTGTTTGGCTCTTGTGGCTTTTGCTCTCCCCTCCCTCCTCTTTTCCCGGGAGCAAACACTGTCTTTGTCTTGTAAACAATTGCCAACGGAGAGCGCCTAGGCTGTGAGATTCTGCCATCTTCTATCTACTGGCAGCCTGATCTGAGTCGGTCGCGTATTGCGTGAGAGAAGAGGAAAAGCCCAGTCTATTGATCTCGAGGTAGGTTGTTGATCGCATCTCCTGCGCATTTACGAAGTACACACCCTTGTTTCCGTTCCTTCGCATCGTCGATTCTAGACCTGAGCTTCCGTCGCGCTTCGGGCGGCCAGTCCACGGCGGCGAGCTGAGGAGTGATAATGATTCTGAAGCACATTCGCGACGAGTGATGCTTTCCCCCACGTGGCGCACACGCAGCGACAGAGCGAAGAAGATGAGGTAGCTGATGCATGGTATAAGATTCACTCACTCCCTGAGAACTCATATCTTCAAGCGCGCCACCATCATGGTCCGTGAGGGAACCCGCTCGCAAACCGGCAACTCCAAGCCGCGCGTCTTCACCACGCCTGATACGGCCCCTGCGACGGTGCGCAACACCAAGCCCAAGGTGAAAAAGACGACAACGACAACGACGACTGCTGCTGCCGGCAAGGGGGCGAAGCCGACGGGTGTGAGCAAGAAGCCACTGTCGGCGAAGAAGGGCGCTGCTGCGGGAACCAAGGTGAGATCTTGTTTAGTTATCTGCGCAAGATTTGGGCTTGGAGGTAGCTGTGATGCTAATGACGAGTGAAGACGAAAGACGCCAAGACCGAGAAAAAGGTCGAGAAGAAGGCGGCCGGGGGCGCGAAGACTGCTGGCAAGGTATGATTCTCTCACGCGCTTCATAGGTGGTAGCTATGCCACCCTTTGAGTTGCGTTGAACTATCCTCTTGCCTCGGGGCGCTCAGCAACCATTTGTCGAGAGAATCACAGGGACTAACGTGCCATGCTCTAGGAGACTAAGGCCAAGCCGAAGGACAATGGGGCTGAGGCATCTGATTCGGCAGATGCCGAGGATTGATGGAGAAGTTCAATGAATGTCACAAGATGCTGGTTGAGAGAGTTGTTTGATGACGGGATGCTCATGAGACAACATGTTGACGGCCTGATGTCAAGGGAGGCAGGCGGAGTCAGTTTAGGCGTTTTCTGTAACGAACACCTATGCCCCAGGGTCGGGATGAGATAGGATCACCGGTTCCACTAAGTTTGTCGAAATGAGGGACTAGTATTATGCTGACACGTTGGTTGCTTTCGTTGGTGATAGGATGTGTTGCGTGATTCGCATCAAGGAGGCTGAGTCTGTTGGTGCAATTTTTGGCAGATTGCGTTTCCTCGTCTTCCTATCGAATGGGGATGCCTTGTCCTTGTCTATATCCTCTACCAACTCTTTCGGACTTGTAGGCGTACCAGGGGATCAATTTTACAACACTATGTTGGTCAGTTGCTTCGTTGGTAAGTAGGGATGGGACGTGTGATGAGGATTGTGAGGCTGAGCTGCTCGAGGCATTCTTCCCTCTCCCTTGACAAACTCATAGTGCCCAGTCATGAGGTGAGATGCCTGGCTTCGTAAATTTCACATATGGAGGGCTCGAGATAGGTCATGGGAATCGCTTTGGTGGCTGCTTCTTCGTCGATGAACATGTGCGTGATTCATGATGCGGTCAAGGGGAGCTGAGTGTGCGCCTAAGCTCTGGTCTGAATTTCACATGTCCACCCCCTATTTCGATATTGAGTGAGAATGCCTAGTTCACCAACAAATCTTCACGTTCACCTTGTTGTCGTCTTGACCATTTAGGCTTCCACTTGTCCCAAGCTATTTTGGGTTTGACTCTGTGTGTAGGTGCATTCGATGGCTTCATGGTGCGGTTTATTGAGCTCAGCTGCCGGCTCAACTAGAGTAGCCCGGGTAGCTCAATTGGCCAGAGCGTGCGGCTTTTAACCGCAAGGCTGGGGGTTCGAGCCCCCCCTCGGGCGCGTTTCTTTTTTTATACATGGTTTGTCCAATTTAGGAATTGGAAAAGGTAGATATGCCAGGGCTGATTCTTTTTGTCTTGTTTTTAGGATGGCCCCGTGGCATGTTGGTGAGACAGGCTTGGAGTGTTGGTACCAATGGGTATAGATGAGAATGAAGACCCTTGATGGGCTACCAAGAATCGATGGAGATGCATACATAGATGAGTGGCTGTACGAGTTGGAGTCTGGAGCATTGTTGGGCTTCCCGAGACATTGATAATAGTGCAGATTCGCTTCAGAAAGCGATTGGCTACCATGTCCGAGGTGACGGATCGATGACATCGAAGAGAGATTTTGTAGGTGAGATACGAGATGACGATTGTGTACTGCCTCGATGTTTTTGGTATGAAGCTTCAAAAGTCCTAGCATCAGGAGTTGTAGTTACTAACACAGTTTATTGTAGGATTTCCATTGGATTATTCGGGAATCCTTCACTATTATGCAAGGGACCTCCACATCGTATAGATGGATCCTGAAGAAGCTGATCGAAGGGCGGAGGCTTGGACGTGGATACTATCGTGAAGCTAGCCCACATGCTCTCGTGCCCTGCTGCCTTAATCAGCCTTTGAAGGCGCAAACTATTGATGATATGTCGAAATCAGAGAAGGTGAAGACAAATAAAGAAAAAGTCGGCGTAGCTAGATTCCTGGCTAGGTAGTATGCGGTTGAGGTTGAGGCCTGAGCTAATGTATATTCCAGCAATCCGATAAAACTACGGAGTACTTCGTACGAAGTACACATGTTCGATTCATATCAAGAACGCCCAGAAAATTGCCTTGGGGCGGTCGGTCGCATCTAAAGGCGCTATTAGTTAGGCACTCGGAGGCCTGGAATCCGGACGCTAGCCCTGTGTCAGTGACCCTTACACAGCCCTTCGCCAATCAACTACCTAGGCAGTAATAAGACGCAGCCCTTCGGCCATTCAACTGTCAGTTCGGCGATAATAATCCGAGGGAGCCAACACGATCGATCAACACTCAGTGACCGAGACAAACCAAAGCAAACGCCAAGGTGTATCAGAGAGGGGGGTATGGTGCCTGCTATCTGGTGGAGAGATTTATGGCCAAGGCTGCATTATATGTAAGTGTTGGTTAACTCATCGATCTCAGCCTCGCGCATCTGCATCTGATCTCCACGCTGCCTCGGGCATCTTGAGAATGGCTTCATTTGCGACTGCTACTCTGTGATCTACTATATAAATGGAGTGTTTGCCGCTGTTGTGGAACATCAACTCGCGACGGAAGAGTGCAGATAGAGCCGAACTCATCATATCGACACTCATTCACTCCCTCACTCATCAATACACCAGACGGAGACGAATCTGTTATAATAATATCTGATTTATCTGCGCTTCCTGCGCCCATCACTCATCCCCATCAACCTCATTACCAGTCTCCCTCATGGGACCTCGATTCTCCATCCCCAGGAGACTCAAATCCAAAAGCGCCACAATGTCGCGCAACAATCATAACAACCACATCAACGCAGACCAGCGCCCCCCCAAGCGCACGCGCCACAGCGATCCTTGCGAAGACAGCGAAAGCGACATGGCCGCGGCGCGGAAACTGATTGAGGCACACGATTCGGACGTGGCCGGCCGGCAGACCGGGGGCTTTGCGGGGCGGACCGACGTCAACTCCGGCGATCTCTCTCACTTCACGAATGCCGTCCCGGATGAGGACGAGTATGAGAAACTGCGGAGGCGGATCGTTGAGCGTGAGAATGCGCTGTCGTTTGATCATCGTTGTCGGGCGCGGGCTTCGGATAAGGAGAAGCGGGTGGAAGACATCATTCACACACTGAAGCGTCGCGATGCATCACGTATATATGGCTGTGCGAAGCCCCGGAGAGGCCATGGTGGACAGCTACACCCCAGATTCGCGGGCGATCATTTCCTATCTAATGTCGATCTGATTGATCGGACGGAGCTGTTCGACGTCGTCTCCAGGATGCCCAAGGGGGGACATCTCCATATTCACTTCAACGCCTGCCTACCCCCCAACGTGCTCCTGGATATTGCGAAGACCATGCCGCGCATGTTCATCACGAGCAACGTACCCTTGATACCCAACCACGACTATGAGAACTACGATAAGTGTGAGATACAGTTTTCGATAATGAGTGAGAACATGGAGAAGCCTGGGGATCTGTTCTCAGCAAGTTATGAGCCCCGGCAAACTATGAAACTCTCCGAATTCCTGAGAATATTTCCGCGGCATTACACGCGATCTGGTGCTGATGAGTGGCTATTACGAAAACTCATCTTTGAAGAGGAGGAGGCACATAATATTCTACAAACAGCGGCTGGGTAAGCTCCAACACGTCATCTCTTTCAGGGGTTTAACACATCTGACGCTTCACATAGGGCGTGGGAAAAGTTCAACGGGCGCACACGGATGATGAAGGGCCTGTTCAATTACGAAACAGCATACAGGAAATACACACGCTTGTGTCTGGAGGACTTTGTCCGGGACAATATCCAATACGCCGAGATACGACCAAACTTTATGACGAGCAACCAACTCTACCGCGACGATGGGAGTGGGCCTATTAATAATGAGGGCATTATGAAACTCATCATCCAAGAGGTGGAGGACTTTCAGGCGGAGATGGAGAAAAAAGGCCAGTTTTTTGGTGGCCTCAAGGTTATATATTGCACGCCACGGTCAATGCAACCCGTGGACGTTCAAGAGGCCTTGAATGAGTGTCTTCAGTTCAAGAAGAAATGGCCGAAATGGATAGCCGGTACGTGAACTAACAAATCTCCTAACACATCCAAGCAAGCACTAACATCTCAAAAAGGTTTCGACCTCGTCGGCGAAGAATCCAAAGGCAAACCCATAAAGGACTTTATTCCCCAACTCCTCGAGTTCAAAAAGAAATGCAACGCAGAAAACATCGATATTCCATTTCTCTTCCACTGCGGCGAGACGTTGGACATGGGCACCGATACAGACGGCAACCTGGTCGACGCGCTGCTCCTGGGATCGAAGCGCATCGGGCATGGCTTCGCTCTGGCGAAGCACCCGTACATTATGCAGCTCATGAAGGCGCAGGGTGTCTGCCTGGAGCTATGTCCCATATCGAATGAGATTCTGGGGCTGACGCCAAGAGTGAGTGGGCATGCCATGTATCAGCTGCTGGCGAATAATGTTCACTGCACGGTGAGTTCGGACAACGGGGCTCTCTTCAGGTTGGTCGCCTCCCCCCCCCCCCCCCCCCTTTTTTTTTTTAAGAGAGAGGTAGTTTTACTAATAGCCGTACTAGATCTTCATTGTCGCACGATTTTTATCAGGTCATGGTCGGCAAGGCTGACATGGGCCTGTACGGGTGGAAGCAGCTCGCTTTGTGGAGTATAGAGCATGCGTGTCTAAGTGACGCGGAGAGGACAACGATGATGCAGAAGTGGGTGCTTCTATGGGAAGAGTTCCTGGACTGGGTTGTGAATACTTATGGCGATGCAAAAGACGACGACGAAGAAGAAGAAGAAGAGAATGAGAGAATGGCGTTGTGACTAGAAGCGATAATGGCATCACTTCCCAAGGGGCGTATTCGGTTCGGATGTCGGGATGAATTTGACGAGAGGGCGTTTTTTTTTGACGGAATGGGGCTTATGACTTTCTACGATAGATCTCGAATCAAAACGAAGCGATTCAGTTCACGTCCTTTCCTGCGTTACATGACTTGAGGCGAGCCTTGTCTTCCTATCAGGTAAAGCCACATAGCTGCAATGCGGAGGCTCAAAACGCCACAGCGACTATCCCGCGGACTAAGAAAGGCCACCATCGAATCAATCCCGAAACCCGTCCTCCCATAGGACAAAAAGCATAAAAACAAGCCTCTTTTTCGGTGTACGGGCGGTTGAAAAGATAACCACAACACGTGTACGGAGTAATTTTTAATTATTACTTGCATTCTGGACCTGTTGACCTGCAGTACTTACTCCGTACTTCGTAGTGATATTTATATTCTGAGCTGAGCCACCAATTCAGTTACGACGTTGTCAGCACAGCCCCCCCTGCGAGAGCCATAGGAAAAATGGGTGCTCTATTCGCAGAGGCCATAAAAACTGCCGGGCTCCCATGTTCTTTATGCAGGCTTCTCTCTGTTTTGGGTCGATGGGACAATTACAGAGTAGTACTCTGTACTCGTTTTTTTACCCCTTTCATCATACTACCAGTATCTTATCTATCGCTTGGACAAATAGTCGAGGTTTTTCTTCGCGCGCCAACACACGTTTCTGACATACGATCTGTCTTACGAATACTCACCTATTGCGCGTCCTATATCAAAGCTCAATAACCTCATATAACAACACGCCATGGCCGAACCAGGCGACCCGGACTGGAAATGGTTCCCCGACGTCAAAAGCAACTGGTCCCTCGACGTCGTCACCCTTCTCGCCGTCATAGGCGAGTCCTCCATGGCCGAACACTCCCAAACCATCACGGCCTCTCTCCTCTGCATGCTCCCGCGTCTTCTGCCCGCGCCTCAGGCCCTGCTCAAGCCGTCGCGGCCGACGCGTCTGCCCGAGACGTTTGCCAAGTTGACGGGCGTCTATAGCGGCACGACGTTGGATTCTATAGGCTTCTTCGCCAATATCATCACGCGGTTGGATGCCCTGGCGCCGTATAGCTTCAAGGTCCTGGAGATTCAGCATGCGAACGGGGTGCTCCCCCCTGTGACGAGTGGTGGGCCGCATGATCCGCATCACAAGGCTGAGAACTGGGTTACCAAGATCAAGTCCCGTCTGGGGCCTGGCAAGGCATCTGCTCTTGATTCCTCCTCGCCGCGAGACATAGAGTCTGGGGCAGCGAGAACGACAACCGTCCAATTCAACGAGGAGGACATAGGGCCTCTGCGTCGCCGCACCACTGCCAAAGAGAAGATGCAGGATCTGCTGTCCAGCGGCACCATGGCCGTCACAGGCAAACGCCCTGCCGTTCCCGCAAAGCTCTTCTCGCCCATCCACATCCTCTCCGTCTTCTCCTGCGCCCTCAGCGCAGCTATCCTCATCGCCGCTGTCTTCTGGCAGGACGGCGCCGCCATCATCGCCATCTCCCTCATCTCCTTGGCCTCTACCGTCGTGGGCTACGCGTCCTCCTGGCGCCCCATCCTCATGCAGCGGAGACACACAAACGAAGTCCCCAAGGGAGACGTCATGATCCGCACAAGAGAAGGCGCCTTCGTCCTGGTCAGGTGCTCGGAAGACGTCGCGCGGGAATTATACTCGGGCACCGAAGAATGCGAATACTACGTCGGCGGCCGCGCGTATCGCCTGCTCATGGCCCTGGGCACCATTCTTCTCATGCTCAGCGTCGTGCTCCTCGGGAACTGCACCTGGAACTCGCAGATCTTCATCGGCGGCTCGTACATCGTGCTCAACGGGCTGTACTGGGGCCTGGGCATGATTCCGCGGTCGTACTTCTGGGACTTATCCCGCTACGACTGGAAAGACGTCACGCCTGACGATGCCAACGAAGCAGATGGCATAACCGACGATTCAGACCCGCGCGAGGGACACCCAAGCTTTACGCGGACGCTGTGGTACGCCATCCGCGAGACGGAAGTCATTGGATGGGTAGAGCGCAGCGGTGCCGCGCCAGGGACGAAGCAGTGGCAGAAGTGGCTCGAGGAAGCACTGAAGAATGCCAAGGAAAAGAACCGAGACTGGCCGGCTGTGCAAAGGAAGAATATCATAATGGCAGAGCCGACTCAATTGGGCGAGGAGGTTGACATGGCGGCACAGCACGCTCCTGCTACGGAGGTTCAGGGGGCGGGCAATTCTAATCCTGCTTGGAGCAAGGACGCTTCGTTTTGATGGGGGGGCTGGAAAACGGATCCAGTATTTTTTGATTATAAAAGGGATATATACCAGGCGTTTTATTACGACTACAAAAAGAGTAATGAGGGTTGACTTGGGCATACGGAAGCATTGCATTATCACAAACTCCACAGCATTTATACATGTCACATTATTATGGGTTGTTGGGGATGGCGAGTTCAGAGATATCTACAACGCAAAACGGATATCTTAATCTCTCTTGTACAAACAAAAAAATTCAAATGCAGGCTTTATGCCACACCAACTGATAGAAAAAGTATTAAACCCCCTAAACACCGGCTGTCTATGCGCAGACTCAGAGAACGCTTCATCCTCCTCTAATCATCAAAGTAGATGCTCTTCTTCTCCGAGATATCGATGGGGCCACCTCGGAAGCTACCCTTCTTCTTCTTGTTCTTTTCCTTGGTGAAACCCTTGCCCTTGGTCACAATCAAGTCTTCGTGTGCCCTCATAGAATAGCTCACTGGCACGTAGGCGTTTGAGGCAAATTTGGCGTCGACCTGGATGTCCTTGGGAATGCGAGAGAAGGGCACGTTGGTCTTCTTTTTGCGGCCCTGAATCGGATCCGGGGGCAGAGGAGGGTCGATTGAGGATGTTTGCTCCTCGGATGAGACAGTGTCCAAGGTTTCCGACGAGTCGGACGAGTCCTTGGCTTTGTTCTTGGCTTTGCCATTCACCACCTTGGTTTTCTTCGTGTCTGAATCAGAGTCCGAATCGTCGGAGGATGAAGAGTCGTCGTCGGATTCAGGAAGGGGGACTTGAGCCGCCCGCTCAACCTCAGCATCGCTGTCCGAGTCCGAGTCAGAGTCCGAGCTCGAATCAGAGCTGGAGCTGTCATCCGAGGAGCTGTCATCTGAGTCGGAGGAGCTGCTCGACTCGGAATCCGAGTCAGAGCTGGAATCAGAGTCGGAAGAGTCCGAGCTGGAGCTAGAGTCAGAGTTTGATTCGATCTTTTGCTTCTTGGATCTTGGTTGTCGGTCGGAGTCGGACTCTGAATCGGAGCTGGACTCAGACGAGCTGGAGTCGGAGGAGCTAGAGCTAGAGCTTGAGCTAGAGCTAGAGCTTGACGGCGCCTTACGCTTCAAGTTCTTGTTGCCCTTTGGAGGAGACTTGGCCCGGGGAGCAGGCTTCTTGGTCTCCTTCTCGCTCTCGCTGTCGCTGTCATCCGAGCTGGAACTGGTCGAGTCGCCCATCTCGACGTCCCGATCGGCTGCCTGTTCGGTGGGCGTTGAAGATTCCCAGGCCCGGAAAACGCCAACGAGGGTGTTTCCCTGGCTATCCGCACCAGAAGCCGCCGAGGCCCAACCATTCTTTGCTCGCTGCTTCTTGAAAGCACTGTGGGCGCTGCTGAAGGAGTGATCCGACAAGAACTGCTCGACCATGTCCAAGAGCTGGGCCGGAGGGACTGAGGCCTCTTCCGAGCCCTTGCCTGCGGAAGGCTTCGAACTGCCTCCCTTCTTGCCCATCTTTCCCGTCGAGGCTGTTGTCGTGCTGGAGGATTGGACGTTGCTCGTGTTGCTGCTGTTGGACACGCTGTTGTTGGTGTTGTTGGAAAAGAGCCAAGCCGGGGGACCTGAGGCAGAGCTGGACATGTGAGGGAAACCGCAATGTACCATCAATCCCTATTGTGCAGTGATGCGCATAAAGTGAATTGCAATTGTTGGATTGTTGGAGCGCGCTTCCAACGGTTTGCCGTGGAAAAAGAAAGGACAATCGTCAATTGCTTCTGTCCCCCAAAAAAAAATTCTCTAAGCCTAAACGCGCTGCTGCAGGAACGTTGCCGGGCGGTGTGGAGGGGCTTATCGCTTATCAAGGACTAAATATCTGCCGCGCTCCGGGTCTTAGCTCTGAATACCTTATGCAAGGTTGGCGTTGGCAACGCCGCTCAGTGATGTCAAACGTGAAGGCGTATAAATAGAAAACGTGGAACAGCGGAGTGGTCTAAAACCGGAGCTGCAAGCCCAATTTCTCGCCTGCCATATCGTGTCCTTATTTGAAACGTTTCTTCTTCTCAAATCGGATAAATATTCACATTCCTCACCCCGCCCTCACAGCGCGTCGTCAACCGTGTTTACTCAGCTCTCATCAAACCAAAGGGGCTATCGGCTGCTGAGCTGATCATTCTCAGTCATTATTCCCTTTGTGTGTGGATCCTTTGTCTTGTATAGAATGCGGTGATTCCGTAAGTGCTGTGCAAAACAAAGGGAGCCAATTAGCAGCTCTTCTCAAGTCCGCCCTTCACCCAACAACAACAACAACAACACATCTATCATGAACGCTACTAAACGCAAGTTCAACGCCTTACTTCAAGGACTAAGCAACCCCCCTGCAAGTTCAGAAGAGAATACTTCTTCAGATATGATTGCCAATCGAGCAGCGAGCAAGAAGGTGGACTATGAGGCACTGTTACAAAAGCGCCGTCGCTTGGGGTTTCCAGAATCAACAGCGCCCAGATTGGACAGCTCCATCTCGTTGGGCATCAGCAGTTTCACCAGCGCATTGAAACGGTCGGCCACGAATAACAAGTTCCGGAAGGATGCCCCAGCCAGGTACTCTCCTAGTGACAGGGACGAGCTATTGAAGAGGTTGGCAACGTTTCAGGAGATCACGGACTGGACCCCGAAGCCAGACAAAATCAACGAAGTGGAATGGGCCAAGAGAGGGTGGGTTTGCCAGGGGAAGGAGAGGGTGCGGTGTCTGCTTTGCCACAAAGAGTTGGTTGTGAAGCTCAAAGGAAAGGAAGAGGATGGCAAGGAAGTTGACACAACGGCGGCTGCAGAAATTGGTACATCTATTTGTTTCCAGTCCTTGAAGTTCATTAACTGACTATGCACAGAGGAGGCTTTGGTAAGCAAGTATGCCGAACTGATAGTCACTTCCCACCAGTCAGACTGTCTATGGAGGAGGCGAGGCTGTGAAGGTAAACCTCTTAGTTCCAAGATCCGATTCTTACTTTGCTAACAAAATTGCCAGGTTCATTGATTCGTCTATCGTTTGTTAGCGCAAAGGGGGCCATTGAGGCTCTCCGGCAACGCTATCAAGAACTCTGTACGAGACAGGCGTTTCTTCCATACGAGTTCAACCTTCGCCTGCCAGAAGGGCTGGATCTGGATGAAGTCCTGTCGCAGCTACCGCCTGACTTTTTCAAGTCCACGGACAAATCCCCCGACACTGTCCCGAATCGACCTGCGCTTGCTCTAGCCCTCTTGGGTTGGCAGGGCCTCACGAATGTTCGTATCGGTGCTGTCCCCAATTCTGCTTCCTGCCATACCTGCATGCGACGACTAGGCCTATGGATGTTCAAGAGCAAGGAGGTGGATGAACAGGGACAAATTCTCGTTCCGGCACCAATGGATCATCTTGACCCCGTGCGAGAGCATCGGTTCTTCTGTCCTTGGAAGAGTGCTAGTGCACAAAGCAGAGGGGCCATACTGCCCAACGACGTCGACATGCCTGCCTGGCAAGTACTACTTCAGTCGATCAAGAACGAATCAAATCTACGAGGCGTATATGAGGGTCGGGCCAAAACACAGCCGAAGACTGCCCCAACGACTCCCGCTAAGACACCTAGTCGGCCAATTGCAGATGCGAAAACCGACAACACGCCGCAAATCACTACCGAACTCATTATCAATGATGAGGATGAGGCTGTCCGAGAGGCAAAGGACAAGGAGCGGTGGGCGAGATTGCGCAAAGTCAAGAGTCTGTTTGATACGAAGAAGTTGCGGCGCTCGGCCAGCCGTCCGGGGACACCTCACTCGGCCAAGTCGTTGAAGGGGGACTAATCGCGTCCTGGTTGTATAAATAGTGCTAATGCATACGGAGTACATGTGTTGCGGATTTCATTACTTATGTGTGTACGTCGGGGAACGGCAAGATTGATGGGCGGACAAGTTATTAATACCTCGGCGAGAATATTCATGTCTTCCACTTAATGTCATCAAACGAAACCACCGGTCCGCCATATGTGACAGTTTCGTCCTTCTTCTTCATCTCCTTATCGTCCAGGTTAAAGCCCGCCATGTCCAGAATAGCTGCTCTAACGCCTCCCATGCCACCACCGTTGCCAAGTTTCGGCACACGATTCATGCCTGCCGACGTAATATACACGTCTGGATTCCAGCCAGACCCTTCCTTCCAGTCATTTCCAACGGCTTTTTCGAGAGTCTTGAGCTCCTCTTGCAGTGTCTCAGCCATTGCGCTGCATGTCGTAGTCCATGAGCCGCCACCTTTATCCGCCTTGGTCAACACAACCAGAGTCCGGGTGTTTGCCTCAGCTAGGGATCTCAGCAGCCACCGATCCTGCTCCATGAGTCTCTTCTCGGAAGAGAGCAAGACGACCGCCCCGCGGAGCGTTTTCCTCGCCTTTATATACTTGATAATAGAATCCCCCCAACTCGCCTGGCTCCTGAATCCATAACCTGGCGTATCAACGACAACAAGACTATACCTCGGCATCTTCTCCCCCTTCCTCACCAGTCCCTTGGGGATCTTGGGTAATGGTCCCACGCCGAAAGCATTCATGAGCGTGGTCTTGCCTGGTTTGGCACTCACCCTCGCGGCATCAAACTTGCCCACAAGGGCATTCAAAAACGAGGACTTTCCAACGTTGGAGGCGCCGAGGACGACGATTTCAGGGATGTGCTCGTTTTTGGCGTGGTGGCGGAGAGCTTCGGCGGAGTAGAGGAATTGGAAGCCTTGGGTGAAGAAAGCGCTTGCAGCGGTGATTTTCTTGTGTTCGAGGGTGGTGGGTTGGGTTGTGAGGGAGGTGGAGGATGGGCTTTGGCGGATGAGGATGCTGGTGAAGAGGGATTGTATGTGTGGTTTGAGGCCTGGAGGGGCGGAGCGTTTGCTGGATTTGGGAGATGTTTCGGATGGTTCGTCTTGTTCATGAGATATATGCTCTTGCTTAGGAGTAGATGGTTGTGAATGACTTGTGATTTGGTTTGCTGAGGTTGGGACTATGGGCTTGGAGTTGAATCCTCCCTTAGCCTCGGAATAGAGCTGTTGAGTTGCATCTTTCTCGTAGAGTTTTTGCAATGTCCTCGCTCGAGGCCATCGCGGTGTTGACGTACAGAACGAAGCTTGAGAATTTCGATATAAAAGACGAGAGGAGGCTCGGAAGACGCTTTTGGACGGATTTATCATTGATGACAGCATTTCATTGACGTTGGTTGTGAATATGAGATCATGGAGGTGAGATCATACATGGGCTTGACTGAAATCTTGAGCCGTTAGTGTGGCGGGGATCTAGTTCCTGGCTTAGCGGGTTCTCTACCCATTTAGCGCCTTGCTAAGCCCTGTAGCCACGTGGGGTGCCTATAGCGTTTGCATGGAGGCTCTTCTCGCGGCCAGCTTTGAACCTCCAGCAACCTAAACCTATCAACGACCTGACGACAGACACGCCTTATCCATCACGCGTATCGCCACAGACACCTTTCATCCGCAATCTACGAGAGTTAACGCATCTCCCCTACGTTCTGGCCTAGTAAAGGGCATCGATATCCTTCACAATGAGCGCGATACGCAGTCCTCCAACAACACAATCACCCTCGCCTCTCCATAAGCGCCGTCGAGACCTCAGTCCCAATCCATCGCGTCACCGTTCACCGAAGACACAAACGCCGAGGCTTAGCCATCCGGCATTCCCACCACCCAGGTTCTGGGACGAATTATCAGAGATACCCCTCACGAAGAACGCTCTCCGCGAATTGGAGCGGAGGACTTCCCAACATGACTCTCGACACAGCCCTAACAACCCTGACGACCCTGACGACCATGAGGCTGCGGAGTGTTGCATCTCCCAGTGCTCTCCAAACTCTCTAGACGAAATAAAACGCTTTGCACTACACGGTGGCCCTGATTTGAGAGATTTACGAGGTGTAAGCCTCAGCCTTACTACAGTCCAGCGTTGTCCTTTAGTCCCGTCTTTGCCTGACCGTTCACAGCATTACCCTCGAAGTCACCAAGACGAAGAAATGAGCGCAAGCCAGTTGTCGAGCCGAGGGCGAAAACGGGGTTCGCAGGCGTCATCGAGTAGAGGGAGGAGACCCAACTCGCAGCTATCGTCGTCGAGGAGATCCGGTTCTACTACGACAAAAAACACGGGACCATACGACCGAGCCTTTGCACAGCACCTTGTTGATAATAACATCCTTCCTGCCAATTACCTATACCCCGACGGCAGTTGGCCGCCCAGGCCTGACAACCTGGATGATATTCGTCAAGTGTTATCTCGCCGTCGAGAGCACCTGGCTTCCTCCCAGTCTTTCAAAGCTGATTTCAAACGGTTCGTGCAGCTGGATTCAAATGCGGCAAACGAGAGACAAGTTACTTCGCGCATCATCCCAATGATATGTGGAGAGACTGATGATATCAAATGTGTTGCCGGCGAGGCTCCATTCACAAATCTAAGGGCGTTGACAAATGGAACACTTGTAGCTGGAAACCCTGATTTGTATTATGGTGCCCGCCCTGAGCAGCTGGAACTGAAAGTTCGCCAACAGCTCAGCCACTTTATTGCTCCCTCAACTCAAAATGACTTGCCTATTTTGCCCAACTTTTGCCTTGCTGTAAAGGGGATAGACGGGTCAATGGGGGTGGCAATGCGACAGGCATGTTATGACGGCACATTAGGAGCCAGAGCAATGCAGAGGCTCCAGTCATATGGGCTGCCGGAGCAAGTGTATGACAACAAGGCATACGCCCTTACGGCCATTTACCATGCTGGAATGCTGAGACTCTACACCATCCACCCGATAAAGACACCACAGGCAAAACCCGGGTTTGCCATGACGCAAGTCAGAGCAATTGCTATGACGGATGGCCCCGACGCCTTTCATGATGGGATCTCTGCATTTCGAAATGGCTGTGACTGGGCAAAAGAGCAACGGGACAACACAATCAGGCAAGCGAACGAGAGGGCCGCTCTTGTAACCGACACAATGCTTGACAACATGACTGCCGACGAGGATCATGTATCGCCCTTGTCCTTTGACTCTAACACATCTGCAGACGAGCTGTCAATGGATGTCAGACCTTCTGCAAAGCGGTCGAAGCCAAACGAAGCTTAGGAATTTTCAGCCATTGTGGTAATGCTGAGCACACGAGCAATGACAGGAGGGGAACGATGTATAGCAACAGGAGGGATTTTGTGCCACCCGAGTAACGATAGGATATGAAAGTCATTTGTAGCGACATGTAGTATTTCCGGGATACAGCAAACACTATAGAAACGGTACATATACCATGTATAATATAATTTGGTACTTTTTGGACTTCTTGCAAGACGGGGAGGTGAGCTCGAGGCCACGAGGATCAGTCAGTCGATACCTAGCACCACCTAACCAGAGATTGACACCACGCACTAATTCTACTTCTCATCTTCAGCTTCACAAAACACTTGATTGAGTCAACTTCAACACTGATTCGCCCAAACCGTCTTCTCACCAAGTGAAACCTCATCATTCTTAAAATCTAGTTGCTACAAGACGACAGACACACACTTTCAAGCCGAAACCATGACAGTCAGCGTCGCGGATCTGGACGCTCATGAGCAGCCCTCAGAGCAGATGAAAGCAGAATGGAAACAATTCTCACGCCTCGACCAGTCCATCCTGCTGGACGACTCGCGCATCGACGATCCTCGCAAACCCCTGGAAGAGAACGGATTCTGCAAAGCTGGCATCATTCCGCGCTCTCAGGTCGCAGAGGCGTTTTCTCATCTGCAGCCCGAGTTCGGCACAGAGGCTCATGATGCGCCAATTCTCTACCACCCTCTTCTTCCTGGTACGCTTCGCCCCTTATACGTCTGTTTGTACGGTTTTCTGTATAAGAGTGAGGCTAATATATCTCAGGCCTCCTCATATTGCCCTCTCTCATACCCCCAAAGGTGCAAACCGTACTCGTGGACACCATGATCCATCGCGACCTCGGCAACCCTACCCACCAAACCAACCTCCATCTTCACTACTCCCTCCCTTACCCAGATCCCTCCTCCTCTTCCTCCTCCGGGTCCTTCTTCTCCTACTCCCCCGAAACTCCCGCCAACTTCACCCCCAAAGACCCTTCTGTTCACAAACCCCTCTCCATCAAACAAGTCCTCCAGCGACGCCTTCACTGGGTCACCCTCGGCGGCCAATACGACTGGACGAACCGCATCTATCCAAACGAAGCGCCGCCCCAGTTCCCCGCCGACCTGTCCAGCTTCTTAACCACGCTCTTCCCGCAGACGCTCGCGCAGGCTGCCATTGTCAATTTCTACTCACCCGGCGACACTATGATGATGCACCGCGACGTCAGCGAGGAGACGGACAAGGGCCTCGTGAGTCTGAGCTTTGGCTGCGATGGCCTCTTCATGATTGCGCCTAATCACGGAAACGGCGAGGAAGAGACGCCGTCCGAGGAGAAGGAGAAGGAGAAGGAGAAGGAGAAGGAGAAGGAGAAGGAGAAGGAGAAGGAGAAGGAGAAGGAGAAGGAGAAGGAGAAGGAGAAGGAGAAGGAGAAGGAGAAGGAGAAGGAGAAGGAGAAGGAGAAGGAGAAGGAGAAGGAGAAGGAGAAGGAGAAGGAGAAGGAGAAGGAGAAGGAGAAGGAGAAGGAGAAGGAGAAGGAGAAGGAGAAGGAGAAGGAGAAGGAGAAGGAGAAGGAGAAGGAGAAGGAGAAGGAGAAGGAGAAGGAGAAGGAGAAGGAAAAAAAGTATCTCCTTTTGAGGCTCCGTTCTGGAGATGCCATCTACATGACGCAGGAGTCGAGGTACGCCTGGCATGGCGTGCCCAAGGTGCTCAAGGATACGTGTCCGAGTTATCTGGCCGACTGGCCAGCAGGTGGTGAAAATGGCGAATTTGAAGAATGGAAGGGGTGGATGCAGAATAAGAGGATCAACCTGAATGTCAGACAAATAAAAGACTGAAATATTCTCAGTAAACAGTCATCCTCTATTAAAACCAAAATGTCTCCTTGACCATAACCAGCATCTTATCCGCAGATGGAATACATACTAATTAATACATGCTAGCAAAGTTCACACAAGACAGGAGACTCCAAGTACAAAAACCAACGCTCAACGCTGTTTTCAGTCCGAGACGCACGGATATTCCGCGCCTTGTCAAAATCTACGAATGATTAAACTAAAGAAAATCCACAAGTCTTTGATACAGGCGCTCATCTAGAGCGAGGCCACCCCAGCCTTCTCACGCAAAGCCAAATCCCTGCGCATTCTCCAGAGCCATTGCCAGTCGCTCCTTAAGAACCTCCTTATCCTTGTACTCCGGTAAAAGCAGCGTCCCATAGCACGTATACGCCGTGGGTAAATGCCCATTCTCGCCTTCTTCCTCGCCGTTCTTTTGCACCACAAACTGAAGGTTTCGCATCCCTCCCACAGGGACCCGATCTGACGCCGTCACAAACTCCAGCAGCTTGCGCTTCATCCTGTCGTCGTACCGCTTCACGATAGACCAGAAGTCTTTAACCGTGTGATGTGACGCATCCCATCCGACGTAGCGTGCATATCGTCGGAGCTCTGAAACGTCAATCTCCTGTACACCCTCCACTACTGACTGGAGGATTTGTGGACTAAGCAGTGAAAGGGACTTGTTCACCAGACACCTCTTGAACCCACGCTCAAATGCGAGGAACTGCGGCCGGATGGACACATCGGTCAGATAGCGGATGTAATCGCTCACGTATTGATCGCGATTGTCGTTTGTGACGAGCGGTGCTTCATCGTCCCCCTCCGATTCGTTGGGTAGAATGCACTTGAGCTTTTCCTGATCAAATGACTGCGGCCAAGTGGGATTTTCCCTCGTCATCTCTCGGGTGACATTGCGTCCAATACTCGGCACCGAGAACTCGTAAGTTCGCGCAAATACATCCTCGACCTGCCCATCCTTCTCATTCCACTCCAGCAAGGTCATGAGTCCACTTGCCAAGTCCGGCCATCCATCCGCGATGTGGTAAAGTTCCTCGACTGGTTCGCCAAGCAATTTTCGGTAGAGGGCCTTGGGAAAAGTGACCGGTAACGTGAGGCCATTGTAAACTGCCAAAGACATAATAAGGCCGGCGAGCTCAAACTTCCATTCCTCAACAACTGAGCCCGGAACAAACCATGCCATTCGAGTTCTATCGTCGACGGCAAATGCTCCATATTTAGGGTCAAGGCATTCGGCAATGGCTAGTCGGAAGAACTCCTGCTGTACGCCGCCTGAGTCAAACCCCTCTTCGCCGCGGTTTTCTCCGAGGTGGACTTTCAGAGGGCGCAAAAGCTCACGTTGTTGCCGCCTCCATAGTTGATCAAATGCATCCCGAAGCACATTCTCTCGCCCGATGTCAAGAACCAGATATTTCGAGGATGCCGTTTTGAGCAAGTCCTTCAGCACAGTTTTGTGGTGCGGGTTCGTTATCAAGCTTCCAGGGTCTACAATGGCGTTCATCCGCGTCTTAAGCGAGCTCGATTCCTCAAACATCCTACTCATTCTTGCAAAGTTGATAGAGCGGAAGAATGTGACGAGCGATTCCGGACTGAAGAGGTAGGGGTGATCCAAGATATGGCTCTTTTTTCGTGAGGGATCAAAATCCACCCACGCAACTGGCATCTCCATCGTGTCTAGTCGTTCGGAGAAGTAGTCTACGCGGAACTGAATATCACCCAGGAGAAGCACGTTCCTGTTCTCATCTGCGTTCTGTCAGCGTCTAGACTTGATACATCATATAATAACCCTCGATTCAACTTACACATGGTGGAGATGAGAGACAACGCCCCGTGAAAGGGGCCAGTATTCTTGATTTCAGGGTTTCCATCCCACTCACTTAGGAGAACAGCTCTTGCCCAGTCCAGTAGGAGTGTGGGGACCCGTGTCTCATGCAGTAAACGTTCAGCCTGTGTGAATTCTAAAACCCGAACGGGCCCAGAATGTAGGAGATCAAGCTGGTTCAAGAGTGGCTGGAGGATGTCAAGGTCACCTTTGTTTCTGCTACCTTCTGGAATTAGGTCAGTAAAGGAGCGACGTGCAGAAATCGCAGAGAACAGGCGTCGAGCCAGCCTCAACGCAAGGTCGTTGGAAAACACATCCTCGTACTCGAGGCATATTGAATGGGGCTGTCTGGCGGATAGACCATTGCCACCCAAAACCAGTCCAGTAGAGCGAATGCGTGACATATCATATAGAGTCTTGGAATCCGAGACGAATGGTGCTGCAGCCACCAAGGCATGCAAGCAAACCGAAATGACACATCCGACTTCGAAGTCAGTCAAGGGGTTTCGACTTCTCGGGAACACCTTGGCTGCGGCTGGAGATCGTAATGATTTAAGAGATTTTGGCACAGCAAACAAGCTTTCAGCTGCCATCCATAGGCTGTGTAGAACTAGACTTGGCGCAGCCCGAGTCATGCGTAGCATGCAGTACCATAATGTGTGGGAATCATACAATTTGCCGTCTCTTGAGAATGATAAGACGAGGGAATGTGGGTCGCTTAGTACGTTGAATATGGTCTGCTCATTGAAGATCTTCCATTGGTTGGCCGATGAGGCATGTGTTGTTGATTGTCCTCTAACCAGTTTGCGTTGCCAGTTTTGGGGTTTGGGATAGGAGGCATGAGCTTCGAGGGGTCCGAAAAACCTAGTTTCTGAAGTATCATCTTGTTGGAAGACGTCGCAGATGAAGTCTATGAGCTCAACATTGAGTCTTGATAGAGACTGAGGCAAAGGGAAATTGGCAGATGTTGAGTCTCCTTCAGGTATTGATGGTGGTTTTGGTTTGGCTTGTGCATCCACCCGCCCCCTATTAACAATAGGGGCAACCTTATCGGTTGCCTGCTTCTCGTCAACTTCTTCGTCAGAAAGGCCGAGTTCCACTTCCTCTGCGACACGAGTAGTTGGAGGGGGTACATTTTCGAAGAATGCAGGCTTAGAAGGTATCTCTGGGACGCCCCGTGCGATGATAGCAGCATTTTTCGTTGTGCGTGTTAGCTTTTCGGGGTAGAATCCATTAAGACTCGGCGGTCTCGACGCTGGCTTGGTATCCTCGGTTCCAGCTGAGATTGAGACAGGTTCCAGGGATCGTTTATTGCCCGATTTTGATGGAGGAGAACGAAAGGTGGTTTTTGAATTCCTCTTAGGCTTAGACGTATCTTTGGACTGAGGAATAGCTTCGGGGGCTGCAGACAGCTCACGGCTTTCGTCGCCAAGGGGTTTTGTCGGCTTTGAGACTGTATCGATTCTTGATGACTCGGCGAAGGGTGGGAGTTTGGCTCGGCGGTCTTTCGGTTCTGACTCCTGAGAATTCGAAACAGGATCGACATCGGCCGAAGGGGGGTTGACATCGGCTGAGGGAGAGTGGCGGAAACCTCCCAGTTCTGAAATCTTTTCTGACATGGCTTCGATAGCCTGCGGAGTCAACCACTCTAGCATCTTGAAAGCCACAGTGCCAAACGTGGCAACCGCGAACGACCTGTAATCTTTGGGCACATGCTTCTCTGAGACGCTGATATTCGCAGGAGCCAACGGTTGGGGATCTGCGGGTGGTGAATTAACACCATCCTTGAGTTTGTCAGACTGTCTATCCGGCGATGACGATCGAGGTTTTCTTGTTGGCGATGATTGAGACAGCTTCGAGTCGGCTCCCGGTACGGCCTTACGGCGGGATGATGTCGTCCGAACGTCGGATGCTTTGCGGCTTGGATGCGGCGAGGGCGAAGGTCGTGCAGAGAAAATAAGACTATTGACAGCAGGAGGGACTTCTCGAGGAACACCTAAGTGTGGGCAAAGACCACTCTCCGGATCGTCTTGGCTAGCAAGATGGACTGCCAGTGTTCTCGCGCTTGTGGGATTGTATCTTCGGATCGGAGCCTTGCCGGCGAGCCGCTTTCGGCAAGTGAAGCATGTAGCCGTGCTGCACTTCGGAACACCACAGCCGTTGCGCAGCTGGAATATGTATCTTCAAAGGCCTCAAGTTAATGCTGTTCTCAAAGCAACTAGATGAACATCTTGGAATGGACATACTTGTCTACAAGGAGCTGGAAGTCATGCCGACGGCTTGCCCGGTGTATGGCGTAGACGCGACGAGGGTTCTCAACGTCTTGGATGTATTTCCCCAACTCCACCGGTGCGTCGGGGGGTAGACGGGCGAATGGGGCCTCCTGCCAGAGCCCGGCAAGCAAATCAACTTCACCGGCCAACTCAGGGGTGTTTCGGAGGCGGTGGTCATCGGGGCCGTGAGACGACTCGTGGGCCATGACTGGGGGAGCCTTATGCGCGGGCGCGCTCATGGCTAGTGTTGACGCCGCTTCAGGAGGAGCGTATCGCGCAGCCCATGCCTCAGGTGATGAGAGATGAGGATATGGCGGAAACGGGAGAATTCGGCAGACGACGATGGAAGCATAGGGAGATGGAATGGATACGTATGATTACCGTAATGATGTGACGGATGTCCGTGGCAGAACGGGGCCAGTCGTGTGCAAGGCTGAGTGTCAGTGGACCCCAAAGGTGCTCAGGCGCTCTCGATGTGCTACAGCACGCCATTAGGTTCGGTAGTACTTCGCCACTCGCCTGCAGAATGCGCTAGGGATGATGCGCGATAAGAAAATCAGATACGGAGCACGGAGTACAGTTCGCAGTACCTCTCTTCCACCAGCAACGCATACTCCTTCTGTTAGGCCACCGGGTATTCAACCACGGAAGGCCCCAGCAAACAGCGCCCTGCTGTGCCAATCACCCGCCGATTTTTACAGTTTCACCTGTCGCTCTCTGTAAAACAAAATGCAGGGCATGACCCACCCCGCTATCTCTACGTCAGATGCCAACACACCCCGCCACCAAAAACTTCCTCAAATCACAGAATTAATAATTCCGGGAGCAGCGTCAGTATCGAGTCACGCGCTCAAGACGGTGCCTTTGCGGCCATTTCGACTTAAATAACTGCCCATTTTCTCCCGTAGCAGACTCTCCTTTCATCGTCAGACTCGTGCGCAACTCGACTGGTATCATTCTTCCATCATGGCGAGCGCCCAGGCCGCCGCCGCCGCAGGGCCGGCCACCTCGATCTCCCACCCGTACACATGCAATACATGCCAGGTTGCCTATCGCAACATCGATCTGCAAAAGACTCACATGAAGAGTGACTGGCAGTAAGTTTACCTCATTCCGGCTGCTCCGATTTTACAGCGCCGTCTCTAACATCTGCTACCAGTCGATACAACTTGAAGCGACGAGTGGCTTCCTTGCCTCCCATTGCTGCCGAGATATTCAGCGAAAAGGTCATCCAGGCTCGTGCGGAAACGACAGCCGAAGCAGACAAGGCGTTTTTCGAGCGCTCCTGCGAGCCCTGCAGCAAGACGTATTACAGCGAAAATGCGTTCCGGAACCACTTGTTGAGCCAGAAGCACAAACAAAACGAAGCGAATCCTGTCAAGCGCCAAGATGATGAGACCACTTCCGTCATCAGCTCAACCTTCTCTCTCGGAGAACCCGCTCCTGTTTCAAAGGAGGACGTTGATTCCGATGCCGAGGACGAGTTCAACCAGGTTGTTGAGGGTCTCCAGAACGCAAAGGTTACGGAACAGCGCCCCTCCCCCGTTAAGCGGCCATCCAACCCCCATCCTGTCCCTGAAGAGGAAGCCAACGGCCAAGACTCGGCCTCAACGACCACAGCCCAGTCTGGATCCAACCCAGTATGGAACTTACGGTCATGCATATTCTGCAACTATGAGTCCCCGACGCCTCCTCTCAACGCCCACCACATGGAACGCTTCCACGGCATGTTCATCCCTGAAAAAACGTATCTTGTCAACTTGGACGGTTTGGTTCAGTACCTCCAGGACAAAGTCAGCAAAGAGCACCAGTGTCTTAGCTGTGGCAAGGTTAAGTCAACTCTCTTCGCTGTCCAAACGCACATGAGAGACAAGGGCCACTGCAAGATCCCATACACCACAGAGCAAGAGCAATTGGCTATTGGCGATTACTACGATTTCAGGAGCACTTACTCAGACGATGACGAATCAGATGATGGTTCAACAGAGGATGGCACTGGCGGTGCCAAACTTGGCGCACGCCGAGAAGCCAAGGCTACCGGACCCGATGGGGAGGTGTTAGAGGGAGGTGAAGATCAGGATGGATGGGAAACAGACAGTTCGGCTTCATCTCTCGATTCTGCGGATTTAACTGCTGTTCCTGCCGAAGGTCATATTCACCAGTTCGAGCGGTTGAGCAAGCACCCCCACCACTCACGCCATGACCCCCGACATCATCACCAGGCAGATGGCTGGCATTCTCGCGCTCACAAGCACACTCATGCGGCTTTCTATGATGAATATGAGCTTCACCTTCCCAGCGGGAGATCCGTTGGACATCGTTCTTTGAACAAATACTTCCGTCAAAACCTCCACAACTATCCTACTGAGGAAGAGCGGGCCGAGCAGCTAGCTATCGAAGCGGCGGGCAACGATGGAACAGAAGCTAACGGCGACAGTCAAGTAGCTCTCACTAACGGCCGTGGCCGCGGCCGCGAAGTTGTGCCTCGCGGTGCCGTGGGCATGGCGGGCGTGTCGGACGAGACGAAGCGGGTGGTTCGCAAGGATCAAGAGCGTGGCCGAGACCTGGAACAATTCAAGACCAAGAAGACAGATTGGTCCTACAGCAAAAAGCTGAACAACCAAAAGACTTACTACTACCGCTACGATGGCGGTGGTTAGTTGGTTGTATTTAGCTTCAATCAGACTTCCGTTGGCAATGAATTTTGGTCAAACTGATAATTGCGCATTGTAATTTGAAAGTAGCCTTGCTCTGTGCATACTTGCAAAGTCTTGGCCAACAGGGTTCCAGTGATATGAAAATTTTCGTATTTATTAATGACAACTGTTCCGATCATCTCATCTTTATAGTATTAATGTATCCCCACTCGTGGCTCCTTTGGCATATGAAACGTGGCGGCGTCGCCCGAGAAGCAGCATGTCTCCCCGCACAAGGGCTCAACAGAAGCTAGTCAAAGGGAAAGCGATTATCCGGATGCTGAGCTGTGTTATTTTGGGTTTCTCAGTTGTAGAGATGATCGACTAGGCAGCGAAGAAGAGGTCAACAAAGCGGATATCTGGGCTCCATTCCAAGCATGTGAGATGTAAGACATAAAAGAGCGCAACCGGCTGACGCCGAACATTGTGTTACCACAAAGTGGGGAGAGAAAAAGCGCAAGAACAAAGAGAATGCTAATAAATAGAAATCTGACGTACCGTTGGTTCCTTTTCTATTGTTATCCCTTGATCTGGAGGAAAGCCACTGATGTCGTTGATGCTAAATTTGGCCAGCTTGCGCCCCATTAGGCTGCGGCTGACTTTATCCCCTGCATCCCATACGGAGTTTGCTAGCAGAATCAAAGCGGATGATTGGCGAAGGAAGATAGGATCCGGATACGATGCGAGCCGGGTTAGGTTGAATTCGCTGACACGACTATTCCGGACGCAAGAGCCAGCCCCCTTATGCTTGTGAGGCTGTTGGTGGGACATTATTTCAGAAATAGCACTCCATAATAGTGCCATGCATCCTGCATGAGAGCCCCAAAAGGATGCCAATGCCAGCTGGACTGGACTGTATTTTTTTTCTTCCCGCCATCTCATTTTCTCGCCATTCCCAATTCATCACTCGCTCGCATTGGAAGCTTCCGTATCTGTCGTTGCTTTTCTGTACTATATGTCGGCGGCATATGGTTTCATGATGCTACTCTAGATCTTACTCCCACCTCTGTGCCGCATTATTCGTTGCATCGACTGGAACCTAACCAGGGTTCGTCCATACGGGTCATTTGCTGGGCTCTGGTAACCTGAGCTTCGCGCCTCACAAACTCGCCAGTCGCGTTGCTCCAGTCCACGCGGACGAGGATACTAGCTATTAGCATTCGCTCGTTTACAAGAACAAGATGGCAAGGAGACGGATATGGGCCTCTGCCCCTCTCTTCCTCCTCTTCCTCGCTCCCGCCCTCGCCTTCGACGCCGACTTCTCCTTCTACCCTTCTACGTCTCAGCCTTGCCTCAACAACGCGGCCAAGGCGTCCAAATGCACTGGCGCAACATCTGGGGACATCAAAAAATGCTTGTGTAGCAATGGCGGCAACTTCGTTATCGACGCGGCCGCGTGTCTTGGGAGGAGTGATCCAAGCAACGTTCGGAGTGTGTTCAGCACGATGGCTGATGCTTGCTCGTTCTCGAAGACGAATTTAACTGTGAGCGAGAGGCAATTCATTGCGGCAGCGAATGCAGCTTCGTCGACAACGACGAGCTCAGTAAGCAGCGCGGTCAACACCCGGAAACCGACAACAGCAGTCAGCAGTCCCACCGTAACTGCAACACCAACATCAACACCAACATCAACACCAACGGATACCACTCCTAGCGATAGAAATCAGAATGGCGGGGGTCTATCGACTGGTGCCACAGTAGGTATCGCAGTGGGCGCATCTCTTGGAGGCGTCGCCATCATTGCGGGTATTGTGGTGTTCCTCCTGCGCAGACAGAGGAGACGCGGCGAGGAGTCGCATCCAATGCTGCCCCAGGACCCGAGATACAGCGCGGCCACGACGTTTCCGCCTACAGAGCCATCGCCTGGCTTCAGCCCGTTTTCTCTGGAAGCGAAGCCGCCTGCGTGGGCGTCACCGCAACAGAGTCCCGATCCTTCGTATCCTTCATACAGAAGTTCGGAGATGACATGGGATTCGGCTCAGGGCGCGTACAAAGGGCCGTATGCTTCACCCGATAACATTGCGGAGCTGCCACCGGACACGGCGACTCACGGCAGTCACGGCAGTCAAATCTTTGAAATGGACGGGGTGGGGAGAGGTCGTGCTCAGCCGGCGGAAATGCAAGGGTCTTTGCCTTTGAGGAACTCTCACGGATCATAGTGGATGAAGCACGTGAGAAACATTTTTATTTTTTTTTGTTTTTATGACATTAGCCACGAGCTACGTTACTCTATATGAAGTACGCTTGGATTGGCTGAGACCGGATAGTAACACTATCACGGCATGGCGTTTGGAGACATCTGTATTGGGTGGATCGGTGCGTTAGAGCGAAATGATTCGAAGTCTTAATTCTTATTCTTACAGGCTTTGAGCAACTATTCATTGACCTAGCAATCACCGAGCACCCTAGATGTTTAGTGATGTGACATTCAACGACCTGGATGAATCACATGGATGCTTACTCTGTCAGCTTGATTTGCCATACTCGGGGGATCTCAAAAACGACCATCCCCGTGCTAGTGAACTAGCACGGGGATGGTCGTTTTTGAAATCCCCCGAGTATCCGTCGTAGTAGATGCCAAGTCGGGCCCTTGTGCATCCGCACGCGGTCCACCATTTGTCGATGCGCGCAATCATGAAGATCTATAAATTGCCTCTCTGCCTTCCAAATCTTGAAGGAGATCTTGACCCCCTTTCACTCGTGAGATTATCATCTATTATTTGCGTGATAATCAAGAATGGTGGTGATCTAGTTCACGTATTTCTCGTAACGTGTACGAAGTACGGAGTAGACCTCGGCATCGGCAAAACCAGTGTTAGATGTGTGGCGATCAGTGCCTCCACACCACGTCACTTTCCCCTTGCATTCAAAAATTCCCCCAAAAAGCTCGGTTCATTGACTATCGGTTAGTCAAGATGTCCTCAATGACATCCGTCCTCATCACAGGGTATGTCGTGAACTCCAGGAGCATTGGATCCTCCATATGCTGACTACAAAATTTCACAGCTGCACGCCCGGAGGCATTGGACATGCCTTGGCTTTGGAGTTTCACAAGAGAGGTCTTGCTATCCTCCCCTAAGACTTTCACTGGTGTAGATCAACAGAAACTGACTCTTTTGGGGGCTCAGGCTGCCATGTCATTGCGACGGCCCGTGACCCAAGTGTGCTCAAGGAGATGGCTGAAATGGGCATGAGCGCTGTCAAACTGGATGTTACCGACCTGAAGAGTATCGCGACATGCAAGGATGAAGTAGCCAAGATCACAAATGGACGTCTGGATATTCTTATCAACAATGCGTAAGGATGCTTTCCCATTCCCGCATTGGTCGTGTTACCTTTGAGCTTCATCGAGTTGACAATCAATAGTGGACGAACTCACACGATCCCTGCTTTGGATATTGACCTCGACGACGTACGGCAGACGTACGAGGCCAACGTCTTTGGTCCCATGGCAATGTGCCAGGCTTTCATCAGCTTGCTGATCCCAGCTCGCGGCCTCATCATCAACATTTCGTCCATCTCCTCCGTTGTGCCCTACCTCTTCGGCGCCATCTACTCCTCCACCAAGGGTGCCATCAACACCTACTCCCGCGCCCTGCGTCTGGAGCTCAAGCCATTCAACGTCCGCGTCATGGTCGCCATGACTGGAACCGTCCAGTCCAACATTGCCAGCCACCAGCACCGCTCTCTTCCAAGCAGCTCGCTCTACATGCCCGTGCAGGATGTATTCGACAGGCGCCTGACGTTCAGCCAGAACAACGCAACGGTGCCGACAGAGGTGTATGCCAGGCAGTTGGTGACAGCGGCGCTCAAGGGAGAAGGCTGGTTTGGAGGGCTGATTGGAGGCACGCCGGACTGGTTCTGGGCGGGAGGATTTGCTAGTGCGGTCAGTGCGGTTATGTGGCTGCCTGCATGGATGAGTGAGGCCGCCTGTGGCATTTTCTTTGGCATTGCGAAGATGGGTCAGCGTCTTGATGCGGCGAGAGCGAAGAAGGATTAAATTGAGATGATGAATTGACGTTAAACTAAGCTCGGCTAAGTCATCTCTTTGTACGAAGTATGGGGCATTGTCTCCATCGTGCGTAATACGAGTTATTCTAGTTTGACTCCTTCGCCGTACCACTACCCAATAAGGTAGTGTGGCGGAGCGCGGCACAGCTATATGGAGCATAGAGAGATGGGAAATGAAGCTTGATTCTATAAAAGAGAATATGCCATAGTGGCCTCGCTATATATACATATAGCTAATATAAAAAAAAAGCTGTATACAGGCGCTTTATAAGCGCCTGCATAGTCTAATATATCGCTTATGCGATATATATATCAGCTTATATCTACTTATATAGCAGATATAAGCTCCCTAGCGCTAATAAGCGGTAAGGCCCTGGCCTGCTTAACCCAATATACCCCCCAGTTAATAAGGCTATTCCCAATACCTTATTAACTGCTACTCTAGCTTATTTATAGTATTATAACTGACTGGCCGCGCTCTTAAAGCCTCTTTTACTTAATTAAAAGCTTTGTATTGTAAATATATATCGATATTCTATTATAAAGGTGAAAGGAATATAAGCGCTATAGCTATTATTATTCTATAATTATCACGGCACACGGAACAGCGGGTCAAGGTGATATCTTTGTTGTGCCTTGAACAAGGCAAGAAGCTATGAGAATGTGGTTTGAAGGTGTAGGACCAAGTCATCACGTGAGGACGCACGTGATGCTGATGAGTCATCAGAGGGCAGGTTTGGTGCCGTGACAATAATAATAGGAAGTTAAATAATAAAGCTCTTAAGCAGGTAAATCAGTCTTAAACAGCTAAAATAGGTGTATTATCACGGCACGGAAAGGCAGGTCAGGGCAAATATCGTTGTTGTGCCGTGGAGAGCGAGAAAGCCCTGAGGCTCTATGGAAAGCTATAGCTAGGAACGCGTTGGGGCCTGGTCACGTGACCGGGGCTCACGTGACAGGGGGTCAACATCGCGTCACGGTCGGTGCCGTAACATATATTAACTGCCCCCTAGCCCTATTCCTTACTCTTTTTCTTTAATTATTAATATTATTATTATTATTATTAACAATAATATTAATATTAACATTAACAGTAATATAGCCCCTGCTATAAAAAACTAATTCTTTTTATACTATATATTTATTAGCTAATAGCGAAATTGTAAAAGAAAAATACCTTATTAGTAAAGTATAGTTATAATTACCCTTTAAAGGTAGCTTATTGCAGTATTAGTTGCTTGGCTGGCTAAACGGCTATACCTATTGCTGCTTTTGCGCTAGCTAGTCTAGCTTCCTTTTTATTAAGCTTAAGGTATAACCCCTTTATCGACTTTCCCGCTGCCCTTTAAACAGTAATAGCTACTCTTTAGCCTGCTTTTTATACTTTTACCTTAGCCCTTGCCCCTATCGCTACTGCTGCTGCTTTAGTGGCTGCCCCTGCAGCTACTTCTATTACTGCTTTTATCTCTGCCTCTACTACTGCTACTGCCCCTGCTGCTGTACTATTATCCCCTCTTTATAAGGGTTATTTAAAGTTAGTAATTGCCGGTAAAGGAGACCTCTTTTAGTATATTTTTATCGCCTGCTTTTAGCGGTATACTGTTTACTTTAATAGTAATTACTAATATACCCTTTAATAAACTCCTCTTTAATTTACCTATATTACTTAATTTAATTATATACTTTATAGTTATTTAGTGCTTATATTAATTATATACTAGCTTTTTTAAGCTATAAATAAAGAGGATAATTAGGTAAATATATTCTTTTTTCTTTAGATACTTATAAGCTTATATAATTAAATAGCAATTTAGTGTAAAAAGGCGTTGCGCCTTTAATTTAATTTATTAAAAAAGGAGAATTTAATTTACTTTAAAAAGGCTGCTACTTTAAGCAGTAGTAATAATAACAATAATACCTTTAATATATAAGCGCATAAAGGCTAGAAAGCTTTTAGAAAATAATTATTGCAGTAATAGAATATACCCCTTATAGTATATAGCCTATAGGCTAAAATTAACTAGTTTCCTATATTTTTTTATATTCTATTCTAGTAATTATATATTTACTAAGTTTAATAGTACTTTAAAGTGCTTAAAGCACTGCTATAAAAAGGCTTTAATAAGCCTATTAGTAGATATAAAGTTAATAGAAAAATAAAAAACTATAAATAATCCTTTCTAGTATTCCTGCTAAAGCTATATATTTTATATATTAATATAATATAGGTAAATATTAATTTATATATTCTTTTTAATTATAAAATATATAGTTAATTAATTATTATAATTAATATTTTAATTAATGCTAAGCTTAAATTTTATTGTTTAAAAAAGGCAATATAAACTTATAGCCTTTTTTACTATTCAAGTAAAAGTAAGCAGCTTAGCTTTAATTATAAATATATTAATAGTACTTTAGTATATTGCATTCTATAAGATAAAGCCTAAGAAAAGTATAATAAAATACCTTTAAGATAATCTTTAAATATTTATATTATTAGTAAAAAAAGTATTACTTAATGCAGTTAAAACCTATATTTCTCCTCTCCCTTTATATTAAAAGGCTAGGAAACGCTATATATATAAATAGTAAATTAGTTAATTAACTGCTTTAAAGTATTTTTTACTAGGGTTAATTAAAAACTATAATAAAGCCAAGGCGCTATAAGCTATATTAAGCCTTATTATAATAGCTATATAAAGCATTAATCCTACTTTCTTTTAATATATTTTAATAGTTACTTTTAAAGTTTATAATATACTTTTCTAGAGCTTTATAATAGGTATTAGAATTATAGGAAGCTATATTCCTTTATTAAGCCTAAATTATTTCGCAATGTTCTTAAAATAAGTTTTATAGGAAAAGTATATCCTATACTCTATATAGTTACAGGTAATCTTAATCCTTAAAAACTACTATACTTTTCCTTTACTATAAAGCTTATATTTCGCTTTTAAAGTATTTAATAATTTAATATAAAAAGCTTTATTATTCTAATAATATATAATTAAAATATTATTTATATAAAATATAATAAAGATTTTCTAAGCTTTATTATAAAGGAGATAAAGCTTTTTAAAGCTTAAAATTAACCTTTATTGCTTCAAGGTTAAAGATAGTTTATTAAACTATAGTTTTAGTAAATCCTTTAAGCTATATAAGGCTTTCGTAAACTTTAAATAGACATTTAGCTATTTAAAACCTTTAAAGAGCTTATATATAACTGGTTTTAAGTTTTTATCCCTTAAAGTATTAAAAAAAGCATTTTTAATATTATACTACTTTAATTTAAAGTTAAATCTTACTGTAAAAGTAATAAATATATAGAAAAAACGCGCTGCTAATATAGCTGCATATATACTTTCTATAATAAAGCGCTTTTATAAGTCTTTATAGACTATAAAATAAGCTTTATAGTATTTTAAATTTCCGTTTTAGTTGAATTTATAAGTAAAAACCTAATGCACTAGTAGTAGCTTTATTATTACCTTTAAGCGTAATATCTCTTACTAGGTTCCTTTTATATATAAAAAGTTAATCTCATTATATACAGCTTACTTAAACCTATCTTTAAATAGGTATTTTATAAGCTCTTTTTAGTCTTTTAGTAGTTTTACTAAATCCTCCTAGTAAATAGTTAACTTATTAAAAGCTATACTTTTCCAGGAAAAAGATTTATAGTCTATTACTGCATTAAAAATAGTAAATACTATTTCTGTGCTCTTTAATTTATTACTTATTAGCTTTTATTAATTAAACAGCAGTTAATATAGCATTAAATTAAAAAGCTTAATAATTATTAAATATATACTAGGCTTATTATCTTTAAAAGCAGTGCTTAAAGTATATATCTTAATCCTATATACTAGGAGGTACTTGTTAGCCTTTCTTGCGGGTTATTTCCTTTAAAGTCTTAAACTTTTATAATAATTAACTACTGCTTATTACAGGCTAGGCTATATCTCCCGGAATTACAACTATGCCGAATCCGGAAATACAACCAATACTAGACCGTTTACCTAATTAGGAAACTACCTTGGCTATAACCCTATACGCACAACTATATAATGTATATATAGCTAGTATAAAGCTTCCTTCTTTCAGCTATAAATAGATAATATAAAAGTGCCTTAACTATATACTTTCCAGTTAGGCTATACCTATTATATATCTATAGCTCAGCTACTACCTAGCCAGTAAATAACAGAACTCTTACTGTAAAAGGAAAATAGTAAATTTTAAAGATTAAGCCTCTGAGGGCGATAATATATAATTGCAGATTAAGTAAACTGTTCTACTTTTATAGGAATAAATAGCTGCACTAATAAAAAAGCTTAACTTTATAGCATTAGTAACTTAAAGGCTAAATAGCCAGGAAAATAAAATATTATTTTTGCCGCAACTTAAATAAAAACCTATACAGGCCGCAATTATAAAGCCTATATTAACCTTTATAATAGAGTTTATATAAGCTTTTAAGGTTAAAAGGAAGCTACTCTTTAACCTATTTAAATTCTTAGGAAAGTAAAAAGAGTATACTGTATAGGCGTAAAATATATGCAAAAAGGTTAAACTTAATAAAAAGTTCTATAATAATAATAAAGAATAGTAGTATTTTATTAACTTTTACTTAAACACTATATTTAAACAGGTAATTGCTACCTTTTATATATTAAAAGGAACTAATAGGAATTATAATTTAGCAGAATTTATACAATACCTGGACTATACCTATAAAGATTAAAGATTCTGGAACTAAGCTGCATAAAAGCTATATACTTTTAAGTAAAGAGATAAAACTTTGCTTTTATCTTTTTTTCCCTGCTCTAAATAGAAGCTCTTTAAGGCAGGCGGCGATAATTAGGCTAACTAAACTAAAATTATTTTCCTTAAAGGAGCGTTATCTCTAAAACTACAATTCCGCTTAGTAATAGTAGACCTGCCATTTACTTATAGCGAATAGCTTGCTAAGGTCTAGGATATCGCTAGCCGCGTTAAACGATTAGACCTAGATTAATAGAACGCAGGAGCCGCTTTAATAGGCTATTCCTAGCAGAAAAAATATAATAAGCCTTAACTATATTGCACTTTAAAGGATTATATATAAGCAGTCGACAAGGAGGGCGATACCTAGATAAAGGGTATAAACTGTATAAAGAATTAGCGCCAACGCAGCTCTTTAACAAGCAAGGCAAATACTACCTAAAAGGCTATATATTACTATTACAGGAAAGAGGGATATATTGCCTAGTTTTGTAAGAAAGGCTATAGAGCCTGGGTATATTAAGTCTAGATCGCTAACTGTAAGTCTAATAATAATAACTAGTATATTAACAGTAAGGAAAATAGTAACTTTAGCAATAATTTAAAAGATTAGCTTTAATATAAAGTTAGGTATTTGTTAAAATAACGAGGTTATACTGAACCTCATTTAAGTGCAGCTTCTAGGAAGGTGCACCTAACGCAGCAATAAGGAAACGACTGAGAGTCTAGTTGGGTTAACAATGGATGAACAATTGAATTGTAACTGAACTAATAGCTAGAAAGCTATAGAATATCTAGTGATATGCGGCTGGTGTAGAAGTGATTGTATGAACAATAGCTTTGTCTTCTACAATAGTCCTCCGACCTAATAATAGGTGTGCGGTGGCAGAATTGGGTTTGTGGCCGCATTCCTATTTTCCGCAAAATTCATTTGTATGTAAAATCGGTCAAATCGACTCACGGCCATATAAACGGGAAACCATTTTGGTCAGATTTTTCACAATGGCCATTATGCCCATTGTATTGAGTCTAGGGTAGGCGGGGTAGCCGATCCTAGCTCAATTGTTATCGTTGAGGATAACAGAAATTTCCTGACTTACACCGAAGTTCCTCCGGAACTCGGTCCTAGCGTCGGGCCTAATTCCGGGTCTAGCCAGAATAGGAAGGTTACCCAATTACACAGAAATCCTTGCTTTTTAGCCCTCCTTTTTAACAACTGGCTATAACCTTTATACTATTATGAACTCCTCTTTTACCTAGAAATTATACCTTTTACAGATTAAAATTACTAAAAGGAAAATTAAGATATTTACTGAAATTTATAAGAAGGTAGAAACTAGCTATATTGCTGTTATTTACCTAAATTTATGCGGCTATATTAAATGTTAATACGCTTATATAGTAAATAAACTAGATTATAACCTAATCTTTAATAAACTTTAGGCTAAGGCTAACTAAATAGTATATAATACAGCTAAAAAGGAAGTTAGCTATAGAAAAGCCGGCCTATAGCTATAATTTATAGATAAGGAGGAGCCTGGGAATATTAAGGCTATATAAAGAGCCTGGCTTATATTAGCCTTAATATTATAAGCAGAATACTACTGTATTAAAAGGAATAGTAAAAAGGAAGTATACTTCCTCTAAGCTATTAGTTTATTTAATATTAAAAAGCACTTTAGCCTAAAAAACCTATAGATCCCTGGGAATATATCCCCCTTAAACTATATAAAGAGTTTTATTTACTATTCTTTATAAAAAAAGCTATTAAGCTTTTATTATACTGCCTTAAAGTTAATTTATAAATTCCCTTAAAAGCTAATAAATACAGGAAAAAACTAAAACTCTTTTAAAGCCCCCTTTACAGTATATTATATAAAGAACTATTAGTGTTATAGAAGACCCTCCTTAACTTATTTAATAAAGGATTTATTCAAGCTAGCAGCTTAGCCGCTACAGCCCTTATCCTTTTTATTTAAAAACCTAAAGGAGGAATTCGCTTCTGCATAAACTACCGCGCCTTAAACGCAATAACGCAGCAAGATTACTACCCCCTCCCCCTTTTTTCTAAAACCCTTAACAGCTTAATAAAAGTAAAGTAGTTTATAAAGCTAGATATAGTAGCTGCATTCTATAAAATCAAGGTCGCGAAAGGAAAAGAATATAAAACTGTATTCTATATACACTCTAGCTTATATAAATGGCGGGTAATTCTATTTAAATTTACTAGTATACTAGTAGTATTCTAATAATATATTAACTAAGTATTATACCCCTTTTTAAATAACTTCGCGTTTATATACCTTAATAATATCTTAATTTATATTAATAGGTTATAAAAAGACTATATAAAGAAGGTCTAGTAAGTTTTATATACCTTTATTAATATTAGGCTATACCTAGATCTTAAAAAGTGCGCGTTTATATAAAAAGAGATTAAATATTTTAGGTTTATTATATATACTAGTAAGGGAATTACCTGTAACCTTAAAAAGCAGTAAGCTATTAGCGAGTAGCAGGCACCTATAATAGTAATAAGAGTTTAAAGCTTCTTTAGCTTTACTAATTACTACTAGATATTTATCCCTAGGTTTTCTTAAATAGCCTACCTGCTTATAAAGTTAATTAAAAAAGGGACCCCCTTTTAATAGAAAGGTATAAAAGAAGTAGCCTTTTAAAAGCTTAAATGCTTCTTTATTAAAGCCTTTATACTATAAGCTTAAGATCCTATAAAATGCACCTTTATTAAAGTAGACTATTTAAAATATACTCTAGGAGGAGTCCTTTTATAAAAGAATAAAAAGAAAAAACATTATACTATAGCTTACTATTTATAAAAGCTAAGCCCTGCTAAATATAACTATCTTATTTATAATAAAGAAATACTAGCAGTAATTTACTATTTAAAAGAGTAAAGAGTAAAGCTATATAGCTATAACCCCTTTATAGTTATTTTAAACTATAAGAATTTATAGTTTTTTATAATATGCAGGAAACTCTCTAAATAATAAACGCGCTAGGCAGAGTTCCTTTCCTAGTTTGATTTTATAATTTAATATAGGCTAGGCAATAAGGCAGCCACTCTTAATGTATTAAGCTGCAGGGAATAAAACCTTCTATTTAATAAAGGCAATAAGCGCAAACTAAGCCGCTATATATAATTTATCCTAGCCGCATTAGCAATATAAAGATTTAAAGACAGCAATATTAATCTCCCTTTAATACATATATTCGACAGAAATAAAAAACTATAAAACCTACAGAACCTAATAATTTAAAAGGACTTAATATATTAATAAGTATATACTGCAGTTAAGAAAGAAAAGTGCTCCCTCCCTATAAACCTTTAATTTAAAGTATAGATATTAAAATATATAATTAATAAAGAATAGAAATTAATATTCTAAGACTATATCTAAGTACCGGCTATAATTAAAGAAAAAGGCGAAACACTATATACTTATATTATATAAGCAGAATATAATACTGCAGTCTTAGGCTACTTAGGTTATAATGGAACCTTAGCTATTATTTCCTGCAGGTTTTTTTAGCTAGGAATTAGCAGTATAGTCTAATAATTCCTCTATAACTATAGTATATATAAAAGAGGAAAAGTATAGAGAAGCTATAAGTAAAGACTCTTTAAACTATTACTTATTCCCTAATATATCTACAGTAACCTAACTATAGACTTTATAGTTAATTTACTACTTATAGGATTAATATAGGTATAATACTTTTAAGTTATTATTAACTAGTTTACTAAAAATATTACCTTTAAAGTAATAGAGAGTATAAAGCTAAAAGTATATATAAAAAGGTTCCTTTAATGCTATTATTAATTCTATAAAATACCCTAGTTTATAGTTAGCGACTAAGGATTTAATTAGACTAGCCGCTTTTAAAGAGCTTTTTATAAACTAGCAGGAACCCAGTAACGCCTAAATATAGTATATTACCTATAAATTAATAATAGACTAGAGAGGAGCAATTAAAAGATTTAAATATACCTTAAAGTATATATAGACTACTTTTAAAGCGATTAGGGAAACCTCCTCCCAGCAATATAACTAGCTTTAAATAACCGCAAATATACAGCTATTTAAATAAGCCCCTTTTTCTTTAAGTACAGCTACTATATAAAACCCCTTTAATTATATATAAAAGAAAATAAAGCTATTAGATTAAAGGACCTAGAGGAGAAGGCTGTAAAAGAAATAGTTAAAAGACTAAAAGGAGTAACCGCCTTTGCTTAAGCAGTACTTGCTGCTATGCAATAACGCTATAAAGACTCCGCGAACTAGTAGTAAAGCCCCTTTAAAAGATATAAAGTAAAAGATAAAGTTTAGCTATACCTTGGCAACTATAATACTCCCTAGCCTTTTAAAAAGCTTAATGCCCTATATTATAAATATATAGTAATAAAGGTTATTAGCCTTTATATAGTAGAACTAGGTATATTAACTGGTATATACCCGCGATTTTACATTAACCTATTAAAAAGAGCAGCTAATAACCCCTTTCTAGGCTAGATTTTAAACGACCTTTAACTATTATTAATATAAATAGATAGCGAGGATAAATAGGAAGTTAAAGAAGTCTTTTATACAAAGACTAAACAGTAAGGTTGCAGCTCTTTCTGCAAAGTATTAATATAGTGGAAAAGATATATAAAGCTAACCTAAAAACCGATATATATACTTAAAGATATAGCAGCCTTTAATAATTATATATCTAAATATGGCCTAATCGAATCTTATAACGGGCCACTTAATAGCTATATACTAGCGAAGTAATAGCGCTTAAAGAGAGAGCTACTGTAAGAAAGGGGGGTAATGTTATAGGCTAGGCCATGTCTCCCAGAATCACGACTACGCCGAATCCGGAAATACAACTAATACTAGACCGTTTACCTAATTAAGAAACCACCTTAGCCACAACCCTATATGCACAACTATATAATGCATATATAGCTAGTATAAAGCTTCCTTCCTTTAGCTATAGATAGACAATATAAAAGTGCCCTAACTGCATGCTTTCTAGTTAGGCTATACCCGTTACACTGCTTTACTGTTTAAAGGATTACTAGCTAGCATTTCTTTAAAAGTCTACTTTTCTTTTATAAAAGTAAGCGAGTCTTTTATATACTAGTCTGCTTTTAGCTTTAGCGGACTATCCTCCTTTATTAGGTTGTATACCCTTAATATATAAAGCTATTTTTCCGCTATATCCTTTTCTGCAAAAAGGGGTAAGTTGCTTGCTAAAGCATTACTTAAGGTTCCTATTAGCGCGCTAGTATTATCTATAAAGACTAACTATTTCAGGGTAGCCTTTAATGTTTAAAGACTAAAAGGTCTTTTTAAATATACTAATAGCTTATTTAAAGTATTTATTAAACAATCTTTAATACTTTATATCTTTACTACCTTTAAAAATATACTCTTTTCTTTTATATTACCTATAAAGGTATTCTTTACTGCAGGAATATATATAGGGAAAAGTTTAAATTCCAGTTTATTTTTTTTAACTTTATTAAATAGTTTATTTAACTTAACTATAAACAGTTTATCCATAATCTCTTTATTACTATTAAAAAAGCTAATTTTATTAAACTATATATTCCTAATAATAATTACCTTTGCTAGGCAGGGTAATTAAATATAATATATATTATTTGCAGTATAGCTAATAAAATATTTAATTAGCCCCTTAAACTTAATTTTAAATTCTCTCTTTTTCCAGCTAGCCTTACAGTCTTTATTAAATATATAGGCGCAGCAGCTATATATATAAAGCCTGCTTTAATTTAGCTATAGGTCTATAAAAGGCTCCTTTATTAAAAAAGGCGTAAAGTCGCGGAACTATTACTCTAATTTATTAATAAATAATATTATATTAAAGCTATATATAAAACTTATATTAATAATATACACTACAGCTTTTATACTCTTAGGCTATAAGTCAGTTAAAAGTCTTACAGCTTTTAGTATCTTAATTGACTTAGTTATCACTTTTTAACCTACCTATTCTAAAGCGCTATTTAGCTTATATATATAAGAAAAGGCAAGTTTTAGGATAATACCTTTTATATTAGCCTAGATTTAAAAGCGTAATAAACACTTAACCGCAATTACAGCTTTCTTATTATCCTGCCTAAAGAAGTATATAAAAACATTATATTATATCTTTACTATATTTATAAAGTTACAAAAAATACTAAAAACAGTTTCCTATTCTTTATTTAATAAAGGGCATATATATAACTATACAGTATATTTTTCTTTAAGTATTAAAAGCCAGTTATCTTTATTATAGCCTTTAAGATAGTTTTAAAGATCCCAGTATACTTTAAAGAATAATCTTAATGCTTATCTATTAGACAGTCTATAAAAGATAACCTATTTCGCGTATATAAAAGTATAAGCCTTACATTTTATATATATAGTTCCTTTAATATATATATTCCTTGCATTCTTTATAAGCGCTTTAAATGCTTCTAGGCCTAAATATCCTAATTATAAAAGCCAAAGCTATTCCAAGTTATATTATAATATTAAGGGATTATATATCAGTCTTCTCCTGCTTTTTAATACTATATAAATGCTATAGTCTGCATTAAAAAGTATAAAAAGAGCTATTAAACTGCTTAATATAATACACTTAAAGATAAAGGTAATATAAAGTAATAAAGGTTTATATTAAAAAAATAAAAGATTATACCTATACTTTACCTTTTTTATAATAATATTTAATTTAGCTATATTAATATAAAGTATATTATTATATACTATTAGCTAAGTCCCTATTTTCTAAAACTTTAACGAAAATATAATATTAATATAAAATCTATTAACTACAGCTATATTTAAAAGTTTAATAAAGCGCGCTATTTTTTAATATAAATTATAAAGAGTATCCTTTATTAAACGCTAACCTCTTTTAATTATTAAATAGCTAGCTCCTCCTACTTTAATATAGTCTTTTTCTATATTTAGGATAAAGGAGCTGGGAATAAGGTAATTCCTGCTATTTATAAGATAAATAGTACCGCATATATCGAAAAGGGTACTTTAAAAGAGGCAGTAAAGTATATCCTATATATTAATATATATTAATATACTTATCAAGTATACTGCAGGGCTTATATCTTCCTTATCGATTAAGCTTAAAGAGATTAAAGCAGCTATAATAATTAAGGCTATTCCTCCCTATACTAAAGCAGTAAAGTTAATACCCTTTTTATTAAGCTTTTTATAGGTAGCCTATTATTTATTTTCTTGCAGGCGCGCGTAAATCTCTATAGCCTATTTAAGTATAAAAGTATATTTCCCTTTTTTATTAAGCCTTCCAGCAAGCGCAGTATATACTTTACTATAATCGTTTAAAGGCTAAGTATGCCTTTTAGGTCTATAAAGGCACTCTTTACTAACAAGAGGCTTTAAGTATATACTACTATTGCCTAATATATTATTAAAGCAGTTATTAAATATTGCGTAAAAGCTATAAGTATAATTCTCTATATTCTTTAAAGTATTTAAAAAAAGCTATCTAAACTAATCGAGGGAGAAGATTTTATTTATTTTACTGCTTTTAATTAGGCTATTTATATAGTATAAGTAGTAGGCAGTAAAACTTAAAGTAAAGTATACTTTAATAGCTTTAAAGAAAGCCATTTAAGAAGCTATTCCTATAACCTCTAAAAGCTTATACCTTACTGCACTTATATAAATATATGCCTAGTAAGTATACTATACTTCTAGCCTAATATTCCTATACTTTGCTTTATATAGTATATATTAATAAAATAAATATACTTCCTTATATATTATATCCTTGCAAAAAGCTAATTAGTCTTTAGGCTTTTTAATAATTTAGTAAATAGTAAATTTAATATTAAAGTCCCTGTTATTATTGTAGGCTACTTTAGTAATAGTAAAGGTTAAGGCTGCAGCTTTAAAGTCTATTAAAATTAAAGTATAGATATTAAAGTTAACCGTCTTTTAAATCCAATTCAAAATCGCATCGCTAGCCTTCTTTTTCTCTTTATTTAAAGTAATATTAAACTAATACTCTTAAAGTATACTATTGTAGCAAGCAAAGATATTTACTGCAAAGGCATTAAAATTAAACTTTTATACTATATACTCCCTTACTTCTACTAAAGTAAATAGCCTAATAGTAGCGAAATAGTTATTTAGCTAATTAAAAAGATTAAAATTAATTTTATTCTAGACCTTAACAGTAGTTATATAGTTAGTCAGAACAGTAATCCACTTAATCCACTAGACTATTAATTCCAGCTTTATAAAAGCAATATCCTTTATACTATCTATTATAGAAAATAGCTTTAGCAGCTTAAAGGCAAAGGTAAAGGGTATAAGGAGAGATATAATATTAAAGTAAAAGTTTCTAGTAACTTTAATTGTTACTACCTGGGCTTATAACTATAGCGGAGCGCGGCACAGCTATATAGAGTATAAAAAGATAGGAAACGAAGCTTAATTTTATAAAAGAGAATATACCGTAGTGGCCTCGCTATATATACATATAGCTAATATAAAAAAGAAGCTATGTGCAGGCGCTTTATAAGCGCCTGCATAGTCTAACACATCGCTTATGCGATGTGTGTATCAGCTCGTATCTGCTTACATAGCAGATAAGAGCTCCCTAGCGCTGATAAGCGGTAGGGCCCCGGCCTACTCAACCCAACAGGTAGTCAGCCTTACCGGCAGTGTTTCGTCCTCGGAGCTCATTTTTGTTTTAATTGTTGACGGATCAAAGGCACGTGATGTTCGTTGAAGTCTCGATAGGATGACCGCCGATCGAGTCATCGTTGTGTTGGGCGGACTTTGAGGCTGAAGCCACCCCAGCACCGCCTCAACTAACAGCCAACGTACACACGAAGGTACCTAGGTAGAGTGCCTTGTACAGAGTCTACTGGCCACTGCCCAATCGACTCAATGGGGATTTTCGACCGGAGCGGCGTGACTCAGACTTTCCAAGCTCGATTCGCTATGGCCCAGGGAGTCGAACGCTGTCTATATATCCTCACACATCCTCTGCAAACAAGCAACATGGCTCTCTTCTTCCATCATCCTTCACTTAGGGACCAGGAATCATGGCAGACTCTCAAGGCGGGGCCAACAAGCCCTTCGACCTCCTTCTGGTCACAGATGCTACAGCCTCGATGACCACATTTATCGAAGCCTTAAGCCAGTCGCTCCAGGAAGTCATCAGCATCTCGGCCTTGACGGCTTGTTTCGAGAGAATCGGCGTTCTCGCATACCGAGATTATGGCGGTGGACCCGACTCGCAGCTCACAGAATGGTCGGGATGGTGCTCCCCTTCTGGCAAAGTTCAGGGCCCTGAGATTGTATCACAAGATGCTGTGTTACAGATGGCACGCGAGATCCGCGCAGGTTACGGCGGCGACTGGCCTGAGGCGACCAAGACTGGACTTGCACATGCTTACAGTGTCATGAGAGCGGATGCGACTACGTTGATCCTCCTTTACACGGATGCTCAGCCGCATTTCAAGGAGACGGGTGGCTCCAACTATGAAAGCGAGAAGAAGGCCCTGAAGACGGATCCCAAGTATGGCGACTCAGGCAGCTTGTTCGTCGACTGGACGATAGCAGCTAAGACACTGGCATCCGAGCCTAAGAAGGGCGTCGTCTTCAGCATCCTTCCGAAGTCAGCTGCCTACACATCTTCTCCGTACATATATCTCTCCACGGTCACCGGAGGTAATGTGTTCGAAATCTCTTCAGTGGCCGCCTACAAGATCTCGCAGTTGACCCTTGGTGTGTTGCTCACCTGGATGAGGCTGGGTAAGACCGTAACCGATGGTAAGACGACATTGGGGTATATCACTCAATACAAGTCTGTTGACGACTTGACTACTGCGACGAACGAGGATCAAGCTTCCTTGGCAAAGTTTCTTACCAAGGGCTTTGACACCAACACCCCAGCTGCTAGGTCAACCTCCCTAAACATCCAATCCGAACAAATTACACTCAGCGTGATGCCAAACTTGGTAAAGGCACGCGGTCCGAAGATGGCCAGCTTCGCTGAAAAATACACCAAAGATGAGGACTACAGGAAGCTGGTAGTCGATCAGATGCAGCGAATCATTCAGACAAACGTCGCAGCAGTCTCCATCAACCCCATTTTCGGTAGCCTTTGGCGAGCGATCTGTAATGATCGATCGAACCCTGCAAGGGACAGCCTAATCCAACTCTTTGGCCTCCATGTGGATAAGATTCCAAACGCTTCTGAGAAATCACGCATGAAGACATGGCTCGCTGAATCATACAACTATGTTGATGAGATCAATCATCTCATCAAATCCGTTGCCCCAGAGGAACGCTTCCCTCTTCTTTTCCTAGATCCCACAGCGGACTTTGGGACTGCGGCTGAGATCGACGAGGACGAAAACGACTCTGAGCAGCGCCGTTTACAGGATTTCACACGTTCAGAGTTACTCGAGATTGGAAGATCATGCGACTACAAGATTTTGCGACGATTGGGCAAAGTGTTGACTCGCCTGACCTTTGTTCAGAACCAAGAGGATCTCCCAAACCATATCCGGACAATGGGCACCAAGGATAGTGTGCCCTGTATCCCCTTGGCACTCACAAAGGAAAAATACCATCGCCAGTTTTGGAAGGTTCTTTTACACGCCGTTCTCCCAGGGACAAAGCTCGCTGCACGCCCCGCTGCTTTATTAGCAGCATTGTCACTACGCATGGGAATTTCTTCCCTTCGAGATGCAGCAGATCAGGAGCTCTTGTCATTCCACGGCCAATGGAATACCCTTGAGGTTCCTGAGACATGGAACCTCGGTTGCCTGAATCTTTTGCTTGATGCCGATACGGATTATGAGAAGAGACTTGCCGACGGCGTAACTGCAAGGCTGACACCAGATTCTCGCATCTTGGACGAGAAAGACCGAGACGTCTTTAAAGCCCTGGTGGACTACAAGATGCTTGAGCTCAATCTTGAGACCGCCCTTCAGGCCAATATTGGCTGGAGCCCGAACAAGAACAAAGTCCCGCTAGGTCCAGTTGTGATCTGCAAGAAGTGCAAGTTCCCCCGTTCCGTCACGATAATGGCGCAGGGTGGATTTTGTGGGTTATGCGATGTAGAAATCGATAGGTGCAACTGCGCAGCATGCCTCGTGGTCCCAGATCACGCTGATCGTCTGAAGAAGAACGTTTCGGCCGAGCACAATGATCAATCCACGGCTTATTGGGTTGAGTGTTCTGAGAAATCATGTCGCGCGCAGTACGTCGTTTACAACCCTGATGCTCTACGTGTCCGCCCCAAGTGCTTCTATTGCCGCCATCGGCGTGCCAGGGACGGCCAGATTCAGGTTGGTGAGCCACCATTGGTCGAGTGTTCCAAGTGCTTGAGCCGTATCATTTGGCCAGATGAGTACCGTCCAAACGACTTGGATCTCACCCAGCACCAATGTTCCGCGTGTCTCTCTGGCGCAGCGACTATCGTTGCGCAGGAAACTTCAGCCCGGAAGTTGACTGACGAGAACGGCTGGGATTGGCTGCTCAAGAACGAGGACAAGACAATCCGGGAACCCTTCAATGGCCGTTCGGTCTTTTACACAGCATCCCATTCCGATCTCGCCAACCTCACCACCAAAGTAGAAGTTCTTCCAGCCGTGGGCAACGATTTCACCCTCTATGGCAAGCTTGTGCGAAACCCCGACGAAGTTAAGGCGGCCCTCCTTAAGTGGGTCAAGTCTCGTCGAACAGAATCTGGCACTTGCAGTCTCTGCTTCTCGAACTTTCGCAAGTCAGATATCATGCCGGCATGTGGCCGCTCCCGGTGCCATCAGCTCATTTGCAATGGCTGCCGCAAAGATTGGTATGGCATCAATCGTCCTGGCCGAATCATCAACGTTGCTGCTCTTAGCTGCCCTTTCTGTCGGCGACAGCCGGCGCCCAAGGCAGTCAGCCGGTTTGGATTCACCCGTGTTGGAAACCTTCGCTCGGCGGTGGACGAGAGCGGCTATTGGATCTATGCTTGGTGCTTTGAGTGCGGGTTTGCGAGGCAGTACGTCGAGAGGGTGTGTGCTGCTGGAGCGCCGCCTGAGCTGAAGAACTGGCATTGTGACTCTTGTAAGTCGGGTTTTGAAACAGAGGTCAAGGCATTGCCGGTATGTCCTGGTTGTGGCGTGGCCACGCAGAAGACGGCGGGATGTGATCACATTACATGCCCATGTGGGACTCATTGGTGCTATGCTTGTGGGAAGGCTACGGAGGAGAGAGAGATATACAACCACATTGCGAAGGAGCATGGCGGGTTGGAGTGGGATTACTGGAGCGACGATGGTGGTGATGATTATGATGAGGATGAGGATAATGAGCAAGATCAATGATTAAGTGTTTTCTTGGTCTTTGTCACGATTATTTTTTCCCCTGGTATTTCCAGTTAGCCTGCATGGTTGATTAAATAAATCCATTGCCTATTGCCTACATTGGACTGAAAATTAATAAAGTCTACTGTGAGAATATCCCATATACCAACATTCTAGACTTCTCATACCAGACAGGGTTGGTCAGCTCAGTGTGTCCAGACTGGCATAGCCATTCAAATCACTACCATCGAGTACGATGATCGTCATGGCTTTCTAATTGCAATTTTGTGCAAGTTCCTCATGATATGCGATCAAGATATACGGAACACCCAAATCTAGCTATGACCTCCCAGCGTAGGCCAACTTTGCTACCTCTCGCGCAGCAATATCGCGACCCTTCTCTCCGGCATTGATCCTGTCGCCCAGCTCCTTAGCCTTGCGTCGCATAAAAACGCTGGCTTCGCCTCCGTCTACTACCTTGAGAAAAGCCTGACTGAGACCTTCAACAGTCCAGTCAGGGCTGGTCTCGCGACAGCCCCATACTCCGACGTTGATGGTTTCCACCAGGGCTGCGTAGTTGTACAGATCTGTCCACAGAGGGAGGATGACTTGGGGAACTCCCGCACTGGTCTTGACATCAATATCTCAGTCGATTCCCTGGTCTCGAAAAAACTAATATTAAGTAAGGAAAAACTCACCCGATGGCCTCGTGGTAGCAGTTTGAGCCGCCGTGGTGAACAGATGCCACGATGTGCCCGGACTCGAGCAGGGAAGAGGGATCGACAGTTAGCCACTTGTGCATTCTGAGTCTTCCGTTGTCCAAGTAGGGCTGCAGTGGGTTCGTGAAGTCGTCTGAGTAATCGCCAAATTTGTTGAACTTCCAAAGGAATTGCACGTTTGATTTGCTGAGCACCCCGGCTATTGCCTTGGCCATGGTGGTGGCTTGTCTCTCGCTGTACTAATTTAGGGATCAGTATCAGTCTAGGAGAGGTAACAAGTGGCGAGTTGGTAGCAGTTATTCTGGCTTCTAGTCCTCAATCTCAGTATGGACGATGCATTTGCAGAGTCTTTATGAAATATGAGCTAGCATGCCTGTGAAGTTCAGGAGGTAAACTTTCATAAAAATACTCACTTGGACGAGACTTCCGAGATTCACCAACACAGTCGGAGCCTTCTTCAACCACTCAGCCAGCTTTGGGTCTTGCTCCGCGGCTGGAGCAGCTGATAGCACAATTGGTTCGGCGCAGGTAACATTCAGCGGCACAACGTCAACTGGGATAGACGCTCCCTCGGTAGTCATGCTGATCCAGGGCGCATCATGACGATGGATATTGAGGAAGTTGATGGAATCTTGGAGTCCCATTTCCTTGAGGGCTTTCTTCTTGGCGGAGAGATCCGGTGTTGTTAGTGCGGTATAGATGAAGCGCAGGTTGAAGTAGATGTTTTCAGGGATCTTTCGCAGGGGAACTGGGAATGCATGTCCTGACGCCATCCTGCTGTGGGTTAACACAGAGTTCTCTGGTGAATGAGTTAATACGTACGCGGGATACTTCCAAAACATGCTGCCGTACGGCTGCTGGGGAAGAAAAGTGTCCACCAACGTGTTCGGACTTATAATGGCATGTAGTCGATTCTTATCACGCGCGGCATCCATGGCCGGGAGGAAAAGCCAATCCAAAACAACGACTGCGGGATCAACTTTTTCGATGATGCCATTCAACTCACTATAGATGGCAAAGTGCTCTTCAGCGCTCCACGGCGTGATCCAAAGCTGCAGATCCTTCAAGAAATGCCCGATGCCAGCAGAGCCAGGAGGGTGAATCATAGTATCCACGTCTTTCCCCCGTGCCTTGACGGCAGCCAAGTAAGATGGTGCGCGTAGCTCGTGGAAGATGACATCATGGGCTGTGGGCGTCTTGCGACGGGCGAACCTGGAGATTCTGACGAGCTTATCGCCGAGTGGTGAGAATGAGGCGAAGTGGACTTGGATGTCGGGGTAGTTCTCCAGCAGGGCTGATGCTGTGGCTACGTGGACGTTTGAGAGGCCGTGTTCTTTGTTAACCAGGAATAAAGCCGTCTTATTCTTGCCCTGGACGTATTGTCGAGGCTGAGGTTCGTTGTCTTGCTTGAAGAAGACGGCAAGCAGGCCGATGAGCAAGGCGCCGAAAAGGAGCCGCTTGAACATGGGGACGGTGCCAATTTCGAGAGATACTAATACCGTATAGAGAAAATCATGAATCAATAACAGTCTCGTTTAAGCTCCTTAACTAGCCGGGTGTAAGCAATAATAGACAACCTATATATATCTATATGGTTTTTTACAAACAAGAGAGTACGAGTAGACACATTTGATGCCAGTTCTACTTACTTGGTGAGTTAATTAAGCCGGCCCGACTGGCCCGGACGGACAGCGGGGGCCAATGGCGAGTCGGGTCGGCTTAATTAACCATAACTCATACATTGCGTTTATACCAAAATCAATCCCGGGGTATCAAGTCCAGCTTTTGGTCTGCCTCCTTCGCTATCTCAATCCTTTGCCGGAAATATCCATCTCCTCGTCAGTCAGCTGAGTAATTGGAGGTGGAAAATGAAGTTGATGAAGGTAAGCCTCGAAAGTGGGTACTAAACGATACCGAGAACAAAACAGGGGATTTCGGAGAAATGTACGCAGGATATATAGACATGATGCTTGATAGGTAAGCATGGTTGTTCGGTCTATCAAGTTTAGCCCCATTCTATAAAAGCGAAGGCTCCAGTGAACCTCAAATCAGGTCCCAGGGTCAGAATTAGCTTCCACAATGTTTGTTGCCTAGACCCTGGACTGTGGTATCTCGCTGTATCATCTCCAACGGCCATTCCATTGCGCTTTGCCAGTCCTGCCCAACGTGGGCGGCAATGGCCTGAATCTCCCGGGCTGGCGTATTGCTGACCAGCCATGAATCTCTGCAGTACGATGCCACCCCGAAGAAGTGTGCCAGTATGACGAGGGCATGGGGCTTGCATTGGCCCAGAAGCTCTGTGAAGCGTGAAGGTAGCAGAATGGGATATATCACTAATTTCCGCAAAAGCAGTCCCAGTTCTTCGCCAGACTCCAGAGACGTCATCGCCGCGCCGATGTAGCATAATGTATCCATGTAAGCCTCATGGTCGATGTCGCTTTCCGTTTCGTCGGGGCGTCGCTCCAATAAGTAGGGGAATCTGGAGCGGTTTGCTTCGCAGAATATGGCAGACGGCTCCGTCAGAGACGAACTAGTCTCAATGGCAGCGTTGATAACTGAGCTAGGATCCTGGCGAACGAAGTCCATGGCAATTCTGAAAACGCTCATGACGCCTTTGCACAGCTGCAGCCACTGGATTGGTGGTTGGTAGGGCTCGAGTTGGCGATCCCGCAGGCTAGCGAATGCATCGAGAGATAGTAGAGCAGCGGTAAAGCTTGAGGCTTCCGCAACGGGTCTATCGATTTCATTGATAGCCTTGCGGTATTGACTAACTGTCGCTTCGAGGTAGCGTGCTCGAAGTGCAGGTATGCTGTCTGTCAGTTTCAGCCCTGTGTATCCCGTTGACTGCATGTACAACAACGAAAGGCTTAGGATGACATAAAGCAGAGGATCGTACTGGATTGCTAGTCTCGGCACATTCACAGTCCATCCTTTAATGGCAGAGGAGATATAGGTTGCTGGGAGCGTTGGGCAAACCTCCACGGTGAAGTAGTGCATGAGACCGAGTTCCATGATACGGCGCTCTCGACTTTCGACTGCTAGCAACTCGATCGGCAGGCTTTCTGCGCTGCTTCCTGTAGACTGCCGGGGCTGGGACGGTCCAGCAGACCCAGATCCAGATGGAGTGCCTTGGGTTGGGTTCCAAGCTCGATCGTAGTGACACCTGACGTTGTGTCGATTACAATTACCCTAGATGATGCCAGCGGATGAGTGTCTGAAGATTCTCTGGCATTGGGAGTCAACTAACACAAACTGGGTGTACTTCATCACACTGTTCCCATATCAGTCGTCTGAAAAGAAAATATACTGCTGTGAAGTACCCACTTTAACACGTCTGTCACGGCAGCGCTTGCATCCTGTTCTAGATTTGGTGTGGTAGAGACGAGGCATTCGCAATTTTCGTCCGGAGTATAGATGAGCTGAGCTGCTTGACATCCCGTAGTCTAAAACTGAAGATAAGAAAAGAACAGAAAATTGCACTCATGGAGCAGGCATATGACATGTACAGAATACTGTCCGCGTCATAATGGACCGGGCCATGACTCCAATTCTGTGCCGTTCTTTAGGTCTTCTAATCGGCAGCGGACGCGCCGAAATTATACGAGTCTTGTAGGTTAGTTCCGAGATGATGCTGCGATTTGAGTGAGATGCTGAGGCGGAGGCTGACAGGCCGCCTTGGTGGCTGATTATTAGTGCTCTTACTGCTGTGGCTTATTAGTGCTGTGGATAGCTGTCCAGAAGAGGCAAGACCCTGGGTTGTACCGATACTAAAGATGACTGGTTACGACAGATAACGCAGTCGTGTAATATTACGTGACCCTCAGTGGATCCTGGCTAACAAAGGGTACAAAAAGCGCCGAAGCTCTCGATGTTTCGGCCGTGTTTCCATTCTTCCTTGCTTCGCCTCTTCAGCCTCCGACCTCTCCGGCTCCTTGTTCCTCTTCTTCCTCCTTTCAACATGCACAAGCAAACACTATCAAGACAGCATCTACCTGCTGTTTGCACACCCGCCATTGACTGGACTTGAAATACTTGCTATTCCTCGCTATCACTATTCTCCCAACCACATCGCAACAATGCCTCGAGCTTCGCACTACGACACCGACGAGGAGCGCCTCCCTCATGGCATGACCCGGGTTGGTTACGATGCCGATACTCAAGTCTACACCTTCCAGGACGCCGACGGCAGTTACTGGGAGTCTGCCCCTGGCTGCGAGTACGGCAGACTCACCCGAGTTGGCGATGGTCCTCTCGAAGACTCTAATGATACGGATCCGTTCTTGTCGACCGAGAGCACCCCGAAGCCATCGTGGCGAAACGATATGAGGCCGTTCCTGAACTTTGGGGTTCTCATTGGACTATGTCTGATATTGCTTTTCTGGTTTCTGGGCCGGAGTGCACCATCGGAAAACGAGTCTCAGCCGCCGGCTGTTGCCTGTCCGGGACGCAGTCTAACGGTTCACACGGGTGACACGTGCTGGGCCTTGGCTCAAAGTGAAGGCATCACTGTTGATGAGATGGTTAGCCACAATCCAGGGCTCGACTGTGATAAACTCAGGGTGGGCTCTAAGATTTGCTTGTCTGCCTAAGTGCTAGACAGCACAGCTGAGCAGCATGGTCGCTTTCAGCTGTTAGGAGAGCTTGCGCACAAACGGGCTGCAAGCTCGGATCATTGTCAATATCACGGGATTTTCTACTGGCACTCTGAACGGGATTGACCTCTTGTTTCAATCTAATAGTATTAATCAAGGCTCCGTTGATCACGCTACTGTACTGCGTCGGCGCTCGCTCAGCCACGGGTCGTATCAACATGATACTCAAGGCGGTTATTTATCGGGACCAAGCCTAAGCCTCCGCCTAGGCGGCTAACACACCGACATCACAGGCCAAATGACCTGTCCGCGTGGGCCAATGGCTACTGATGAGATTTTTGTCGCTCACTGGGGCCCAAATTTCAATGGACCCCTCGGCGGAGCGGGGCTGTCCATTTTGGTTGGAGACCCCGACGTCAATATTTTTTTCGTCCCCTCCAGTTCCAACAATTTTTTTTTCCTTTTCTCTTCACACAACAACCCTTGTGCCATTTTTTCTCATCTCGTCCTGGTCGCTGTGCTTCCAAGACTCGTCAAGATGGACAAGGATAAGCTCGCTCAGTTGCTGCAGGCCAGCCAAGTTCGTACGTGCTCGTGTTTCCTGTGCATCGCTCATTGCTCTTGAACGCGGGCCACAACAAGACACAAGCGAAGCGAGCCCTACTGACGCTCTGCCTCCACAGCCAACACGGAACAGGTCAAGGCTGTTACTGCCGACCTCCAGAAGAACTACTACTCCCAACCCGAGTCTCTTCTTCTGCTCATCGAGATTGCCCTTACACACAGCGACAATGCCGTTCGACAACAGGCATCTGTGCAGGCCCTGCGGCTGGTGACCAAGCACTGGAAACGAACACCACAGGACAAGAAGCCGCTTGTTCGCGCACACCTTCTTGAGGGCACTCTCAAGGAGACGTCGTCTGCCAACCGCCACTCCCTGGCGCGTCTGGTTGCCGGCATTGTCGGTGTCGACATGGAGCATGGCGAGGGCGAGGATTTCCTGAAGCAACTCCTGCCTCTCAACACAAGCGACAATGTCGTCTCCCGGGAGGTTGGCTCATTCGTCCTGTATGCCATGCTTGAGGATGATCCTCAGCACTTCAGTGATCACACCAGCCAACTCCTGCAACTGTTCCAGTCTCGTATTGAGGACCCTGACAGCAAGGAGGTTCGCATGAACATTGTCCGGGCCATTGGTGCTATCCTGATGATCATTGACCCCGATGAGGACCCCCAGGCCCTTCAGGCCATGCAGGGCTTCGTCCCCAGCTTGGTCAACATTCTCAAGGCTACCGTTGAGGCTGGTGATGAGGAGAGCTACAGCATCGTCTTCGATGTCTTTCACTCGTTCATCGCTTACGACTCCGCTCTTCTTGCCGTTCACCTGCGAGATCTGCTCATGTTCATGATTGAACTTGCCGGTAACACAAATGCTGAAGATGATCCTCGTTCCCAGGCCCTTGGCTTCCTCATCCAGACTGTCCGATTCCGTCGCATGAAGATCCAGGGCATGAAGGATCTCGGTGCTGAGTTGATGGTCAAGGCTATGCACATTGTCATTGATCTGGACTCCGATGATGAGGAGGACATGTCACCTGCTCGGGTTGCTATTAGCCTCATCGACCAGCTTGCCAACGAGCTGCCTCCTCGACAGGTCATCGTGCCCCTCCTCGAGCAGTTCCCTGCCTTTGCCAGTCACCAGGACCCACGTTACCGAATGGCCGCCATGCTGGCACTTGGCAACGCTGCTGAGGGAGCTCCTGATTTTATCTCCACTCAATTGCAGCCACTTCTCCCTGCCATCATCAGCCTGCTTTGCGACTCAGAGATCAAGGTTAGGCATGCGGCTCTGGTTGGTCTGATCCATCTTGCCGAGGAGATGGCCGACGAGATGGCCTCACACCATGAGAAGATCATTGAGGCCGTCCTGAAGAACTTGGAATCGGCTTCTCAAGCCGGCTCAGACAAAACCAACGTCAGCATTATCCGATGTGCTTGTGGCGCCCTGGATACCTTTGGCGATGGCATCGACACCCAGATCATGGCTCAATATGGACCTAGCCTGATCGGCCCCATGGTTAAGCTGCTTGAGCACGAAGACTACGGTGTCAAGGCTGCCGCCGCATCGGCCATTGGTGCAATTGCATCATCCATGGAGAAGGAGTTCCAGCCTTACTTTGAGGGTGTCATGAAGTCCCTGGGTCAGTTTGTCATGATCAAGGACAGTGAGGAGGCCATGAACCTGAGGAGCTCGACCTGCGACAGCCTGGGCCGCATTGCTCTGGCTGTTGGCCCCGAGGCTTTCCAGCCCTACGTCATGGACCTGATGAAGGCCAGCGAGGAGGCTTTGGGCCTGGACAACCCCAGATTAAAGGAGACCAGCTTCATCCTTTGGTCTAACCTCTCCAAGGTTTACCACGAGCAATTCGAGCATTTCCTCGAGGGTGTCTTCAAGGGCATTTTCGCTTCTTTGGAGCTTGAGGAGGAAGAACTCGACATTCCTGGTGTTGATCCTAGCCAGCTTGACAATGGCACCGTCGTTGTGGGTGGCAAGCGAATCAAGGTCAAGGCTCAAACTGAGGAAGACCTTACCATTGCTAGCGGCGGTGAGGACGAGTGGGATGATCTGGAAGACCTCCAAGACCTTGCTGGTGGTGTGACCGCCATTGCAATGGAGCAGGAGATTGCTCTCGATGTCCTCGGCGACGTTATCTCCAACTCCTGCAACGGCAGCAATCTCGAGGCCTACGTTGAGAAGACCATCGAGAAGGTTGTGCCTTTCACTGACCACGACTACGAAGGCTGCCGCAAGACTGCCATCTCCACCCTTTGGCGAACCTACGCCCGCGTCTTCCAAGTTTGGGAAGAGGGTGCTGGTGTCAAGTGGGAGGCTGGCATGCCCCCGAAGCCCACACCTCCTGCGTCCATCATTACTATTGGCCAAACCCTGTATGAGTCTACCCTGACTATCTGGGCCAACGACAGCGATCGGTATGTATCCATTGTTTTCTTCTTAAAGCCTTCACTTCTCTCTCTACATGATGACAACCTTGCGTTATACCCAGCTCACTCAGATGCAAATGCACTTGCTGAGAACGCGTCTAATCACGTCTGACTTTGATAATTTTCCTCACATGTTCTGCGTCAATATTTTGTTAGGATTTGGCGCTAACCAGGAAATAGGTCTGTTGTTACTGACATCAACCGCAACGTTGCCGCCACTCTCAAGGCATGTGGCCCTGCGGTCCTGACTTCCCAGGACGGTATGCTGCAGGAGGTCATCTCTGTCGTCAGTCTTCTCATCACTCGTTCGCACCCTTGCCAGCTGGATCTCGGCGAGGAGGACGAGGAACAGGAAGTTGATGCTGGATCCTCAGAGTATGATTGGCTCGCAATTGACACTGCTTTGGACGTTGTCGTTGGTCTTGCTGCTGCTCTGGGCCCTGCCTTTGGCGAGCTGTGGAAGATCTTCGAGAAGCCCATTCTCAAGCTGGCTAGCTCTACCGAGGACCTTCATCGTTCGACGGCCGTGGGCACCATTGCTGAGATCACCAAGTACACTGGTGAGGCCATTACTCCCTACACTGTGTCTGTTGGACAGGCTCTCTTGCGACGCCTGTCGGATCCGGATGCCTTGACCAAGTCCAACGCAGCCTACGCTGTTGGCCTGCTGGTCTTCAACTCAACCGACACGGAGAAGACTATTCCTATGTTCCCCCAGCTGTGGGAGAAGCTTGAGCCGCTGTTGGCTATGCGCGAAATGCGCATCACTGACAACGTCTCTGGTGCACTCTCCCGTATGATGATGAAGCATGCCGATGCCGGATTCGTCGCTCAGGCCCTTCCTGCTGTTGCGGCTACCCTGCCCCTTCAGGAGGAGTACGAGGAGAATGAGCCTATCTATCAGTGCATCTACACCCTCTGTAAGTATTGGAGTGATGGAATTTATAACTAGAGGGGTTGCTAACTTTGCCGATAGATAACCAATCCAACGAGACCGTCCAGCAGCTGACTCCCCAGCTGATTGGCATCTTCGAGAAGGTCCTTGGACCTCCTGAAGAGCAGCTTGAGCCACAGACGCGCCAGATTCTATCCCAGACCGTTCAGGTGTTGTACAAGGCCAAGCCAGACTTGCTGGCGAACAACCCCGGTTTGCTGCAGCTGGCCGTATCGCAGTAAATGGATAGCATGATTGACAGGTGATGAGGAAATGAAGATACGACCTATACCCATTTTGATGAGCAAAACAGCAGGTTGAGGGTATATTAAAAGTTTAATAGAATGATTAAGTATAGAGTTTGATATGAATTTACACACTGGATTCAACAAGAGCTCTACTCTCGAGTGAATTGACTACGACTACTACCTATGCATTGGTCTACTTTGTACTCATGCACTGTGACTATTCAGGTAATTCTTATAATACTCCGTACTCCATATGCAGGCCAACATCACACATGCACAGGACCCGTACCTGCAGCTCGCTCCCTGCATGTAGTATTGCGTCGTCAGGTAGCACCTCGATAATACGTCATACCTCTTAGTAATGGCGGAACAGGAGATGTGAGGTTGTTTACAAAGTTGTATACACGGCCGTCCGTTCTTAAGAACAATCTATTTTTGCCTGTATTTCCCATATGATTTACCATGTCTAACATTCCAATGCCCCATACCGCCGTAAATGCATCAATCATACAAATAAAGGCTGCAGCATCCAGCAAACGCCTCTCCCAAAGGGTGTAAAAAAGAGAAGGAAAAATAAAAACAAAAAACCTGAAGCAACGCCCTACCAAATGCGCTTCGCAACCATTTCATATCGAAACACGCCCTGATAATCTCCGTCCGAAGACTTATCGTCCGAAGGGGTAGATCCCTTCCCCTTGTTGGTTCGTTTTAATCCCTCGGTGGGATCGGCGTTGATCCAGCGGGACCTGTCCTCGCCGACTTCGACGTGGCCAAATCCACCGACTCTTTTCCCTTGGGCGTTGTAGTTGTCGTACTCTGCCTTGCCGGCGGCTACGAGCGCCTCGTTCTGTTTCATTTTGGCATAGCGATTTCGTGAATACTTGAGTAGTACCATTCCGAGGAGTAACTTGAGGATAAGGAGGACGAGAAAGATGATAAAGAAGACGACGACCATGGTCAGCGCCGCAATGACGTCATCTGAGGTCCACGAGTACCATGGCCGAGAGTTCAATGGCGAGCCATAAGGATATCCATAGGTTGCTCGTCCCAGTGAGTCCCGAATAAGCGAATCGAAGCGGCTCAGCGCGGCAATCATGGCGGGAGAAGAGGGTACGGCGGATTCTGCAGTCAGAGATGTCTGGGTCGATGGTGGCAGCGGCATCGGTATATGCGTAGAGATGAGCATGTGATATGTCTGGATTGAGGCACGGATAAAGAGACACGAGAGGGGAATGACAGCAAGTCCAAGTCTTCGCGTGAGGGAAGGGGTGGTGAATGCCTACGAAGGGTTCGGTCAGTATTGGGCAATACCGTAGCATAGCATTCTATATCACTCACATTTGTATAGTAGTCTTTGCACAAGATGTCCAGGATTCTGCTATAAAACTTGGGCTTGATGTTGTTGAACTTGGTCACATATGCGTGCTTGATGGTGTCAACTAGCATCTCACTGCCAACAACGATGAAGAACGGCGAGAGCACTTCCCCTGACATTATCCAGGACGGTAGTACAGTGAAGCTGTGTGGGAGAATGGATGGAGAATGCAACGGCGCTGTCTTGGTGAAGCTCTCACTCATTCCTGCACCCGGTACAGATAAGCCGCCGACTTCGACGATGTTCCGCATGCCGATAATGAGAAGCATGACCCAGAGGTGAAATCGCTCCACAATGTCGGCACATGTCAGCTGAAACACGCTATCCTTGTCAAATCGTTTGAAAACAGTGCTCTTGATTTCGACGAACTGGTTGGAGAGTAGGAGCGTCAGGAGGGCATTGGAATATGAGTTGACGGCCACATTGAGCGTGATGACTTGATAGTAGAGCGCAACGGAATGAAGACAACTGTAAGCCAATGCGAGGATGAACATGCCCAACGGCAGCAGAATTTTAGAGCGGCCAGACGAATTGCGAGACAGGGTCTCGGCGCTGAAGAGACACTCAAGGATATCTTGACCTATTGCTGACAGAAGCCGATCCCCAACTTCAAGGATGTTGTACACAACGTACAACTTGATTGCAGACTGAGCGCGAATAAGGTGATACATCCGGCTGGCATCCAACTTCATCAGCACAAGCGAGCTGCATATAATGACAGCACCTTGGAGAAGATCCGCTTTGTGGAAGGAGGAGAGGTTAGATGGCATCGACTTCGTCCTTCGATGGCGGAACGTGCCAGACTTGGGACCTGGGTCGCGAGCTTGGATCGATATTTTCGGGACGTCGATCTTGCGGGTACGCGAGCCCGCACGGCTTCCGTTTTGACGCTGGCGGACACGAGACGTCGCCCTGCCGTCAGTTGAAGCATCGCTCGCTCTGCTACAGCTCCGCGATCTCGCGCTGTCGGAGACATCACTAATACTCCGAGACCGACTAGTCTGCCCTCGCCTCCACAACCTGCCCAGGCCGTACCAGACATAGCCAACTAGCCACTTGACCTCCTTGAGAAGGAGGTAAATCCACCATCGGACCAGGACTGCCACGGCGATGATAAACTTAATGGGAAGAATGGTGAAAGTATGCAGCCATGCGTCCAGACAGGCAAGGGCGCCAAAGTACAGTGTCCGCTCAAGAAAAGGGGGGATCAAAAGGACATTCTTGAGGCGCTCGAACTTGACAGCGTGTGATTCGTAAGGGAGGTCGTTAGTATGTGATTGGTAGATGTAGAGAGGGTTGGGTCGCTGCGCAGCTAGCTCGAGCTGAAGATGCGTGTGTATCGACATTGGTGGGAGTGGAATTATGGGCGGTATCGGAGATGGTGGCCGAAGGCCCGAACCAGACGAGGTTACAGGCTGTGATCCAAGGCTTGCCGGGCCTGTCTTGATTGCTGGCGCTACAGTCCCATTTGCATTTGCGGCGCTACCATCGAGGCTCAACTGCAAGCTTTGGGGCCGGCCCGCTGGGTTGGACGAGAATCGTCGCGGAGAGGTAGTGCCTGACGGAGCGTCGCTGGGATATGACCGACTCGCTGGCGGCGTCGACACAGTCCTTGGCGCACGCAACGAGCGTCGCGATGCATCTCTGGGTTCTCTAACAAGCCAGACACCCGGACTGCGCGCATCAACGGCCACGCCATTAGGCTCAGGCTGCCTCAGCAGGGACTGGCGAATGGCCTCCTGTTCAGCAATGAAGTCGGTTTGCTCTGGGTCGATGGACCAACGCGGCGGTGGCGCCGGGGCAATAGGGAGTGATTTGGGCGAGCTGGTAAGCTCTCTCATCTCTTCCGCTGAAAGCCGCTGCACATTATCGTGACTGTGTGTCTTCTTTATCGTTCCACTGCTGCTGCGCTGTCTCGCCAACTCGCCGCCGCCACCACTGTCCTTTCTCCCCGCCACGCCGTTTTCGCCGGGCGTCGCTGTCCACGGGTTCTTCGAGCGTCCATTTACAGGGCTGCTGCACTGGTGTGACGCATCCTCCTTGGACTCGAGGCGCTGATCTGCCGCCGAAATGGCTGGTAAACTTGACGACGAGTTCTTCCGACTCGGGGCGGCGGACGGTGCAAATGACGGCGCGGGCAGAGGGGTGATCGGGTTTGCGGTTACAGCCATCGCCGAGGCTTCTTCTACTCGAGCATTCTGTGCGGGTGTGACTGCGGTGCCATAGAGGCCTGAAGCTCATAGAGGAGGAGGCCAATGGAGGGGATTCAAACGGACAGTGATGATGACAGGTTGAAGATGGATGATATTTAGGGCGGTGCGCACTACCTCTCAATTGGTATGGTATAGTATGGTGGCAGGGTGGCTTGCCGCTATTACTGCACTTTATAGAAGGTGGGGGCTCAGCCGTTTCAGTGCGTCACAGCGACCCTTCAGCTGCTTTATTTCGTCATGCACTATTATTACTATTACTCCACTGAACTACTACCACTCATCAAAGAGCAACTCAAAGAGCAGCTCAAAGAACAACCCGAAATTCAACATCCTCAGACTCCTCCCCATACAGCACAGACCGGTCCTTTACCCACTGAAACAGACAAGAACCACATGCACTCCTCACGCCAAACGTGTTGAGCTCGACCAGTGCGCACACTCCCGTCTCCTCGTTGTAGAGCACATCAAACGTAAAGCCCTGCGTCCGGAGAAGATCGTCCATCTCATGCTCGCCAGGCTTGTGCAAACGGGCAATGATCTCAGAGTGAACCCCGCTAATCCCGTCGAGAATCGTCTGTGCCCGATGCTCCCTCTCGTCTGGTGTTTTCTCTGCAAAAATCCAGGGCTTGTGCCATTTGTACTGGCTGACGGCAGTGATCCTTAACGTTTCAGGGACGCAGAAGACGCGATACTCTCTTTCGGTCCTCATTCTCGTGTCGAATGGGAGGAAAAAGAGGCGCGCTTCTTGAGCGCCACGGCTCAGTGTATTGGAGAGCGCGCTCCAGGCCCTGAATGAGGTGGTGAGCTGGAGGATGATCTCGTCAACCGAGTCGAGCGACACCTTCCCAGGCGTTGTCTGAGCGCCATCCTTTGCAGAGCAGGCCGCGAGACGCATGAAGAGACCTCCGGGTGGGAAGGTCAGCTTATTGAAGGCGGAATACACATCGTCCCGAAGATCCTCCTCATAGGACCGATTTAGCACGCGAGTATGAATAGACGCTGAGGCAGCCTTGACAAGAACGCCGACCTGCGCTCGCGAGAGAGGGACGATTTGGAGGTCCGAAGCAGGAATACCGCGTGACTCGAGTATCAACGGAAGCCATCTCTCGAAAGAATAGGGGATCTCCGTGGGGATTGGGAGGTCTGGCGCCTCTTCCGCAGTGTGGAAGTTGGTGTTGAAGTTTGTCGGCACGCCTGTGTCCAGATCTCGCTGCACATCCTGGATATCAACGCTCGTGAACCTCATTCTGGCTGCCCTGTACAGAGTATAGGAGGAGTATGACTTTGCAAGTGAATAAAAGTCGTCGATAGGTGATGATGGAATTATTAATGAGCACTTTGTGATATGATATAAGTAGTACCTGGTAGAACTAGTAGTAGTAGATAATACGGCCAATGACTCAGACCGGCCAAGGTTCAAATATCTGTAATCGCTCCTTCTACACCCGCGTGTGGTGAGCTTGAGGCGGCTGTTTATACGATCTTGATATGACCTACAGTACTCCGTACCTCGTATAATAAAATGAAAATCGATTAATGCTTCTTTGCAACTGCTACACATGGCTGCACTTATGCATGTTTAGCTACCTAAAATGGCCTTAGTTGAGAAGAACCTAGAGACTAAAATGCAGATAAGAGTAATATTCATAGGTACGGAATACGGAGAGCCAAGCCGAATGCTAATTCCGAAATGCCAAGTCCTTTTGGCCATGTCTGAATTAGGTTGTATTTCAAAAGGAACCTGTGGAGCTTCAAGTCTGAGAATTGTCTTAGTTGTTACTCGTATGAGTCTTGAATTAATGACAAAAAACGCCATATGCAATCGAGTCCATTTCTACATCAAACTCCGTATCCTCCCTGTCTCGGACAGTCACGCACCCAAGTGCTCATCGAACCATGCCACAGCCTGGAAGAAAGCCTGCTCCTTGGCAAACTTCTGGACCTTGATGCTGATGTCGCTACGGACGGCAAAACCGTGACTGACGCCGGAAAACAGGTTGATCTGGAACGGCACCCCGGTCTTGATGAGAATCTCCTCCGACTTGTGTCGCTTCTCGGCGGGGAAGATGGCGTCCGTCTGGGCCGCGGCGATGGAGAAAGGGCCTGTGATGGCAGCGAGCTCAGCCTCCTCGACAAAAGAGGGGTGGGCGACGAAGCCGACGTCGATGCCGTCCTTGTAGTGGCGGACAACATACTGATGAATCGAGTTGTAAGCTGTGCATGTTCCAAAACATGCAGGATAAACTCATTTAGGGGACTCACCTTGGCGCCGAAGCAGTAGCCTACAGCACCAATCTTCTTGACGCCATACTCCTCCTTGAGGGCTTTGATGGCCTTCTCGACAATGGGGTCGACAAACTCGGCAGTGTGAGGGTTGTCGCCGTTCGTGCCCTTGGTTATCCAGGCCATGAAGTCAAAATTGGGAGGCGCGTTCAGCTTGACTGTATCTCCGTAGAATAGGTCAGGGACCAGCGTGGTGTAGCCCTTGGAAGCGAAGTTGTCGGCCAAGAGCTTGCTGTTCTGCCAGAGGCCAATGACGTCGGTCAAGAAGAGGATGCCGACGTCCTTGTGCGCCTTGCCCTCGGGAGGAGTGGCGAGGTAGGCGTCGATGGAGCCATCAATCTTGACGTCCTTGCCTTTGGCCTCACCCCTATAACAGGAATGTTAGCTGTGTATTCTTGGACTTTTATGGCTTCAAATCGCGGCAAAAGTTGTGGCGGACGGGGCATAGCAGAGGTGTGAAGACATACTCGTGGAGGGTGCCAACAGAGCAGCACTTTGCGGGAGGATTGGACGCCATGGTATCTGTCTCTCTTCTGTGTCTGAGGTGATCGATGCTCAAGCTGTACAGACGGAAGCTTGTCGATGTGTGCTGAGTTGAGGGATGGATAGCTGTCGGAATGAGAATAGATGGCGGGGTTGATTCGCAGCTTTATACGAAATCCAACGAGATGGAATTATGTGACGCCATCATCCCACCATCTTCTTAATTCAAATACCTGCTGTGGGGCTCGATGCCGTTGATCCTTCGTCCACCAAACCAACCGCCAAAACCCCTCAGAATCTCAAATTGATAGTACTAGTATCGCAGGACTTGCGGACCTCGGTACAGTACCGAAACACCAATTCCATGTCCGAATTTGTTGCGGAGACAAATGGTGTATTTCTTCTTCTTCCTCCTCTTAGATAATCTTGTGCAGCATTTCCTAAGTCCCTTAATTCCGGCTGGAAAGGACTTTTGTTAGCCAATGAGTCGTCTCTTAACCGTCTAAATCCGGATAGCTTTGCGGCTATGGTTATTCACCATTGGCACTAGTGAGCAGAGAGAGCCGTGACGTGAAGGGCGTCGTGAGGAATATCTGTCATGCGGGGTATCATTGCAGCAGGATTATAAATCAACCTATTTCGAGCGAATCCCTTTCGGTTTTCGCTTCTTGAACACCACTGCCGGGCCAGGAAGACCCGTGTCCCCTGGTTCCACCTCAGACTTCACGAGGGGCTCGTCGCTGGCCTTGGTGCCAGTGAAACCTCGGGATTCGGTGTCTGGTTCCTCCTTGATGGCGATATCCTCCTTCTTTACGTCTTCGCCATCTTCTTCCTTCTTGACAACATCTGGCTTCACGTCTGTCTGTTGTTTTAGGGGCATCGTTCCGCTGAGCAGTGCATCCAGCTCTGCGTCCTCGTCCTGTGGCATCGTTTTTGAATCGCGCCCCCATCTCCTTGGCTTCTTGAACAGGCCGCGCACAGCTTCTTCCTCCTCCTTTTCCTCCTCTGTCTCCTCACGCTTCCTGATCCCAGTTGCCTTAGCCGCGACCTTGCCCTCTCCCTGTTCTTCGTCCCTGTCCTCGATGACACGCGTGCTCGTAACCGTCCACTCTCCAGGCATAGCCATCTCCGGCCTGAAATCATCCGGCACAGCGACTCCCAGCGCCACGAGCTGCTCCCTTTGAGACTTTAGCTGCGATTCGGTCGGGGCCGCACCCGCAGCTTTCCCTGCCGCAGCATTACGCGCGCCGGAACCAGAAGGTCCTGATGATGATGATGATGATGATGACCCGTTAACCACTCCATTCAGCCTGGCAATCTCTTGTCGCGCGCGATCCTTTTCGCGCTCTTCTCGCTCGTGGCCGCGGTGTAGGTCTCGTAGGAAGCGCTTCAACGCGCCCTGGTGCTTGGCCGTAGTCTCGTGGTTTTGTCGCTCGACTTTGGTGTCGCGCACATAGCAGGAGCAATGTTTGCACCAGTATTTTGGTGTTGATTTCCAGTATTCAGACATTTTTGCGGGCTCGTCTGTCAAAAAAGTCGGAGATAAAGTCTACGGAAAGTTCTGAGATGCGTTTAGAGCTTGCCTTGGCTAATGCTTGGCTTCCCTTTGCATCGGGCTGCACGGATTATGTAATCTTGTCTTCTTGAGCACTAGCCACACCAAGCGCTTCTACCTTTCTCACGCGCAATTCATTCCCAATGTGGTATTACTGATCATTGATTCGTTTTTATTTGTACGGAGTGCTGATAGACTATATGTGATATTCCGTGTATTTCCAATCCCCGTACTAATCCGTTGTCATTACTCTCAACTGCTTATCCAGTCATTAAATCCACTCCCCCTATTCATTTCGTACTGTTGAATCCATTTCGCGGACCCAACAGAAGTCATATACATTCTGTATCATGTGCTTCAAAATATGCTTTTAGATGTAGAGATGTATGCTCATTTCCCGCGAGACATCTTCAGTCTACAGGGCGAGAAGGCCGGCCAGGGCCAGGGCCAGGGCAGCAGTGATGCCAGGGAGAGTCTTCGAGCCACTGTTGACTGGCACCTGAGTAGCTGAAGGAACAGGGGGCACAACACCAGTGCCAGTGCCGATGGGAGGCCTAGTACCTCCAGTGGGAACCTGAGGTTGGCCATCGGGGATTTGAGTGATAACAGGGTAAGATGGGGTAGGGGATCTGGTGGGAACCTGTGGTTGGCCGTTGGAGATCTGTGTGATAACCGGTAGAGTGGCAGTGTTGTTTGGCGCCTGGGGTTGACCGGAAATCTGGGTGCCGGGAGGAGGACGTGATGTGATGGAGGCGCATGGTGTTGTGTGAGCCTGGACCTGGCCATCGCCAATCTGGCACAAGGGAATGGCAACCGTGGTTGTGTGGACCTGAGGCTGACCGTCAGAGATGACCGACACGACGGTGGTCTGGACGATCTTGGTGCCAACGGTCTGATGGCCGCCGCCAATGGTGTTATTACCGCCGTTGCAAGGCAAGGCAATGATGTCGATAGGCTCACATTGAAGTGCCCAGTAGCGGTCATACAGGTTGTAGAAACTTCCTGACAGGCACTGGTAGAAGGTTGTAGAGGGTCCCAGAGCCAGCGCGCCGTTGGTGCAAATGGAGAAACCAGCAGTGTAGATGGCACCGGACTGAGGGGGAGCATCGAACTGGAATTGATAGTTGGAGGAAATGTAAGCAGTGCGGCCCTTGGCATCCTTCAGAATACCGTTTTCGAGAGTTAACAGCAGGGCATCGGGATTGTCGCAAGATCGCTTCTATATGACGTGTCATTCATGAGTACGAAGACGAGAGTTGATCTTCGGGAATACTTACATGCATGGCCCGCTTGGTTAACTTGCTAGTGGTGACCTGGAACGTGCTATTGAAAGAAGCACTGCAGCCCGCAGGGGCGGTTCCATTGGGCGCGATGTTGTCTGTGACACCACCAGCAGCATATGCTGTGGCCACGAGGGCAACACTGGCCAGGGGAGTCCACTTCATGACGGCTGAAAGCGATGTTGTTAGTCGTGGTGTATTCCATCATGCTGGTGAAGAGTCAATCACAAGAGTGTATATGGAGAGTACATACCTGCTGTATTAGGGTATCAATTGGCTTTGTCTCAGACTGAGCAAGTAACCCCGTGTAAGAAGAAGCGACAGGATGATTCTCTTTCCAAGCGATAGACGGAATGAGAAATCAATAGCGAGGGCAAAACAAATGCAAGGCACCAGCAATATGCTTTGAGATGGGTGATGTATTCGATGCTGTGAAATGGAATTGATGGTTGTGAAGGGAGAAGGGATTTGGGGAGGGATGGCAAGACTCATATATTCACTCTCCGTCTCCTACATCATCGCTGGGCAAGGATGAGCAAACCAACAAAAAAGTTGATAAACTTGATGCTATACTGGCAAACCGGGCTGTGGAGAGGCTGATCCACTTGGGGTGGTTGGGACATTGCCACATCTGATGTCAGTCAACGTCTGGCCTATACTCTGGGAGGGAAAGAAACCGTGATGCATTGAATGCGGACCCCAACCCGGTCACTCACGGAGATGTGCCGGTCACAGTAAGCAATTGCGCGCTCCTCTCGCAGTGTGTAAGTGACGGCATATTATCCACCCACACCGAGCAGTTTTGCCAAGGGAGGAGCAAGAAGGATGAGTCGTCATTGTGATGATGCGGATTTATTGTGGCCTCGGCCATAATCCTGTGTAAATCCACTCGCCGTTAGAGAACAAGCCACTCAGTGTTTATTTCCGTCCTACTACTCCGTAGTATGTAGTAGAGGCAAAACCGTCTGCCAAGTGTTGCTTGGGGTGACAATGGTGGGCAAGATGCAGCACATGAGTGGCCGCCATGCGACGTCGAAAAGCCCCGTTACGTTGCCATGGCCGGCGCAGCAGAAACCGTCGAATTGGGGTTTCCGGCATAAACTCTACCGGGACCTCTATGTCAATATGTGGCTGTCAAGAGTGTCAAAATGTTTCGACAACATGAGTGGTGAAGAAGACCACTGAGCGTCATTTTCAGCAAGGAAGCCACCACAAAAAGAGCTGCCCCTCATTTTACCCCTCCACAAGTCGATCTCGATGAAAGCCGGCTCCCAACCTCGTCCATATAACGTGGTGAAGTGAGTTTGGTGTCCCTGTTCCTGTCCCTGTCATGATCAGCAATCAGCGTGTGCAGATCAATGCACAGCCCACAACGTATGTCGAAATCGATTTCGTCAGCCCTTTACGGATTGATCCCCATCTACGGACAAGAAAGATACCTTGTAGTCTATCTATCTATCGAAAAGAATGAATGTTATCATTTCCAAGATCGCCGATTGGTTCGGTTCATCTTCCCTGGCCAACGGCGGGAGCCCATGAACTGAGTGCCTATGAGGTCATCGATATACTTGGGGGGCCTCAAAAACGACCATGTCCACCCTAGCACACTAGTAGGACGACCGTAACGCTGAGTAGTAGAAAAGTACGTTTTGGTTTGCCAAAAAAAGAAGTTACTTCGGTTTTCTATATAATTGCCATATAAATGAAAGTCGACATGTTTTTCTGCATCACACACCAAGATCACAACAATTTTAACAACTTCAATACATTATCTACTACTTTGCTTCTAAAAGTTGACTGTTTTGAATAATGATTTCGCTATCGCTACTCCAGTAACTTATCTATTTGCAGTCTAAAAATAAATGAAATTAGAGACTACTGTAATGTGGTGGAATAGATCTACCTATGGCATAGCATAGAAGGTCACGTATCTACACGCAGTGTAGGCTCACATTTTGCTGGATTTTGGTCTGTCATTCCAGTAGTATCAAGTAAAAAGAATATAGATATTGATAACAAAGTCCTTTAGAACAAAATTACCAAGACCTTAAATTTATAATAGGTTTTATATTAAAAGTATTTTATTTTTATTCACTTCCACATTCGTCACTTATATCCTCTCGTAAAATGTCTACTCCAATATCTTCTACTTGTCCTCCATAACGTTTGCATAGCCGGTCAAACAATTGCCCATTACTGTCCCGGAGAAGACATCCTTTTTTAGAACACAATCTCCCACTTGCCCTTTGACAGAGCTCGCTTAGTTTGTTGTCGGAACCGTCAATCTTGCAGGCCTTGATATCGAATAGATGAAACCCGTCAGTGCAACCAAATTGAGGCACCCCATCGGCACCTACGATAACGTGGTACTGCCCCTGCGCGCACTCTGTAGCGCACTCATGGTTATCGCTGCACGGGTAATCCTTGCCGAGACCACCAATAGCTAGGAGGGCGATGATAAAGAAGGGCTTCATGATGGCTGTGGCAGTATGTTAGATATGCAGTGAGGGAAAATATCTAGCTATTTCAACGAGCTGGCAGCAGACCTTCGGAAAGTGATGGTTGTGAAGCGGGTGGTCTATGCATGAACAGTTGTCGTTCCGCAAATAAGGGAGTCTGTTCATCCGGCACTTTTGGGGGGGACAGTTATCGAAACAAATAAACGAAGACGTATATGGACACGTGCTTGGAAGAACAAATATGTTTGTTTCGCTGATGTCAATCTGTTGTGTAAAGTCCACCTTAGGTAGAGTGTTACGCAGCAGCGATCAGCTATAGCCGGCGACAAATATGAAGATGTCTTCGGGTATATGCAATTGAAGAATCTTGCTTTCTTGTTATTGAGAAGAAGTATTAATCTTTAAATACAGAAAGATCATTATTAAAAAAAAAGAGGTCGGCGGAGATAGTAGATTAAGACCGACTGAAGGGATAGAAAAAAGCTGACACCTAAGACTGGCGTACAATAGTGCAACAATCAGAAGCCGATTTCCTCAACTAACTCTGGGACACGTCTCGTACAACTGCTGTTAACTGGATATATACTCGTCGCCAGCGAGCGATCACTATACCGCCTCTCAGTCACATGAGACAGCCCAGACTCCTTTTTCCGCCTTTAGCACAGAGGAATAGCTGTCATGTTTCAACCACAGCAATGCAATGACATTGGAAACGAGCATCAGCAGTCATTATGTCTTATTCAACTCGTATGCTCGCGGAGTTTCGGAAGACTTTCCTAGCTGGGTACATCATCTTTTACATAGTATGAATGAGTCAACATAAACACCACTTCTGTCACATTATTTCCATCTTGTACGCCGAGCCATGACTCATTGTCGGTTCTTAGATTCGCTGAATTGTGCTGTTTGTATCAATGACAGTGGCTAGAGCTGCTGGTGTATTTGCGTTGTGTAACACGGTTATGAAGTCAGTCTGAACACATCGCAATAATAGGGCGTTCTGGGCACCTGGATGCCACTCCATTACACCGTGTTGTGTGTATCTGTTGACCCGATCCCTTGATCCTAATTGGTTTTCTATCCAGCCATTTTATCATAGAAAGAGAATGTGGCGCGTTCTGTTTCACTTCATTTAAGTCCTCCCTTACATACCCGATTTCTAATCATTCCAACAACTAGACTGACGTTATCCGACAAGTTGATGGTCGTGAAAAAGAATGTGTTGTTCCGAAGAAGACGAAAGAATCAAAGCTCCACTTCCATCAAGGCTTCATGAACATGCTGTCCCCAGTTGTGGGTGGCGTAGTCAAAAAAGGCATTGGACTGTAACAGTGCTAGGCGTTCTGGCTCTGTTGAAACGACCCATTTAAACTGATCAAACGACAAATAGACAATGTAGGCGTCTGTGATCTGTTTGTGGCAGTCAACTATGGTGTCATGGACTTCTCTAGCGTCGGTCGCCTTGGACAGCCTCTAGAGACTGCTGGGTCGTGTAGTGGACTAAGCGGATGGTTTTAGTACTTTGATTCATAGCGACCAGCCCAGCGCAGGCAAAGACCATGTCCTGGACCCCGTAGATACTCATTTGGTCGAGCGTAGAATCGCCCTCTTTGACCGCGAGGGCGTGTTGAAGCTCCCGCGTCGTGGGTGGTCTTCTTGCGAAGGTGAGCCACATCAGAAATTTCTTAGAAAGTTCTCGATACCCGAGTGGCTGTCGTACGATTCAGCCAATCACCTTTGCATGTGGCAGAGTCAGCATGCTGAGTCTCTCGCCCTTGCTCGACCCCTGATCTGATTTTGGGAACTCTCTCAACGTGTCTCTGCCAGCACTTTCGATGAGTTTGTCTCTCCACGAAGTGAGACAGAGACACGCGAGGGTGAGCCTACGATGGAAGTCAGTTTGGCTGATGTTTATCAAGCCCACGGAAGACTCAACCACTTACATCCCGGTGAAAGTCATTCTCAATCTCCACAAAAGATTTTGCAAGTATTCAGAATAGCAGAGAGCTTCAATAACGGTATTTCCGAGAGTTTTCTCTGCACTAATCAAGAGCATCTACAGCAATAAAGACACCTGAAAATGTGGCAGCCATTTCAGAAGGTTGCAGATATCTTCTCAAGGGTCACAGACGGGTTATTGGACCAGTGCTTGTCATATATCGACTTAAGAGACTGTGGCGGAAACGCGCTCCGTTGAATTAGCTGCCTCGAGACTTCTGAGCAGCGCCTCGGCACTCTGGTCTTCATGGTGGTTAAAGTTGCAGTATGCGACAGCGACAGCAACGCTTCTGTCATTCTGATGCTGTTTCTTGAGAAGGTCAACCACGATTGACGACATGATTGTCTTTCAAACTTCGAGAATACCTGAGTAGAAAGGCACTGGCAGCTTTCTCCCAATCCGCGTATAGAATTCGGTGCAATGGAGGAACCACTGGCCAGTTCTAGGCTGTCACTGGGAAAGGTAACCGTCCTGCTGGGAGAAGTCTTTAGAAGAAAGCCTTTCAGCAATTGCTCGAGAGATCGTCTGGGTCAGCTCTTGTTGAGACTGGTCTAGGAGGATATCAGTGCCAGTTCACTGCAAGGTCAAAACGAAGCAAAGCGTGCCAAAGGCAGATAGACTAAATTGAGAAGTCCTAGACATGAAATAGGAGTCGGTAACCCCAAATTAGGCTACGTCACTTCCCCTATGGTTGTACCAAGCTTTGTGCGCCCAGAATGCACAAAAGGACTCTTGTCCTTACCCTTATGGCTAAGAACGTCTTCAGCCCGATCAGCAAAGTCCTGGAGCCTAAATGCCAGTCGTTGGAAGCCGTTATTATTCGGAGAATTGAACTTGTGCAGCTTGTTGTGCCTGACATCGAAACCGACTCGTTCTGGAAGAAGAGGGGATCCTAGATCACTGAATCTAAACATACAATTCCATGGCCGTTCTCGTCAAGCCGCTCCTTGGTGTAGGCCTTGTGAAATCTCCTTCGAACCGCGGAGAAGCTCGTATGGCAGGTTTCGTGGAAGCACACCATGTCAAAGTTGAAGGCGTTTTGGTGGATCATCTCACAGAAGATGCTAGCTGTGGTGTTGATATCACGGATTATGTCAGTAGAGTTGGGCCGGATATGGCGTGTATTATTGAACTTGGCATCAATTTTGACATTCTATCTGGCCAGTATATGGTGTTATCAGCCATAAGACAGAAGCTCAGAACAGAAATCCAACGCAATAGAACCGATAATGTAATAGAAATTGATAATAACAACCTACCTTTCCTGAATGCCGTCCCTTACCTCCGATCCTTCAGACAGCCATTTGCAGCACTTCCACCCAAGACAAAACGACATGTCTGGGGACATATGTCGTTATCGTTCTGCACGCGATTAACAGGTTGCAGTAGTTTTGGGGCCCCAATGCGGATACCCTCGCTCCGCATAGATGCATACGAGAGACTAACCAGGGGCGGGAGTTTGGCCCGCTTGGCAATGCCCCGTCCCATTATGCCTTGGCTACTTTCTTATATCGCGCAAGAAGCTGCATAGGTCAAGCCCTTGCTATGGCGGAGACCAAGAGGGTTATTGTGACTCTTATTCGTCGCCTTGAGATTGGGGCCGTTGAAAATGGCACACCTGAGGGTGAAGTGAAGGATTCATCACAGTGAGGCCAAGAAAGTAGTTCAAGGTCTAGATTCGACCTCTTAAACCTTTCGCTAGAATCAGATGGTGCAAGATATTTGCTGTATGTATGTAGGTAGGTTTATGCTTAGTTTGTAAGCTGCTTTTGCAGGCACACCAGCTCCGTTCGGTTCACAAAAGTTCCCTTGCGTGCTCGCAACTAATCCTCCGTAATTGTTCCTCCATACCCCCCATATTGCGATCAAAGCACTGAGACATACATACCTAGGTACTACTATTATGTTTGAGAGCGGGAATACGAGGTGATGGTTGACTTGCTCTCGTGCCTTCCTGTTCCTAAATTTAGCCAAGACATTTCGCACTTGCTGTTTTGAACATGATGGGAAGGACCTGCCCTACTGAAGAGCATTCCGATATTGACGGAGAAATCCCCCAACCGCCAAGATCATCTCCTCTTTGCATCACCAGAATCTTCCGCCAATTCCGTCGAATTCGCCAATCGATCATCATCGGCAGATTACGTACAAATCTTCCTCAAGCGGCAGCTGCTTTGAACGGGTAGGCCATCCGTTCATCAGCCTTTCTCGGAAATAAGGGAGCGATCCCCGAACCCCCTCCACGAGTTTGTCTCTTTATCAATCTCGGCACTCCGATAAGCAGGGCATGACAGGGCATAGCATGACAGGGCAGGGCGAGGAGGGTGTTGAGATGGGCATTTGAGTTTGTCCGTTCGTCTTCGACTCCTCCATCGATTGTGGCCGCGACCGACCCTGTGATACCCGGTTCAACTACACGCTTTCCCGACTCCACCAGTTGCAACCACACCTTGCGACGCTGCAGAGGACTTTCGTCGAGCTCAACGCCTCGCCTCACTGCTTCTGATCGTGCTGTAAGGAACAAAGAGCGACGCTAGTGCCGGCACTCGCTGGCGCGGCCGCTAACCTAGCCTTAATCCCACTGCTCAACCGAGAGAAAGATGGCATCATTGGAGAGACCCCCGGACTCCGGCCCCGATATGGCAGGTCCAACACCATTGGACGGATCATGATGGGGGGACTTTTCGCCCTACAGGGGTCACAGGGGACCCTTTGCATAAACAACCGGCTCGGGGCCAACATTAAGCTTACAGGTATACTTAGCTGTTGGCGCCCAAAAATCCCCGCTGTGACTCCATTGAGCAGTGGTTGAAGGAACGGTGTGGCGTCGAGAACGTCGGATGCAACTCCGCTAGGACCATCTAGACCAGAGAAAGAAGTTGGTTGAGGAGACTTGGCTTCGCCCATCAACTTAGCAGCTGAATCCTGGGCAAGCGGCCGCTAAACAAGCGGTAGTTAGGCGAGAGGGGGCTGGATCTCCGCTGTGGACAGTGACGGGGGAAGGCTGTGTGTGTATCTGCTATCTTAGGGCATACTGATCTCTCCGTGTCATATACCCTGAGACATCAACTGCATCGAACTGACCCGTCTTCTATACTGGACAACAAGCTGGCGACTCCCGCATCACTCCGCAAATCCGGCGTGGCAATTGCCTTTCCTGGGAGTCAATCTCATCCGATCTACTGCTCTCTAATTGCCCCTTGAGGCAAAATACGGTATCCACTATACCGTTGGGTAGCATCGCGCGTTGGTGCTGGTGATAAGGGAATCTTGGCGCGTGAATGCAGGATCGCAACAAACCCCGAGCTCACTATACACCTGCCTTTTGCTTACTATCCAACACGAAGTTGGATTGCCGAGTTGGAGTCGCTGACAGTGGGCCGTGAGGAGAAAAGTGATCCATCCAACTGCGGTGTGACCGTCGGGAGAGGTATCCAGAAGGGCAGTCGGTCTGCCATCTTTCAGGATGTTGCCATCACTCTTGTATAAAAGGCCCTCAATCGTCCGTGTGATGTCGATGGATTAGAACAGGCTCATCAACCTGATCAACACTTGGTCCTCGCTGTTCGCTGTATTCTCACTTTCATCATGAAGTCCCTTCTTCTTCTCGGCCTCACTGGCCTTGCTGCCAATGTCCAGGCGCACCCCCAGAGGCGCTCTGAGAACGCGCCCGGCCTTGCCAAGCGTGGTGTCGACATCAGCAAGTTCCGTCTGCCGGATCTGTCCGACTACACTGCCAAGAGCGATATCTCTGTCGCCTCCTTTGTTGGCGGCGGCGAGAAGCGCGACTACATCGCGGTGGCCACTGAGTTGATCAAAGAGCTTGCTCCCGGCGCCGAGTTCCGCCTCATCAGTGACCACTACGTCGATGTTGATGGCATTGCCCATGTCCACTTCAAGCAGACTGCTCATGGAATTGACATTGACAATGCTGACTTCAAGGTTAACGTAAGTTGAGCGCAATTGAATGGGTTGAGGTTCAGGGAAAAAAGCTAACGTATTCTTTTCCCCAGATTGGTCGTGACGGCCAGGTTTTCTCCCATGGTAACAGCTTTTTCACTGGCAAGCTCCCCAAAGAGAGCCCCCTGAAGAAGCGTGACTTCTCCGACCCTGTGATCGCTCTCAAGGGAGCCGTTGATGTCCTCGGCCTCCCCGTCCAGGCCAACAGCGCCTCTGCCGAGCCCCATGGGGATGGTAACGAGAAATACCGACTGAAGGGTACCAGCGGCGCTGTGAGCGACCCCGAGGCCCGCCTAGTCTACCTCACCAAGGAGGACGGCAGCCTGGTCCTGACCTGGCGTGTTGAGACAGATGTTACGGACAACTGGTTGCTTACTTACGTCGATGCTGCCAGTGGCAAGAAAGTCCAGGGCGTGGTCGACTATGTTTCCGACTTTGCCTCGTTCGAGGTCTACTCCTGGGGTGTGAACGACCCTACCGAGGCTGGTCGTAAGGTCATCAACGACCCCTGGAGGAGCGATGCCTCCCCCTTCACCTGGTTTGGCAACGGCAACATTAACTACACCACTACCCGGGGCAATAACGCTGCTGCCCAAGTAAACCCCAGCGGCGGCACCGCCTGGCTCAACAACTACCGACCTGACAGCCCAACCAGGGCCTTCCAGTTCCCCTTCACGACCGACATTGTCAGGAAGGAGGATTATCGGGATGCCTCTATCAGCCAACTGTTCTACACTGCCAACCAGTTCCACGATCTCACGTACATCCTTGGCTTTGATGAGCGCGCTGGTAACTTCCAGGAAAACAACAACGGCAGGGGTGGCCTTGGCAACGACTTTGTCATTTTGAACTCTCAGGATGGATCTGGTCTCAACAACGCCAACTTCGCTACTCCCCCCGATGGCAGCAGTGGTCGCATGAGAATGTACATGTGGAACACTGCAAACCCTCAACGCGACGGCTGCTTCGAGGCTGGCGTCGTTATTCACGAGTACGGTCACGGAGGTAAGTTCCTTACTCCGCGCTCCTTTCCCCTTGGAATTTGCTAACCAGCTGTATTAGTGTCTACCCGTCTTACCGGTGGCCCTGCCAACTCCGGCTGCCTTTCTGGCCTCGAATCTGGTGGTATGGGTGAGGGTTGGTCTGACTTCTTCGCCACTGCTATCCGACTCAAGCCCAGCAACACCCGCACCACTGACTACCCCATGGGCGCCTGGGTTTCCAACAACGTCAGGGGCATCCGCGCTTACCCTTACTCGACCAGCATCCAAACCAACCCCCTCACCTACAAGCAGGTTGACAGGCAGACCGGCGTCCACGCTGTTGGCACCATCTGGGCCTCGACTCTCTATGAGGTCCTGTGGAACTTGATCGACAAGCATGGCAAGAATGACGCCGACTTCCCCACCTTTGACTCCCAGGGTGTTCCCACCGATGGCAAGTATCTGGCTCTGAAGCTTGTCATCAGCGGCCTGTCTCTCCAGCCTTGCAACCCCAACTTCGTCTCTGCCCGTGATGCCATCCTTGACGCCGACAAGAACCTCACTGGCGGCCAGAACCAGTGTGAGCTGTGGCAGGGTTTTGCTAAGCGTGGCCTGGGCAAGAATGCCAAGTACAACGCCAGCAGCCGCACCGAGGACTTCACCCTCCCCGATGGTGTGTGCTAAATGCTTCAAAAAGAGAAGGATTGAAAAGGTCGAAACGCAATAGGATGACATAACGAAGGGCTGTGAATGATGGAAGGGCGTGGAATTCCAGTACATATGAAAAGTTATCTTCTTTGTATATATCTTGTTTGCAAAATGTACATGGACTTTGGAAACATATTTCTCACCTCTGTTGAACTGTGATGTTACTGTTTAATATGACTGGCAAGATACGAGTCGGCTATAGGCAATATTGCATCTCCTCTCGGTCGGTCGCCTCGCCGCTGGTCTCATGACCCATGGAAATATCTTGCATCTTGACTATTTCATTAGATCTCAGTAGAAATATCTTGTACATATATCACTTCGCTTCAGCCTTTGCTCCAGGAGTTGACCTCTTTCCTAACCGCTCCACCAACTTCTTCACCTTGGCCTGGAGAGCACCCCTAGGCGCCTCATTCGCACCAACTAGACGTCTCACAAGGATGTTATATAACCCGCCAAAGGCTAGGGCAATGGTCGTCGACGTGAAAATAATGACGTTGTACGGCATGCTAAAGTCCGGCGTGGGGAGGTACAGCAATAAACTCGTGGTGCGGATGCTCATGACCTTGGGCTCGAGCGTGGTGATGACGGCGGCGGCGACGTCGAAGCCACGGTTGGCATCCGGGGGGTACTCTGTGTACCGAAGGATGGACTTTTCAAAATCGTAGGTGAGGAAGACGGTGCAGCGGGGGGGGATGCGGACAAGGAGTTCGAGTTGGGTGCCTCTGGCGCGGTCGAGGGCGGGGCGGTAGTAGATTTGCTTGACGATGTCGGCAGAGGAGGCGGAGGCGGAGGAGGTGGTGGAAATGCGTGTGGAGAGGGTGTGGAGGTAGATGCGCATGAACCAGGGGAGTGACTCCATGTAGACGAACTCGACCTCGTCGTCTCCGGGATTGGTGAGGATGGCTTGGACGCCGCCATGCTCCTGGCCGTGGCCTGTGAAGCTGCGCTCGGCGAATAGAACCGGGGTTTCGGGCTTCACTACGTCAAGGACGGCAGCTTCTCCCTCTAGCGGCAGCTCAGGTTTGGTCAGGACCAGGGTGAACTCGCTCTCCTGTTGAACGTGGTAGCATCGGAGCGAGTTGTTGTCCTCATACTTGATCTCGCGAGCACCTTCTGTAGAGTACACACCGCGCGATTCAGGAACGTGCATACAGACGGGGGGCACACTGGAGTCTGTCAAAGGACAAGTGCCCCGCATGCTTCGCCCAAAGATCTGTGATAGAGTCCAGTCCTGGCCCCGGAGATGATCTGCGGGGAAACAGACGTCGTGGGAATGATACGGCTTTGAAGTATCACAAATCAACTCGTGGCCTGGGGGAGGTCTGGGAATAGGGTTGTCTTGGAGTAAGCTTGTGTTAGCCCCTGATTGCTCGATTGGATGGTGCGCGGGGATTGTAGATGGCTTACCATGAGGTCGCTTGGATCGATCAACATCCAAGACCATGTCGACTGTCTGCTCCAACTGAAGGACGCATTCGCCGTCTGATGGACAGACTGGTCGAACATCTATCGCCATGCTCTGGTAGGATGCATCGAACAGCTTGTGTCCGTCTAGAAGGCTTGCGATGCCAGCCTTGCCCTTGCATGGCAGCATCTTCAAGAATGGGGTCAAGTTCTCCGTGCAAACCACCTCATGCGGCAAGACTCCATGCAACAACCTGGTATTAGCCAGGGTCGTGTTCGGATGGTCTCCCTCAGGCTGGAAGGACACAGCTGGCCGAATCGTTCTCGTCTCATCGATAAAGTTCAAACTGGCGCAGAACAGACCAGAGAGCGCATTGGTCAAGGTCAACCATTTCTTATCGGCCTCTTCATCCGTCTCAGCATCTAGCCATGCCCACAACTCTACACCTGTGCCGCCCTCTCTCGTGCCATCCCATGGGCGTGCTCCCCAGCTCTCTGCATCCCACCTCCCCAGTGTAAATCGTAGGTGAAGCTCTCGTGTGCCAGCATACTGCAGAATCTGCCCCAGAGATCGCGGAAAGAGTCGGAAATTGTGCGCCTCGAAGTCTGCGATAGAGGTGTTGGTCCTGAAGTTGAAGCTCGCAAGGAGGGCTGATAGCGGGAGGGGCCGTAGGTTCAGCTGCTCATGGTACTCGGCCGCTGAGACGAGGATGCTGGAGACGACCAGGAGTAGCGATGAAAGGAGTCGGCGCATCTTGAGAGAAGAAGAAGAAGAAGGCGAAAAGACGCAGCCGCTGGCGAGGTTCACATGTCTCGATCTTGTTCACCAGATGGCAGCAGATCGGTACGAGGGTACTTACACGCGCTGCTGGGAATTGGCGACGTGGAACTTGCTAGCCAGGGGACGGTTTGATTGACCCTGGCAGGCGGTCTGAGGCGGCAGAAGCAGGGGGGATGCGCCACAGTCCACTGTAAAATTGGCGGCCAATGGCGGGTTGTAGTGGCTCACCGCGGTGAGGCAGCGTCCACTAAAGGTGCAGTGCAGATAGCCTTGGGAAACCTCTACTATTGCACTCCAGGACAAAATATCAGCCGCCTGGAAACACCAGAACATTATTCACCAACACCCTCAGAGCCGGCGCACGATATCCAATAGCATCGCATCATGGCCGCCGAACAGCGAAAGCTGCTAGAGCAGCTCATGGGCGCGTCGTCGTCGTCGCGCGCCGCTCAGCTCTCTCTCAACGACCCCAAAGTCTGCCGATCCTACATCGCCGGCACATGTCCCCACGATCTCTTCACCAACACGAAACAAGACATCGGACCGTGTTCCAAAGTGCATGCTGAGGGTCTCAAGGCAGAGTACGAGGCGCTGTCGGAGCGCGACAAGCACAAATATGGCTTCGAGTACGATTACATGCGGGATCTGCAAAAGTACATCGACGAGTGCAATCGCAGGATAGATGCTGCGCAGCGACGACTTGAGAAGACGCCTGACGAGATTCGGCAAACCAATGCGTTGGTAAGTTCTCCTTGAACAATGATCTACCTGACAATCACCCACCAGAATATGTTTATTTACATCCCACCGCAGCTCAAGACCATATCCGAGCTCTCATCCTCCATTAATAACGGCATGCTTGAGATCGAGATCCTCGGTTCAATGGGCGAAGTCTCGCGCGCACAGGACGAGCTCTTCCGTGTCCGACAAATTGTCCAACAAAAGGCCGAACGCGAGAAGGAACTCAAGGCTCTCTCGGACACCTCTGGCCCATCAGGCCATCAGAAGCTGCAGGTCTGCGACGTGTGCGGAGCGTACCTTAGCAGACTGGACAACGACCGACGACTCGCGGATCACTTTTACGGCAAGATGCACCTAGGCTATGCACAGATGCGCAAGACATATGATGCGTTCCCCAAGGAGATGAAGGGCAGGTCACGTCCGGCCATTGATGACGACGGACCGGGTGGTGGTGGCCCAAGGGGTCCCAGAGGTCCTGGAGGATACAGAGGAGGCAGGGGAGGTAGAGGCTACCGCGGTGGGTGGTAAGATATCTTTGGAAATATGGCGTTTTATGTACTACTAGTATTCCTCTCTGCATGGCAACCTGGCGTCTGGTAATGTTTAATTTGAGGGCAATGAGGGCGGGAGTGAATTCTGGGAAAACTAGATAGCATGGGTGAATACCCCTTCAGTTTTATGGGCCACGGAAAGACGGTCCCCAAGGACAGAATCGTGTCAGCTTGAGCCATGATTCTATTCATTACGCTCTAAGCAGTACATTACTCAGACAGACGCCCTGCTCCCTAACTGAATGATACTGTGGGAATCAAGCTGTGTATCCAATCCAAACCCATCCCTCCCTCACATAGCCAGCCCGTCGCCAGTTTTGGTTTTGGTTTTATCAAATCATCCTATCCGAATAAAGCAGATATCCTCCCTATACCCCTGTTTCTTCAGGTCCATCCCTATGATTGGCCTTGATTAATGGCATCAAGAGCCTCCATCTCATCGTCCCACTTGCCGACTATCGGCTCTGGCAGAGGCGGGGGAGGGGCCGCTACCGCCTGTGCCATTGTCGGTTTTGAGGTTGTCCCGGTCTGTTGAGCCGAGTCTGTCTTCTTCTTCGCGCCCTCAGATGGAAGTGCAGGGAAGTCTTCGGCTGCGGGAATGCCTTGTTTGGCCGGAGATGAGCTAGGACCGTCCGCTGGACCATCGTAGCCCCCTCGTCCTCCTCCACCCCGCCCTCCTCTGCCGCCACGGCCACGGTCTCCTCGCCCTCGGTTTCGGTATCGATCATCCAGGAACCGATCTACATCCGGCGTTTCTCCATCTCTTGAGAACCGACTTCCTCCTAATCCTCCACGACTCTTGACTCCCCTGATTCCACCATTGGCGCCGCGGAAGCCCCTCCTGGCCTCTTCCTCAGCCATAGCCTCCTTACCCTCATCCCAACCACCGTCCTTCATATTCATCGCCTTGAGCTTCCTCTCACGGTTCTTGGCACGCTCATCCTCCAACTTACGCCTATCCTCCTCTCCGCGCTTCCTCCTCTCCGCTTCCTCTGCCCTGCGCTTGCGCGCCTCTTCCATGCCCCGCGCATATGCCTCTGCGTGCTGCTTCTCATCCATCTCGGCCTTTTCAAACTTGCGTGTTTTCTCCGCGGACAGGAGTTTCATCTTCTCCATCTTGGCGCTGAGTTCCGCCTCCGTCAGCTTGTGTCGCGGGTTGGCGCCAGACTGGAGGCGCGCGTCAGTGCTGACAGCGGTGTTTTGCGACGAGCCATCGCGAGGAGGTTTTTGCTTAGGGGCTGTGGGCGCATTGGGAGGAGGTTTGGCGGTTTGGTTGGAGGTAGTGGGAGCTGGATCTGGAGCTGAAGCTGGAACTGGAGCTGGAGCTGGAGCGGGAGCGGGCGATGGCTTTGGCGTGGGTTTATCGGCGTAGCGAGAGTGGGCGAGGCCTTTGGCGGCTTGGAGAGGTTTGCTGGTCGTTGAAGAACCAGGTGCTGGTGAAGGCTTTGGAGCTGAAGTAGGTTGATTCGCCTGCGAAGTCGGCACAGGTTCTGGTGCAGGTTGCCTCGCAGGTTCTGGCGCAGCCTCGGGCTCTGGTTTGGGTTCGGGCTCAGGCTCAGGCTGGACATGAGGTTCGTCTATAAGAATGGCCTCGGACTCGACAGGCTCAAAGTCATCGTAGAAGAGATCGTCATCTGTCCGACCGCAGAACTGATCGTCCATGTTGAGCTACTTCCGTAGAGACTATGCAAAGCAAGTAAAACAGATGTATTAATTACTCCAAAAAGAAGATAAAGAAGTGGATGGATGGCTGCAGAGAGTATTGGAATAAAGGTGAAGGAAAATCGCGGATAGAAGGATAGAAGCTCCCCGTTGCTTGGACGCAGATCAACCCCGCCACATTTGTGGGATGTGGGGCACCGTTAACAGCACCTCAATTGTGGCTGGAGAGTTGTATATACTACATGGATACGAAGTACAGACAGAGGCATATGAATTCATGTTCCTGATTTTAGTCGCTCAGAATTTACAGCTCCTCTCTCAATCTCTCAATCACAGCGTCTTTCAATTCCTCCTCAGACACTACAAACTTGGCCTTGTATCTCCTGGAAACTGCTTCCACATTGCCCCTCTTCGAATACCCCTCCAAGGCGCCTACAATGGCCTTGCCAGAACGAGCACACAAACCGAATTCCAACATACTGATCGGGGCTAGACTGACGCTGTGAAAGAAGATGACGATGAAATCTGCCTTTTCCTGCATGTCGAGCTCCCATTCCACTTGCTCTACCCATCGGCTGTCAGAAAAGTCCTCTCTCCAAGTGGAGTCCCAGTCATCACGCTTCGGGTTGAAGATGGCAATAGGATAGTCCGCGATAGCCGAGGTGAGCGTTTGTCTCCAGTCGGGTTCTCCTGTAAGACTGGTAGTTCCTGCGAGGAAGATGGATTTCTGTATGTTTGAGTCCAGCACTGGTCGTGCTGGTGCAAAAATCACCTTGGCTTGAGTGGCCATGACTTTGGCTACTTTCAGATCTGGTAGCAAATAAATTCAAGTCATGTAGTTGAAACTTCTAAATAAGATATACCCTCTAAAAACAAACACTGGGTTTTATTATAGTTATATCATTTTATCGTATTATTCGTATTTGGCTATTATCTCTTTTGTCATGTGGCCTAACCATAACCTATAGCTATGACACAATTTTCTATATTATAATAACAGCTGCCTTCAGTGCCCTTTATTTTTGAGTAATGCTATTTACACAGATAGAAATTACCAGCCGCACAGATAGTCTATATACTGCCCGCGAAAATCTCCCCGCAACTCCTTACGCCATAACTGAAATACTGCACTAATAGGTAGCTACAACAACACTTTTATCAGGAGCCAGCCGGAGGACTACGGAAGTATCGCTGTATTACCAGGGACTGCGAGGAGGAACGCCCGCATTAACGGGAGGTCATGGAGGAAGGAAGCCGACCTTCGGAGTATAAGGATTATAATAGGGGCCCTTTCCTCTTAAGAGGAAATGGGCAGAGATTAATACAGTCACTGCCTGCTCGCCTACTTCGTGCTCACCGCGCTCCAGACTCTATCACTCTCTTCCTGTGACCACCCACTCTTGACACATTAAATAACAAGTCTTCAGTCTATACAAAATCCTTAGGCTGACCATTCTTCCGGCTGTGTGGTCAGCACAATTTTCTCATCAAACTCTTCTTCAATCCTTAAGTCACTCTCGCCCTTTTCCTGCGACTACTGCTGTATTGGCTATAACTGTTGAGTAATGCTATTCATACAGATGGTCTATGCGCCACCCGCGACAATCTCCCTACAGCTCCTTATACTCTGCAACTTAATCCTTCACATAACAGTCAATAACAGTATATTCGATTACTTTAAGTAACAGGTCTTTATTAACCCTTCTATCTACTCTACATAAAGACTGACTATTCTCCCGGCTTTGTGGCTAGCATAGGTAATTGTATTAATCCCCTCTTCAATTTAAGCGGAAGCTATAGCCGAGGCACGGCTTATCGTTGTAATGGTTTGGCAACCTGCGAGCCTCCGCGGCCCCTAAAACGCTGAGACGATAATCTAGAGCTCCGTAGCGCCTGCTATAAGCCAGCAGAGTTATTTATCTTAAATGGTGAAGGGGCTTGCTGGATACTGGGGTCTAGTCGACATATAAGTGGTCGCCCTCGCTCTCCTTATAACTGCTGTATTGGCCGTGACTGTTATAGTTATTGCGACTCTTATGACTGTTAGTTCTGTAATATCTATCTCTGTGCAAGGAGCTTTAGGGAGATTGTCGCGGGTGGTGCATAGATTATCTGTATAAATAGCAATTTTTATCTGTATGAATAGCATTACTCTAACTGTTATGTCTGTTATGTAATAATACTATTAACTCTATTTCTGTTGCTGCTGCTATTAGAGATTTTTGGTGGCGCATGGGCTATCTGTGCGAATAGCAATTTCTATCTGTGTGAATAGCATTACTCTAAAATTAAAGGAACTTAGCAGCTTAGAGTTATTTGCGGTATTACTATATTAAGCAAATAATAGGTCTAAAGGGAAATCCATTACAATATATAAAATTAATGTTATCGCAATTAAAGGTGTTGTGAAAGATTGGGAATTGAAGGCTAGTAAGATTTCTTTATGCATATAGACTGATTATCTGTTCCAGTAGCAATTTTTATTTATGTTAATAGTAGTGCTTGACTTTTATAAAAAGGATTCCTTATATATTACTATTATACTTAACAGTTAAATTTAATATATTTCTATTGGCAATAAATCCCTAATAATACATGAAAATACAGGTTATACTACATCAGATGCCATCCTCTACAGGTTCTTAATGCTATAGGGGTATTTCCAATTGTCTTCAACTTCTATTGTATCTCCAACTGTTCAAATCGTCAATAGTAGAGCTTTTCCATTAAATAAAACATTTTGAAGGAACAATTGATCGCATTTCTATGTTTTGTTCTTTGAACCGCTGGCAGCTGCCGCCTGGTACCAGCTGTTCAACCTCTACCTATTGAGACTACAGTCTTTCAGAAATACAATGGATGAAATTTCTGACCTCCATTCACTTGGGTCGCTCGTTGCCTGGGTGAACACAATAGAAACTGCCTATTGTTCTCGTCCCATTTCCACTTTGAACCTCAGGTCACTGTTTATTTAAACCACCCCCTTCCCTCTCACATCTTCTTTTCCCTTTCCATTACTTCTTTACCTGTCATCCACTTGCTGGCACGTTACCTACCCACTTACCTCTCGCACCGCCATAAAATCTCACTGCGGACTTGATATTAGACCTATCCGCCTTGATATCTCGTCTACTCGCCTTCATCCGCTACCTACCGCTTAACCTCACATCTACCTATTGGACTCGATCTCGACGTCCTATCTATCTGGCTTACCATTCCCTTCTGATCCAAAAACGATTCACCCCATACATCTGAAGAGATATTTCGTATCCTAGTCGGTAAGCAACAGGCAACCCATTCCTCATACAATCCCGGGCCACCTATGTCACCGTATGCTTGTACGGCTCTACTCTATACAGATCGGCACTAGAAAAGATGATTCACCGGTTGTTCACAATATACCACGAACCTGGACTTCACTTCTTCAATCTTAACGCATCATTCCCTATGAGCTTCTACTCAACGATCAACTTTTAACCAATACTTCGGTATCAGGGAAACATGGCAGAACAAGCCGAGAAGAAGCCGTGGGTTCGTAAGGCCCTTGCGGCTGGCAGGACCCCCCTTCCAACATCGAGACCAAATGCGGATGGATCCCAGACATCTGGCCCCTCCAATGAAGTAAGTCTTTCAATGACGTGACATTATTCAAGCATTTGGGTATACTAACTTATTACCCCCAAAGTGCCAAAGCAGGCCAAGTATGTTGAGGCGTTGGACTGCCGAAGAGATCGCCCGGCTGCTGGCACTTCGGGCCAGCGGCACGAGCTGGTCAGAAATCAGAGTAAGTCGTTCTCTTTATTTGAAATGGGGCGAGGAGAGTGCTTTCATTCTAACATTACATCAACAGCGAATATTCAGCGATCGAACAATGCTGGCCATCAGGCAAATATATTGCCGCCATCGGCCAAGAGATCAGTGAGAGACGAGAGGAACAAAACCAATGTAACGAAAAAGAAGATGAACTGCAAACGCAGGACAAATGGAGACCCGAAGCAATACAGAGGCACCAACTCTCATTTCCCAGATGGATTCTTTCATTTACCTCCCTGTCAAAGCAGATGCTGGCACACATGACTGCTGGGATGAAGTTATAAACAACGGGCTGGACACACAATGGATAAACCGAAGTAAAGGAAATTTCGACTGGAGAACAATGCGCAAAGCATCAGTCTACTCAACAGATGGCACACAAAGAAACACGTTCTGTCACAAATACGTCGGGTTTGATTTTCGAGTTTGCAGTTTTTTCAATTGTTCTTGTCAGGAAGGCTTTTACGCTTGTTGGTCTGATAAGTTGAGACTATGGTCGGCGGGTGAGAGGTCTACATCTTCTTCAATCCCAGCCATCTTGTACGCGTTAATAGCATGACACGTCTTTCATGCGCTTTGCACCTCAAGATGTTGACTCGCGGCTTACCTCTGATGGATCATCTTCACGATCCCGTTTTCTCTGTTCACCTATTCCGAGGCAGTCAAGACAGACGGCGTTGATAGGATAGGATTTTAATCCACCACGCAAACTATACACTCTGTACCCTGTACAGCTACCAAAATTCTCATCACGGTCTGTTTCCACAAAAGTGATAGTGAATAATAATGCACTTCCAAGTTCGTTTAATATACTCTGTAGTGAGGTAATAGTTCCGTTGGTGGGGGAATTTGGTGCTGACTAGATCCTGCATACTACATGTGTTTACTTACCCCTCAGCCTTCCCCGACTTCCATCTCCTCACTTCATCCTTGAATTACTTGACTGAACCAGAACATATGCTTTCCAATAAGAATCCTTCAGTTTTTGTCCTTCAAGAAATATTGATACTAGCGAGATTTGCGGCTTTATCACCGCCTAATTTGTCTCTGCTTACACGCCTGGTTCGCCATGTCTGACGCTCACGTCTTTCCCGAATCCCTGCCCGACTGGAGCAATATTAAAGTCATTCATCGCAATACTCTTCCTCCAAGAAGTCACTTCTATCTTTACGGCACCGAGGCAGAGGCCCTTACCCGGGATGTGACAAAGGCCAAGGCACAATGCCTGTCAGGCGTATGGAAGTTCTGTTTATCCAAGTCCCCCTTTGAGGGACCTCAGGATTTCTACAAGCCAGATCATGACACGTCAGGCTTCTCTGACATTACGGTTCCCGGAATGTGGCAGCTACAAGGATATGGGAAAGGGCCCCAATACACGAACGTTATTTACCCGTGGCCGGTTGATCCTCCTCATGTCCCATACCAGGAAAACGAATGCGGGAGGTATGTGACAAACTTCGTTGTGAAGAACTCATTTGCCGACCATCAACTTCGTTTGCGCTTTGAGGGTGTGGATGCTGCTTTCAAGGTTTGGGTGAATGGGACAGAGGTCGGGTATTCTCAAGGATCCCGGAATCCCAGCGAGTTTGACGTGACAGAGCTCGTCAAAATTGGATCAAGCAATGCCTTGGCAGTTGAAGTCTATCAGAGATGCGACGGAAGTTATCTCGAGGACCAAGATCAATGGTGGCTCAGTGGCATTTTTCGCGATGTCTTTCTGCATGCGTTCCCCAAGGTCCATCCACTTGACTTCCAGGTTGTGACGGATCTCGATAACAACTATGAGAATGCAACCCTCAGGGTAAAGGTGGAGATGAGCGCGCCTTCAGCTATCCAGCTCAGACTTCTGGACAGCCACGGAAAAGAGGTTCTACAGAGCACTAAAGACGTTGGCAAATCAGGCTCTTTCGAGCTGCCCGTGGAAAAGCCAGAAAAGTGGACAGCCGAGACACCATACTTGTATACGCTGGTTCTCAACATCCTGGGTGGCAACAAATGCAGTTTGGTTCATCGGGTTGGGTTTCGAACTGCGGGTCTTATCGATGGTGTTTTTTGCGTCAACGGCAAGCCCATCAAGATTCGTGGCGTGAACCGACACGAGCACCATCCCGACCATGGTCGAGCTGTTCCGTATGAATTCATGCGAGGGGATTTACTTATCATGAAGACGCACAACATCAATGCTATCCGCACATCTCATCAAATCAACGACCCGAGGCTCTATGATGTTGCAGATGAGCTTGGCCTTTGGATCTTGGATGAGGCAGATCTTGAATGCCATGGATTTGGGGAGATCGGTGGCAAGGACCCAGCTGCCTTTGCTTCTGATAACCCGGCGTGGAAAGAACAATACGTCGATCGAGCGAGGCAGATGGTTGCGAGAGACAAGAACCACACTTGTATAATACTTTGGTCATTGGGAAATGAGGCGTTCTATGGCAGAAACCACCAGGCCATGTACGACTGCATCAAAGAGATGGACCAAACACGACTGGTTCATTACGAAGGCGACCAAGATGCCCAGACGGCAGACATCTTCAGCCGCATGTACCCCTGGGTTGACACTGTTGTGACCGAATTCGCCAAAGTACGGGACTGGAAGAAGCCATTGGTACTGTGTGAGTTCCTTCATGCAATGGGAAATTCTGGGGGAGGTGGAACGGAGTACGTCGAGGCATTCTACAAATACCCGCGACTTATGGGAGGGTTTGTATGGGAATGGGCCAACCACGTAAGTCTCGCGAATTTCTGTTGCATACATGACTTCTAAACTTTGTGATAGGGCCTACGGACTAGAACGAAAGATGGAAAAGAATACATGGGATATGGTGGCGACTTTGGGGACATCCCAAATGATTACGACTTCGTCATGGATGGACTGCTGTTTGCTAACCATACCCCGACGCCTAATATCGTCGACTACGCCAAACTTATTGAGCCTGTGCAAACAATTTATTTAAAGGGTTGCGAAGTCACGATTGTGAATCGCTACGACTTCATTGGCCTGGAGCACCTGGCTTGTACATGGGAGGTTGTGACGGATGGTGGGAAAAGGATAGCCAACGGGACTTTGCCTATCCCAAAAGGTATGTATTGCGTTTTCTCATTGTCAATCTGTCAAATATTAAAGCTGGAGACTCACATGTTGTGTAGGCATCAAACCACACATCGAAGCAACACTCACAGTTGATGGCTTTCCCCACGACAAGTTGGCTGATATCAACGGCGAGGCATACCTGAATCTTTACTTCAGTCTGAAAGAGGCAACGAATTGGGCACCTGCTGGACACCAAGTCGCTTTCGGCCAGCTCCCAGTGTCCAACCCCTCGTCCATCACTCAATTGATCTCGCTGGAGCCATCCAATCCCAAGCCGAAGATATCTAGGACAAGCCAGATATATCTTTCAATCTCCTCATCGTCCGGAATCTCGACTTGGGGCATTGACTTATCCTCCGGCGCGCTAGTCAGCTGGCGACGAGCAACCAAACCAGATGTTGAGCTCCTCACAGAGCCCTTGTACATCGACTTTTACCGCGCTCTCACCAACAACGATCGTGGTGGCCACGGAAAACAGTGGATCGACAGACGTCTCCACCAAACATCCACCCACGTCCGACAAATTAAGTGGCATGAAGGTGACGACGTGAAAGTCGAAATCCATGCCAGGATTGCTCCCCCAGTCCTAGCTTGGGGTGTCGACGTGAATCTTACATATCACTTCAAGGGCGACACCGTCTCCCTTCGCGTCCACGGAAAGCCCCACGGCTTACTGCTCCCCGAGACATTCGCCCGCATCGGCATCACCCTCGGCGTCGCGGGTATCCACACAGCCCGGTGGTGGGGCCGCGGCCCAGGACCTTCGTACCGAGACGTGAAGCTTTCGCAACCCTTTGGGAACTGGGAGGCCAGCGTGGATGACCTCTGGGTAGACTACGAGTTTCCACAAGACAGTGGAAACAGGACCGACGTGCGCTGGGTGGAGTTCGTCGATAAAGAGGCGAAGAATCGGATCCTGCGGGCGAGGTTTGGAGACCTTGAGGGAGCGAGCTTCTCGGCGATGCATTACACAACGAAGGATGTTGATGAGTGTACGCATCCATATGAGTTGCATGAGAGGAAGAGGGAGGATACGATTGTGAGGTTGGATTGGGTGCATCATGGGCTTGGGACAGGAGCGTGTGGTCCGTGGACGCTGCCTCAGTACCAGTTGAGGACGGACAAGGAGTTCGATTTCGAGTTGTTGCTGGATTAAATGGGGGCTGTGGGGTATGATCATGTGGGAAGTATATGAGGATTGTATTGAAACGCTACAATTCACTCTTTGTTGACAGAACTTGAGATACAGAACTCATGTGCTGACAATGATTTGATGACATGGCCCATCTGTCGTTGTCTCTCCATCAGCCATCAAGTATACTCCCAAGCCCCAAAGGAGCTTCCAGCAGGCTGAATACGGATCCCTGCCACCGGAAGGCATCCCTCGGCCTTAAAAGCCACTGTTGCTGCCTTCAGGACCGCTTGATGAGTGACTGGCACAGCGGCGGAAACTGGACATGCCCAAAGCCCAGCGGGGCCTTCCTTTGACTGCCAGGATAAGACAGTAGCGGGAGGATTGCGGACAAATGGGATCTGATGAGAGTAGAAGCCGCCGACCTGGGAGCCGGGAGGTCGCAGGGTCGAGTGGGCGGAGGGATAGCTGATCGAGTCATCAGGAGCGACATAGATGAACTGGCCGCCAGGGACAGCAGCCTGAAGGGTGTCACGGATGAGTATAAGCTAATTTCAAGAAAGATCGTTAGAACGTACAGCGAGATAGGACATGTTCTCGTTGATCAAAGTGGCATCGCCAGCCGGACAATGCTGCGCATTCCTGACGCCACAGCGGGTGCTAGAACTTGCGGCACCAATGATGAAGGACCTGTCGCGAGCGTGGATGACTTTGCCGTCCAGATGCGGGTGGTCGGGAGTGTGTGCAGTGATGGTGTAGAAACTGTTTGCTGCAGTGAGGCCTAGAAGGCCGAGGAGAACCAGATATGGCTGCATGGTGTGTTGAGCGTAAGAATTGCCTGTCGTTAATGCCTTGGGATGGAACTGTTAGCCTGTAGTTGTCGAAGCTGGATAACCTGTTTATATATCGAGGGTCCCAAGGATGACGATGCCATCATCAGGTCCAGTTTTGCAAAGTCAACTTCGATCCGAGTCCTTGGGACACATCAATTCGATCGAATCTTCTGGGCACATCGTTCTTGGTCAGCTGTAATGGCATGATCTCTCGAGTACTCTTGCCCGTATGAGCCGTGAGAGGGCAGTGATGCTAGACAGAGCTGATCCCACATCTTTTGTGTAATGGTGATGATACACTCCTCAAAGGCGGTAGGTTCTCAGACTTGGACAGTGTCACAGGCAGAAATGAAGAAACTTCTCGTCAAACCACTGTCACAACACTTGGCTTTGTTGTTAGTTTGTGTTGAGTCTTGGAGCTGAGATAACGAACAGACCCCTGCACTAAGACCTGCATGTCTCAGAGCTCCGAACACATGACCCCGGATCCAACCCGGGTTACCGGGGTTACGCCCACAACGATGACGGAGAAGCTTCAGGGGCATAAGCAGAACAGTGGATTTATATCCCTGCATAGTCCAACGAGACGGTGATCCGGATCAGTTCTGTTCGGCTCCGTACGCCGTGCAGCCGCTACCGATGGCCGGATGATGCGGGCACATATCTCTCCGTACGTGTCTATGAAGTAATACCCCCGTAAAGACTGAGCGAAGGTCGTTCAGGGGGCGTTGCAGACTCGCAGTACAAAACGGCTGGCTGCAGTTCCTTGTGTAGCAATCATTGTTCAGGAAGACACCGACTTATTCCATCTTCTCTCTTCTCCTTTCTTCTCATCTCTTCTCTCCATACATCTATTACGCCACCACGTGCGACTGCTGCGGATTGTGACTGTACAACGAAAGCACAAGAAAATCTGGCCGTGGTATGCATATCTCTAACAAGAAGACGACAAAGATGAAGAGGCCACAAAGCCCAGCTTGTCGAGGATGCGATCGGATAGCGATGAAGGAGGAGACAAAGCACAATGGAGGGACACTGCTTTTGTCTGGAGCGACGGGTGAGTTTCGAGTCATTTCTTTAGCCTCGTCAGGTCTTTTCAATGTCTGGTGCTGGCCAGGATATGCTCGTTGATGGTAGACGCAGACGTTTCAGCCTCACATTGATGTTTATTTTATGGCTGGCGAATATGGGTATGGAGGAGTGTTAGTGAATCGATGGCGAGATAGAGCCCTGGATGTGGTGAAATTTGGTGGACATAAGCACTATAAGACTAAGGCTGGTGGTCCCTGTCTGTGCTCATGGCGCCGACACCGCAAGTTAGCACGTCATTGTTAGAATCATCACCTCACCAGAGACGCGACATCTGAATCCTTTCGCTCCTTGGGCTCAATTTTTCTTCTTCTTCCAGCTCCCCTTCTTTATGCCCTTTTCTCTGGCTGCTGGCTCGGTTTCTTCGCAACTTGGGCCCTTCTCTTTCACCTGCTTTGTCCGTCATGCTCTGGTAGCTATACGGACACAAACCCTTGCCCTGCCTTCATCACCAGAACTGACGTCGAAATTCTCCCCACCATAGCGATAGCGACGACGACGATGCCCTCACTCACAGCCGATTCAGCGACCGCCACGTCGGTTCTCGCCACTATTGAGAAGCCCGATTGTCCAGAAATTCAGCCGGAGCTGGTCCACAGCCTGAAGCACAGCAGCAGTATCCTCGCATTGGCTGTCAGTCCGCAGCACGGCTCCATCTACGCTGGCACTCAAGACGGCGAAATCGTGGTGTGGTCTCTGTCCACATTCCACCAGGTTCAGCAGGTCCAGGCCCATAAACGAAGCGTCCTCTCCCTCTTTCTCTCGCCCGATGCCTCTCTCCTATTCTCCAGCGCGGGCGACGCCATCATCAATGTCTGGTGCCCCCGCTCTCTGCGTCGCCTCTACGAGATCTACGGAAACTACGACGTCGGTGATGTCTTCTGCACCGCATACAGCGCCCAGCACGAGACCCTGTACATTGGGGCTCAGAATACCACTATCCAGTGGGTTGGCCTGAACGATCCGAGTTCCAGAGTGTCTCCCGACTCCCAAAAGCACCCCGATCGCAGAAACCACCGGTTTTTTCGATTCCAAGGCCATCGGAGGCACCAGCACTCCAAGACGCAGCGAGGACCGCTGGGGCTTGATTCCTCGTGCGAACACCGTCCTTGAAATCGACAGTCATGCGATCCGACAGTTTGCGCACAACGGATACGTATACTGCATGCTCATGGCGAAAGGTCCTACCGTCGAAGTCGATTCGGAAGACGATGTTTTAATATCGGGAGGTGGTGACGGCACTATAAGACTTTGGAGGCTCGAACCGTCCAGCAGGGGACAACACGATGAGTCAGATGGCGCCGGCATCCAAGAGATCATGACACTAGGCACGGACGACGCCGAGTCAGTATTTTCTCTTGCGCTTGATGGGTCATTCCTGTATGCTGGAAAGCTAGATGGCATCGTTGAGCTCTGGGACCTAGATACTGCACAGAGATTGAGAGTCATCAAGGCACAAAACGTGGATATTATGTCAATCCAGATGGGTTGGGGCTATCTCTGGACAGCCTCTGCCGATGGCTGGGCAACTGTGAGTCGCCTTGAATCTTCACAAGTTACCATCTTTGCTGACACGGATTTAGAAATTCAGCACAGCTCATTACGGGAAGTACCAACACGTCTCCAGAAACATCAGCCAAAAGTATCAGTGTCTGAATAAATGGAAGGCACACAATGGCAAGATACTGGCGTCAGTCTGTACAACATACAAGAACGAGCAGTTCTATATCACTGGAGCCAATGATGATGATATCTCAATATGGCTCGTTCAAGATGGAGCTGATTCGAAAGCCTCCACTTCAGCCGGGAATGAGGACGTGCTGCTCTCCACATTGGCAGATTTTGTCTCGTATAGGACGGTTTCATCCCGACCCGAGTTCGCAGAGGACTGCCGCAAAGGAGCCACGTTTCTCGGGGCGCTCTTTAAGCGCATGGGCGGCCATGTTGAGATGCTGAGCACGGAAAAGGCCCGTAACCCTGTCGTTTATGCAAGGTTCTCTGGGAAGAAGGAGTCGGCTGAGAAACGGAAGCGGATCCTCTTTTACGGGCACTACGATGTCGTGGCTGCCGACAACGAGAATGGAAAGTGGACGACTGACCCTTTCACTGTTAAGGGAACTAACGGCTTCCTGTATGGGCGCGGTATCAGTGACAACAAAGGCCCCATCATCGCGGCCCTTTATGCCGTGACGGATTTGATACAGGCACAGAAGCTAGAAAACGATGTCATCTTCCTGATTGAGGGAGAAGAAGAATTCGGGTCCAGGGGATTTGAGGAGGCCGTCAAGAGAAACAAGGAGCTGATTGGCCCCGTTGACTACATCTTGCTGGCAAACAGTTACTGGCTGGATGATGAGGTCCCATGTCTTACGTATGGTCTGCGTGGCGTGCTTCATGCGACAGTTTGCGTGGATTCGTCCCGCCCCGACACTCACTCGGGTGTTGATGGTTCGCACATGGTTGATGAACCTCTCTCAGACCTGACTACAGTTATGTCAAGACTGAAAGGACGCGGCAACCGCGTCTTGATCCCGGGATTTTATGACGGCATCCCGCCAGTGACGCCGGAAGAAGAAGCTCGTTATGATGACATTGCTTCCATTCTGGTGCGCCGCAGCACCGAGGCCATCTCGGAAGACAAGATTAAACAGTCGCTTCTGGCGCGATGGCGCGAGCCTAATCTTACCATTCATCGGTTTAAGGTATCTGGCCCGGATGGCAGTCTGGTCAGCAGTCATGCTAGCTCGCACATCAGTATGAGACTGGTCCCAGGACAAGAGGTCGATGCTGTGGCCAGTGCATTGTCAGGCTTTCTAAGTCGGGAATTTGCCAGTCTTGACTCCCAGAATAAACTGAGCATACACATTGACAACAAGGCTGAGCCGTGGCTGGGTGACCCGAAGAATGAAATTTTCCGCACGCTGAGCAGGGCCGTTGTCGAAGCCTGGCCAGATTGCTTCGAGACATCGGATCATACCAGCCAACAGTCTAGTCCAGATGACAAAGAGCGTCAGAGCTCTCCTGAAGTATCGACAGGCAAGCCGAAGAAGCCTCTATACATCCGGGAAGGCGGATCCATCCCTGCCATCCGTTTCCTGGAGAAGGAGTTTGGTGCACCGGCTGCCCACCTGCCTTGTGGTCGGGCTAGTGACTCTGCTCATTTGGCCAATGAACGGATGAGTATTCTGAATTTGCTAAAGGCGAGGGAGATTTTTGGCAAGGTGTTTGCCAGGTTGTGAGTGTGGGATGACTGACGATGAGATGGCTGCATGAAATGGCGTTGAGGAGCGAAGCGAAACTTGTGAGAATAACCCGTGTTCTATGTATAGATAGATACCCAAAAAGCGAATCCCTGATTCAACTAAATGAACTAGAAAGAAAGAAACCATACGAGTCTGATATTGACGAGGAGCAATTGCTGCGAATCCTCCTCCTGTGCCAAGTTCAGTTGCATGAGGCTGTGCAGATACGTCCTGGCTTTTATGTATGTATGGGAGCCTCCACTTTTACACATGTCAAATACCTCTTCTGTTATTTCTTATATGGATTGATCCTTGGCTCTTCTACCCCTCAACATCTCAAGATTGCCCCGCAGATCATCATCATCATCATCATCATAAGGCGCCATGGGCTTCAGAAAGTTCTTCAAGGATCTCATCGGTGAGGAAGAGGACCAGAATGAAGATCCTCCTCAAGCACCTACCAGTGAGCCTACCTCTCACCAGCAACAACAAGAACATGAGGAACCCTGGACCGGCCCAGACAACACCCAGCCTTTTGGAGAAAACCCCATCACCAACTTCTCAGTTGAATACCTCGGCGAACAGCGCTCCTCCAACAGCGCCAGCCGTCGAGACTTGGGGTTCGCAGGCCATATCCAAGGAAAATGGTACGCCGTCTACGGAGATACCCTCTGGTGTGCCCCGGGTGTGACGGACCCGGATCAGAATCCCGAGGGCTTTCATGGCATGGTGAGGAATTCGCTGTCGGCGCTGACGGATGATCCGCTGCTGGTGCATGATTTGCATTTAAATGACGATGAGCCGGTGCCGCATCAGAAGCAGTTTACGCCGTGGGTGGCGGAATGGGGGGAGACGAATTTGCATGGGTTTGGTGGCACGAGTTTGGTGGAGGTGGATTATGATGCTGCGGTTGGCGCGCTTTATTACCTGATTGTGAGTCGTCCTTTGTTTCTACAACTATCATGGCGGAGTCGGGGAGATGAGGGAATGCTGATCTGTATAGAATGAAAATGAAAACTACCGCCACGCAGGTATCGCTCGTGTTGAAGTCATCGACGGCACACCTACTATCACTGAACGCCTAGGCGAGCAGGGCTGGTGGTGGGAGACTAGCAACACACCTAAATACGGCGATGTTGCGGCCTATCGAGATGTGAACAGCGAGTATATTTACATCTGGGGCAACCCACCGAAGACGGTGACGACGTGGCCGGCGAATCAGTACGTGTACCAGGCTCGCGTCAAAGCAGTAGATGCGTTCGACCTGGAGCAGTATGAGTACTGGTGGGGTAGAGAGAAAGGATGGAGCAAGGAGGTGTTGAGCGAGCACAATCCAGAGACGGCGGTGATGTGGGGGGTTGGACAGGGACAGGTGGTGTATAGCAACTGGTTCAAGTGCTATATATATGTCCATCTGCGTAAGGGACCCTCATCTTGGTATTGGGCTTTTGAGCTTTGCTGACTTGAGATGACCAGACGGCCCGAGTGTTGCGCTGCGAACGGCGCCGAGTCCGGAGGGTCCGTGGACGGGGGATAAGGAGATCTTTACGGCCGAACCGATTGATGGGGGTTTTGTGTATGCGGGTGTTGCGTATCCTTACTTGGATGAGTCGGGGAAGACGCTGACGATTGCGTATACGAATAATAACCACATTCAGGTCATTAAGGTGACGTTTGAGGAGGCGATTTAGAGTCTATAGATGGATATGAAGACTATGTAATCTTATGTTTCGAACTGAGAGAATAACGAGTGGCGTGGCTTTAGGAGAGGAAGAATTGTCCTAGTGTCAGGCATATTGAGGAGGAAAGCGTTTAATTACGCTTCTAGTTGACCACTATATATGTATATACGTCCATACTTAGGTAGTCATGTGTATTCTTAGAAAGCATCCTAGAGAAACCTTCGGAATACATATACATAACTCTATAATGAACAATGTATTATTGACCTTTGGTCCTGCGTTCAGGTCAGCAAACTGGCTAAACATTCTAGCACGAAACGTATTTCACGATACCTATCAAGGGGTAGACTTTACCTTCCAACTGAGGGATAGAAGCAGGAAAAGAGACAGGAGAGCCCTCCCAAAAGCTGCCTCATATTAAGTATGAAAAACAACTACAAATATATAAGCTTACGATTTATATCATCTTCCTTTTATCTCCCTTGCCTTATAGCGTCCGTCCGTACTGTGCACCCGCCGCAGCTCCAGTGCGCACACGATATACACATTGGAGTTGTCGTTTTAAGCCATGGACCACCTGCGCATCTGCACTGCTGGGGGTCAGTATGTGAACAGTGGTATCATTACAGCAGTATTACATACACATCTCCATATAGTCACCATCTCTCTTGCCACAGGTTTTTTACCTTCGGCCCTCAAGGTTTTGGTAGCGTGTAAGCTGGCAGAGTTTCGCAATCCAGGATCGTCAGGTGGCGAGACGTCTCGCTCAGGGGGTCCGTTATCAGTTTCTAAATGCGGAGGATCAGGTAACGAAATTCCACTCGACTCCGATCCGACAATAGACCTGGCGACAGACAAACTATCTTCATCCATCGCTCGGGGTACGGCGAACATGGCAAGTTGTTCTTGATGAGTTGCCACATGTCTTTTGAAACGGACCGGGCTGACAAGAATATTCTGGGTCATAGAACTTTCCGTTTTGCGCAGCTCCGCCTCCCAATCATCGCAGAATGGACAGTCCCGAGCTCTGAGCATAGCTGGGGCTTGCATGGCAGCGTCCTGGAGCAACAGAAGCTGTGGTTCTGGGAAAGATCCGTGATTAACATTTATATGGGAGATGAGATCGGGTCTAGATGATGCGGGGGCGCCATTGCACAGGGGGCAAGCGTATTCACTTCTGTGATATCGTAATTCGTGTTCAAACCAAGCATCGCGATCTTCGAAGAGTTCGTTGCCGCAAGATTCTCCGCCGATCGTACACATATACGCTTTGAGGTCACGGAACGCGTGAATACTATGTGGTATTAGACTATTGCCCGAGATTCAAGGGAATTCTTCTTGACTTACCGCCAGGATTTCTCTCGTTGGAAAGACTGAAATGTGAAGCATATTGGACACTCGAAGGGCTCTCCATCTTTGGACAAGTCTGTTAGCTTTGGTAATTGTAGAGCCGATGTTGAATCAGCCATTGTTGAAGCCGACATGAGAGACACCGAGTCGTCCTCATCATCCAGGTTAGTAGGGAGAAGTGTCTCTGGTAGTGCTTCTGGATGAAACGTAGTCGCTTTGCTTGATAGGACCTCTGTGCAAGCATCCAGCTGCCCTGCCCCTTCCTCCTCCTCATAACCAAGTCGAGATCTATGGTCTCGACTATACTTGATGAATTGCCTACGTTTGGCAATCGCACATCCGGCCCTTTCAGCTAGTCGATTCATATCGTGTTGCTTAAGCTTTTGGTGCTTCTCCCTCACGTAGTCGATGTCAAAACTTGCTGGGAAAGCATTGTTTGAGGCTTGGAGCGCTCGCTTGAACCTATCAATGGGACCGGTGTTCCTGATGAGACGTCCGACGCGAAAGAGGGATCCAATATACTCGGAGATTATTTGGAGAATCACCGTCACTTCATCAACAGGAGAGTCTTGCGAATCGATGGAGGTCGGCTCGTGGTTTGCGCTCTCCCCGTTCAAGATACTTAGCACTATATATTGTGAGAAAGGATTAGCTAGATGTGAAGGATATGTGGGCTTACAGTCGTGAATAGCTTCTTGTAGGTCGTCGAGATGCTCACATACGAGCTCATGGATTTCCCGAGCTCCCGCGAGGCGATAGTCAAGCGATAGTTTCGATTCGGGAAGATGCATAGCGCCCAAATTTCCCGCCCACAATATGAATCTTTCCAAGGCGTCTGTGATTGTTTGTACCATCGGTGCACCGCCATGCTGTCCCTCCAAATGCGATATCAGGTCAAAGAAACATTGCCGCGTCTCACGGGCCTTGGTTGAGATATTGGGGATTTGTCCTGATACAGACATTATATCGAAATCTGTAGCATACAAAGCAAAGAATTTGGGGATTCCGGGAGACACGGAGACAGTCACTCCAAATACAAGAAGTAAAAGAAGCATGTTATTGGCCATCTGTTGATGCATCTCGCGCGGGGTTGATCACGCATTGCATACCTTGAGGGGACCCCTTGTAGCTCTCATGTCTTGTCCAATGTGAGGCCGTAGAGTCTAGGCATGCTCTATGCATGATGGTTGCATTGGCTTGAGTTGGGCATCCATAAATATGCAGCCTGACCTGAATGCCCGCGTGTGCTCTTGAACTCCAACACATTCTATCGCTCTATTTCCATGGTCGAAGGCGTTCTCATAACCTGCAACTGTACTTGGAACCATCGAACGAACACTTCTGCGACTTGTATGCCATGTCTGGCTTCGAAATAGCCGGAATAGTGCTCGGCGCGTTTCCCCTGGCTATTAGTGCACTTGGTCAATACCGCGAAATTGCGAAGCGACTTGGACTATGGAACCAAATAAGGCTGGAATACACCAAATGCAGCTCCCAGTTGAAGTTTCATCGTGTGACCCTGGCAAGCAATCTGAGGCAACTACTACTTCCTTTGGTTGCAGATGATGCCAAAATCGAGGCATTGCTATCAGATCCTGGCGGTGATGCCTGGAGAGAAGACGGCGTCGATGCATTGTTGAGGAAACGACTTGGAGATGCTTACGAACCGTATTTCGAGTTTATGACGGGAATGGAAAGCACTATGGAGGATTTGAAACAGGAGATGGCCATGGATGAGGAAGCAGTCCAGGAGAAACTGAACACCCCAGTGAGCAACTTGGCTTCACAAGTTCGGAGCATTGAATACTAATTGCCGGCCACACACAGAGAATACGAATAACTAACAGACGTCCAAAGGATATCATGACCAAAGATGAGCTTAGGTTCCAACTGTTCAAGGTTAAATTCAGTAACAGTGAGGCAATCCGCGAGGAATTATTCAAGCAGCTCCAGAACTATAACAACGGCCTTGAGAAGCTATTAAGGGCTAGTGACAGAGAAGATGAATTGAGGCGGAGACGAAAGCTCATACAACAAACGAGCTCTGCCGATTCTGCATTGTGTACCTTCTGGAGGCAAGCGACCAAGCTTTTCAAAGCTCTTGCCTCCTCATGGAACTGCTCATGCAGAGAGCAACACCACTTGGGATTACTTCTCCAACATCGGGCCAGAAAGGACTCCGAGTTCAACATCATGTTCGCTACCTTGGGATCCTCGAATTGGGGAATTCACAAGACCAGAATCACGGAGGGGAATGAGGAGACATCGGTGTCAGTGAAGCAGGCGATGAAACAAATGGAAACAGTGCCGCTTCGTGGCCCGAAGCACAGGGAAAGTATTCCAGTCAAGTCTGCAATGAGACCGAAACGCCAGGCGGGCTGTGATAAGCTTCTAAGGTGAGCTGTGTTGCGTGTGCCATGTTCATATTCGTTTCTAGGATTCAGGAACAAGGCTGACCATCACTCAGGCCGCCCCCGTCGATCAGGATAACAATGGCGGATACAGATTCTTACTCTAGTATTTTTCAAGAAATCTCTACGTTGTGCATACCGCTCGATCAAATAGAGGACTCATGTTGGGGCTACCTGACTGGGGAAGACTGTCGGTACTACATCTATACCGTTTCTCATCAGACAGCTGACAGCGTCACATCTGTCACGCTCGATCAAATCCTCCGGGGCGAGGTTTATCCCCGCCCTACTCGGCGTCAGCGTTATGCCTTGTCGCTGATTCTCGCCTCTTCGTTCTTGCAGCTCGCGGGCACCCCATGGCTCCCTTTTCTGTGGAAGAAGTCCGAGATTGCATTTTACACCAACATAAATGACCGGAACGTCATATCTCTGGACCAACCTCATCTAAGCCCCAACTTTTCAATGCTATCTAGTCAAGAATCACTCACGTCACTTAAGAATGGCGTGATGCTGTGTCAATCACTTGATCAGCTGGGCATTATGCTCCTGGAGCTATGCTTCGGGACGGTTCTGGAGGATCAGCCGTGCAGGAAAGAGTGGCCAGTTGGTGATACTGAGGCCAATAGAGGAGGATTTGATGTCCTGGCGGCCCGGAAATGGCAGTATGACGTGGAAGAAGAGGCAGGCCAGGCTTATTCTGAGGCCGTTGAGTGGTGCTTGGGGAAGAACAGACCTGATAAGTGGAGGCAAGACATGTTGCAAAACGTGATACTGCCGCTGCAAAGAAGCCGGGACTTCCTGATCAACAATACCGGGGAAGGATTCCCTTGAATGACTCGTGTAACTAGCACGGGGGTCATCTAAGAAACCGGAAACTAATACGTACGAGTACGGACACGGAGTACGGAGCACTAAAACAACACGGGGCCGTTCACTCGTATGGGGTAAGTGATGGCGGTTGCTAATTTAGATAGGTTAAACCCGAAGAGCGCGCGCTAGTTGGCGGAGATATCTCCTTTCTTACCTCTGTAAGGAGTATGGGATTCACGTAATTCGTATATACCCTTAGCTAGTCCAAAGAAAAGGGTCTAATGCCGCTTAGACCGAGGTTATTGCACGTCACTTTCACATTGATCAAGTCCACGTAATGGTGAAACCCGATTCTACATAGAGGAGTGGAGTTGCCTCGGCTCATGACATCGAGCCATCTTGAAGGATGGAGGCGTTCAACCTCACTCCAGAGAAGACATGCACGCGAGATATACGAGAACGCAACCAAAACCATGATATGATGTCCCGATTGACCATCTTATCCACTCCCAGATTCCAGAGTAAGGAATGAAAAGCACACCAAGGACCGCAAACATGAGTTCCATGCCCAAGTTTCCCGCCTCGTTGGAGGAAGACTCCAGTATCACCAAACTCGACGACAAGACATATGCTGCAAAGTTGTCGCCAAGTTTTTGTATTGGCGCAGGTGAGCACGAGGACCCTGTTCATACCCCCAATGCTCTCATATAGATGACATCACATTACAATGTCTTCACCTTCAATACACTCCATATAAGTCCGAGCTACTAGACTAACACCAATGCCAAATCCCAGTCCCTAACGGTGGTTATGTGGCCAACATCTTCCTCCGCGTCGCCAGGGCACACCTATCTCCCAGGAACCAACCAGACACCATAATCGGCCACTGGGAATTCTTCAATCGCACACTAGTCGGCCCTGCCATCCTCATTGTGGAAGAGGTCAAGCCTGGCCGCCTCATATCCGTGCTACACATCACTATCTACCAAGATGGCCTTCTCACCCAACATCCCTGGATATCCCCAGATGGCAAGTCACCAAAGCTCGCATCTGCATACCTCACCAACCGACTCATTGAGGCGGAGAAGGGCATAACGCTGCGCACGGGCTGGACGATGCAGCCTGAGCTCCCACCTGTGGACTTTGCGAAGCTTACCTTGGGTCAGGATCCTAACTGGGAGACGTTTTTCGATCCGATCATGAACAAAGTGGCTGCTATGCGCCACTTTCAGTATTTTTGGCCACGGAAGGGGAAGAGAATCACAAATGTCACCGGCTCGCTAGACATTTGGATGCGTTTTGCCATCAGGGAGGCCTTCACGTCACCGTCACTGGCGCTCGTTATGGATCTGACGCCTGCCATGACGGTCGAGATGTTCCGTCAGCGAAATCCTGAGGATCCCATCCCAGAGAATGGGTTTGCGTACGACAAATCGTTTTGGTTCCCTACGCTAGTCATGAACCTGGAGGTAAAGAAGGCGCTGCCACGCGAAGGGGAAGAATGGCTGCTTGTAAGGACGCAAGCGAAGCGGATTGACAATGGGAGGTTTGACACCGAGGCGTTGGTTTTTGATATGAAGGGCGACTTGGTTGCACAGAGCCAACAGGTTGCCATGATTGTAGACATGGCGAGAAATTCCGCAGCCAGGGAGTCGACCAAGAAGGTGACCAAGATCTAGACCAATTGGGAGAATGCTTCCAAATCATAGGAAGCCACGTAGTAATTTAATGGAATGTAATGTAGCCACCTGCGGATGCCTGCGTCAATGTTTCTCGCGGTGTAAGCGAGCATGTGGTAACACAGAGCGCCCTCACCAAGGCAGCCCATGTTCTCGACTTATCAGTGCGTCAAAGGAAGCGGATTCCCGTGTCATTACGTCTTCGAGGCCATAAGCAATCGATTCGTTAATAAATTAGGTGTGGTGAGATCCCCTTCAATCTCGATACTAGCAACGATAACACACTACTACATGTCCGACCGAACGATGTCCACAAAGAATGAACAAGAACAACGCTGATCATACCACATAGAAAAGCCTATGTAGCCAAATAAAACCGCCTAGAGAAGATCGAACCTACTTACGCGAACCCTCCCAGACGCACTCGACGAACCACAACTTTCCCTTCGTCTTCCACGCTCCCTTCCATTCAAATCGCTTGTCAGCCTGCTCGAACAGGCTCTTCCAGTCCTCCACCTCCCTCTCGCGTGCATTACACACCGTCTTCATCAGCACGTCCATTGTCCGGATGCTTCTCTCCTCTTCGTGAGGGACTTGTCCCGGCACCGGCAGGACGATGTCGTTGATGACGATTCGGGCGCCCGGACGCAGGGCGGGGATCAGTTCACGGAGGATCTGAGTGGCGTATTTATCTGAGAAGGCATGGAAGATATGTCGGAAGAGGTATAAGTCTGCCACCTCGGTCTGAGAATTGAAGAAGTCGTGTGTTGTGAGGGAGACACGAGCTGCAAGGTGGGTGGGCACTTTTCCGATGGTGGCCGATGTGCGTGTTCCTGGTAGGTCCTGGACGATGAAAGACAGCTGAGGAAATGCTTCAGCGACTGCCATGGACACAATTCCGTTGCCACCACCCATCTGCCATCCAATATCAGTCATCTCAAAACAGTAAAGCATGTTAGACAAAGGTCACGACTCACATCGACGATCACTGCCTTGCCCAGGTCCCCCCAAGGGTAGTCTTGCACAGTATGTGAAACATCATAGCCCTCGCGACTACCGTGTGATCGCATAGCTAGATCGTATCGTTTGGCACGGGCCTTATCAGATTGTACATGGGCAAAGAAGCTATTTGCATGATTGTACGCAATGTTGACACCCTGCATTATCAGCGCATGAAGTTGGCAAGAACGATGATAAAAGTCTTACTGTTTGGTTATCCTCTTCTGATTCAGGCCACTTCTTCATGGCGGCAACAGTGTAGGCAACAGGGGTAAGGAGGTCTGTCGTGTACATGGCCACCCAGCTAGCCAGGGACTCATCCTCCAGAAGCAGCAGGGAGGCTCTGTTGTGAGCAACAAAGCCAACCTGCGGTTCGTGGAAGAGGTTATTGGTCATGGCCAGGCGGAGGAGGCGCCGCAGGTCAGAGGGCAAAATGGGAGCACCAGTCAGGCGATGGACTTCGCCAGCCAGATCCTCATATGAAATAGATCCAGTCATAGGCACGGCTTCGGCAAGCCTGAATTCGCCAATTGCCTGGAGAGTAATGTAGCTGACGGTCTGGTAAGAGGTAAGACTTAGCATCGCGGTTCAGGAGTATTCGGTTGTAGGGCATGTCGTTGACTTACATCCCAAGCCAAGTTCTTCAGGCTCTCACGTGGGCCAAGTACAAGATCGTGCAGCTCTTTCGTCAGTGCCACAATCTCCCGCCTGGCTTTTGTAGCCTCTCTATCTGTTTCAGCAAGAGGGAAATCTGGAAGGCCTCCGGCTTGGAAGGATGGGGCTTCGAGACCCTTTGCGCGGAGTGTGTCGGTTAAGAACCGAGTCTTCTCTTCAATGTCCTTAGACAGCATCGTCAACCGATCAAGTGACGACTCAGAAGTCGGCTTCGCAAGCGAAGTGCCCATGATGTCAGAGATGAAGGTAGCGGTCGGTAGGGTTGCACGTCTGGTGGCAAGATGGTGAGACATCCGTAACGGTCAGGGGTGAGCGAAGAACAAATGCTAACAAGACAAGAAGATGAAGGTGAGAGAAGATAAAGAGAGAGATACAGTGTGAGCAGAGTAAGATACGAGAGGAGAAATTGTCACATCCGTTCGTGGAACGTGTGTTGGCCTCGTCTCAGCCCTGCTCTCTTTCTTCTCCTCCTATTGTTGTGTGCCAGGCGGCCAACATGTCATCTTCCGTTGTTGTCTCGAACGGGGACCATCATCAAAGTGGCTCTCACGGTGCCGTATTTGCTGCATCGAGGTCACACAAGTTGTGTTCCACAGTGCCTTTAGATTGGGTAGACGGCTCATTGGCCAGCCTCCGTTGGTGGCGTTCTTTAAGCAGGAGAGAAGGGCTGCTGCTGGATCGATCTCGACGCCAATATCTCGGGTTTGGTTGCAGGGGCTGCCGGATTCTCATAGTGATTCGAGAACATGGATGGTGGTACAAGGTCCCCGAGAACCGGGCGTCATCACTCACAGCCAACTATTGTACTATGACTGAGCTTCTTCCGGCTGGCCACATGATTTCCACGCAGGCAATGCCGCGTTGTTTGACCGTGCTTCAGCTGCACAAGGGCAGGCTGAACCGAAACAACTCACGGAGGAATCAGTAGAAATGGGTCTCATCACGCGCCCTATCCTCGTCCGGAGTTGCCGTCTGTAGGCAAGCACGCACGCACCAGCGGCCAAGCCGCGATGTCAACAAGCTTTGCAACGTCTGATTCGTCCTTGGCTATCACACAACAACCAACGGCCGCCAGTTACGGAAGCGAGAGCGAGTAAAGCGGAGACCCTAGAAGGCAGCCGACGGCCAACAGTAAGAAGTACACTTATACCTTTGGAGGCAGAAAAGAGAGCTGCAAACCAAGTGTTACCGCCAGCCTTCTATTTAAAAGTTGCGGCAGAGGTTTAGCAAAGATCTGCAGTCAACAGAGATAGTGACCATCTTCTGCCCTTTGCACAAGGCATGGGGCAGTTTCTATCGGCTTCTCCTCCCGGCAAATAATACCGGGGTCTGTTGGTTGCACGTCCGACTCCAGCACAGACCTGTTCTTGAAAGGAATTTTTGTGACTTGTAGCAATAATGGGGCAACTGGATAGAAAGGCAATAAGCGTTTCCAGGTGTATGTAGGCACGACGGGGAGCCAGTATATTCTTGGCGGCGTGCCTGAGAGACATTAGCTACTCTCTGTTATAGACTATTATGTGAAGCACCGAACATGGCATGGGAAACTCTATTCCACCGTTTCTCAACTTCGCTAGAGTATACCCTTCGGGGATATGTCCAAAAGTTTATAAAGTGGCGCTTGCCAACGCCCGTTGCTCGGACCGCACCGTTTTCAGTCGTATGGAGTCCGAGTGTGATCCAACTTGCAGGACACGGTTGAGAAGCAGGTGATAGCCAGGGTCTATTGTAAGCCATGGATTGCGAATCCGTCACGCTTTCATCCATGGTAGTCTCACGGCGAATTGGCGAGTTGTTGGCTCAGGTGCCCCCAACAAGCAAAAGCCGACTTATTCACCTACTCTGGCCAAGGAGAGTATGGACTTTCTTATGTCCATTAATGAGTGGATCTTTGCTGATCATAATCCTCCCTCTCCTACCTAGCAAAGTGATAAGCTGCGCGCCGAAATGATCATTGTCATCTTAACATCAACCACTTTCTGATATCCAGTGCTCCGCTGACGGTGAACAGCTGTATTGACAAGTGCGGATGTTGTCAGCTGTGTGATGAGAGAAGAGAAAACTGACATGATCGTGTCGTATGAAAAGGGGGGAGGGGGGGTAGGACAAGATCTGGGAAGATATCACAGTACTGAATCGAGAAGACCGCTATTGGATGGTGTGACCGGCTTAGGATGGGTCTTTGGCGTATCCATGGCGTGGCGAAGAAGGCTTTCACAAATCAGGAGAGCGTCGATATAGAGGCTGATTGGTCGACCACCAGCATATCTGCCCAACAACAAGCTCATGACCCATTGTGATCATACCTGGTCCGAAGGTCCGGTGGAGATACAAGGGCATTCATGAGCCAAATTGGTTGGTCTGTTGTAGAGCTTCATTGTTTCGGTGCCCAAATACTGGGATAGGTGGAAATATAGTGACACACGCAATGAAGCAGGCCGTGATAGCATGTGCTTCTTCCAATCGCTGTTGTTAGTTGCATTGTGATAGTGATGACTCCACAATTGAGAACAGCGAAAGGGAGAATTTAATTTCAGCCACACATTGCATGCATTAGTACGGAGTACTCCGTACCTAGTGCAAGGTGATTCAACGCTGTGGCGGTGCGTGTGGCGGGTGTTTATTTGATTCTTAATGCCAAGTGCAAAAGGCAGGAAAGCTTGCACAGTAACCTTGGCATCTCCGGATCGTCAACTTCAATTTACCCAGACGTCCTGAAGTCCGATGACAGCAACTTTCATGACACTTTAAGAGCCTCCAGCTTAGAACCTGAACGATGGCGGAGGCGAGAGGATGCGAACCATTGCTGCCCTGCCAGCAGCTCCTTAGGCTGCGCACGTAGCTTGGGCGCTTGGCCAATGGGGATACACCCTTGCCCACCATGGCGTCGTCGCACCGTTCCGCGCGCTTGATCTCTTGTATTGTCTGCATTATCAGCTTCAGCCTCCTCACTGGGTCGACCATTTACTTGTCCGCGAGACCAATCGAGACCGATCGACACCTGGAGACGAAAGCGGGGAGCATTGAGAGCCAAGCGATGGCTTAATCGTGGAGGCTACCTATTGGAGAGCCTTTCGTTGCCATCGTGTAACGGCACTCTCCCCTCGCGGCTTCCTCGCGAGCTCGTCAACAAGAAATAGTAACTGCTGCTGTCCCCTCGCAACCACCAGCAGCGACGGCAAACAATCTTGTTTCGCCCTCGAAAAAGCTTGCTAATAGCCTCGGAACAATACCAAGACGACGGACGTGTTCGATGTTTCGCATTAGCCCGAATACCGGCGTCGATTCATTATGAGCAGCAACAGCAGCGATGGCAATACCAATAACAATGGAGGAGGTGGCGGCAGCAACGGTTCTGAGTTCGTTGTGGCTGCTGTGGCCCTCGTCGTCTCTGTTGTAGCCCTACTGGCTACCTTTATGCAGGTGCTCCAACAATACTATGCATCCGCGCAGGGTTATTCACAATGTAACGAGAAGGTTATGGGGAACTGGGCTACAACTAAGACCAGGCGATTCCAGTGGTCAGAATTACGATTCGAGGTTCAGTTCGATGCTCCAGTCATCTTCGTCTCGCCTCCTACCAACAAAAACGGCCCAGTCCCAGATGCGGATATCTTCTTCCTGAATGGCACGAAAGATAGTCTGGATGCCACATGGACGACGAAGGATATGGACTTGCGCAATGAATACAAAATGAAATCAGAAAAGGAGAGAATTCACACCGCAGAAAATGAGCGGGCTTCGTGGTGGATCTTGCTTTTTGCCATTCAGCGTATGGAGGCCAAGTCGCGTGAGTGGCAGGAAAGCGAATACAAGGCCATCGGACCACCAAGTCAACACATGCTTCCCCAAACGCCGCCGTCATTGGAGGAACACCACACCTTGACGGTGGCGTTGCAACGGAAACGCAAGAGCTGGGATACAATGCCAACCTCTGTTATCAAGCCCTATGCCACAACCACCATCTGCCACCTGATTGAGATGATGGCAGCACTTGGCGTGTATTGGAAGGAGTTCGACCGCACCCGTGACCGCTACTGGGCTGAAGGTAACGGCTTCATGGTCCTTGGCGAGAGACTGAGCGACTTAGGGCTCATGTTCTCATTCCAAGTGTCTGGTCAGTGTACGTTTGAGAGAAACCGCGTCATTCCTGTCGATGAGATCAAGGAACTGTGTTTCGGTTACGTCCCAACCATCTATAGAGAGAAACTCGACCAGAGACGGCTCAAGCCCCCAAGCGATGAGCAGCAGAGTCTCAGTTCTCTCCAAATGGGGAGCATAAGGGAAATTGCCGAAACATTGACCCTCATCGGCTGCAATAACAATACAGTTAGCTACTTTCTAGAAGAAGGCACTCGAACTTCTCATCTATTTCCGGGTATGTACATTGGCTCTCTCTCTCTCTCATCAGGTTACATCTCTATCAATTCTCATACTCATTGTTTATCGCAGTATCATTTGAGATATTGGGCATGTTAAGCCGAACATTCCATATCGACAACAGTAGATTTACTTACATTCCCAACCCGACTCCTGATCGATGGGATAAAAGATCTGTATCATTCGCAAAGATGTTGCAAGCGTATAGTGACGAGTTGGAAAGGCTTGAAAAGATGGAAAAACTAGAAGAGCAGGAAGATTTGAAAAGTTCGAAAATGTTGAAAAAATCAGGAAAGTCAGAAGAGTCGGAAGACTTGGAAAAGTCGATGCAAGAGGCTTTGCCGCCTAGGTTAAATGGTGTCATCGCTAGGCGTCTCAGGGGCCATATTGGACAAATTCTCAGCCACCAAGATGATCAAAATAGCCTCGAATGCCTCCTCTTACTCAGGGCCCTCCACTCGGCCTTAGACGATACCGACGAAATTCTCACCGCCAAAACCAAAGACCAGATGAAGCTTGCCAACGTTAATTCAACAGATCATGTCCCAGAGAAGCCATCGTCTCGAAGTCCGGACACAAAAAGACAGAAGGAACGGCAGGACATGGTCCAAGATGTCCTGCGACGCCATGTCCAGGAAGTGCTACGGCTACTCAACTATCAGGATGACCGAACCTCAGATACCCGTTCAATTCGATCAGATATGCTACACTGGCAGTCGCAGCAGCCACAACCTCGAGTCTCCGTCTTGCCTATAGCACCACTTCGTCAGTTTGAGGACATGGATGTCGCTGGGCCAGACGAACGACAGGAAATATTCATGGAGGTGTACTTTGGTAAGATCAGGACTACGGCCGTGTCACATGCCACACCTCCTATCATTCGAAGAATTAGCGTTTCTGGAAGCCCAGGAGGGTTTGATCGGACGCTGGCAGGAGGTAGTATTCGATCAAACGCATCCAGTATCCGGGTTCCACTACCAGACGTATCTAGTAGCACGGCCGCAACGCCGGCTGATGATGCTGTGGTTAGCGACGAGCAGCATGGATTGGGGGATGCGCATGACGAATTAACGCGTGAAGGGCACCAGGACGACAGTCGGATCACTCTTGCTGACCTGACTGTTTCACGTGAGGACGTCTGGTGCACTCTGGTGTTTAGGATGATCTGTTGGCTGATGCTACACGATTTCCACAAGAAGGATATCCAGATGCCCAAGAGCGAGCTTTTAGGCAGTCGGATGCCTGTTTATATCGCGTGAGGGGCTATGACGACGCATTTGAATATTTTGGTCACGAATTTATATACCCACGTATATACTTCGTACTTAGGGTGAAGGTGTATACTTCATATAGCATATAGAGAGCCAGGATTATACGAAGTGCTTCGAACTTGATTACCATGTGCAGGAGAGTGCTTATGAATGTTATCGGATTACTCAACAGATTGTGCAGGCATGCTTGAGTTTGAGTACATACACGCTTCGTATGTATGAGTGTCGTTCTAGACCATGGAAGCCTGCAGGCGCCGATGCTAGTATTTGATGGGAATCCCTCCCCCAAAACAGCCCAACACAAGGTATTCCCAGAGTCAGGACGACAGTTGTACGTAGTGTTTTTTTTTGTTCTGTCTGCCACTATAGGAGGTTCTGGTTGGATGATGAATGCTAGGTGGAAATAGATAACCTGTTTCTTTTTCTGGCGATGACTCTGAATTCTAGGTGCTCTGGAGAGGGGTTATCTGCTCTGATGGGGCCCTGTGTATGCATACAGCAGCTCATGCAGGCATCGCGATCTCTTATTACCCACTAGCTGGGAAGAGATGATATGCAGGGGAGCAAATTCTCGGCCTTTGATAGTAGTACTACCTCTTATGGTCATCCATGGAAAGCTTATCATTTCGTGGTTATCGTTCTTACAAGGTCCGTCCCCTGCTGACTTTTCGGGATGACCAGGCGCTGAATCGGACCAGATCGACGCTATTTTCAAGGATGAAATTGGCTTTTAGGCGAATGCGGAGAGCCCATATCAGAGGCGATGGTTGCAAACACAAAACATGCTGTGGAGTCTTCCGGACAGGGAGCGGGCATTCCGGTAAATGAGAACTTGGCCAGTCTTGTACGAAGTATGTAAGAAGGGAATCACTTATTGCACGCGGGCGGTTGGACACACTGTAGTGTACCGTGACAAACCAGGGTATTTAGCAAACCATCCGCCCGAGCCGTGTGATAAGACCATGGCTGTGTACAAAACATTTCGTATGGAACTACAAGTACCGATCACAAACGCCGCCTCGTGGCAGGAATTCTCACGGTTTGGCATTTTTTCTAGTTTAACCTTCTCGCCGGCGGCGCCTAGAAATGGACCGATAAGACGCGGAGGTCTCAATCATATTGCGGCTATCGGAGTCGGCCGGCCGGGCCAGCCGGGGGCAACCCCGTTCTCTGCAGAGGCTCATGATTGGAGTTTTCGAATGAAGTGTGTGTATTGGAGAGGATTGGATGTAGTGACTCGTCTGGAATTCCGTGGCATGGGGGATCCGCAGTATTGAGAAAAGGTGTGGAGGAACATGGCCCCTGCTCCTACATAGCATGTGGATGGATACTCGTGGAATCATCGAACGATAGAAGATGCAGCAGGTGATAAAAATAGTAAAAGCCAACAGCAAGGGCCCAGAGACATGACTTCAGCTGATGTTTGGATGTTGGCGGCTAAGAGCATGCCTCCAACTCTGTGGCCAGGCTCGTGATGTGCCCAAAGAAGCAATGACAAAGCAGCTTCCCAGGATAAGAAACAAGCCGGCTCTTGAAAAAGAAGAAAAAAGGTGAATGCGGGGGGTCTGCTCCTCCGCGTGGATTATGAATCGTACGATCTCGTGCTCCGTACTCCGGATCACCGTTTCAGTTCCCCAGTCATCCCCATAGAAGTAGGGGCTTCGTACGGACCCTTGCTTACTCGTATAGTAAGCAAGCACACTTGTATGTATGTATGTATGTATGTAGCAAAAAGGTGCATGACGTCGTACAAAGATGGCCGAGGGAGTAGGCAACAGAGCACCAAACATGGATTGCCAGAGGTGCTCAGACAGAACTCCTGAATATTACCTAGAATGAGGTAGTAGTATTTAATGCAACCTGCAAGGTAGAAATGGAACGAACTTGAGGGAGGAGAATGGACACTGTCTGGGTTCATCAACCCTACTTTTGACTACAGCCAGACAGACATAAGACCTGCCTGAGTCAGAAATTGGCACGCAGAGCCAGCCGTTCTAGACAGACATGGAAAGTAAGTCAGGCAGTTGAGGTAGGGCGCTTATTTCTGTGGAGTCTTGAGAAGGGAGTCTCAAGACTTTGACCCCGAGGATTGAATTTGCCAGGTTTTCCATGAGTCCTTTGTTTTCTCATTTCAAGCATGGCTTGTCGTGTGGCCATTGCAATGTGTACATGTATGTACTTGGTAGGCATGCTTGTTTTAGACACGTGCAACGATGACGCAGGTTTCTGTCAGCCTCGTCATGTCTCTAATACTATGGTAAGACGGGTTGATCCCAAAAACCCCTTGAGGCATGATCAGCACTAGGTACTCTACAGGTAGTTGGAGAAACAGCTGAGGAACGCGGTTGGTGGCAGAAGTCGTTGGTTGACTGCAATGCGAGCTGTAATGTGATTGCAGGGCAGCTGCATGCTTTTATTCCATCATCTGACGAACTTGAACATGATGGCGGCCTGTCGGGCAGCGCGACTCTCCATGATTCCTAGTGCATAAGGTAGTTTTAGCCAGCGCAGCGCACGCTAAATAACCGGCAGCCTGCCCAGCCATAGGGGACGCCATAGGGGACGCCATAGGGCCCAGTACAACGGGAACAGCGGAGCCAGCGCCGCTCAAAAGCCCAAAGCCTGAAAAACACCACTCCATCGCCTTATCCACCGTCTCTCCGACCCGTCACACCACAAAAGGAGACACAATCCGGAATCTCACGGCCGCCGGACACGCCGTCTTCCGCCCTCCATCTCCGCCCAAACCTCTGCGTGTCCGAGTCATCCCATCCGGACATCGTTCTTCTGACGGCCTTTTTGTGTGTTCGTGTTCTATTTTCCCGTTCTTTGTGCCACGCGGCGTGCAGACCCAACAACAACAGGAAAAAAGGCACGCTTTGCTCACGCGCACCAGCCCGTGTTCTGCAAAAGGCCGAGAGAGACGCACACCGACGCATCAAACTCTTCTATCCAGCCCCGCCACCAGTCTCGTTCGTTGCTATCCCACAAGCCGAAGAATCCCAAAAGAACGGTCGTGTTGCTGCCCTTCGTTCCGTTTGCTGGGGCGTTCCCAACAACGCCATGACGCCCTCACCTTCGCCTGCTGCCCAGCAGGGCCTCGAGCCGCGACGTCCGAGGAGTGCACAAACGCAGACAGTCTCCGTCAACATCGCCGAGAGCACTCCTCAGCCCGGAAGCCGCAGATTCCAGCTCCAAGTCAGCGAATGCGTCGAGACCAAGACCGTCACCACCACCACTCGTCTCACAAGGAAGTTCCCTCATGTCTTCCTTCGTGACCCCGCCCCACTGGAGAGTCTCGACACCAAGGAATATCCCTTGGCAATGAAGCCCACGCCTCCCGAACTAATAGAGTTTTCCTACACCATGAGTGCCGATGAGGACGCCGAGGAGGACTTCTACGAGTGTGCAGATCAGCCTTCCGATGTCAGGCTGGTGAGTCGACCCCTAGGCCTTCTGGGTCAAGAATCTTGCCACAAGACCAGTGCTGACAAAACATATAAAACTCTTCAGATCAAGCGCAGTTCCAGCTCTAGAAGCACGCCTGTCCCCGTAAAACAAGAACCGATCAACGATACTCCGACGCAGGCTCGATTAAACCGCATATCCTCCCGCTCTCCGACCGAGCCTTACTCTCGGCGACCCCATCGATCCAGCCTTGCTGACTCTCCCCCGGCGTCTATCACTAGATCATCCAACCGAGCCACTCGTTCATCCAGCCTACATGCCGTGTCCGATAAGCTGCGTCGTTCTGTTATCCAAGGGAGCAACGGTGGCAGCAGCCTACGTCACGATGCCGGCGACAGAGCAGCCCGAGCCGTCTCCAGTGGCTTTCTTGCCACCCCCGATACAACTGAAATGACCAATGTGGTCCCAGAACGATACTCACAACGACGGTCCTCACGCATTGATCGCTTCCAAAACACATCCGACGCTGCTCCTAGCCGGTCCAAGTCTCCGCCATACGAAGCGTCCAGTCCTGCCGGAAGCGACTCCCATTCCATCTTCAGTAGCACCGTTGCTACGCCTCCCATAACCGATGCTGACCCAGAGTCCTTCGCCGACGCCGACGAGTCTCTGCAACACTCCATTCGCGCCCTACACCACCGACCTACCATCGACGTCGTCGCTGCCCAGGATGCCAGTCTTCCTAGTCCGAGATTATCTCCTACCTTGGCTGCTGCCCAGTTGCATTCCGCCGATCCTGATGAGGCGGCCCAATCTAGCTTCAAGACGTCCACAACAGACCAGTCAGTATGGATGGAGGAGTCTCAGATGACAGAAGACGGTGTCTCTACCGAGATCGTTCCCTACGAGGGTCGGGATAGGCGTGCTATAGCCCGTCGGGTTGATTCAGCCGATGGCCGGCCCATGATTCTCGATACTCAAACGTTGCTAGAAGCGTTTGATTCCATGAAGACCGAAATGAAGACGTTTATGATGTACCAGTTCCTCCGTCGATGCCCTCGACCCACCCTCCGAGTTGTCGCCGATACCGTTAATCCAGCACTCAAGTGTGACTTCCTGCAACAACTCCCTCTCGAGCTTAGCTATTACATTCTGTCGTACCTCGACTTCCGGGATCTATCCCGTGCTGCTCAAGTCTCCAAGCACTGGCGCAATATCGTTGATCGTAACGAGACAGGCTGGAAGGAGCTGTTTGACCAAGACGGTTTCACCCTGCCACCCGGCGAGCTTCAGAAGGCCATCGTCCAAGGATGGGGATGGCAAGATCCAGTCGGTGTCTCAGGTTACGAGAGAGATCTTAGCATGCAATGCCGGTTAACGTCATCGGAGAAGGAGCTCACGCAAACTGCCAAGTATGAGATCACGCCCAAGGTGAGGGCGTCCAAGCGTAAGCGTGGCATAAACGCATACACAGCTTCGGAACGGTCGAAACGGCGTGCGGGAACTCTGGAGGTAGCCGCATCCCGGGACGACAAGGCCCAGGGCGAGGTTAAGCAGCATAAGTCGGCTGGGCCTCTCTCCGCCGCCCATGCCGCCCTGCAAGCTGTGCCAGACCCTCAACTGGGAATATCCAGTCTACGCCAGCTACACCTGTTCAAGTCCCTCTATCGGCGCCACCATATGATCCGGCAGGGTTGGACAAGTGGAGAGGTCAAGCCGAGTCACGTCGCTTTTGCCGCTCATCCCCGCCATGTCATCACTTGCCTGCAGTTTGATGACGACAAGATTATTACCGGCAGCGACGACACCCTTATCCATATCTACGACACCAAGACAGGCAAGCTCCGCAAGAAGCTTGAGGGCCACGAAGGTGGCGTATGGGCTCTTCAGTATGAAGGCAACATTTTGGTGTCTGGGTCGACTGATCGATCGGTCCGGGTATGGGACATCGAGCGCGGCCTTTGTCAGCAGGTGTTCTACGGACATACTAGTACCGTCCGTTGCTTGCAGATCCTTATGCCGACCGAGACAGGGAGAAGCTCAGATGGCGCTCCAATCATGCAACCCGAGAAACCACTCATCATAACTGGCTCGAGAGATAGCCAGCTGCGGGTCTGGCGCTTGCCCGAGGTTGGATCACGGCGCTACATTCAGACAGGGCCGCCGGCTCAGGAATCCGACTGCCCGTACTTCATCCGTGTTCTAGCCGGCCACTCTCACTCTGTCCGCGCCATTTCAGCCCATGGCGACCTTCTTGTGAGTGGCTCCTATGACAGTACTGTTCGGGTTTGGCGGATCAGCACCGGCGATGCTCTTCACATACTTCACGGACACTCGCAGAAGGTGTATTCCGTAGTTCTCGACCACGAGCGCAACCGCTGTATCTCAGGTTCCATGGATTCGCTAGTAAAGATATGGGATCTAGCTACAGGTGCATGCCTCCATACGCTTGAGGGACATAGCTTGCTGGTCGGACTGTTGGATCTTCGTGATGACCGACTCGTTTCGGCTGCCGCAGACTCGACTCTCCGAATTTGGGACCCAGAAACTGGAAAATGCAGAAATACTCTCATGGCTCATACAGGTGCCATCACCTGCTTCCAACATGACGGTCGGAAAGTGATTAGTGGCAGCGAAAAGACCGTCAAGATGTGGGATGTTAGGACAGGAGAGTGTGTACAGGACTTGTTGACAGACCTTAGTGGGGTCTGGCAAGTAAAGTTTGATGGAAGACGATGTGTTGCAGCAGTACAGAGAGACAATCTGACCTATGTCGAGGTAAGTTGATACATGCACCCCGCAGCTGAAATTGGTTTGAAAGATGTCTAACGGTTTTCGTGTACAGATTCTTGATTTTGGCGCTGTTCGAGACGGACATGCTCCCGAGCAATTGGGAAGACGTATTCTTCTGAACGAACCTGAAGTGCGAGCGATGATTGAAGAAGAAGTATGATATGATGGAAGCGAATAAAAAACATGCAGGACACGAAAATGAAGGGAACAACAAAAAGTGCATATATACTTGAGCATTTGGTACGGAACGGGTATTCGCATTGGAAGGGCGATACGACGCTGCCCTAGGCGTTTATGTTATTCTTACATATGCGCCGCCTGATGGTTTTGTCAGCATTGGACGGTTGGTGGGTTCTAGGGCATGGCGTTTATGGTATTTGGAATGTGAAAGGATTAGGGACGGGCAAGGCACAATACCTTTTTTCTGCGTTGGGCTTCTGTGAGCCTTGGGTCAAGCAAGAAGCAACAGGTTATACTCTGACAGGGGATGTTGAGAACAGCCAAACTGTGCAACACCTGAGGCTATTGAAAATACGAAGAGGGACCACAGGCACCTCTCCTTCTTGGACGATAGATTTATAATGATGTTAGCCGTGTATAACGACAATACCACTGATTACGAAGTATGGATGCCAATTAACAGGTGATTTGAAGGCCCAGGTTGTTGTATTCCAAGTTCAGACTTGGTCTCCATTTTTTTCCTCTTATGATAACGCCCATCTGTATCTAAATCCTTGGTCAGCTAGCAGGCAGCAGCACATATCAGGCATTCTTGACGTCTAGACCCTGGCAATGTGTTGGTTGCTGCAACCTGTCAGCCTGTGGAGATGGACATAGCCCAGAAGAATGGAGATTGTGAGGCTGAGTAGAGAAGAAAATCGAGCTGGTTAGGCATATTGTGCCAGTACGGGCCTGGGGAGGAAAGGGTTTTGATAGAGGCACCAGCGGCGTCAGTGACAATAGATGGTCAGTTCAATAACTACGGAGAGCCGGGTGACGCGCGCTCCGGGATGCGCCGCAGACCCACTCCGGGACCGCACCGCCACCGGCTTAACGGCCCCGAACTTTGTTTTCCTCAATTTGCCTTTATCGGCGGGAAGAACTATCAGCGACTAAATCAAAAATCTGTGTGCAGTCAGCGTAGTTATTGGAGAAATCAGGGGCTTTCATGTCCTGGACAGTAGCTATCATCGGCCCGCATCAAAAATGCCGAGTTCAGTCAATGTGACGACCAGCAGGCGTTAGAACCACCACAAATGCATGTCTGAGAGCAATTTCTCCTTATTTTGATCGACTCTCTTGAACCACTGCGGGTGGTTTGATTGGTTTGGATGAATACCTATGCCACGTGATCAAGTTCTCGTCCAATGGCGCAAGTGCCGAACTCCATTAGAAATACATGTTTAAGAGTGATTGCTTTATTTGTCCTTGCTAAACTAAATTATTGGCCGAATTTAAAGAACATGCATGTCCTCCTAATGGTTTATGGTCTCACAGTCAGCCAACATTGAATAAGGGGATACACTAGTACTATGTATAAGCGTTGTCGCTAGGGCTTAGGCTTTCTCGCCTCTTATGATATAAACGTCTGCCCTCTGTCTCGTCTGGCGTTGTTCAATTCCATCCATCTCTTTCAGAAATTGGCAATATGCTGATGTACGGACTGGTGACTGTTTCTCTATTCTGGGTCTCGGCCAAGGGCCAGTCGCCTATAACCCCACTACCCTCGAGGCCCTCTCTGCCACGCATATTCACGGGAAGTGATTACTCCAGTCACACCACATCAGACATCCCACTAGACAGCAAGTGTCAAGAAGTAAGAGGAGAACTGTGAGTACTTAATGCCTCTTTCTCGCTGGGGTACTAACTAGGTGCCAGATACACCAATGTTGGATCAATCTATATCCCATGTAAAGAACTGCCATCAACTGGCAAGAACATCAGTACTCTGTATAGGTATTATTTCTCCGTTTCTTCAACATGATAGACATATGTTGACAGACGCAGTGACGGCGATTGTAAAGACGAACTGGTCACCTTTGACCACTCCCATTACAACTTGTTTGACAACGGCGGCAAGCTCAACCCCGAATACGTCGGTGGCCGGGTAGCATCTGTCAAGTGCGAGGTCATCGATGCATCGACGCCCGTTAAGAATACTAACGGACACATCTCCACCCAGCATCAATCCGCATGCATTGATGAGCCCTGCAACTCCGACTCTGACTGTCCCGGAGATGGAGTAGGTCGAATCTACTGCTCCAGCTCCAGCTCCAAGACCTGCCAGCGAGCTAGGTATGTCAGCAACGGTCATCACTGTGAAGAGGACCTGCAGTGCAAAGAAGGATACTGTAATGTATTCACATTTAAGGAAAATTCCCGCTGCGGGCTGAAGCGGGAGTTTACCCAAAAGTGTGCTTCTACCGAGGAATGCGAAGCCGGTTATAAATGCTGCCAGTCCGATTTCGCCCTTGACGAGAATCACGGGATGGCTTGTGATAAAGTATGCAAGAAGAAAGAAGTTAAATGCACCCCAATTGGCAGGAATTGCTGGAGTAACTCGGCTTGCTGCTCAAAAAGTTGCCGGGTGACATTTGTGTTCTTTTTAGGGCAGTGTGACTGAACATGTGGTTCAGGATGGAGTTTTATCAGGGAAGTCGGATGGTGTTTGTGAGGATGCTTTTGGTGTATATGTGAGGAATGACGTCGTGGTGCGAGTCGATAGTTGGTAAGCTTAATATAGTGTTGACTGGACTTTACTCTCTGAACATTGACCTTTGATCTTCTCTTAACTCTTTTGTTTTCTCTATTGTTTTTTTATTCTGCTTGATCAACCTTTGCATATATGAAGGACTTCGTTTCTCTTCTCTATTGACAGATCATCTATTGTTGTTCCTTTTGGTCTGTCGTAATTGATGATATTTGGTGCGAGTATATTGCAATAACCTCATAATCTCTCCTAGCTAGATTAAATACGATTCGCCACTTGTGTTAACTTGATTTTGAGGATGGAATTCTTTTTTAGGACTTTTGGGATAGCGCAAAGATATACGTTTCCTTGCGCCGTATTAGTCAGAGTCCTACTAGTATCCGTTGTAATTTATGTAAGATAAGGACAGTTACTATTTGAGATATTCATTCTACAGCCTATATCTTCTGTGAAAGTCAGCGGGCCATTTTTGGTTGCACCGCTGTTACTGTTGTGCATAATTATAAAATCCATCCTCTTTGCTTGCGGTATGTCGGCTACGCTCAGGCCAAGGACAATGAGGTGGCTATGTAGGGTGGCGCATAACTACTTGGACTTGGTCTATGTAGGTATGTTCCTAACGGCCTGGCTGACTATGGATTTAGAATATCCGAGGTTTTTGTTAATTGCGAGTGAGGCAAAATGAATGCAGCTGGTAAGATGCAGCTGAAGAAAGGGGGCGATGACGTTCCGAGTACGGAGTACAGTACGTACATAGTACCTATAGGTAGGTACCAATTAGCCACAGCGGCCTCCTACTTGATCGTGGCCTGTGATCTTCTTTGTGATCTTTTTTGTCCTTTCTTTTTTCTCCCTTCACAAGCCATCATGGCTGACGACACTTTTGATGACAAAAAAGCCTCTCTCCACTCCGAAAAGCACAACAACGTGACCCTCTCCTTTATACGGGTCCCATGTGCTCCGTACATGTACAGCGAAACAATGTGCGGCGCTTCGTGACGCTCATCATCCACCACGTCTGCACGCCCCATAATAAGTGATAGGACAGCGAGCCCACCACATGTCACCACGACCTTGGCCCGCTGAGATGCAGGGGCTCCATTTGGAACGAGAGTCTACAAGTACGGGCGGAGGGGCAGAGAGACAGGGAGACAGGGAGACAGGGAGACCATGCAGAGGAGCCTGAACAACCCGATCAATGGGAGCCAATCGGGCACAGCCCCCCCTCAAGGTCCAAGGTCCAAGGTCCAAGGCCCAAGACGTGTGCGGTGTGTTGGCGCCCATATCTGCATGCCCGTGTCATAATGCACGAAAGCCGGCGGCTAGCTGTTTGTTTGCGGCATTGTGTCCTGATTATACATACATACATATGCCTTGCACCATGGCCTTTGGGCACCCTCTGGATCTATTCACTCCCAATTCTTCCAAAGCGCTCTCCTCTTCCATACCATCGCTACTCGCAGCATCTGGTCTGCATGCTTCAAGCCAAAGTGCTCGCGTTAACGCTGAGGTGCTGTGTAACCAACCAGCAACGACCTGAGACAACCCCCCCAACGGTCCCCTAAGCCTCACTGGATTAGCGGGGCATTTTTTTTTCTTCCAGGGCTCGAAATCCCGGAGATCTTCACCGACAGACCGCCATCATCGCCAATAGTGGGGTCAGTGTGACATCCAATTCGTTTCGGGTTCCCTGTTCCTGCAAAAAGTTGAGCTTGGAGCGGCTCTCAACTCTTTCTTCTCTCTCAAGCCCACCACAGGACCAACATGACGAAAGGCACGTCCAGCGGTCTGCCACTGGAGCAGACCATCACCATTATCAACAACTCCGGCAAACTCATCAGCACCGTATGTCTCTCCAGCGTCTCCATATTGCCCGTTCTGCGAATTGCGAGCCCCTGCTAACAGGTCCCGTGCAGGGAAAACAACTCCTATCAGTGTGGAAGACGGCACAAGCTTCATACAGAGAGAAAAAGACCGAGCTTAAACAGGAGCGAGCACAGGAACGAGCAGCTGAGCGATCAGCCCAGCACGCTCCGATCCAGCGCTCCCAGACCTTCGACCCAACTCGCAGCGTCTCCCGCCGCCATCATTCGCGCCACGACGACCCCGATGACGACAAGCGTTCGAGACGGACCTACGATGACCAGAGCGTTGCCAGTTCCCGGAGATCCAAAGGCAGCCATTCGCGACACCACAAGGACGACGACACCCGCAGCTTAGCCCTCACCGCGGACAACCTTAAGGCCCTGTCTGTGGTATCAAGCACCGCGCCGTCAAGACCACCACCCGCATACCACAGCCCATATGCGGAGACGCTTTCCAGGGGTGCGCTCTCCAAGCCTGACCATGCCGAGCTGCGTAGTATCGCACCAACAGAATGGACCCAGGCCGTGATTCCCCGTAGGCACTCCGAGCCGGAGTTTGACCAAGCGAAAGATGATGACATGCATCTGGCCTACGGTAACATCCCTCCGGATTTGCATCAAAGAAACGACTTGGACCCCAAGGATGACAAGGATGAGGGGGAAAAGGTAGAAGAACTTGTCCACAAGATTGAGAATCTCCTAGATGAAGCCCATTGCGCTCAGCACTCCGCCACAGCCATCATCAAACATCTACAAGAGAAACCCCAAGCCGCTGCTGCCGTCGCCCTCGCTCTGGCCGAACTGTCGACTTTTGTCGCTAAGCTCTCACCTGGCTTTGTGGCCATGTTGAAAGGTGGTTCACCCGCCGTGTTCGCCCTGCTCGCTTCTCCCCAATTCCTTATCGGCACTGGCATTGCTGTCGGCGTCACCGTTGTCATGTTTGGTGGTTGGAAAATCATTCAGAAGGTTGCAGAAGCTCAAATGGCGAAGCAAGCAATGGCGTTTGAGGGACGGCCTCTGGGAGCGATACCGGAAGCAAACGACCCAGGGGTTGATGAAGCCCTTGTTGTGGAGAGGGTGGAGGACGAGCTTAGCACCATTGAGACCTGGCGACGGGGCATACCTGCGTCATGGGAGCAAGAAAGCGCGGATCTGGAACTGATAACACCAACGGCAGACCGCGCGACCAAACAGCGCCGCGCCTCCCGGGATGCGCCCAATGACCCCAAAGATCCCATGGATGATTTCGACTCCAGGTCGCGGAGAAGTTCAAGGACACACAAGTCGCCAAGGTCTCACAAGTCCAAACATGAGAAGGAGTCTTCCGATAAGAAGAGCAGGAGAGGCGACGATGAGGCCAGCGTTGCCTCGAGCAGCATGAGTAAGAAGTCGAGTAAGAAGAAGGACATCAAAGCTCTTGATGATGGGCGCAGTGTCAAGAGCGAGGAGTTACCATTCCGAACAAAACCGCGTATACAACACAATATGCTCAAGGCGTTGTTTAAAAACAAGAAAGGACACAGCGAAGCGGTCCTGGCATAAGCGGAGTTTTTCTTTCTTTACACATCTGAGTTTATGAGCCAAACGGCTATGATGACTGAAGAGACGGATGAATGACATTCAGGAAGGCAGTGAGTGGCTGCTAAACGAGCGATGCAAGGAAATGTCTCCTAGACTACGGCTGGGACAGTGTTTTTTTCTTCCCTCGATTCCCAATGGGTCCTCCCTAAGTGAGGGTTTTGTTTTGTTACTTATTGGATACTGGCGTGGGCGATTATGCGCTTCTTGACTGCATTTTGCATTTTTCACAGAAAAAAGACCTCACGGATGGTCGGCTAACCGAATTGACCATGACACATACGATGGCTTCGTTGGTATTTGTCTCATGGTTTTCAGTTTTTTGTTCTTTATCGAGTACCTATATACATCTCTGCATTTCTTGCATACAGCATGCAGATGACTTTTTGAATAGAATCTACCAAGGGCCATGTTTATCTCATAGCTCCAACTTGTCCTGCTTCTGATGTTCCCTGTTCAATGGTTCTACAGTCACCACCTCCGTCTTCTTCATATCACCTCCCCGAAAAGCATACGTAAACGTCCAACCACTCGCCGCAGCGGCATGCTCCCCCTTATTATTCACAACCACAATACCCGTCAACGCCTTGGGATACCGGCTGATGATCCTGCGCACGGCGTCTTCGGCTGCTTCAAGGGGGGACATGCCTCGGCGCATGCTCTCTACTGCTTGGTAGCATGGTAGGAAGCGCATCATGATGTCCCCGTCACCTGTGGCGCCGCAACCGCCGATGGTGGAGTCGACATAGGATCCACTGCCCGTGATGGGGCCGTCGCCGACGCGGCCGGGGATTTTGTGGGAGGCGCCATTGGTGGTGGTTCCGGCGGCCATGGAGCCAGAGGGATGGAGGACGATGAGGGAAAGGGTATCATGAGAGGCTTGTTGCTGAATCTCTAGAGAGGGAGATTGTGAGCGAGAGGAGAGGGGGATGGGGGAGTAGGGGCCACAGGATGATGAAGGGTTGGGGTGGACGTTGAGTCTGTAGTTTGGCTGACAGTTATTAGCTTTCCAGGCGTTGCACGTCGCCAGGGAAGATTCAGTGGCGAGATTTTCAGCTTTGAAACCATTCTGGAGGGCGAATTCGGTGGCCTGGTCGCCTGCCAGTAGCGTATGCGTGGTGTATTCAAGGACATGTCTCGCCACGGCGATGGCATCGCGAACGCGGCGAAGATTGGCCACGGCGCCGGACTTGAGCGTTTCACCATCCATGATGAGCGCGTCGAGAGTTGTTTCGCAGGATTCGTCTGGAGAGCCGCCGAAGCCCACTGTGCCGTCGCATTGGTTACGTTCGCAGGCTTCGCAGCCGATTTGGACGGCGTCGAGGGCAGATGTGTTGTTGGAGTGGGAGGTGAGTGCGAGATAGGCGGCGTCAGTGGCGGCTGTGAAGGGACCGCCCCAGGTGTTGACGATTAAGGGTAGTGAGGAGGATTTTGCGTTGCAGAGTAGTGGGAGGGATAGGAGGGCTAGAAGGATGAAAAGGGGGGGTGAGTGAGGAGCCATTGCTGAGGTTTGGTGATGGTGTTGTGTTAGTGAGAGGGAGTGAGTACATTATGTGTGAGTATGTGAGTGAGTGAGTGGGTGATGCGGGGGTAAAGACAACCGGACCATGAGAATTTCCTGCCGAATCCATGCTCATTACTGCAGTTGCCCAATATATCTCATAATCTCTTTTAGGAATTTTTTATTGAATACAGAGTATATCTTCTGAATAGATTCTACAGCTTGATCAAGATCCCACGCAATTGCACGGTATGGGTAATGGTCATAGTAAGGAGACGAACGGCGTTGAAAATAACTGGGACAAATCCTGGACTGCTTAGTTCGCATTAAGACAATACAGCGATTAATTCAAGATTCACTGTTTTCTGACAAATCGGAACACGGGAAATGAGACGCAAGTACGGAGTACGAGGAAGTTTATGCACAACCATGTAGATCATATGCGGTGCATCATCTTCGATAAAGCGCAGAGTGTGAGATACACTCCTGGGGATTAGAAACGCCCCATCTTTAATTTTTGTGAAGAAGGGGAGGTCCAATAAGATCAGCCATGAATATGGTCGCCTGTTTATGCACCGTAACCAGAGACCCGCAGTTGCTCCTTAAATTGAACGACAAGTTCGTTATCACGATTACCGCATCAGGTTCCGTTTCTAGCTTCTTCTTCAAATGAGATTTAGCAGAAGACATGTTAATATAGTTACGAATGCTTAAATAGGAAGGACTAAATGGAGTGTTGATTAATATATCCGAAGTAGCCCGAAACTTGGTGTATTTCTCAAGAGCCGGTGCCGTATTTCAGTCTTGGAATACGTTATCAGCGCTAGTTCATAGGAATAGCCCGAAACAGTAACAAATTCCGATATTACAACTCACGCTAAATGTTTAAGTTAAATCTACCAAATCCAAGGCCTTTATAGAGTAGCATTTAATTCTTTGTTATACCAGACCTTTATTAAACTGATCACTTTTCTGCCTGATGCTTATATTTGCCCTGCTTGAGTCTTTGGAGGTAAAGCGGCATCCTTCTCATTCTTCATTAAAAGTTGAACATCGCAACCCATTCAAATGTCTCATGTAGTCAGTCAAAGCGAGTAGTATTAAACCAGGCTAATTCGTGTTTTGGTATTAGGTTCTCGTTAGAACTACTCCGTAAGTTATAAATAAAGACTGGATCATCTCTTCAGACAATCAGGCGGCCCCTTTCCCAACTCTAATCGCGCAATTTAGCTCCAGATGAGGTTGCAAGGTAGTAGCTTGTACAACAGCGGTTGCCAAAGAATGAACAGGCGAATTTTTGCTCTAGCGTAGCTTTTTTCCTTTGTCGTCGGTACTCAAAAGTAAAGATCTTGGTGGATATATCGTTGCTTTTGCTAATTTCCAGAAACAGGATGGCCAAATCTGGCTTCTAAGAGGCAGAACCTTGCAGAACTCCTGATCAAGAAAACCAACTCACTGACCACTTGTCTCATAAACTCAAAGTGATTTGATAGTCTTAAAATCTCCAGAAATAGAGGATTAATTCATTAATTCATGAATTGGCAAAGAGGTCAACTAAGGTAATTTATAAGGCAGCGCCCGCTATTTAGACGATTGATTTTCGGCTTACCAATCTCCGTCGCAGGAAAAGGCGCTACTATTTCTAAAGGGACGGACCTTGGTGCTCTCAGCTCTGAGTTTTCAAACGCATTGTTTTTTTATCGGACCCTTTTCTAGAAAGTAGATGCAGCCATAAGACGAGGTAGAGAGCTTCAGATACCTCGATTCCATCACGAGTCCTCTTTGCCCCTGATTTCTGAGGAAGTTTGTGCAAGACCGTAGACGTATGTTTCAAGTTTCGAGACCGGACATTCCTTCAGGTTAGCCACTCCATGTCCTGCCTTTTGGTAATTAGTCTATGCTGCGATACTACCCTGTATTATTTGGTTGAATTTTTTAGTGTAGCATCTATATAGTCGCTTAGCTGATAATCTGCCACCTTACTTTCAAGGTTAGCTCATATGCTTGCTTTTCGGGGAGTTCTAGTCCAATCATGGGCGTCAGCGTTGACGAATATGGCCCCTTGGAGTAAATATAGAGTCTTGGCACTATGGACACAAGTGATCGCGACAGACAAGCATATACGCAGTATCTCTGCCGGTGTCCTGCCTACAGTGTAAATAGGCTCTATATTTTCCTGAAGCTGAACCCTCCACTACCAGACAATCACCGGCTTCTTAACATTCCAAATATCTACTTTGTGCTCTACTGCTCGATCAAGATGTGGGTTTTGTCCAGTCTGCCCCGTAAAGGTGGCTGGATTCAACAGGGCTGGGAAATTGGTAGTCAATGACTGGCACAGCACGATGCCTGAGGATCAGTAAAGTATGTATGGGTACTATCGAGGCTACAAGCAGGCATTATCTCTGCGTGAGATAATTGTAGATAGAAGGAGCAATACCGCTATTCGAAAAAAACTTCAAAGCCCAAGCCGCTCCAACCATACTGTCTCTGACCAATCACTATTTTCTGCCAGGAATGGCATAACTTCCCTCACAGACGCTTTGTTGGCCTCAGCCTGGTCGGATCCTGCGAACAATATCGGGCCACGATATCGCTCAAGCAGAGCTCGGATATCGGACACGTCATTCGCTCGCTTCCATGGGTCATCTCTCTTTGAGGCCCCAAAAGCCTTCATCAAGATGAGGTCATCTCTGGTCGCCTAGGCCATGTCGTTCTCTTGCATCTTGCCCAGAATTTGCGCTTGAGGTTCAAATTTCGTCTTGGAGTTGTTAAAAATCATTAACACAGGATCATCAAAAGAAAAAAAAAATAATAAAAAATAACATACCACATTCCTGTCAATAAAGTCTATGGGTGTGACAATCCCAGTAGGCGATCTGTACGTCACGCCGTCCACAGCCTCAAAGCTAGTAGTAAACGCACGGTTGGCTCGGGGCAGTTGGCGTTTCAATTGGCTGGGTATCAGGTTACCCCCAAGGAAAAGATCAACGTCCTATGGCACAACTTGTTAGAAAACCCTCAAACATAGTTAGTTTCGGGTCCTCATATTCACTTTGGTATCTCGATGATTGGTGAGTTGGATCACCGCCAATCCTCCGACAACAGCAATACGCGAATGCATTGACTCAGCCCCCATAATGGTCTTGGTTGTAGTAAAAACTGCCTTTACAGCTTCCAGAAGAGCATTACGCCGGGCAAACATCTTGATGATTTTATGCGGCAAATTAAGACAACGGATGGCAGAATTGAATTATTGAAATAGCCATTTCACCAGGCTTGTTGTTCTAAGATTCAGAATGTTGATGATAACTTCCCATCAATACCATGTGACTTCGTCGTTCATTCAACTTTATCTCCCGTACTCTTTCCTTATCCACTTGACTTCCTAAATCTGCTACTGCCTGCTACACCCAATATTCCCTAATAATACTACTTCCATGTAGCCCTGACCACCTGAACGTCATCCCAGTGTGTGTCTTTGCGTAGTTGCTCAGCTAGCAGTTCTCTGGCCTGCTTCATCAATCCCCAAAAATTTCTCTCTCCTTTGAGTAAACACTCACAAATCTGCCTAATAATTGGATTGTTAAGTCGTTCCATATCAACGAGGTTCACTAGATAGCCAACTTCCGACATTGAGGTCCATGTTAAGATAGAGTCTGGCCCAGAGCGTAGTGCAAGCAGGATCAACGCTTCCACATAACGGTGTAAAGTTGGTATCCGTACTCCCTGAATAGAGAGCGGTAAGCGACCTACTCCCTGCAACTCCGTGCCGACAGGAAGAGCCGCATCGTTGGCGAAGATGATATTGTTACCTGGGCCATCAGTATAATCGATATCGTGGGTGAACTCAGCTAGCTCCCAGGCCACATCTTCTACCGTGTAGAGCTGTAATACGTCCGAGTGCTCGAAAAGTCGCTGACCTGGAATGTTGAGGTGGAAATGCGCGTGTGGATTTCGGTAAGTTTTTGAGCTTGGGTTTCGAGGAAAATTTATTGAACATCCTTTGTCGCGACAAAGCATTAGGCCGCCCTGCTCTATAGCGACAATGGCGACATCAAGTTGAGAACAAGGGACCGCATAACTCAACTCCTGGATATATACGATCAACATTCTATCGTTGAAATAAATTAGAAACCCACTCACCCAAACCAATGTAGGAACTGTAAAGACAGACAGGAGATGTGTGCCCACAAGAAGGTTCCCCACGCCACCTTTATTCAGCAAAGCTGCAACTCCTGCACACAATTCCACGCTAAAGTCTTGATCGACAGGTAGAAATTGGGATTTCCTCTCCGTATGTGCACAGTATCTTCTAAGATTTGAGACATTTTGCATGGTTGTTTGGGGTCGCAGAGTAGATATAGGCTAAGTCAACAGTCAGCGGCCGCTTCTGGATCAAGGAACCAGAGTCTTACTCGGGATTGTTTAATCAATCTTGTGCATACTTGGAACTGACGTATTCCATATCTTTGAAGCTGTTGATAGGCCATGGCTACGATGCTGTCAAGAATAATCCCAAGCTGCCCATCTATGTGACAAGCTTCACCTAGCGCTCAACTGGAAACTGAGAAAGACTGATGGGTTTAACGATGGCCAAGATTTAGTGTCTAAGGCAGTGCTATTGAAAGTCTCACGAATATTTATGACCAGTAGCTGCCGGGGAAATAGTGTCTGTCTTCGACCTTGGGCTGAATTGTTCCACGAGTCGAATGGTGGACGATTTGAGTGTGAGGGCGAGTTCTCGGACGAAATGGGAATGTGCCAAGTACAGGATGGAGTGAATGGAAAACAAAGGCTATATAACAACGAGGTCGGGTAAATATACTCTATTTGGTTGAGTGCGTAAGAACCTTATTTTGGAGGCGGTGCCTTAAAGTTTGTTTTCCTAGACATGCCATTCCTCAGATAACCCATTGCTCTCCGAAAGTTTGCTCCGCTTCATGGCGCTGTGGCGCTGTAGTAGTATTGATTGCTTAATGTAAGAAGCATTTGCTAACCTGATTCTAAGGTATTAAGAATTAAGAACTATGTAGGAATGAGAGGGAAGGCTCACACAAAGATGCTCCAAGAATAGATTAAGGCATTCAGACACAATAATCAGAGCGTAGGGATACACCCATTTTGAAATATTGAGGGGAAGAAGAATGACCCCAATATACGGCCTCAGAAATGGAGTTTTTATTATACAACTTCAGCAAAGGACTTCAGAACAGTAACCTACGCTTGAGGACCCAGACACATATAAATAATGGAATAAATAAGGACTACACCCAGGCCTCAAATATAGTAACTAGTCAGTAAAATGCGCACAATAATCTGTTAGCTGCAGAGATGCACTGAATACTGCGGCCTCTAACCTTCCTTGGCTGGCTGAAACTCTGAGTTGACTCACACCAAACGAAGAGTTTAACCTCCTAGTGCTAAGATAAAAGGCTCGCCCGCACTCCAAGATGGGAGAATTTGCTTTCCTGCCTTTATCGCAAACTAAAGCGCTTTTACCAGCTATTGCTATTGTCGAAGTCGACACTCAAGAAAGATCTCGTTTCCTAAAAGGGCAAAGCATCTTCAAACAGCTTCTACAGTCAAGCCCAAGCGCTGACCATCCAGTGCCTAGGTCATATACACAGCTATAAGTGCAATAAAAGAGCAACAACTATAAGATGGAAAATTGCAAGCGGAATATAAAAAACAGGCGAAAAGGAACAAAGTAGGAGACCCCAAACACCTGCTAAAGAACAGCCCCAGCAATACCGTAAAGTTGGGTCCCAGCCTCAAGTCACCATGTGGAATATCAAGACCCAATCCCCTTAAGGACCACTGACTACAACGCACATAATTCGGAAATACCTAGCCATCATCTTGTCTGTGACGGAAGAGCTATTTTTATACTTCTCCTTGAGTGTAGCTATACCGATGCTAATGCTAAGCCTCCTCACTTGACACTTGAGGCCTCCAGGACGAATCCCAGGACCAAATATTTAAAGAAACCTTTTCGCCAGACGCCACTGGTAATCCAGCATGGCGATTGCCCTCGTGTGCCGTCCCATTTGGGTGGAAGTTTTCCCAGAAAATGGCTGATCCGGCTATAGGCTTAAACGTGACCCCGGGATAGCCATCACCACCCGAGTCGCATTCAATGACATCGCACCACCGCTTATCTTTCGGTGGCTGGATACGCGGGAAGTTGGTGCCGCCCCCGGAGCACTTATCAGTGAGGTAGACCATGAAGGTGGTCATACGGTTGCCCACCTTGGAGCCACCATCCCAGTCGTAGTGAAAGGTGTAGAAACCATTGAATCGATAGCGCTGCACTGCCATGGGCTGAATGTGCGTGCTGTTGTTTCGCCAGCCCATGATCCTTCTGGCTGGACGTTGGACCCTACGGACAACATCAGTCCGGTCGATGATGGCTGACTCGGACACTCTAACGTTTTCGTCGACATATCCAACCTCATCCGGCCAAAGCCTCGAGACTTCGTACTTGCCCTCGCTGCTCAATGTCAGGGGTCAGTCCAGTATGCATCTTGGTAACAGATTCGTAGAATTGGGGACAGATCGCACGCCAACTTAACAATGTGATTAATCTCATCGCTGCTTAAGAAGTCCCTGATGTACAAGATCAAGGGATCCTGGGAAAAAACCTGTACTTCATAGGGATGTGATTAGACTCTGGCCAATGAATCCAGCCATCAGAGCGACCTGAGAGCAGCCCATTGTGAATCAACTGCGTCTCTAAGGGAGACGTCAAATCGAAAGCCGACTCGTCCCAGGCCAAGTGCCGCCAAGGCAACAAACACAAATGACAAAATGGCGGCAGCTTGGGAGATATGTTTGATTAATCGTGTCGACATTATCCCTGTTTGGTTCAAGTACAGTTTCGGTCTTTGACGGAACTTGGATATAATCAGCGAAGCCACGAGTAGCGCTGGATATGGGGTTCTTGTATTACTTTTCAGCGTCCGTGTTTCAGGTAGGCTGCGGACTCGAGGCGGCGATAACCGCTGTCAGTAAACCCGCATCGTATAAGCGCATACATGAATGTACTTTTGTCAGGGGGTGGAGTATGTGTTCACCCGATGAGGAGGGTAGGGGTAGGGGTAGGAATTATGGATCTATTACATAGGTAGTGTCAGACCAAGCTGTGGAGTGCAACAGTTATCCTTGAATGACTGTCTTGATTGAAGCTATCAGGTGAGAAAACAAGTGAGAAAAAAATATGACAGTGGAACATGAACAGTTAGGCGATATCTAGGCATACCTATACACATCTCAACCAACGGGTTGCTCAAGTGGATGAACAGCGTAGTAAGGCCGAGAAAGCAGAAATGAGGGTCAAGTGACTGAATTGGGTGAACCACGTGAATTGATATCGTATTCTGTTGGACCGTTGGACCGGGATTTTCTTGATCTCGAATCCCCGCGCAGAACCAACGCCTATAGATACCTTGTGCTTTTCTTCTCGTTCTTTCATTTGCAATAGTACCGAGCAATCAAGCCAGATCTTTGGCACAGAGTCATCGACCGAAATTCACGAAAATGTCTCTGGCAATTCCGCCACAGGGTCTCCCGCTGCTGATTGCTGCTGAAGATGTCATCCCAACCACCAAGCGCATCATCGCGGATCTGTGGGCTGTCCGTGATGATGTGGTCTGGCGTGTACAACCTTTTGAGGCTCGCTTTGCTAATGTCGTAACCCCTCTGATCGAAGCTGAAAATCGAACTAGTGGGAAGATCGCCGTGATTGCCATGTTGCGGTATGCATCTCCCGACAAGGCTGCCCGGGATGCCTCAGAGGCAGCAGTGCAACTTCTTTCGGAAGCTTCAGCGAAGTTCACAGCGCGTGAGGATATTTATCTTCTCCTGAAAGCTGTTAAATACAGCGCTGCACTTCGAGCAATCAGAGCAAATATAACCCTTATATTTGACTGACTGACTAAAAAATCTGCAATCATTTAACTAATTGACTATATTTTTCTATATTTAATTGAATTTGATAGATTTGATTAAATATAAACCTATTATAAACCTATTAAAAATATATTACATAATATCTAATAGTATAGCCCAGTTAAACGCCTTGAACTTTATATTAAGCGTCTTTATTACTTAGGCACTATAAATCGCTTAATTGTGACGATCTGGGTTGATTCTTAAGGGATAAACCGAGGTTTATGGGTTTATATTGATAGAGAGGTCAGGGATAAATACTGAGTAGGGTAATATAGTCACAATTCTGTAAAACAGGCGGTTCTAGTGAATATAATTATTAATAACTGTCTAAGTAACTATATTAAGTAAATAATAAGCTAGTTATATATATATAAAAGAGATATATAGTAAATGTATTTAGATTGTTTGGATTATAGTGATCTTGACAATTTAAGATTATAGTTTTATACAGTAATCCTTTTTATAAGATTGCGCTTATAGCCGCAATTGATTAGTAATTAGTTAAGGGTTCCGATATTCTGCCGCGATCCTGTAACCAGGTCTTTAATATAGTTGGGTCGTAATACAATATCCCCCTCCTATTAATCTTATCCTTAAAACCTATTAATTCCTTATAAGTCTTATTTATTATTCTCTTTTCCCTTTTTATACTAATACTATAACAGATTATATTACTAAACCTTACGCTTATAAATCTAATAAGTATACTTTATTTACTTTTTTAATTCTTTTTAAAAGCAATCCCGCTAATATACTTTATACTTTTTACTTTTAAAAAAAATTAATTTATTAAATAATAAATAACTATTTAAAGTATAGTGAATATATATATTAAAGCTATTCCTGTAATAGTATTCTAATTATTTTATTTTATATATTCCTTTCTTTTTTTCCTTTATACTTTTCTATTAACTTTTCTCATTATATATATATTTAAGCAATAGAAAAAACTTAAATTGGAAAAGGACAAAGTAAGTAAAAAGCTAAAGGGTTTTTACTTTTATTTAATAGAGCTTTAATTGCAGATTATAGTAGCTGCAGGATAATTAAACTATATTTATTATATTAAAAAAAAGTATATAAGCAATATATTAAACTTTTTAAATAAAGGTTATAGGGTTTAAATAAAGAGGATAGTATACTGCCCTTTTTATTTATTTAAAAGGTAAAGGTAATAATTAATCTTTAATTACTAAAAGTGCCTATTAAAGTAAATTAGGCTTTTTTAAAGCTTAGCAATAATTTTGCAGATTTAAGTCTTTTAATCTTAAAGACTAGTAAAACTGCTTGAGTTTAGTTTTAGCGTTTAATAAATATTTAATAAGTTCCTAGGAGTTATATTTTTCTCTATAATTCTTCCACTTAATTAAATACTGGCGTTTATTGTTTTCTGTATATATAGCCTTAATTTCTTTAACTTTATATTCTTCTTTAATTAATAAAACTTTAATTAAGTCTATAATTAATTTACTTTATAATTTATTTTATAATATTTTTTACGTAATAAAATATAAAATACTAAATAAATTTAAATACTATTTAGTAATATAAATTTATAAGTAATTTCTAAAATAACGTTTTTAATTAAATAAAGTTTAAATTTCTTAAAATTTAATTTATTATTTAATTATATTATTTTAATATTTATAATCTTTTTTTTAATAAATAATAGTATAGGTAAACTATATCTCCCTCTTTAAAAATTAATCCCTTTAATCTATATTTATTAGTATACTTCTTTATTCTTTTTTATATAAAGTAAAGGTATAGTTATATTTCTTTATATAACTGCTTTATATCTTTAATTTTAATTTATACTTTATTAATATATAAGCCTTTTTTTAGCGCTTTATATATATTTAGTATAAAGCTGTAATTGATATATATAAGGCTAAGTCTAGTTAACTTTAAAATATCGCTATTATAAAATATCTATATAATTAATAACTTTTTTATTTAATTACTTTAGTTAAAGTTAATATAACTTTTTAGATAAGCTTTAATAACCTAGTTAATATACTCTATTTAATTATTTATCTATAGGTAATATATAGTATTAAATTTATAATTTATACTTAATTAATTTATAAATATTTACTAGAATTTAAGTATAAAGGTTAATCCTTAGTTAAAAATAATCTTAACTAGAATTATATAATTAGCTGTAATAAACCGCAAAAATATATAAACTAATATCTTTATATTTATTATTTCTTTATATACAAGGAAATAAAAGTATTTAGTAAATTAGTTTATAATTACTAAAATACTATTATATTTAACTTTTAATCCTAGTTTAATAAATAGGAATAGTTTAATAATAAAGTCTAATAAAATTAATTTTTATAGTTATTCTAATACTAGTAAAGGTTAAAGTTTACTGTATAGTTTATATTTTAAACGTTTAATTATTTTATATATTATATAGCGAGAAATAATATTTTATATTATTTTTTTAAACCCGTAAAACTTAAAATACCTTTATATTTATATATTAAATATTAATAAACTTTTATAACTATATCTTTCTAGAGTTTATTTAAAATTTAAATCTTTTTATTTTATTGTTAAATTCTTTTATTATTAAACTTTATATTTTCTAGGAATTTATTATTATTTTAGGTAATATAATACTCTTTAATATATTAAAGTATAGTATTATTACTAAATACTTTATATATAGCTTAAAGTGCTATTTATTAGTAATATCCTTTAAGGGTTTATTTTAAGATCTGCTTAGTATATTTAATCTTTTTTTAATTATAGTTAATTTATTTATTAAGTGTATCTATTTATCTGTTTTTAGATCCTTTTTAGTGGATTAAGATATAATTAAATTCTAAAAGGTATTCTATATAGTAAATCTGCTTTCCGGAAAGTTATTAAACTATCGCGAAATATACAATATTTTGATAGTTAATATATACTTTAACTTTATATATTCCTTTTAGTAAGTAATATCGCTATTTATTAAATATAAAGATAATAGTAAGGAATTCTTTATTATATATTAAATAGTTTAATTCTGCGCTATATGATACTTTAAAGTAAAAGGCAATAAAGTATAGTTTACTCTTCTTATCTTTTTAACTAAATTAAGCTTTTATAGTAAAGTTAAAAGTATTTATTTCAACTTTTATTTTTTTAAATAGGTTAAATATAATAAATATAGGTTTTTTTAAAATAAACTGCTTAAATTTATTAAATATATTCTATATATCTAGTATTTATAGAAACTTTTAATCCTTTTTAATAAATTTATAGAAAGTTTATATAATACTTTTATAGTTTTTAATAAATTATTAATAATTAATAAATCTTAAAAAGCTTTAAACTTTTCTAACTATTATAAATATAAATTACTTTTATATTACTTATACTTTTAATAGATTTATATAAATTTCTTTAAAGGTAATAATATACTTTAAGAAATTAATTTTCTATATATAAAATTTATATTTCTCTAATTTTATAAGTAATTTAGCATTTTATAATATTCATAATACTTTATAAATATATACTTTATATTTTTTAAAGGTATTTAAAAAAATTAAAATATTATTTAAGTAAATAACTATAAAGATGTTAAAATACTCTTTTAATATATTATTAATTATTTTTTAGAATATTATAGGGGCGTTAATAAAACTGAAAGGTATAGTTAAGTATTTAAATAAACTAGATTTAATTTAAAATGCAGTTATTTATTTATATTTTTCCTTAATTTAAATAAGGTTATAAGCGCCTTTAAGGTTTAGTGCTATAAACTATCTTTTCCTATATAGTCTGTTTTATAATTCTATAATTAACAATAATAGGGTTTTATCTTTAATAGTAGCTTTATTAAGCTATTAATAATCTATAATTAACTATAATTTGCCTCCTTTTTAATATAAATATAATAAAATAGCCTACTTTTAATAAAAAGGGTTAAAGATACCCTTTAGCTAATATATTATTTAAATAATTATATAAGCTTTTAAACTCTTTTTTATTTAAATTATAAATTTTATCAAAGGTAGTGCTTACATTATCCTTAAATTTAATTATATAGTCTTATTAATTATATTCTAGTAATTTAATATTAAATATTTCTTTAAATTGTTTATTATACTTCTAGTATTCTTTAAAGATATTTTATAGTTATTTTAGTAATACTGCTATTTTAAGGCTTTTTATTTTAAGCAGTATATTAATATTATTAAATACTTTTTATAAAAAGGCAATTATTCTTTGGATTTATCTATCCCTCCCTTTATTTTATTTAAGTTTTATTTTTAGGTAAATTATTTCTATAATTAAATTAAAAGTAACTTTTTTAATTCCCTTTTTTAATGTATTTAAAGGTTTTATATAAGATTTTTACCCTACAGCTAAAGCTTTTCTAATAATTTTAATTATTAAAGGAGCTTTATTATTGCATTAATAAAGCTAGCTATTATCCTAATTAATATTAAAGTTATTGCATTTTAATTAAAAATAACTCAAAATAATATTATATTTATTAATATTTACTATATTATAAAAAACTACTCTTTTATATTCAACGATTTTAAATTTAAAATAATTAATCTTTTACTTAAGTTATCTATTATTATATATAAAAGCTCTTTTTTCTGCTTAATAGAGTTAATATAGTTTAGTTTTCTTTTTTTAAAGTAACCGTAAGCGATTTATAGTTATAGGTATAATAAAATTGCCTATTACTTTACTATCTATTAATATATATAGCTAATATCCTTTAATTATTATCTTTAACTTAAAATATAGTAAATTCTTATTATTACTTTTATTATTTAATATTTTAAAAGATATAATTTATTAATCATTGCTTTATAGCCCTTTTATAGGTAATATTAATTATTTCCTGATTTTTCTTTTTTTATATAAATTTCGCAATTAATTAAAGTTCTTTAAAGTAAATACTACCTTCTCTTATTATAAGCAGTTCCTTTATAAGTAATAAAGTTAAATTAATTTTAATACAGCTCCTTTATAATTTAATTAATCTCTTTATCTTTTAAAGTAGGTTTATACGTTATATATTTCTATATTTACTACTTTTAGAGTTTTTCCTATAAATAGGTAATATATTTTCTCCTTTTAATAATAAATATAGTCTAGTAATAAATATAAGGTATTATTAGCTTATTATAAATGCTAATCCTATAATTCACTTTACTTATATATAATATACTTTATGCTATTATACTCTAAGTAGTATTATTAATTATATTTAAACCTTTTATTATAGTAAAAGTACTACTTCATTAATTTCTCTTAGCAGTAAATCTAGTATCCTTTAAACTTATATTTTTTAAGTCTTTATAGCTAATAATATTCCTTTAAGGTTTTAGTATTTAATTTAATAATAATAATTTTAAAGTCTTTATACTATATAGTTATAATCTATTCTTTAAAAGCATTATAATGCCATACTTATTCTATAAAGTAAAACAGGATTTTAATAAGGAATATATTATATTTTACTTTCTTTTAAAAGTATACTATATACTTATATATAATATAAATAACTTAAGATATAGTATAGTATTTTTTATAAATGAAGTTATTTACAGTATAGTTACTTTATATATAAAAATATATAAGTTCCGCTTATATAGTTAAAGCAGCTAGAATTACTTAAATAGCTATTTTATTATTAGCTCTATTTTATATATAAAGTTATTTATATAAGCGTAAATTTAACCTGTTTTATTATATACCTATAGTACCTTTTTAATTAAATTTCAATAATATTTATTTAACTTACCTTTAAAATTACTATTTATAGGCAGTATATTTTTTAATTTTAAAGGTATAGTATTATATAATCATAGTCTATATTATAAAGGGTGATTTTTATTTTTATTATTAAAGTTACTGCTGCTAATTTATCCTTTATTGCCTATAGTAATTTAATTAAAATATTAATAGTTAATTACAGTAATTATTTATTTATTTAAAATACTATTATCTTTATTTAACTGTATATAATTAAAGTCTAGGTTTTATTCCGTTAAACTATTTAAATATAGTAAATACCTATTTACTTTATTTTCTTTAAAGATACCTTTAAAAGTTAAAGATCTAAATCTTAATTAATATCCCCTTTAATTTATTATAAATATCTTTTTAAATTATTTTAAATATTATTTACTTTTATTTTTACTAGACTTATATATAAAGCAGCTATTATTATAATATACAGTTTAATTAAATAATATATAATTAATAGTCTTTAAAACTATATTAACTTTTTATTTAGGTTTTAATATAAGCTTTTAAAGTTTATTAAATTTTGGCTTTTATAAAACTTTATAGTCTTTTAAAAGATATTTTAATTTATTATAGTTATAATAAATAATTTTTACCTTTCCTTTTTAAATAGCATTTAAATCTATTTAACTAGGTCTTTTATTATTAAAGCTAATAATATATCTTTATTGCTTTTTATTTTAGTTTATATATCTTTAATACTTATAAACTTATGTAAACTATTATTATCTTTTCTTTATATTTAAATAAAGTTTATAAAGTAAATTATTTATATTTATATATTTTTTAATAAATTTAATAATACTTTATTGTAGGGGAATTTATAAACTTCCCTTTTAACTTTTAATTTACATCTATTATAAAAGCATTTAATAAAAGTTGAGTTTCTTCATTTAATTTTAAAAGTATAATTCTTAAAGTATATAATATAGTTAAAGTATTTTCTTTTTTAAATTAAGTTTATAAATTTATTTTCTATAATATATTTTTTATTAATATTATTAAAGATATTTTTTAATTCTTCTTTAAATTAATTATAACTAGAATATATACTTTATATTTATTTATTAGTATTAGCTTTATTATTAACGAAATCCTTTTAAGTAAATTTAAACTATTTTAAAATATTCCCTTTAAGTTATCTAGCAGCTAAAAGAACTTTATTAATTTCTATACTAAAGCTGGTTAAAAAGTAGGTAAAATAGTTATATAGTTAAGTAAAAAATAGTTAAAGTGCTATAGTATTTTTATTAAAGTATTTAAGGGGTTATATCTTAAGCGATTCCTTTAAATCCCTTAAAGGTTAATTCTTTTTAAGGTTTAGTATAAGGTTTAAAGTAAATGCAGGTAATACTTAGTTCTATAAGTTTATAATAGCTGTTTACTATTAGTAAATTATTTACTAAAGTTTAATATTTTTAGCGATTAAATACTAATAGTATTATTCCTATTTTATATAATTAGCTTTTATATATTAAAAGGCTTTTTTTATATAAATGCAGAGTTATTCTATTTTATTAAGTTTATCTTTATCTTCGCTTCCACTTATATTATTATCTCTATTATAATCTTATCTTTAATAAAGAGGTAAAGCAAAGGGTAGAGTATTAAGGTTATTAAAAGAGGATACTATAGCGGATATATTTATAATATTATTTAAGATTTTCAATAGCCTTTTAAATAAAAGTCGTTAATATATAATAATCTAGGTTAATTCTTAAAGGATAAACCGAGGTTTATAGGTTTATATTAACAGAAAGGTTAAAGATAAATACTAAATAGGGTAATATAGTTATAACGTTATAAAATAAGCAGTTCTAGTAAATGCAATTATTAATAACTATTTAAATAACTATATTAAATAAATAATAAACTAGTTATATATATATAAAGGAGATATATAGTAAGTGTATTTAGATTGTTTAGATTATAGTAATCTTAATAATCTAGGATTACTGTTCTGTATAGTGATCTTTTTTATAGGATCGCGCTTATAGCCGCGATCTATCAGTAATTAGTTAGGGGTTTCGATATTCTGCCGCGATCCTGTAACTAGGTCTTTGACATGGTCGGGTCGTAGTATTAATCTTTTATTATTTAATACATTTAGCGTTATCTTGCTTAGCGATTTATTGTTTATTAATACTAAATCTTTTATAAAAAGGCACCTAAGCAATATAGCTTTATTTTATAGCTAATTCTTGAAATACTCTATTTATTTAAAGATAAATAAGAATATACATAGCTATTAAGATAATAATATTAACTTTACTAAATTAATGGTTCTTTTATAGTGTACTGCTATAGCTAGAATAATCAAAAGGTTTAATATAAGCTTATTTAATATTAGAAATGCCTATTACTGCAATATTTTCTATTAAATTAAATTATTGATATCTCCTTTAAATTTAAATCAATAGTATTTATTAAATTCTAATTGATTAATAAACTGCTTTGCCTTTATATTATAAATCTATTAATTAAATTTAATATTATTGGCGTTAAAGTATAGTCTTTTTAATATAAATAGTTATTCTATAAAGCTTATAATATCTGTAATATTAAAAGGTATATATTAATACTTTTAATAAATAAATAAACTTTATTTTACTTTATATCGCTAAATCTGCTACTCTTTATCTTTTTATAACTCTTTTAAATATTAAACACTAAACTTAAAATAAAGAATAACTGCAGCAGTAAAAAGTAAAAACTCTTTAAATTTAATATAATAGCTATTAAGCTTTTATTAAATATTACTTCTATATATTTAAACTAGGCTTATAAATTTTTATAGAGAATAGTTAAATAACTTTACTATCAATAACTCAAAGGAATATAATTAGGTTATATAAAATTAAGGATATTCTTTAAGAATAAAATTTAATAATTTAATTTAAAAAGTATATTTCTATTCAATAAAGGCATTTATAGTTTATATTTTAATTAACTTAACTATAATTAAAGTTAGGCTTAAGTCTATTAAATCTCTTTATTAATTAGATTTATAAAAAAGGCCTTTTATTCCTTAAAGCCTTTAAAAAGATATTTAGTTCCAGTTAAATCTTTTAAAGCTACCTATAGCTATTGCCTTTACTTTATCTTTACTATTGCAATATTTATTAATAAAAAGGTGTAAGGATATCTTTAATCTCTATAAAAAGCCTCTAATCTTTAAGTATTAAATTATTATTAATTGACATTTAATTTAATAAATCTAATTTATTTTAGTTTTTAATTAAAAAGGCCTAAATATCTAATTACTTAATAATAGCCTAATTAATTATTATATATATATAATTCTATTAAGTATTATTATTTATAATAACTTTAAGTTTAAAGGTTAACTTATAGAAAAAAGTAAACTCTATATTAATTAAATCTTTAAATATAACTTTCCTAAATTACTTACTTTATTAAAGAAAAGATTTCATAAATTTAATAGTATTTTAAAGTTTATTAATTTATTGTTTTTCTATTAAGAATAAAGGTTATTATTAATATAGTTTATATAGTTAAAGAATTAATATCTTTACTTAAAGGTTTTATTATTGTAATTATAAAAAGAAACACAGCTAATAAAATTAAAAATATAGCTATAATATTATATTTATTAATAAAGGCAATTTTTAATTAATATATTAAAGTTAACTATCTTAAAGAATATAAAATATAAATATTATTGTTTAATGCATTATTTGAAACAATTATATTAATTTATTTAATAATATCCTAGTCCTATATTTTTTACCATAATATGTTTAAAATACTTTGCCTATTATAAAAATTATATTACTTTATAAAGCTAAAAAAATAGTATTAATAATATTTATTTCATTGATAAAGTATACTATTATACCTATTATTATTAATTAACTTAATAAAGTCTATAAATTAAAGCTAAAATAAATATTTATTAAAAGATTATGAAGTTTCTTTTAAATAATATTAAACTAAACTATAAAAGTAAAGATACCTTTACTTAACGTAAAGTATATTTTATAATTTATAGGCTTCTTTTTAACATTCCCCCTTAAATAAACTTTAATTATTCACAATTAAAAATATAAGCGAGATTAAAACTTATACTTAATTATAGTATTTAAATCTATATTACTATATAATTTATTTAAGTTGTATAGTTGTAGTAAAATTATAGGTTAACGTTTAGTTAAAATATAGGTAAACTTAACTTTAGTTTTATTAATAATGCCAATTGATCTAAAAGGTTCCTAAGCCTTTCCTAGGGTTAAGTTAATTTAACTTCAGGCTTATTGCTTTTTAGGGTTAATATTAATTTCCTAGCTTAAAAAAATATAAGATTTCCTAGGATTTAAATTGAAGCGCAGTAGAAACAGCAGGGACTTATAACCTATTAAAATAATGAGGTTATACTGAACTTTATTTATATATAGCTTTAAGGAAGGTGTATATAATACAGTAATAAAGAAATAACTAAAGGTTTACTAAGTAAATAATAAAATAAATAATTAAACTATATTTAATTTAATAGCTAAAAAGCTATAGAATATCTAGTAATATATAGCTATATTATAAAAGTAATTATAAAATAATACTTTATCTTTTATAACAATGTTTTAATTTAATAATAGGTATATAGTAGTAAAATTAGGTTTATAGCTGTATTTTTATTTTCCGCAAAATTTATTTATATATAAAATCACTTAAATTAACTTACAGTTATATAAATAGGAAATCATTTTAGTTAGATTTCTTATAATGCCTATTATAAGGATTATATTAAGTTTAAAGTAAGCGGGGTAGCTGGTCCTAGCTTAATTGTTATTGCTAAGGATAAAAGAGAATTCTTAATTTATATTAAGGTTCCTTTAAAACTTAATTTAAGCGTTAGGCCTAATTCTAAGTCTAGCTAGAATAGGAAGGTTACTTAATTATACTAAAATCTTTACTTTTTAGCCCTCTTTTTTAATACTCCCTTTAAAATAAACACTATCCTATATAACTTTAAAGTGAATATAGGATTTAAATATAGGAAAGTAACTAGAATATAAAAATAAAAGGATAGTTAATATAGCTAAAAAAAAAGTAAAAAGGATAACTAATAGGTATAAGAAAAAAGGGGTAAAAACTTTAAATATAAACTTTAAGTAAAAGCTTAATATTAAAGAGACTTATAAAGTTCTTTAACTTTTAACTTAAAAAGGGCTTGATAAGCCTATTAGTAACTATTTTATTAGTTTCTAGATAGTGAACTATAATAATACTATTTTTAACCTATTCTTTAATATAATTAAACTATAATAAAGTATATTTTATTTTATTATAAAAAGTAACGTTATTTAAAGTAGAAATAGCACTTTTATTATTATTAAGTAAACGGATTAGCTATTTAATTAATTAATCTATCTCTTTAAAGAGGCTAATAAGCCACTAAATCTCTTTAATAGCTTTTCTAAAAGCTATAAACTCTACTTTTAATATAAAAGAATAGATAATTAAGCCTTTTTTTAATTTCCAGTTAATTAGCCTATTAATAACTATAATACTATAACTATAAATAGATTTGTTGAATTTTTTATTTTTAGTAAAATTACTATTATAATAATTAATAAATATAGGATTAGATTTTCTAGTACATTAAATAGCTAGATTTTAAGTATTATTTAAATACTATAATAAATTATAGGCTGCATTTAAGTACTTTTTATATAGGCTTTAGAATTATTTTATTAGCTATTACACTAGAAAGCTAATATTTATTTAAATATAGATTATTAAATAAATAATAGTTTTAATAATAGCTTAAAAAAGCTTAATATTAGCTTTATCTAGTTTAGTTATAGTTTTATTAGTTAAAAGTAAAGGCTATAAAGGTAATTCAATAGGCTTTAAATCTTAAAGGTTAAAGAACTCTATAACTTTAATAATATACTGTTTCTAGGAAAGCTAAAAAAGACCTCTTTTTTTATCTTTAATTATTTAAACCTTTAAAAAGAAAAAAGCAAGGCTTTTATTTTCTATAATATAGACTTTATTGAAAGTTAACTTTAATTAAATTATAGCTTTTTTTTTTATTTAATAAAAAGGTAGTTATTTATATAAGTAATAATAAAAATACTATTATTTAAATTATAAAAAATAATAAAGTTAAAAATTAACGGATTACATTTTAATTTATTTCTTTCAGAGACCCTCTTTAGGGCAGACGGATTGGGCGAGGGGCTGCGACCCTAAGGAAAAGTAAAGGAGGTTAAAGAGCAGTCACTTAAAGACGAAATAGGTGCTAATAAGCAGGTAATAAGCCAGAAACTAATAGTTAAGTATAGCAGCAGTAGTTTACTGGTCTTTAAAGTCCTATATCTTCAGGGACTACAGTTACTTTTATATATATATTCCGGCCTATATAATATTATAAAAGCTCTAGAGCTTCTAGTCTTTTAACAGGCTGCCCCCCCTTTTATAGCATTAACCTTAATGCCAGCGAGGACCCTATATTTAACTAGCTCCTTTCTAGCTTTTAATACCCTATTATTATACTAAACAGTAATTATTTTCTATATAGACGCTTTTTTAAGCCCTAGACTAAAATACTTTAATATATACTTAATAGCCTAAAAAGCTTTTAACTTTATAGTTTAAAAGTATACTTTTATATAATTAAATTTAAAGGGTAGCGAAAAGATCCTATATAATAAGCTAACTCTTTACTGTTAATATATAAGTAATTTACTTTATTTTTCTTTTCCCGATTTACTACTATATATATTATATATATCTTTACCTTACTTTTATTTTTATTTATAAACTCACTTTTTACTTACTTTTATCTTTTCCTTTTTTTTTTCCTTTTTATCTCTCTTTTTCTTTTAGCCCTTTTCCCTATATAGCTGCTTTTCCTATAAATATTCCTTTTTTTCGCCTCTCTTTACCAGTTAATTTATTATACAATAATAGTTCTCTTTTCTAAGTTTAGCCTGAAACTATAAGTCTCCTCCTTCCTTCTGCAATAAATATTGCCGCTTTATAAGTTTTCTATAATTAATTTCTTACTATAACTTCCTATCTAATATACTTACAGCCCTATTTTAAAAAATAACAGCAATTCTGCAGTATCCAGGAACCTTAATATAGCGAGCCTGTTTTCGTTTACAGCTAATACTATCTTAATTGCGTCTCTATTAAAATACCCTCCCCTTAAAATTACTACGCCTTTGCCAGCAAAACGCTGCAAAGCCGCTAGCAACTTAACCTAATAGGTATTTTAGTATAAATATAACTATTAGCTACTGTTAACTCACTATAGATACTTTGCCTTATACTGTTATTATCTTAACCTTTTAATTAAATAGAATGCGAAATTAAGAAAAGAACTGCTTTAATACTATAACAATAAATATAAGTTTTATGCAATTAAAAAGCAAAACTTTTTATACTAATTTATATTATATTAACTGCTTTTTTTTTTAAGCTTCCCTCCTATACCTACAGGTACCCTACCTTTTAAGTGCCTACTCACTAAAATTCATAACCTCTTAATTAGCTATTAAGAAAAACAAGCTTAACAATACTCCTTTACGCCTCTTAGGCATTTAAAAAAAGATAGCGAATACTATTAGACTTTAAGTAAACTAAGGATAATTAAACCTTACTGCTGCTAGGCAGGCAGTAATCTAGTAATAAAAAAAAGCACTCTTTTACTTTTAAAATAAAAAAGGACTATAATCCTCCCACTTATACTTAAAAAACGCTATATTAATAATAAATATATTAAAACTAATATCCTTAGACTTAATTTTAGTTTTAATATAAAACCTAATATCTCTCTTCTTTAAAAAGGACTTAAAAAAGCCTCTTTTCCTCTTTTTAAAGCAGGCTAATAAAAATACCTACCTTTAATAATAGTAAGTAGTTTACTGTAGCCTATAAAATCTTTATATAGATTAAGAAAATTAATATAATTTAAAAGGCTAGATAAAAAGTTTTATTTTTAATAGCTTAAATTATTAATAACTGCTTAGTTAAATATTAAAAAAATATTATCTTTTCGCTGCTTTATAAATAAATAAAGCACTTATTAATACTTTTAAAGGCCTTTTTTTTAAAAGCCTTTATAGACTTTAAAAAGTTAAATAAAAAACCCCTTTTAATTTAATTAATAACTATACAGCCAGTTACTAAAAAGACCTACTAAAATAATAAATAATAATAAACTAAACCTTACCCTGTAACTTAAATTAACCTAGGCGCCTTGCCAATAACTAATAGCTTAAAGTAAATTATATAAACTATAATTGCAGTTAAAGGCATAAATAAAAACCTTTTAATAGGAAAAGAAAGTAAATTTACTTTATAAAATAATAAAAAGCTAACCTTTATTATAAAAACTAATATAAAAAAATAAACTATAACTTTTAAAAAGCTAAATAATAAAATCTTCCTTTAAGTCCCTTTAAACTATAATTAAAGGAAAATTACTGCTATTAAAGCTAAATAAGAAATTATTAAAATAAAAAAACTTAAAAATAAAAATATTATTTACTTTTAAAAAGTAAAGTTAAACTTTATATTAAAAATTAATAATAATAAAATTAAATAGAAAATCCTTACTTTAAGCCTAATTATAAAGGCTAGCGGCCTAAAAATTAAAAAAGTATATAAATAAAAGAGTTTTTTATATAAAGTATCCTTAAATACTATACTAATACTTTAAGCACTTTCTTTATTAATATATTAATCTTAATTAAAGCTTAAAAAAGTATTAAGTTTAAAAAACTTTTAATCTTTTATTAAAAGGCCCCCTTTAATAAAACTACTAATACCTACTATTACTTTATCTCTTTAAAGAGGAAATTAAAATAAACTTTAAATTCTTTAACTATTTAGCTTTAATAAAGCTTTAAACCTAAAAGGCATAAATAATTTAATATAATAAATGCCTTAACTTTTATAACCTTTAAAAGTATATTAAAACTATATATTATAAAAAGTATAGTAAGCCTGCCTTTTAATATATTAATAAAAATAAAAACTATAATAACTTTATTTAATATATTAACTGCTTTAAACTTGATTAGTTTAATGCTTTAAACTGCTATATATATTTAACTATTAAAAATAGTATAAAATGTATAATATTAAAAAATAATTTAAAAGTATTAAAAAACTTAAAATTTAAAAATTCTAGAAAAAGAACCCCGCCCCCTTTACTTTTAAGCCTAAACCTAATATACTTAAAGGAAAAGTTGTTTAAACTGCTCTGGCTAAATCTCCCACTACTTTTAAAGCTTAGATCTAGGGACCTTTCCTTTTAAGCGGGATAATACCCTTTACCCTTATAATAAAGCCCCTTTAAAATAAAATTAACCTAATAAACATCCTTAACAGTTTATTAAAAGAAAACTTACCAGCCTACTCTATAATAAAGGTTACTAATCTAAATAACTGTATAAATAATGCTTTAAAAGAATCCCTTAAAGGAAATAAACTTTATAAATATAATCTATAAATAATAAACCCTATTAAAACTATTAAAAAAACTTTAGCCTAAAAATCTTTTAGGCTAATATAAAAAAGTAAAGATAATATTATAATATAGCTCTTTTACTAGCCTAAAAAAACAGCTTTAATATTATATATATCTAAAAGCTATAAATTAATTAAAATACTATATTATCTAAAAAATAAATAAAATCTTACTTTAACTTTTAGATATTTAACCTATTTAATAACTAAAAAGAGACTAAACCCTTTATCTTTATATATATTAAAAAATCACTAAATCTATAATATTAATAACTTTTACCTTTAAAACTAAAAAATCACTGCATTTATTAAATAAAAGTCTATAGCTATATTATTATTAACATTTACTATAAAGCTTCTTTTAATACTATAATAAAAACCCTTAAAAGGTAAAGTCAGCCCCCTTTAAACTTAATTATAATAAAAGACTTTAATATATTATATTAAATATAGTAATTAAGCTAAATCTTAACTATTATAGGTAATAGAGTAGTTAAATAAGCGAATAGATATAATTTAATCCCTGCTTTAATAAATACCCTTGTAAGGGATTTAAGAAAATATATTAACTTTATTTTCTTTAATTACTTTATATTAATAACTATTATAAAAAACCTATATATAGGCTTATGTTATTATATAAAAGTTTAATATAACCCCTATACTATTATCTAGACAATTAATATAAATGCATTTGTTATATTTTAAAAAGCAATTGCTTATATAATACTTGAAGCTATACAAAAATAATAAAAATAAAGTATAATATTAAAACGGTTAATATTAATTAAATCTATAAATTTACAATAATAAAAAAGTAATTTAATATAAATAGGCTATAGATTATTAAATATAATAAATAGTTAAGGAAAAAGATATTATATATTAGAAAGGGGAAAAGATTAAATAAATCTTAATAATAAAATTGATAAGAGGGGGATATTATATTATAACTTAATTATATTAAAAACCAGGTTATAGGGATATAAGAGAATATTAATTATACTAACCAATCATTAAAAAGTAATTACTGCATTAAAAGTAATTACTTAAATGCTTACTGTATTAAAATATATAATTATTTACTTAATTACTACACTATTACAGTAATTGCAGTAATGCTTATTAAAATATTAGTAATTACATATAGATTTTTTTTATATACATATAACTAGCTTATCATTTATTTAATATAGTTATTTAAATAGTTGTTAATAAATTGCATTTACTAGAACCACCTATTTTATAGAATTATAACTATATTACCCTACTTAGTATTTATCCCTAACCTCTCTATTAACATAAACCTACAGACCTTAGTTTATCCCTTAAGAAATTACCCGGATCATTACAATTTGATAGCTTAATATAAGCGAAAAATCTATAAAGTTACTTTATAGCATTTAATTAAACTATTGTAATTATTATTCTTAAGCTATTAATAAAATTTATTTTAAATAATTAATCCAGTTAATTTACGTTTTTCTTTAAAATAATTAAGTTATTATTATTGAATATCTCCTTTTAAATAAAAAATAATATAAATAATTTTATAAATTACTTAAAAAAAATTATTAAAAAATAATTTAAACTGCCTTTTAATAATAGTAAAAAAAGTCTATAATTCTGCTTAAAAGTTTCCTTTATAATAAAAGGCTTGAATTTACACTTTACTTTAATTACCTTGATAAAGTTATTTTAAACTAATAGTATATAATAGGCTAATTATAAGCAATAAACCTTTAATTTTTAAAAGTTTAAAAAAAAGGTTTTCCCTTTTAATAAAAGTATTTAAATATCTCCTTTTTAAATATATTTACTGTGGCGGAGCGCGGCACAGCTATATGGAGCATAGAGAGATAGGAAACGAAGCTTGATTCTATGAAAGAGAATATGCCATAGTGGCCTCGCTATATATACATATAGCTAACACAAAGAAGAAGCTGTGTGCAGGCGCTTACAGCGCCTGCATAGTCTGACACATCGCTTATGCGATGTGTGTGTCAGCTTGTATCTGCTTACATAGCAGATAAGAGCTCCCTAGCGCTGATAAGCGGTAGGGCCCCGGCCTACTCAACCCAATACACCCCCCAGTTAATAAGGCTATTCCCAATGCCTTATTAACTGCTACTCTAGCCTATCCATGGTGTTGTGACTGACTGGCCGCGCTCTTAGAGCCTCTTTTGCTTAGTTAGAAGCTCCTTGTTGTGAACATGTATCGATATTCTGTTGTAGAGGTGAAAGGAATGTAAGCGCCGTAACTATTGTTGTTCTGTGATAATAGGAAGTTGAACAATAAAGCTCCTAAGCAGGTGAATCGGTCCTGAACAGCTAGAATGGGTATATTAGCTGCCCCCCTGGCCTTTATTCCTCGCTCTTCTTCTTCAGTCATCAACATCATCATCATCAACATTAACAACAATATCAACAGCAACATGGCCCCCGCTGTAAGTATCACGCTTCCGACTGATTCCCTTCGCGCTGCGTGTTTATTAGCTGACAGCGAAATCGCAGAAGAAGAATACCTTGTCGGTGAAGCGTGGTTGTGGTTGCCCCCTGAAGGTGGCTTGTTGCGATATTAGTTGCTCGGCTGGCTGAGCGGCCACGCCTGTTACTGCTCCTGCGCCTGCTCCTGCGCTGTCTCCTGCTCTTGCGCCGGCTGGTCCCGGCCAGTCCAGGCGTGCTGCGGCTGTTGCCGCTCTTGACGTGCGCTTGGCTGCTGTTTGTAAAGCACGCCTCGCTGCTGAGGCAGCTTTATCCTCATCTTTGTCGGCTCCTCCTCTTACTGCTGCTGTCCCGGCCCTTGCCCCTGTCGCTGCTGCTGCTGCTCCTCCCGCTACTCCTGCCGCTGCCCCTGCTGCTGTGCTGTTATCCCCTCTTTGTAAGGGTTGTCTGAAGTCGGCAATTGCCGGCAAGGGAGACTTCTCCCAGTGTATTTCCGTCGCCTGCTCTCGGCAGTGCGCTGTTTACTTTAGTGGTAATTACTGATATGCCCCTTAGTAAGCTCCTCTTTGACTTGCCTGTATTGCTCTTTTAATTATATACTCTACAGTTATTTAGTGCTTACACCGATTGCGTGCTGGCTCTTTTAAGCTGTAAGTGAGGAGGATGACCGGGTAAGTATACTCTCCTTTCTTTATACGCTTACAAGCTTATGTAATTAGATGGCAACCCGGTGCAAAAAGGCATTGCGCCTTTAATTTAACCTGTTAGAGGAGGAGAACTCGGTTTACCTTAAAAAGGCTGCTGCCTTGGGCAGCAGCGATAATAATAATAACGCCTTTCGCGCGCAGGCGCGCGAGGGCTGGAAAGCTCTCGGAGAATAGTTATTGCAGTGATAGGATATGCCTTTATGGCTGGCGGCCTACAGGCCAGAATTGACCGGTTTCCCGTATTCTTATATATTCTATTCTAGTGACTGTATATCTGCTAAGTTTAATAGTGCTTTAAAATGCTTGAAGCGCTGCTGTGGTAGGGCTTTAGTAAGCCTATTAGTAGGTATAAAGTTAGTGGAAAGATAGGAAACTGTAAACAATCCTTTCTAGTATTCTTGCCAAAGCTATATATTTTATATATTAATATAATGCGGGCGAGTGCTAATTCGTATACTCTCTCTAATTACAAGACGTATAGTTAGTTAATTATTACAATTAATATTCCAATTAGCGCCGGGCTTAAATTTTATTTCCCAGAAAAGGCAATATAAACCTATAGCCTCCTTTACTATTTAGGTAAAGGCAAGCAGCTTAGCTTCCGTTATAGATGTGCTGACAGTACTTTAGCGCATTGTATTCTATAAGATAAAGCCTGAGAAAAGTGTAATAAGATACCTTTAAAACGATCTCCGAGTATTTATATTATTAGCGAAGGAAGTATTGCTTAAAGCGGTTAAGACCTGTATTTCTCCTTGCCCTTTATATTGAAGAGCTAGGAAACACTATATATATAGATAGCGGATTAGCTGGTTAACTGCTTTAAAGTGCTCCTTGCTGGGGTTGGTTAGAAACTGTGATAAAGCCGAGGCGCTGTAAGCCATGTCAGGCCTTATTATAATAGCTGTATAGAGCACTGATCCTACTTTCTCTTAATATATTTTAATAGTTGCTTTTAAAGCTTGCGATATACTCTTCCGGAGCTCTATAACAGGTATCGGAATTATAGGAAGCTATATTCCTTTATTAAGCCTAAATCGTTTCGCAATTTTCTTAAGATAGGTCTTATAGGAAAGGTATATCCTATACTCTATACAGTTACAAGTGATTTTAATCCCTAAGAACTACTGCGCGTCTCCTCCACTATAGAGCTCGTACTTCGCTTCTAGAGCGTTTAATAGTTTAGTATAAAGAGCTTTGTCGTTACGATAATATATAATTAAGATATTATCTATATAGAACACAACGAAGATCTTTTAAGCTTTATTATAGAAGAGACAGGGCTCTTTAAAGCTTAAGATTAACCCTTGTTGCCTTAAGGTCGAAGATAGTTCATCAAACCACAGCTTTAGTGAGTCCTTTAAGCCATATAAGGCTTTCGCGAGCTTCAGACAGATATTCGGCTGCTTGAAACCCTCGGGGAGCTTACACACAACTAGTTTCAAGTTCTTGTCCCTCGAGGCATTAAGAAAAGCGTTCTTAATATCGTACTGCTTTAACTTAAGGTCGAATCTTGCTGCAAGAGCAATAAACATACAGAAAGAACGCGCTGCTAATATAGCTGCATATATACTCTCTATAGTAAAGCGCTCTTATAAATCCCCGCGGACTATAAGGCGAGCTTTACAGTGTTCCAGATTTCCATTCTGGTCGAACTTATAAGTGAAAACCTAATATACTAGTAGTGGCTTTATCGTCGCCTCTAAGCGTAGTATCTCTTACTAGGTCCCTTTTATATACAGAGAGTTAATCTCGTTACGCGCAGCTTACTCGAACCTATCTTTAAGTGGGTGTTTTATAAGCTCCTTCCAGTCTTTTGGCGGTTTCGCTAAGTCCTCCCAGTAAACAATTGGCTTATTAAGAGCTATACTCTTTTAGGAGGAAGATTTATAGTCTATTACTGCACTAAAAACAGTAAATACTATTTCCGCGCTTTTTAATTTATTGCTTATTAGCTTCTGTTAATTAGGCAGCAGTCGATATAGCGTTAAACTAAAGAGCCTAGTAATTGTTAAGTATATACTAGGCTTATTATCTTTAAGAGCGGTGTCTGGGGTGCGCGTTTTAGTTTTATATACTGGGAGGTACTCGTTAGCCTTTCTTGCGGGTTGCTTCCCTTAGAGTCTTGAGCTCCTGCGAGTATTGGCTACTGCTCTGCCGCTTAAGGGATTACTAGCTGGCATTTCCTTAAAGGTCTGCTCTTCTTTTATAGAAGTAGGCAAGTCTTTTATATGCTGGTCTACTTCCAGCCTTAGCAGACTATCCTCTTTTATCAGGTTATATACCCCTGATATACAAGGCTGTTTTTCCGCTATATCCTACTCTACAGAGGGGGATAGGTCGCTTACTAGAGCGTTGCCCAGGGTTCCTGTTAGCGCGCCAGTATTATCTATAAAGATTAACCATTCTAGGGTAACCCTTAGTGTTTAAAGACCGAGAGGTCCTTTTAGGTGCGCTGGTGGCTTACTTAGAGCATTCATTAAGCTATTTCTAACGCTCTGTGCCTCTACTACCCCTAAAGGTATACTCTCTTTTTCCGTATTACCTATAAAGGTGTTCCTTGCTGCAGGAATATATATAGGGAAGAGTTTGAATTCCGGCTTATCTTCTTCAACCTTATCGAACAGCTTATTCAACTCGGCCACAGACAGCTTATCCGCGATCTCCTTATTGCTATTAAAGAAGCTAGTCTCATCAAACCGCATATTCCTTATAACAATTACCTTTACTAGGCGGGGTAACCAAATGCAATATATATTATTTGCAGTATAGCCAATAAAATATCCAATTAGCCCCTTAGGCTTAGTCTTAAATTCTCTCTTTTTCCGGCTAGCCTCGCGGTCTCTATTCAGTATATAGGCGCAGCAGCCGTATACATAAAGCCTGCTCTAATCTAGCTATAGGTCCGCGGAAGGCTCCCTTATCGGAAAGGGCGCAAAGTCGCGGAACCATTGCTCCAATTTATCGATAGGTAATATTATATTAAGGCTGCGCATAAGACTTATATTGATAATATACACTGCAGCTCTTGCACTCTCAGGCCACAAGTCAGTTAAAAGACTTACAGCTTCTAGTATTTTAATCGACTTGTTTGTAACTTCCTGACCTGCCTATTCTAAAGCGCCGTTCAGCTTATATATATAGGAAGGGGCAAGCTCTAAGATAATACCCTTTATATTAGCCTAGATCTAAAAGTATAATAAGCTCCTAACCGCAATTACAGCTTTCTCGTTATCTTGCCTAAAGAAGTATATAGAGATATTATATTACGTCTTTACTATACTTATAAAGTTAAATAGAGTACTAAAAACAGTTTCCTGTTTTTTATTTAGTAAAGGGCGCATATATAGCTATGCAGTGTATTTTTCCTTAAACACCAGAAGCCAGTTATCCCTATTATAGCCTTTAGGATAGTCTTGAAGATCCTAATACACTTTAAAGAACAGTCTTAGTGCTCGTCTATCAGATAGTCTGCGAGAGATAACCTGTTTCGCGTGCGTAAGAGTCCAAGCCTTACATTCTATACGCGTAGTTCCTTTAATGCGCACATTCCTCGCATTCTTTATAAGCGCTTTAAGCGCTTTTGGGCCTAGATATCCTGATTATAAATGCCAGAGCTATTTAGAGTTATATCGTGGTACTGGGGGATTATATATCAGTCTTCTCCTGCTTCTTAACGCTGCATAAATGCTATAGTCTGCGTTAAGAAGAATGAAAAGAGCTGTTAAGCTGCTTGGTATAGTACACTTAAGGATAGGGGCAATGTAGAGCGATAGGGGCTTATATTAAAGAAATAGAAGATTATACCTATGCTCTACCTTCCCTACAATAGTATTCGAACTGGCTATGCCGGTGCAAAGCGTATTATCGCACCCTATTAGCTAAATCCCTGCTTTCCGAAGCTTTAACGAAAATACAATATTGATATAAAATCCTTTAACTACAGCTATATCCGAAAGCTCGATAAAGTGCATTATCTTCTAATATAGATCGTAAAGAGCATCTTTTAGCAGACGATAACCTCTTTCAATTATCGGATAGCTAACTCCTCCTACTTCGACGTAATCCTTTTCTGTACTTAGGATAAAAAAGCCGGGAATAAAGTAGTTCATGCTATTTACTAGATAAATAGCACTACACGTATCGAAGAGGGTGCTCTAAAAGAGGCGGTAAGGTGTATCCTGTGCGTCAGTGTATATCGATACACTTGTCAAGTACACTGCAGGGCTCGCATCTTCCTTATCGATCAGGTTCAGGGAGATTAAGGCAGCTATAACGGTTAAAGCTGTTCCTCCCTGTACTAGGGCAGTAAGGTCAATACCCCTTTTACTGAGCTTCTCGCGGGAAACCTGCCATTTGTCTTCTCGCAGGCGCGCGCGAATCTCTGCAGCCTGTTCAGGCGTAAGAGCGTACTTCCCTTTTTTATTAGGCCTTCCAGCAAGCGCAGCGCATACTTTGCCACAGTCATCTAGGGGCCAAGCGTGCCTTTCAGGTCTATAAAGGCACTCTTTACCAATAGGAGGCTTTAAGCGTATATTGCTACTGCCCGATACGTTATCAGAGCGGTTGCCAAGCGTTGCATAAAAGCTATAAGCATAGTTCTCCGCGTTCTTTAGAGTATTTAAGAAAAGCTATCCAAGCTAATCGAGGGAGAAGATCTTATTTGTTTTACCGCTCTCGATTAGGCCGTCTATATAATATAAGTGGTAGGCAGCGAAGCTTAAGGTAAAGCATACTCTAATAGCTTTAAAGAAAGCCGTTTAAGAAGCTGTTCCTATAACCTCTAAAAGCTTATACCTCACTGCACTTGCGTAAATACACGCCTAGTAGGTATACTATACTTTTGGCCTAATATTCCCGCGCTTTGCTTTACGCAGTATGCGTTAGTAGGATAAGTGTACTTCCTCGCGTGTTATATCCTCGCAAAGAGCTAGTTGGTCTTTAAGCTTCCTAACGATTTGGCGAATAGTAAACTTAGCGTTAGAGTCCCTATTGTTATTATAGGCTGCTCTGGTAACAGCAGAGGCTGGGGCCGCGGCTTTAAGGTCTGCTAAGACTGAAGTGTAAATGCCGGAGTTAACTATCTTCTGGATCCAATTTAAGATCGCATCGCTTACCTTCCTCTTCTCTTTATCTAAAGTGATATCGAACTGGTGCTCCTAGAGTATACTATTATAGTAAACAGAAATATCTGCTGCAAAGGCATTAGGACTAAACTCTTATACCGCGTACTCCCTTACTTCTGTTAAAGTAGGTGGCCTAGTAGCAGGGAAATAGTTATTCGGCTGATTGGGGAGATTAGGATTAATCCTGTTCTAGACCCTAGCAGTGGTTGCATAGTTGGTTAAAACAGTAATCCACTTAATCCACTGGACTATTAATTCCAGCTTTATGAAAGCGATATCCTTTATGCTATCTATTATAGAAAATAGCTTTAGTAGCTTAAAAGCGAGGGTAAAGGGTATGAGGAGAGATATAATATTAAAGTAGAAGTTTCTAGTAACTTTAATAGTTACTACCCGGGCTTATAACTGTAGCGGAGCGCAGTACAGCTATATGGAGCATAGAGAGATAGGAAACGAAGCTTAATTCTATAAAAGAGAATATGCCGTAGTGGCCTCACTATATATATATATAGCTAACACAAAGAAGAAGCTGTGTGCAGGCGCTGTAAGCGCCTGCATAGTCTGACACATCGCTTATGCGATGTGTGTGTCAGCTCGTATCTGCTTACATAGCAGATAAGAGCTCCCTAGCGCTGATAAGTGGTAGGGCCCCGGCCTACTCAACCCAATATTTACTATTTATTTTTTATTTATTACATATAAATATTAAATTCTTTTTTTATAAATAAAATATTATTTAAAAAGCCTAATTAATAATTTAAAAAAGTAACTTTATTTAAAAGTCTTTATATTTACAATACAGCCTTTTTACTAAAAGTAAACTAATTATTTACTGCTAAAGGTATCTTTAACTTTAATAGTTTTTTTATATTTATTAAAAATAATAAACAGATTAATATATTAAAAACCCTTTTTAAAGTAGATAGATTTAGTAAAGGGCTATAACTTTAAGGAAAAGTAAAAGAGATTAAAGAGCAGTTATTTAAAGGTAAAATAGGTATTAATAAGTAAGTAATAAGCCAGAAACTAATAGTTAGGTGTAGTAGTAGTAGTTTATTGGTTTTTAAAGTCTTATATCTTTCAAGACTATAGTTACTTTTATATATATATTCCAGCTTATATAATATTATAAAAGCTTTAAAGCTTCCAGTCTCTTAATAATTTCTTAAGGCTTATAAACCTTATTATTATTTTTTAAAGGACTATTTAAGGCTATAAAGAGTTCTCTATAGTTAAATACCTTAATATAAATTAAAGTTATAACCTAGCTTTTTAAAAATAAGCTTGATTTTAAAGGAAATTCAACTAATATAGTTTTTAAACCCTTTAAGGAAATTAAAAAAGATAGTTTCTTTAAGTATTTTATTAAAGAATATATTAATAAACTTAATTTATTTAATTTTCTTGTTATAAATAATAGCTAAAGCTAACAGGAGCTATTAAATAAAAGAAATAGTTATTAAAGTAAATATTTAGTTAAAATCTATTCCTTTTAGCTATTAAAAGCCCCTAGTAACTAGCTTAACTTTAAATTTAACTATTTAACTATTTTATTATTTTAGTCTTTTTTAATCTTTAAAACTAATCGATTAATAACATTAAAATAACAAGGTTATACTAAACTTGATTTATATATAGCTTCTAGGAAGCTATATATAATATAGTAATAAAGAAACAATTGAAAGTTTACTAGGTAAATAATAAAATAAACAATTAAATTGTATTTAATTTAATAGCTAAAAGCTATAAAATAATTAATAATATATAGCTATTATAAAAGTAACTGTAAAAGAATACTTTATCTTTTATAATAGTCCTTTAACTTAATAATAGGTATATAGTAGTAGAATTAGGTTTATAGCTATATTTTTATTTTCCGCAAAATTTATTTATATCTAAAATCAGTTAAATTAACTTACAGCTATATAAATAAGAAACCATTTTAGTCAGATTCTTTATAATACTTATTATAAATATTATATTGAGTTTAAGGTAAGCGGGGTAGCTGGTTTTAGCTTAATTATTATTGTTAAGGATAAGAGAGAATTCCTAACTTATACCGAAATTCCTCTGGAACTCGGTATTAATATTAGGCCTAAATCCAGGTTTAGCCAGATAAGGAAAGTTATCTAAATACACTAAAATCCTTGCTTTTTAGCCCTCCTTTTTAATAAATAATAAGATTTTTACTTTTAAAAAAGTTATTATATTTAATAAAAGTAAAGGTATATTATTTAACTAGCTAGTTAAATTTACTGTAAATTACTTTCAGCTATTTAGTTTTATTAAAACTATAAAGTAGTTATTTAAGTATTTAACGCTTTTTTACTGCAGTAGTTAAAAAAGTTAGCTTTTTAATATTATTATAAAGGAAATAAAATATATCTATATTTATGAAAATTCTTTATAACTGCAGGGTTTTATATAATTAATATAGGAATAAAGGGAATAATAGTAGGTACTCCCTTTAATATAAAGTTAAAAAGTAAAGAATTAATATTTTAGAAGTTAAGGATTATTTAATTTATTAAATCTAGCTTTATTTCTCCCTTTAATTCTTTATTATCTTAACTTATAATAGGCCTTAAAACTTGAAGCTTATGAATTCTATTTCTAAATGGCTTTAGAAGTAACAATTTAAAGACTATATATTTAAATAAAATATAAATAAAATAGATATTATTACTTAAAACTGCTAATAGTCTTTTTGTTTTAGCTTTAACGGCTAATTTTTAGCCTTTAACCCTTTATTTTTAAAAAATAAAGACTTTATAATAAATACTACTAGTTTTGTATCTTTATAGATTAGGCTTATAATTTTTATTAAAGTCTAGGCTTTTATGTAATTTTTAATAAAAGGTAAAATCCTAATTAATAATAGTAATATAGTTAATTAATTTAAAAACTATAGTAATAATAGAATTCTAGAAATATAGCAGTAAATTAACTATAATAATAATAGCCTAAAGCCTATTTAATAAAACCTTAATAAATTATTTTATAAAATTATTTTATTTATAAATATAAAGGCTATTATAGGAATATATAATTTTTAAGGAAAAGAATTAAGTTTAAAGTTCCTAATTAATTTCCTTTCTACTATTATAATAAAACTCTTTAAGATACTAGTTATATTAAGTTTTTAAGCTATTTATAAAGCCTTTTAAAGTAGCTAGAAAGTAAGTTTATTATAATCTTTTAAAAGGAATAGGTATTTATATCTTGATTTTCTATTAATAATTAAAAGATTCATAAAGGCTTTATTATAAAGTATTAACTTTATAAAGAAAGTATTAGCATTTAAAGAATTTAAAGAGGCTAATAGATTAAGAATTAGCTTTAAATTAAACTACTTAATAGCTTTTCTTTTATTATATATTAGGTAATAGAATTTTATCTTTTTGTTAAAAAGGAGGGCTAAAAAGTAAAGTTTTTATTGTATTTAGATAACTGTCTTAATCTAGCTACACCTAGATTTAGGCCTAATACTAACACTAAGTTCTAAAGGAACTTCAGTATAAGTCAGGAATTCTTTTTTATCCTTAATAATAACAATTAGACTAAGACTAATTACCCTGCTTACCCTAAACTTAATCTAATGCTTATAATAAGTATTATAAAGAATTTAATTAAGATGGTTTCCCATTTATATAGCTATAAGTCGATTTAATTGATTTTATATATAAATAAATTGGGCAGAAAATAGAAATATAGCTATAAACCTAATTCTTTTACTATATATTTATTATTAAATTAAAGGACTATTATAAAAGATAAAGCATTATTTTATAATTACTTTTATAATAGCTATATATTACTAGTTATCTTATAGCTTTTAGCTATTAAATTAAATATAATTTAATTATTTATTTTATTATTTATTTAATAAACTTTTAATTATTTCTTTATTACTGTATTATATACAGTTTCTTAAAAGCTATATATAAATAAAGTTTAGTATAACCTTATTATTTTAATAGGTTATAAGCCTGGGAGAGTTTTCTTTAAGTTTTAATTAATAGATTTCCCTAGTAGTTACAGTATTTCCCTTAATACCTTTATAGCACTTATAGCAGGTTTTTATAGTACTTATCTTAATGCTGATTTTAATACTTTTAGGATTTTAACTTTAAAGCTATACCTAGGCTTTTACTGTAAATACTATTACAGTTATAGTAATATTATTTATATTACTATTCTATATACTATATAGTATATTCCCTATTTTAATAGGATATAGGTTTAATATTAGTAGTATATATTAACCTATTAAAGCTTTTAGTAGTCCTATTTCTTTAATTAAGGATAATAGCTCTCCCTAGCAGTAAAGGGATCTATATATTTAGGTATAGAATATAAAATAAAACCTTTAGGTATAGAGGGCTTTTACTAAGACAGTAAAGGTATAGCTAAAGGGTTAAAATAATACTATAATACAGTTATCTAATACTTTAGCTAGCCTAGCTGCTGCTATTTCAAGTCTTTAACTATAATAGACTATTAGTTTAATAATAATTAATTTTATAGCCTTTAGTTTAATATTAATATAAGTTTCTACTCCTATTCCTATATTAATTTAGGTTCTATTTCGGTTTATTCTTTAACCTTAAACTACTATTTTTACTTTAAATAATAGTTTTATTAAAAAGGTATTAAAAAAGGTTTATAGCTTTCCTAAAAGCTATAAGCTAGTAAATCCTAATAATTTTAATTAATAGAAACAGTCTTTAAATATTATACTAAAGGCGACAAATTACTATACTTTTATAGAAAATGTTATAGTTACTAATTCTCTATTTAATTTAAAATAGGCCCTATTACTGATATTAATTAAGGATAGTTTATTAGCTATTTATACTATATCTATTACTTAAATTTAAAGCCTAAAAAAAGCATTTTTAGCATTAAAAAGACAATATAGCTACTTTAATACTTTATAAAGAGATTCCCTTTATAGGGAATTTTATTTATTAAATTATAGTAATTATGAAGGATCTTTAGCTGAATTTAATACTGCTTTTAATAGGCTATTAGCTAAGCTAGCTATTTTAAAGGTTAATATTAATATATTGAACTAAGTAAATTAATATTTAAATGCTTTAGAAAAGACTTTCCTTTAATAAGCTAAAAGAATTAAAAGAAATATTAAATCTAGTAGAGCTATTAGGCAATTAACTAAAGGTTTTAATATTTAATTCCTTATAGTAGATATATTAAAAGAGACTAAAAATCTATCTTTTACTGTATATAAGGTTAATAAAGCTATAAGGCCTTTTCAATCCCTTAAAGATTAAATAGTTCCTTCTAAATTTAAAAATTAAAAGCTAACTTTTAATTCTTTTAAAAGGAAAGCAAATTAAAAGAAACAGAATTAAAGTTAAAAGTAAGTTAAAAAGGATTATACTTTTACTAGTATATATAACCTAGCTACTAGGGGGTATAGCTTAAAAGAGCTATTTAAAGAATCTTTTATTAAATCTATTACTAGCTTAAATAATAATTAAGATCTTTTATAAGCCCTAAACGCTAAAAAAGGGAAGAGGCTTTCTAAGTCTTTGAAAACCCTTAAACCCCTTAGATTTTTAATTTAAAATAGTCTACTATATAATACTAAATCTATACTTTATAGAGTTAATTCTAGGAAATAGTTTATAGGTTAAAAATAATACTATTATAATCGGCTATCTGGAAACTAGTAAAACAGTTATTAATAGGCTTATGAAGCCTCTTTTAGGTTAAAAGCTAAAAAACTTTATAAGTCTCTTTAATCTTAGGCTTTTACCTTAGGTCTATACTTAAGGTTTTTATCCTTTCTTTCTTATAGTTATTAACTATTCTTTTATAGCTAGTAACTATCCTTACTATTTTTAGCTATATAAGCTATCCTTTTATTTTCTATATCCTAATTACTTTCCTATATCTAAGATCCTATATCTACCTTGAAGTTGTATAGGACAGTATTTATTTTAAAGGGAGTATTAAAAAAGAGGGCTAAAGAAAGCAAGGATTTTAATGTGTTTGCATAACCTTCCTAATCTAGCTAGACCTAGATTTAGGCCTGGCGCTAAAACTAAGTTCCGGAGGAACTTTAATGTAAATTAAGAATTCTCTTTTATTTTTAACAATAATAATTAAACTACGACTAGCTACCCTGCCTACCCTAGACTTAATATAATGCTTATAATAGGCATTATAAAAAATCCGATGAAAATGGTTTCCTGTTTATATGGCTATAAATCGATCTAATTGATTTTATATATAAATAGATTTTATAGAAAATAGGAATGTAACTATAAACCTAATACTATTACTATATACCTATTAGTAAGTTCAAGGACTATTATAGAAGATAAAGTATTATTCAATAATCACTTCTATAATAGCTGTATATTACTAGTTATTTTATAGCTTCTAGCTATTAGATTAAATACAATTTAATTAGTTATTCTATTATTTACTTAGTAAACTCTTAGTGGTTTCCTTATTGCTATATTATATGCAGCTTCCTAGAAGCTATATATAAATAAGGTTTAGTATAACCTTATTACTTAACAAGGTATTATAAGAAATCTGACTAAAATGGTTTCCTATTTATATAGCTATAAATCGATTTAAGCGATTTTATATATAAATGAATTTTTATAGAAAATAGAAATACAGCTATAAAGCTAATTTTACTACAATATACCTATTATTAAATTAAAAGACTATTATAAAATATAAAGTATTATTATATAATTACTTTTATAATAGCTGTATATATATTAAATATTCTATAGCTTTTTAGCTATTAAATTAATTACAATTTAATTGTTTATGTTATTGTTTACCTAGTAAACTTTTAGTTATTTCCTTATTACTGCATTAAGTACAGTTTCCTAAAAGCTACACTTAAATAAGGTTTAGTATAACCTTGTTATTTTAATGAATCTAATAGCTGCTTAAATAAGCAGCCAACTTTTCTTAGGCAAGCTAATAAGAAAGTGCAGGTATATAAAGTATATTAGTTACCCTTAACAAAATAGAAATATATAACGTATAAACCTACTTTATAGGATAACAAGATTAACTATATTATAAAGGAATTATCTTAAAATTAGTTTAACTTTATTACTTATAAAGGAACTGCCTATAATAAAAGCAAATAGTGTTTATTGTAAGGAACTTTAATTAAGTATAAAATTTATATAAAAAGGGAAAAATCAAAACATAATTAATATTATTTATAACAGGGCTATAAAGTAACAATTAATAAATTATATTTTTTAATATATTAAACAATAAAAGTAATAATAGAGATTTATTATATGTTAAATTCAAGATAATAATTAAAGGATATTAGCTATATATATAAATATATAGTAAAGTAATAGGCAACTTTATTGTATTTATAACTATAAATCACTTATAATTACATTAAAAAAAGAAAACTAAATTATATTAACTTTATTAAATAAAAGAAAAAGCTGTTATATATAATTATAAATAAATTAAGTAAAAGGTTAATTATCTTAAATTTAAAGCTACTAAATATAAAAGAGTAGTCTTTTATAAGATAGTAAATATTAATAATTATAATATTATTTTTACTTATTTTTAGTTAAGATATAATAACTTTAATATTCACTAGGAGAAAGGCTAGCTTTATTAATATAATAGTAAAGGTCTTTTAAGAATTAGAATTATAAAAAGGCTTTAACTATAAGGCAGAAATCTTATATAAAACTTTTAAATATATGTCATGACCCAACTATATTGAAGACCTAGTTACAGGATTATAGTAGAATATCGGAACCTTTAACCAATCACTAACAGATTGCAGCTATAAGCGCAATCCTATAAAAAGGATTACTATATAAAGCTATAATCCTGGATTATTAGGATCACTATAATCTAAACAATCTAAATATATTTACTATATATTTCCTTTATAAATAAAACTAGATAAACTATAATTATTTGGTATAGTTATTTAAATAATTATCAATATATTGTATTTACTAGAATTACCTATGCTATAGAACTATAACTATATTACCCTATTTAGTATTTATCTTTAACCTCTTTATTAATATAAACCTATAAACTTTAATTTATTGTTTAAGAATTAACCTAAATTATTATATATTAATAACTTTTATTTAAAAGGCTATTAAAAATCTTAAATAATACTATAAATATATCCGCTACAGTATCCTTTTTTAATAATTTTAATACTTTACCTTTTACTTTACTTCTTTATAAAAAATAAAACTATAATAAAGACAATAAAATAAATAAAAGTAAAGATAAAGATAAGGTTAAGAAAATAGAATCACTTTATATTTATATAAAGGAAGCCTTTTAATATATAAAAGTTAACTGTATAAAATAGGAATAATATCATTAATATTTAATCGCTAAAAATATTAAACTTTAGTAAATAATTTATTAACAGTAAATAGCTATTATAGACTTATAAAACTAAGCATTACCTAAATTTACTTTAAACCCTATACTAAACCTTAAAGGGAATTAACCTTTAAAGGATTTAAAAGAATCGCTTAAAATATAACCCTTTAAGTATTTCGATAAAAGTACTATAGCACTTTAATTATTTTTTACTTAATTATGTAGCTATTTTATTTATTTTTTAACCAGCTTTTATATAAAAACTAGTAAAGTTCTTTTAACTGCTAGATAACTTAAAGGAAACGCCTTAAAACAGTTGAAATTTATTTAAAGGGATTTCTTTAAAAATAAAGTTAAAGTTACTAAGTAAATATAAATTATATTTACTAGTTATAATCGGTTTAAAGAAGAGTTAAAGAATATCTTTATTAATATTAATAAAGAATATATTACAGAAAATAAATTTATAAATTTAATTTAAAAAGGAAAATACTTTAACTATATTATATACTTTAAAAACTATATTTTTAAAGTTAAATAAAAAAACTCTGCTTTTATTAAATACTTTTATAATAGATTTGAGCCAAAAGTTAAAAGGGAAGCCTATAAGTTCCTTTATAAGAAAGGGATTATTAAGTTTATTAAAATAGATATAAATACAAATAATTTACTTTATAAACTTTATTTAAATATAAAGAAAAGATAATAGTAATTTAAATAGGTTTATAAATATTAACGATATATAAATTAAAATAAAAAGCGATAAAAATATATTATTAACTTTAATAATAAAAGATTTAATTATATAGATTTAAATACTATTTAAAAAGGAAAGGTAAAGGTTATTTATTATAACTATAATAAATTAAAATACTTTTTAAAGGATTATAAACCTTTATAAAAGCTGAGAATTAATAAACTTTAAAAACTTATACTAGAACTTAAATAAAAGGTTAATATAGTTTTAAAGATTATTAATTATATATTACTTAATTAAACTATATACTATAATAATAGCTGCTTTACTTATAAATCTAATAAAGATAAAAGCAGATAATACTTAAAATAATTAAAAAGATATTTATAATAAATTAAAAGAGATATTAATTAAAATTTGAATCTTTAACTTTTAAAGGTATTTTTAAAGAAAATAAAGTAAATAGGTATTTACTATATTTAGACAGTTTAATAGAATAAAACCTAAACTTTAATTATATAGGGTTAAATAAAGATAATAGTATGTTAAATAAATATATAATTACTGTGATTAATTATTAATATTTTAATTAAGTTACTATAAGTAATAAAAAGTAGATTAATAGCAGTAACTTTAATGATACAAATAAAAAAAACCTTTTATAATATAAACTATTATTATATAATGCTATACTTTTAGAACTAGAAAATATACTGCCTATCAATAGTAACTTTAAAGGTAAATTAAATAAATATTACCTCAATTTAATTAAAAGAGTAATTATAGGTATATAATAAAATAAAATACATTTACGCCTATATAAATAGCTTTATATATAAAATAAAGCAAATAATAAAAAAGCTATTAAAGCTATTTTAGCTGCTTTAGCTATATAAATAGAACTTATATATTTTTATATATAAAGAGACTATACTGTAAATAATTTTATTTATAAAACGCACCATATTATATCCTAGGATATTTAGATTATATATAAATATATAATATATTTTTAAGAAAGAGTAATATATAATATATTCTTGATTAAGATTTTATTTTATATTATAGCATAAATATATAAGTATAATACTTTTAAAGAATAGATTATAATTATATAGTATTAAAACTTTGAAATTATTATTATTAAATTAAATACTAAAACCTTAAAAGAATATTATTAGCTATAAAGACTTAAAAGATATAAGTTTAAAGGATATTATATTTACTATTAAAAGAAATTAATAAAGTAATACTTTTACTATAATAAAAGCTTTAAATATAATAACACTATGTAAAATATAATAGCTTAAAATATATTATATATAAACGACATAAATTATAAAATTAATATTTATAATAAACTAATAATATTTTATATTTATTACTAGGCTATATATATTATGAAAGGGATAAGTATACTAGTTATTTACAGGAAACGCTTTAAAAGTAGTAAATATAAAAGTATATAAACTATAAACCTGCCTTAAAAGATAAAAGGATTAATTAAATTATAAAGGAGCTGCATTAAAATTAATTTAATTTTATTATTTATAAAAAACTGCTTTTAATAGGAAAAAGTAGTATTTACTTTAAAGAACTTTAATTAACTGCAAAATCGATATAAAAAGAGAGGAATTAAGAAATAATTAATATTCCTTATAAAAAGGCTATAAGGCAATAATTAATAAATTATATCTTTTAAAATATTAAATAATAAACGTAATAATAAAGATTTATTATATTTTAAGTTAAAGATAATAGTGAAAGGATATTAGTTATATATATTAATAAATAGCGCAGTAATAGGCAATTTTATTGCATTTATAACTATAAATTGCCTATAGTTACTTTAAAAAGAAGAAACTGAACTATATTAACTTTATTAAATAAAAAGAAAAGCTTTTATATATACTAGTAAATAGGTTAAGTAAAAGATTAATTATTTTAAATTTAAAATTACTAAATATAAAGAGTAGTTTTTTGCGAAATAGTAAATATTAATAAATATAATATTATTTGTAATTATTTTTAATTAAAATATAATAACTTTAATATTAACTAAAAGAAAGGCTAGCTTTATTAGTGTAATAGTAAAGCTTTTTTAGCGATTAAAACTATTAAAAAGGTTTTAATTGCAGGGCAGAAATTTTATATAAAACCCTTAAATATACTAAAAAAAGGAATTAAAAAAGTTACCTTTAATTTAATTACAGAAATAATCTACCTAAAAATAAAACTTAAATAAAGTAAAGGAAAAATAAATAAAGTTAAAGAATAATTGCCTTTTTATAAAAAGTATTTAATAATATTAATAAAATGCTTAAAATAAAAAGCCTTAAAACAGCAGTATTATTAAAATAGCTATAAAATATCTTTAAAGAATACTAAAAGTATAATAAACTGTTTAAAGAGACACTTAATATTAAGCGATTAAAATATAATTAATAGGATTATATAATTAAATTTAAAAATAATATAAATATTATTATTTATAACATTCATAATTTAAATAAAAGAGGTAAATTATAATTAATTATAGACTATTAATAGCTTAATAAAGCTACTATTAAAAATAAAACTCTATTACTATTAATTATAAAATTATAGAATAAACCATATAGGAAAAGTAATTTATAGTATTAGACTTTAAAGGCAGTTATAACCTTATTTAAATTAAAGAGGGATATAAATAAATAACTGCATTTTAAATTAAATATAGCTTATTCAAATACTTAATTATACCTTTTAATTTTATTAATACCCCTGTAATATTTGAAAAGGTAATTAATAATATATTAAAAGAATATTTTAATATTTTTATAGTTAATTACTTAGATAATCTTTTAATCTTTTTAAATACCTTTAAAGAATATAGAGTATATATTTATAAAGTATTATAAATATTATAAAATATTAAATAATTTATAAAACTAAAGAAATATAAATTCTATATATAGAAAAATTTCTTTTATAGTATATTATTACCTTTAAAGAAATCTATATAAATTTATTAAAGATATAAGTAGTAAAAGACTAGCTTATATTTATAATAGTGAAAGAAATTTAAAGGTTTTTAAAATTTATTAATTACTATTAATAATTTATTAAAAACTATAAAAGTATTATATAAACCTTTTATAAATTTACTAAAAGAGATTAAAGGTTTTTATAGGCATTAAATATATAAAAAGCCTTTAATAAATTTAAGCAGTTTATTTTAAAAAAACTTATATTTATTATATTTAACTTATTTAACGAAATAAAAGTTAAAATAAATACTTTTAACTTTATTATGATAGTTTAATTTAATTAAAAAGATAAAAATAATAAATTATACTTTATTACCTTTTACTTTAAAGCACTATATAGCATAAAATTAAATTACTTAATATATAATAGAGAATTCGTTATTATTTTTTTATATTTAAAGAATAGCAATATTATTTATTAAAAGGAATATATAAAGTTAAAGTATATATTAACCATAAAAATATTATATATTTCGCGATAGTTTAATAACTCTTTAAAAAATAAATTTACTATATAGAATACCTTTTAAAATTCAACTATATTTTAATCTACTAAAGCATTTAAAAATAAATAAATAAATACTTTTAGCAGATAAACTGATTATAACTAAAGAACAATTAAATATATTAAGTAGATTTTAAAATAAACCTTTAAAGGATATTATTAATAAATAATACTTTAAGCTATATATAAAGTATTTAGTAATAATATTATATTTTAATATATTAAAGAGTATTATACTATTTAAAATAATAATAGATTTTTAATATATATAAAGTTTAATAAAGAAAGGATTTAATAATAAAATAAAAAGATTTAGATTTTAAATAAACTTTAAAAAGTTATAGTTATAAAAGTTTATTATTATTTAATATATAAAGGTATATATAAAACCTGCAAATAAATATAAAAGTACTTAAAGTTTTAAAGGTTTAAAAAAGTAATATAAAATATTATTTTTTACTGTATAATATATAGAATAGTTAAACCTTTAAAATATAAACTATACAGTAAACTTTAACCTTTACTAGTATTAAAATAACTATAAAAGTTAATTTTATTAGACTTTATTATTAAATTATTATTATTTATTAAATTAAAAATACAGATTAAATATAATAGTATTTTAATTATTATAGATTAATTTATTAAATACTTTTACTTCCTTTTATATAAAAAAGTAATAAATATAAAGATACTAGCTTATATATTTTTATAATTTATTACAGTTAATTATATAATTTTAGCTAAAATTATATCTAACTAAGGATTAGCTTTTGCATTTAAATTCTAGGAAATATTTATAAATGAATTAAATATAAATTATAAGTTTAATACTATATATGATTTATAGATAAATAGTTAAATCTAATATATTAATTAAATTATTAAATTTATGTAAAAAGTTATATTAACTTTAATCAAAATAATTAAGTAAAGAAGCTACTGACTATATAAATATTTTATAATAGTAATATTTTAAAGTTAACTAGATTTAGCTCTATATATATTAATTACAGCTTTATATTAAATATATAAAAAGCATTAAAGAAAGGCCTATATATTAATATATATAAATTAAAGTTAAAAATATAAAGCAGTTATATAAAGAAATATAGGTATACTTTTACTTTATATAAAAAAGAATAAAGAAATATACTAATAAGTATAGATTAAAGGGATTAATCTTTAAAGAAGGAAATATAGTTTATTTATATTGTTATTTACTAAGAAAAAAGACTGTAAATATTAAAATAATATATTTAAGCGATAGATTAAATTTTAAGAACCATAAACTTTACCTAGTTAAAAAGGTTATTTTAGAAGTTATTTATAAATTTATATTATTAAATAATATTTAGATTTACGTAGTATTTTATATTTTATTATTTAAAAAAAGTATTATAAAATAAATTGGGAAATAGATTAATTAGAGATTTAATTAAAGTTTTACTAATTAAAGAGGAATATAAAGTTAAGGAAATTAAGGCTATATATATAGAAAATAATAAATACTAGTATTTAATTAAATAAAAGAATTATAAAGAAGAATATAACTTTTAGGAATTTATTAAATATTTATTAAATGGTAAAATTAAATTTAAGTAGTTTTACTAATCTTTAAAATTAAAGGATTTAAATGTATAAAATTATTGCTAAGCTTTAAAGAAGCCTAATCTACTATAATAGGCACTTTTAGTAATTAAAGATTAATTATTACCTTTGCCTTTTAAATAAATAAAAAGGGCAGTATATTATCCTTTTGGTTTAGACTTTATAACCTTTATTTAAAAAGTTTGGTATATTACTTATATACCTTTTTTTTAATATATTAAATACAGTTTAGCTGTCCTGCAGCTATTATAATCTATAATTAAAGCTCTGTTAAGTAAAAGAAAAGACCTTTTAACTTTTTATTTACTTTATCCTTTTCCAGCTTAAACTTCTTCTATTGCTTAAATATATATATATCTAGAAAAGTTAATAGAAACATATAAAGGAAAAAAAAGAATATATAAAATAAAGCAATTAGAATACTATTATAGGAATAGCTTTAATCTATATATTTACTATACTTTAAAGAGTTATTTATTATTTAATAAACTAATTTCTTTTAAAAGTAAAAGGTATAAAGTATATTAGCGGGATTGCCTTTAAAAAGAATGAAAGAAGTAAGTAAAGTATATTTATTAGATTTATAAGCACGAGGTTTAGTAATATAATCTATTATATTATTAATATAAAAAGGGAAAAGAGAATAATGGATAAGACTTATAAGAAATTAATAGGTTTTAGGGATAAAATTAATAAAAGGGGGATATTATATTATAATTTAATTATATCGAAGACTTGGTTATAGGATTACGGCAGAATATCGGAACCTTTAACTAATTACTGACAAATTGCGGCTATAAGCGCGATCCTATAAGAAAGATTACTATATAGAACTATAATCCTAGATTATTAGGATTATTATAATCTAAACAATCTAAATATATTTATTATATATTTCGTTTATATATAAAACTAAATAAATTATGATTATTTAATATAGTTATTTAAATAGTTATTAATAAATTGCATTTACTAGAACCATTTGTTCTATAGAATTGTAACTATATTACTTTATTTAGTATTTATTTTTAACCTTTCTGTTCATATAATCGTATAAACCTTGGCTTATCCCTTAAAAATTAACCCTAATCGTTACAATATACTAAAAAGAATTAAAAAAGTTATTTTTAATTGAATTATAGAAATAATTTATTTAAAAATAAAATTTAAGTAAAATAAAAGAAAGGATAAAGAAATTTAAGAAAAAATTGCCTTTTTATAGAAAGTATTTAATAATATTAATAAAATATTTAATATAAAAAGCTTTGAAGTAGTATTATTAATAAGATAACGGTAAAATATATTAACAGAATACTAGAAATATAATGAACGATTTATAGAAATATTTAATATTAAATTACTAGAATATAGTTAATAAAACAATATAATTAAATTTAAAGATAATATAAATACTACCTTTGATAAAGTTTATAATTTAAATAAAAAAAAGTTTAAAAGCTTATATAATTATTTAAATAATATATTAGCTAAAAGGTATATTTAATTATTTTTATTAAAAGTAGGCTGTTTTATTATATTTATATTAAAGAAAAAAAGTAAATTATAATTAATTATAGATTATTAATAGTTTAATAAAGCTACTATTAAAGATAAAACCCTATTACTATTAATTATAAAATTAAAAGATAGACTATATAGGAAAAAGTAGTCTTTGGCATTAAGCCTTAAAAGTATATATAGCTTTATTTAAATTAAAGAAGGATATAAATAAATAACTGCCTTTTAAACTAAATATAATTTATTTAAATATTTAATTATACCTTTTAGCTTGATTAATACACTTATAATATTTTAAAAAGATTAATACTATATTAAAAGAATAGTTTAATATCTTTATAGTTATTTATTTAAATAATATTTTTATTTCTTTTAAATACCTTTAAAGAATATAAACGATATATATATAAAGGATTATAAATATTATAAAATATTAAACTATTTATAAATATAAAGAAATATAAATTTTATATATAAAAAATTACTTTTTTAAAGTATATTATTACTTTTAAAGAAATCTATATAAATCTATTAAAGCTATAAGCAGTAAAGGACTAGCCGATAGTTATAATAACTAAAAAGGTTTAAAACTTTTTAAAATTTATTAACTATTATTAATAATTTATTACAAATTATAAGAGTATTATATATATTCTCTATAAATTTACTACAAAGAATTAAAAGACTTTATAGGTATTAAATATATAAAAAGCTTTTAATAAACTTAAATAGCTTAGTTTAAAAAGACCTATATTTATTATATTTACTGTATGTAATATACTTAAAGAAATTAAAATTAAAATAAATATATTTAATTTTAATATTAAAGTTGAATTTAATAAATAAAATAGAAATAGAAAATTATACTTTATTGCCTTTTACTTTAAAGCTTTATCTAATATAAAATTAAATTATTAAAATAAAGATAAAAATTAAATATAATAGTATTTTAATAATTATTAATCAATTAATTAAATACTTTTACATTTTTTTATATAAAAAAGTAATATATATAAAAATACTAGTTTATATACTTGTATAATTTATTATAGTTAATTATATATTGGGTTAAGTAGGCCGGGGCCCTACCGCTTATTAGCGCTAGGGAGCTTTTATCTGCTATATAAGTAGATATAAGCTGATATATATATCGCATAAGCGATATATCAGACTATGTAGGCGCTTATAAAGCGCCTATATATAGCTTCTTCTTTATATTAGCTATATATATATATAGCGAGGCCATTATAGTATATTCTCTTTTATAGAATTAAGCTTTATTTCCTATCTCTCTATACTTTATATAGCTATACTGCGCTCCGCTATAATTATAAGCCTAGGTAATAACTATTAAAGTTATTAGAAACTTTTACTTTAATATTATATCTCTTTTTATACCCTTTACCTTTACCTTTAAGCTGCTAAAGTTATCTTTTATAATAGATAGCGTAAAAGATATTGCTTTTATAAAGCTGGAATTAATAGTTTAATAGATTAAATAGATTACTATTTTAACTAACTATATAACTACTATTAAGGTTTAGAATAGGATTAATTTTAATTTCCCCGATTAGCTAAATAACTATTTCCCTGCTATTAGGCCATTTACTTTAATAGAAGTAAAGGAGTATATAGTATAAAAGTTTAGTTTTAATGCCTCTGCAGTAGATATCTCTGCTTACTATAATAATATACTTTAAGAGCATTAGTTTAATATTACTTTAAATAAAGAGAAGAGGAAGGCTAGCGATATAATTTTAAATTAAATCTAGAAGACAGTTAACTTTAGTATTAATATGTTAGTTTTAGTAAACTTTAAAGCCGCAGCTTTAGCCTTTACTGCTATTAAAGTAGCCTATAATAATAATAAAGACTTTAATATTAAATTTACTATTTACTAAATTATTAGGAAGTTTAAAGACTAATTAGCTCCTTGTAAAGATATAATATATAAGGAAGTATATCTATTTTATTAATATATATTATATAAAGTTGTTAAAAAGGAGGGCTAAAAAGCAAGGATTTTTGTATAATTGGGTAACCTTCCTATTCTGGCTAGACCCGGAATTAGGCCCGACGCTAGGACCGAGTTCCGGAGGAACTTCGGTGTAAGTCAGGAAATTTCTGTTATCCTTAACGATAATAATTGAGCTAGGATCGGCTACCCCGCCTACCCTAGACTCAATACAATGGGCATAATGGCCATTGTGAAAAATCTGACTAAAATGGTTTCCTGTTTATATGGCCGTGAGTCGATTTGACTGATTTTATATACAAATGAATTTTGCGGAAAATAGGAATGCGGCCATAAACCTAATTCTGCCACTGTACACCTATTATTAGGTCGGAGGACTATTGTAGAAGACAAAGCTATTGTTTATATAATTACTTCTACACCAGCGGCATATTATTAGATATTCTATAGCTTTCTAGCTATTAGTTCAGTTACAATTTAATTGTTTATTTATTGTTAACCTAACTAGACTCTCAGTTGTTTCCTTATTGCTGTATTGTATGCAGTTTCCTAGAAGCTATATATAAATGAGGTTCAGTATAACCTTGTTATTTTAACAGGTTATGAGCCCGGGAGAGTTTTCCTTGGGTCTCTATTAGTGGATTTTTCTAGTAGTTACAGCACTTCCCTTAGCGCTACTACAGCATTTACAGCGGGTTTTTATAGTGCTTATCCTAGCATTTATAGCACTTCCCTTAGCGCTACTACAGCACTTATAGCGGGTTTTTATAGTGCTTATTTTAATGCTTATATCAGCACTTTTAGGATTTTTTAGCTATTTGAAGCTATTCCTAGGCTTCTACTGTAAATACTGTTACAGTTACAGTAATACTACTTATATTACTATTTTTATATACTATATAGTATATTCCTTATTTTAATAGGATATAGGTTTAACGTTAGCAGTATAAGTCGACCTATTAGGGCTCCTAGTAGCCCTATTTCCTTAATTGAGGATAATAGCTCTCCCCGGCAGTAAAGGGATCTATTTATTTAGGTGTAGAATATAGAATAAGAGCTTTAGGTATAGAGGGCTTTTACTGAGACAGTTAAAGCACAGCTAGAGGGTCAGAATAACACTATGACTTAGTTAAATAACACTCTAGCTAGCCTAGCTGCTGCTATTTCAGGTCTTTAATCTCAATAGACTACCAGTCCAATAGAAATTAATCCTATAGCACCTATTTCAGTGCTAATACAAGCTCCTACTCCTATTCCTATACCAGTTTAGGTTCTATTTATATTTATTCCTTAACCCTAAAATACTATTTCTACTTTAAATAGTAATTTTATTAAAGAGGTATTAAAAAAAGTCTATAGCTTTCCAGAAAGCTATAAGCTAGTAGGTCTTAATAATTTTAATTAGTGGAAACAGTCCCTAAGTATTATATTAAGGGCTATAGATTACTATACTCTTATAGAAAATCCTATAGTTACTGATTCCCTATTTGACTTAGAATAGGCCCTGTTATTTATACTAATTAAAGATAGTTTAACAGCTATTCCTGCTGTATCCATTGCTTGGATTTAAAGCCTAAAAGAAGCATTTTTAGTATTAAAGAGATAATATAGTTATTCTAATACTCTGCAGAGAGACTCCCTTTATAGGGAATTTCACTTATTAAATTACAGTAATTATAAAGGATCTTTAACTAAATTTAATGCTATTTTTAATGGCTTATTAGCTAAGCTAGCTATTTTAAAGGTTAATATTAATATACTAGACTAAGTAAATTAATATTTAAATTCCCTAGAAAAGACTTTTCCTTAATAGGCTAAGAGAATTAGAGGAACTATTAGATTTAGTAGAGCTATTAGGCAATCTACTGAAGGTTTCAATATTCAGTTCCTTATAGCAGATATATTAGAAGAGACTAGGAATCTATCTTTTACTGCACATAAAGTTAACAAGGCCTCGGGCCCTTTTAAGTCCCTTAAAGATTAAAGGCCAGCTTCTAATTCCAATAAAAGGAAAGGAAATCAGAAGAATCAAAGAAATCACAAGAATCAGAAGAACCAGAAGCAAACTATAGAGGATACTGCTTTTACTAGTATATATTATTTAGCTACTAGGGAGTATAGCGTAGAAGAGCTGTCAGAAGAGTCTTTTACTGAATCTATTAGTAGTTTAGATAGTAATTGAGATCTTCTATATACCTTAAATGCTAAAAAAGGCAAAAAGCCTTTTAAGCCTTCTAAATCTTCTAAAAAACCTAAATCCTTTAGACTTCCTATTCAGGATAGTCTATTATATAATACTAGATCTATAGTTTATATAGTTAACTCTAAGAAATAGTTTATAGACTATAGACCTAATAAAGGGGACCTAGGTATTGTCTATACTGGTAGGGGCCCTGTTACCTTTAAGGGAATAGGTATAGCTACTTTTAATATCTTTAATAAAGATAATAACTATAAAGAGATAAAATTGCTAAATACCCTTTATTGCCTATAGCTAGATATAAACCTTATAAGTGGTTTAAGGCATTATTAAGTTAGAGGATATATACAGTATAATACTCTTTTTATAAAAACTATACAGCTAATAGGGCTATTAAATCCCTTAAAATATAGTTTTTTCCTTACAATTAAAGGATATACTATACTATACAGCTATATAAATAGCTATAGAGCTTATAGTTTTATACAGGTTTAAATTCCTGCTATTAGCAAGGAAAAGGCTTAGGAATATATCGCTATTCCAGAAGCAACAGCTTTGAAAAAACAATTAACTAGATCTAGTCCTGGGCTTATAAAGAAGAATAATCTTAAGGGAAAGGATCTCTCTAAACTCCCTGAAACCCTAGGCTAAGTGGAGGAAAAGGGGCCTTGTATACCCCTATTGCCTAAGGAAATAGGGGGGAATAAGCCTATAGAGGATACCCTTGTAGAGGAAAGGCCCTGTGTGTTTAGGGAATCCTTTATTACTGAAGATCTAGAAGTTGTTAAGCTATCTAAACTAGAGGGAGATACTATTATTAATAGTAATTCTAGCTATAAACTGCTGAAGCTAGCCCTCTTATAGCATAAAAGACTAGGTTATATCAGTTTAAGTCTGCTAAAGAAGACGGCTAAAATAATTACTGGAATTCTTAACTTTAATTCTATTAAAGAGACTGAATTCCACTGCCTAGCGTATAATAAGGGAAAAGCTATTAAGAGGCTTTATTTAAAGCCAATTCCTGATCCACTAGCCTCTCTAGATTATCTAAAAGCTAATACTTTCTCTATAAAGCTAGTGCCTTATAATAAAGCCCCTATTAGTCTTTTAATTATTAATAGAAAATCAAGATATAGGTGGCTATTCCTTTTAAGAGATCGTAATAGACCTACCCTTCTAGCTACTATATAAGGCTTTATAAATAGCCTGAAAACGCAGTATAACCGGTATTTTAAGGAATTTTATTATAATAGCGGAAAGGAAATTAATCAGGAATTTTAGACCTAGTTCTTTTCCTTAAGAATTATATATTCCTATAGCAGCCTTTATATTTATAAGCAGAATAGTCTAATAGAATACTCTATTAGAGTTTTATTAAATAGGCTATAGGCTATTATTATAGCAGCTAACCTGTTATTATATCTCTGGAATTTTATTATTACTGCAGTTTTTAAATTAATTAACTATACAGCTATTACTAATAAAGACTCTACCCTTTATTAAAAATTATATAAAGACCTAGACTTTAATAAGGATTATAAGCTTAATCTGCAAAGATATAGGATTATTGGCTTTTATTGTAAGGTATTTGTTCTGTAAGAATAAAGGGCTAAAGGCTATAAATTAGCCTCTAGGACTGAAACTGGGAGACTGCTAGCAGTTTTAGGTAATAATACTTATCTTATCTATATTCCAACTAGATATATAGTCTTTAAATTGTTAACTATAAAGCTGTATAAAGATAAGATTCCTAAGCTTTAAATCCTAAAGCTTACTATAGGTTAGGATAATAAGGAATTACAGGGAGAAATAGAGCTAGATTCATTAAATCAAATAATTCCTAGCTCTCAGGATATTAATCCTTTACTCCCTGACCTTATTCTAAAGGGAGTACCTACTGCTATTCCCCCTATTCCTATACTAGTTATATAAGACTCTACTATTATAGAGGATCTAATAGATATAGATATATCCTACTTTCTCTATAATAGCGTTAAAAAGCTAGCCTTTCTAGCTGCTGCAGTATAAGACCCTTAAACGCTTAAGCAAGTACTTTATAGTCCTGATAAGACTAAGTGGCTAGCAGCGATTTATAGCGAATTTGACCAGCTAGTCGAACAATACACCTTTGCTTTTATTAAGCGTAATAGTATTCCTAAAGGCAGGAATCCTATTATTAGTCGATTAGGTTTAAAGACTAAAAAAGACCAGAACAATAGAATAGTTAAATTTAAAGCTAGGCTAGTTGCTAGGGGCTTTTAATAACTAGAAGGAATAGATTTTAACTAAACGTTCGCCTTAACGGCTGTTCCTTCTACCTGGCGGCTTCTATTAGCCCTAGCCACTATCTATAACTAGGAGATCGAATAAATCGACTTTATTGGTGCATTCCTTAACGGGATACTTAAGGAAACTATCTTCCTTAACTTCCCTAAAGGATTTAAAGATTATGCCAGTTAAGCTTCCTTTAAGATTAAGTCTATTTTTAAAAAGCTGGGTTATAACCCTGATATAGATCAGGTTACTCAGTTACAGAAAGCTCTTTACAGTTTTAAATAGTCCCCTAAAGAATAGTAACAGGCCTTACAAGCCCTAGGAAATAAACTAGGATATAATCCTTTAATTTCTGACTCTGCTATTCTCTATAATCCTAATAATAGTATTTTTATTGTTACTTATATAGATAACTGTCTTTTTATTGAACTAGATAAAGAAGCTATAGCCTAGTTAAAGCTAGCTTTTAATAAGGTTTATACTATAAAAGATAGAGGCCCTGCTTTTTTCTTTTTAGGGGTTTAGATAGTTAGGGATAGAAAAAGAGGCTTTCTTTGGCTTTCCCAGAAACAGTATATTACTGAAGCTATAGAGTTTTTTAACCTTTAAAACTCTAAGCCTATCCAATTACCCCTGCAGCCCTTTATTTTAACTAATAAAACTATAACTAAACTAGATAAAGCTAATACTAAGCTTTTTCGAGCTATTATTAATACTATTATCTACTTAACAATTTATACTTGAGTAGATACTAGCTTTCTAGTCTAGTGGCTAGTTTGTTGAGGGGGAATTGGCACTCTAAAACATACACACAACACACACACACACCCATACACAATAACTAGTATCGAGCGCGGGAACCGCGCTCCTAACAGAACCGCGAAGCGGCGATTAAGTAATATAGGGGCTAAAAAGATACTGCAGATTATTTAATTATAATGCCGGCAGCCAAAAGCAATTAACGGTTACCTTTATACGCTTTAGCGACTATATTCTTATAGGTAGGGTTATATATTAAAGGGGGAAGAAGGTTATTGTTTATTAAACTAGGTCTATCTATATATCTTTATACTCCTATGCTTTCTTAATCCAGTAGCTGCTTAAATAAGCAGCCAACCTTTCTCGGGTAAGCTAATAAAAAAAAAATACTGGTGCGTTAGGTATGTTAGTTACCCTTAACAAAACCCTCCCTATAAGCATTCGCGAATGAAAATAGTGAATTTCGATAAAATGCTTTTCCTATTAATCCCCCTAATACTAGTATAATAATATTTAAGGAAAATATAAACAATATAGGAAAATAGCGGAAAAAGTATTATTAAAAGAAAAAAAAGAAAAAAAAAAGAAAAAAAAGAAAGAAAATTAAAAGTAAAACTACTGCCGTTTATATTACTAATTCCTCTTTATTTAATCTATATTAAATTATTCCCTTCCTATTAGAATTATTATAATTAAATAGTCCCCTTTTATTAATCTCTTTATCGCTAGGTATTTTAAGCTACTATCTGCTTATCTTATATTAGTTATTTTATTATTTATGTAGGTATATAAACTTATTCTCGGATATTATCTTAAGTTAATTTATCTATTAGCTTTAGTAAGGTTAAGCTGCAGTATATATTTAAGGCTATAATTCGCTAGACCTGGGAATATTAAAGTGCAGTTTTCCCTATTACTGCTATAAAGGCTACTATTATAGCTTGCCCTCTTTTGCCTAGTTTTAAAAGAGCTTTTTTATTATCTTTAAGTACTTGCTGGTTAGGTTTAGTAGTAACTCTTAAAACTCTTTTATCTTTTAAGTCTTGGTTATCCTTTAATGCATTAAAAGAGCTACTACTTTTTTTAAAGGAAACTAACTTTATATCTGAAATTTCAGTATTATTAGCGATAGCTGGCATAGTTAGCGGGGGTCTTATAGGTTATAGCATTACTGAGAAATGCATTAATTTACTTTTAGTCGCTAATCCTATTACTGTTTTTGTAAAAGACGCTGCTTATATTGCCGGGCTAGTAGTATTATTTTATTTCTTTACTATTAATATTATTTATAGAGTAAAGGAGAATACTTTTCTTTCCCTTTACTGTAACTGGCTTAGCTGTATAGCTAAGGGTACAGGTATTGTTAGTATAAAAAGTTGCGTTCTAGATACTGGCTGCTATTATTAAAATCTTTTTTAAATGCCTAGAGGTAAAAAGGTAATTAATTATCGAGAAAGACTATTATTATAATAGATTAACCTATTCTCCTTTATAGGGTTATTTATTAATACTTTTAGGTCAGCTAGGCATTAACTATTAATCTTTATTATATTCCTCCTATAAATTATTTTAAGAGGAGCCTATTAACTTTAATTTAATTCAATTAAATAATACCTAATTAAAAAAGGTAGGATATCTTTAATATTTATCTTAGAATTTATAGTAGTAAGTTTATTTACTGCTAAAGATTAATGCAAAACCTAAATAATATTTATATAGCTTTTAGCTAAGTATTTAAAGTATAGGTATTAATATTAATCTTAAAGTAGAAGTTTAAATCCCTTTAAGTTAGTTATTTTATACTTTTTAAGGCTAAAGGAGATAGGGATTTTACTTAAAGGTCCTGCCAGTTAATTTAATTTAATGCCAATAAGTCTATAAAGCGTTTACTGGATCTAGAATAGGCTTAAATAGCTATATTTATTAGCTCCAGGTTATTCTATATATAGGACTATATAAAAGCTAAATAAATAGAGAAATCCGGCTTTCTTAACTATATAGGCCTATAAATTAAAGAACTGCTACACTTAGCGCTTACAGTTATATCTATAAAAGTTAAAGTAATAGAAGTATTTACATTTATTAAAAATATAAGTATACTAGTGCTTAAAGAAATAAATTAACCCTGTAAGAATTTATTATCTTTTAATAAAGTGCTAGAAGTTTTATAGTCTATTAAGAATATTAAAAGCTTAAAGTACTATTTAATTAAAGGCAGGGGTACCTTTAAAAGTATCTATAAATATTATTATTTTAGTTTAAACTGCTTTAATAGTTGCTAGTCCTTTTATTATTATATAAAGTATTGCCTTTAAAGTAAAGTTTAATATTTATTTTTTATAGGAGAGGTTATATAAAAAGTTATAGATATCTTTAATATAAAAGCACTATTTATTTACTTTAAAGTTAAGTATTAGTATAAGATTCTTATAGTAAATATAATTTAAAGTAATTATTGTTTTAATTAATAGTTATAAATAACTAGTAATATATTAGTTAAGTTAAAGGTAGATCTATAATAGTTAATAGCTATATTAACTTATAATAGGATTAAAGGTAAGGTTTTATTTATTTAGCTTAAAGAAGTTCTTAGCGTGGCCTAGGGATACTTAGCTGATATAGTAAAGGAGTAGAGTTTTTAGTTTATTTTCTATAGGCTAGAAAAATAAAGTAAAAGGGTAAAGGTTTTTTTTTAAATAGGATATTATAGTAAAAAAGGAAAAAGGGTATAATTAAATAGTTTTAAAGTAGGATTTAAAATAAAGGCAATATTTTGGTTATAGTAAGATAAGATTATATTTAAATAGATAGAGAAGAAAAAGAGGCAGAGTATAATATTATTTTTATCTTTTTATAGGTGCAGGTATACAGTTTAGTGTATAGGGTGGTTTCTTTATTATATATAAATTACTATTCCTTTAAAGTAGCCTCTATAACTCGCTTATTTTCTTTTTTTTTTCCTTTCTCTCTCTCTCTTTTCTCTTCCTCCTAATTTTTCCTTAACTATTATTTAATTATAAAGGATCCTGCTAGAAAAGCCTGTTATTAGTTGCTTAATATAGCTGACTTTATCGATATACCTGTTATAGGCAAGAAAACCTTTAGCGAGATTTCTTTATCCTGGAAAGGTTAAACCCAGCTTTATTTCTCTGCTTAGCCGTCTACCCTAGATAAGGCTTTGGTAAATAGGTATTATTTAATCGGCGTTTTTATTTTAACTTTATCTAAATCCGAGAGTATTTCGCTATTTAGATTATAAGTGGTGTTAATATTAGTTAATTAAACTTGCCAATTTATTTAAAGATTACTTTCTCCTTTTTATTTATACTATCTTTATTGCTTTTATTATTTATAAAAGGTTATACCTTTAAGGAATATTTTTAGCGCTATACTTTTAAAGGCTTTTAGTTATATCTTTAAAACGTTATATGCGCTATTAAAAGAAAGCTTCTTAAGCCTATTTATATCCCAGTAAAGATTTCGCATATTTATAGGTGGTTTTTTCATGCTCTTCTTAAGCAGATAAAGTATATTAAGGCCCTGTTTATATTGTTTTACAGATAGCGCAATCTTTAATTCTGCTAAAAGTGCTTTTAAACTTAGTTTATTACTATTATAACTGCTAAAGAATATATTTTATTCCCTTTTTATAACTATATCTCTATCCTAGGTTTTTAATAAAAGGACTATTTAAATTACCTTTAGTTTAAGGCCTTTTTTTATATTTAGTGATATCTTTTTGGTTACTAGCTTTAATAAAGTAACTAAGGTATAGCTACTATTTTCCTTAAAAAGGATTAAATACCTACTTCTATTAGGCCAGTAGTCTCTAGCTATCTTAATCCTTTAATAGCCTTTTATTTTATAAAGGACTTTCTTTATCTTAAAGGAAATAAAAAGGCAGAGAGTTAGGTAATTTAATAGGTTTAGAAGTTTATTTCAGCTTTTACTATTAAAAAATAAACAGGTAATAGGGAAATATAGTTAATAAATTATTTAATCTTACAGTTCTTTTCCTTATAATATACCTAGGTTATATTTTTTATAGGCAGGGTAATAGACTTTAGTTAATGGCTGTCTTTTCCCCTTTAAAAATAATACCTAGTAGCTGTTTTTTAGGAACGTTACTGCTTATCCTTCTTTATATATCCTTTATATAAAGGTAGTTATCCCGACTTATTTAGTTTATTCTAAGAATAGCTACTTTAAAGTATTATAAGGGACTGCGTCTTAGTTAAAATATCTCTTCTTCCTTTAACTTATAAGTATATACCCTAGTTCTTAGCTAGACTATTTAATCTTATTAATTATATATTCCTTTAATAGTTAAAGAGTTACTATAAAACTCTTTAAGTTTTTAGTTATTAATAACTTTAATTATTACTTTATTAACCACTTTATCTTTAAGTAGGTCTTTATCTACCTTTAAGTTTTAATTTATAAAAGTCTCTTTATTATTTTTAACTACCCACTAGCTAAATCTATCTTTTATAAACTTCTTTAAATATTCACTTAAATAAGTTTTATTAAGCGGGACCCTATTTAATATTTTTAGTTTATATACTTTTATTATATCTACTTAAAACTTAATCTTAAATAGGCCTAGCTAATATATCCTTAGTTTTATATCTTTTAAAAGGTCCTTTTAGCGCTTTATATTATAGAGTAAGATACAGTCGCCAAAGAGGAGTAGTTTAGCCGTTTTCTGTAGTAAATATTAATTATTAGTATTTATCCTTTTAGTTAATATTTAATAAAATGCAGTTACTCTCTTTTAGGCTATTTTAATATCTCCTTTTTTTCTTTCAAGTATCTAGATATATACTATTAATTAATTTTTTATTATATAGACTTTATCCTAGTTAATTAGCCGTTAAGTAAATAGTTTTACCTTTAAGGGAAAAATCAGTTTTTAGCTAAATAATAGGTAAAACGCAGAGTATTTTATTAAGCTTTTTACTGTATATCTATTAGCTATAATCGCCTTATCCAAATTCCAGAACCACTTTTTATTAAGCCTAGCTATCTTTATTAATACTAATATTAAACTTTAATAGCTGACTTTTACTATAGCGTTAACTTTAAAGTTATATACTAATATCTAAATAATCTTAACTTTTAAATTAATTAATACCGTTAAGAGTATTTTTTTTATTTCTAGTCCTTTATTTATAATAGCTTAAATTATTATATTAAATTAATATATTTATTTAAATATAAACTTTATTATTATTATTAATATTAAAGTAAATATAGGTTTTACTTTTACTTATTTATAAAAGTTATATCTTCCTTTAAATAGGTAGATATATTTATAGTTACTTAGGATATATTAGGTATTAAAATAGACTTTCTTTATAGGCCTGGTTAGTTCTATTGCAATAGCTGGCTCCCTAAAGCGGTATAGATTAAAGCCTTAACATTAGGGGCATAATATAACTGCCTTGTATATATTGTTCTATATCTGCAGCCACTAGTATCTTCCTTTTAGGAACTAGAAAGTTACCTCTCGGCCTTTATAGCCTATTTTAGTATAGCACTGCTAGACAGCTATTTTCCTTAAAGTTAAGCTATTAAAGATAAATGCAGGTTAATAGCAGTATTTTATTAGTTTTGCCTATAACTTTTTATCTTTTATAATAAACCTTTTTATTTTATTCTTAAATTGCTAGAAGTCTATAGCTAAGAGATTAAATAGTCTTTATATTATTTAGAGGTATTATGCGATTTATTAAAACTCCTCGCTATACTTTTCCCCTAGTAGTATAAACGAAATTATACCTAAGTGTATATCTATAAAATCTTTTAAGTCCCTTTCTTTCTTAGCTTTAACTTTATTTATAGTAGTTACTGGTTTACAGGATAAAGTGTCTGCTATAATATTTTCTTTCCTAAAGATATATTTAGCAGTAAAGTTAAAAAGAAGGATATAATTAATCTATTAAGTTATATACCCGCTAAAGATATTATTAATTTTACTATTTATTTAATTAATAACTACTTTAATGTCTATTTCTAGTGTAAATAAAAGCCTATAAATATAAGTATAGAGCTTTTTAAAGGCTTAAAGTAAAGCTTTATATTCTTTCTTTATAGTATTATACTTTATTTCTAATAAAAGCCAGTATTTATTTTTATATTAAATTGGTTATCTTTTCTTTTTTATAATTTATATTAAGATAGCCCCTTAGCTTACTATACTGGCATTAACTATAAAGATTACCTCCCTATATCCTTTACTTACATTTAATATTACTAATATTAGGGTAAAAGTAATAAACCCTTTAAGTTTATCTATAGCTTACTATTATTCTTTAATTTACTTTTAAAGGGCATTTTTCTTTAATAGGGTTATTAAAGGTTTAGTAATTTACGCGAAATATTCAATCTAGTATTTATAGTAGCTAACTAGATTAAAGAAAGATTAAACTTTATTAATAGTTTTATAATTCTTTTATTTTTTGATTTTAATGATTTTGCCTATAGCTGGTTAGCGCCCTTTTATTCTGTACAGGTACCCTATTAACTTGGCAGATTTTTAATAAAAGATTAATTTTACTGCTAAAATTATATATCTTAATAGTTTAATATTTACTAAAGTTTTATTTAGGTTTTGTAGATACTTTAAGATATAGCATTAAACCCTAAGTATTACTTCTTTACTGCTATATATAGACTTTAAACCTTATACTATAATATTGTCTAAAAATAGTCGGTAAACTATAGGTATAAGATTAAATAGTATTTAAAGAATAATATACTGAAATTGCGCTATTAAGTTTATAGCGCCTATTAGAAAAGTGCAGTATCTTAAGAGGCTAATAGGGCTTATAAATATAATTATATTTTGGCTTTTTTTATTAAAAGGGATTTAATTATAGTCTAAGAAAAAGTCTAGTAATAATAGTATTATATAACCTGTAAAGTCTTTGCTAAATTAATTTGCGTTTAAGGGAATAAAGGTATCCCTAATAGTTACTTTATTTATTTATATAATAGAGTTAATAAAGTAAAGGCTACTATCTTTTTTCTATATTAAGAAAAATAGGTTTCTATATAGCCTATAGCTTTCCTTTAAAAGACCTTTTTTAATATATACTTATAGTAGGTTAATTACTTTCTTTTTTATACTTTTAAGGATTAAGATACTACTGCTTTACTAAGCGTTATACTTTACTATATAAATAGTCTATAGTAAGGCAATCTTAAAGTCTAGCTTTTTATATTCTATAAAATCCCAGGAAAGTGCTATTTCTTTATTTTTTAGGATCTATATTAAGATTGCAGTTTCTTATATTATCAGTTTCCCTTTTACTATCTTTAAGATTACTGCCAGGCAGTTTAATATAAGTCTTAACTTAGCTTTAATTAATAAAAACTTTAATATAATATATTTAGTGAATAAAGTATTAGGGTTTAAATTATCTTTAACTTTATCCTACTTTTTCTATTTTTAATAAAGACTTTTAGTAAGAATAAAACTATTAAATAGGGTATTATTTACTAGATAGATTTTTATGCCCTTTTTTTTATATATAGTATTAGTTCTAATCCGCTTATACTTCCGCGCTCTCTTTTAAAACCTTCTCTTTTATTCCTTTACTCCTTTAAATTCCTTTACTGCTTTCTTTATTGCTTTTATTTAATCTTTTAACTTATTAGCTAATAGTAGCTAAATTAAATCCTCTTTAGTTTACTCTAATAGTTTATATAAAACCTCCTCTTTAAAAGTAAAATAAAGGTTTTTTAAGCTTTTTTCCGCTTTATTAACTTTATACTTAAATATAAAGTTAATATTTATTTTAGCTTTAAGTTATATAATACCTCTATTTTATATTCTTAACAGATAGCTTTAGCAGTTAAAGTAATAACTTAAATATTCTTTATTTTATATTTTATATATAAATCCCTATTCCTTAGTATATAATTAAATATTAGCTGCGCGGCCTAAATAAATAGTATCTTAAAGATAAAGGGTATTAAAATGTTATTAGGTGTAATATAAAATCTAGCTGTTATCTAGGCATTGCCTATATATACTTAAATAATAGTTTTACTGTATATATTTACTTACCTATTATTAAATATAATGCTAATTACTTTATAGGAGTATATTATTATACTATATTTTACAGCTAGCTAATAAAAAATAATATTTCCCTTTAACTTTAAGTCTATAAGTGCTTTAATAAGTATACTATCAGGCTCTTTTAAATATACCTGTATCTGCAGTAGGTCCTGTAAGTAGTAAAAGATCTTTTTTATTTAAACTATATAAATCTAGGTTATAGACTTCTATAACTAATTTGCTTTATAGTTAACGGCTATATATAGTTACTTTAACTTATAAAAGTATATTTTTAAGGGTAGTAATAGGTTTAAGTCTTTAAAATTAAATAACTTTTTATTTAATAATCCCTTTATAAATAAAGGTTATAAAGTTATAGTTTTAAAAGGTTAGTTTTATAGCAATTAAATAATTTATATAATTAGTTCTATATATATAGTTATTGCATTTAATCTTTTTAATAGTTTTTCCTTTAAAGGATATTTATATATAAAGATAGATATTACTTAATATAAAGTATATTTAAAGATAGTTAAGTTGGTTTTCCTATAAAACTATATTTTAGTAATCCTTTATAATTTTATAATTAAATCTACTTTTAAAGCATTTATAAGTTTTAAAATAGTATTTAAAAAAGTGCTAGTTTTAAGCTTAATTGCATTATCTAGAATTACTGCTTAGATTATTATCTTAGCTCGCTCTACTCCTAGTAATTCTTCTTTATTTTTAACGCTTTCAGTTCTGCCTTCTTTATTATATTGCAGTCTAGACAGTATAGCCTTTAAGGTTATAAGTATAGGGTCTAAATATAGTTATACTTTCTTAATTGGTTTTTCTGTTTAAGGCAGTAATAGCTCTTCCTTAGCTTATTTATCTGCTTTATTAATTATGTAAACATGCTTTTATCCCCTGTTAGTTATAGGGTTAGCAAAGAGAGTTTAATTAAATAATTCTTTAGTTAAACTGGCCTGGTTATATTTATTTAAGGGTTTTTCTAGGGAGGCTGTTTTAGCTAGGTTTATAGAAAGATTTTTAACCCCTTTTACTTATATATTATCCCTTTTTTCAGCAATTATTTAATCTTTGCCTATAAAATATATAATATTTATTATTAATCCCTTTATAGGAATTATATCTAACCTTTATAGTACCTAGATTTTAAATATCTCCCTATATGCTATTTTATTATAGATAGTGCTAAAGAGTTTAGCTTTATAGGTAGTTAATTCTTAGTTAAAAAAGCTAGGTTCTATCTTTTTTGCAAATAATAGGCTTAAGGAAACCTTATTTTAAGCTTTAAATAATTCTACTTAAAGCGCTAGCATTTTTTATATATAGGTCCCGATAATTATAATTAATGTAATAAGTTAAAGTAGGACTAGGGTTTTCTGTGGGCCTATTTAAGCTATTCTTACTGTTAGGTTATATATTATAAACCTATAGCCTTTATTATAAGCTAATTTAATGCAGTTTTAAAGAAAATAGTCTTTATCTTTATAATACTAGCAGTATTTAATATTAGTAACTGCCTTTAAATAGTTAATAAAGAAAGTATTTGGTATATTATTATATAAAGGGTTTATTATATTAATATTATTAATAGCGATTATTAAAGTAAAAGGTCTTTATTTAGGTTTATTGCTACTAGTAGTAACGCGATAATATTCTCTTTCTTTTAGGTTAATTGCCATTTCCTTTTACTAAAAGAGCTAAATTGCTAGTTTATTAAATTTTTCAGATAAAGTATTTATTTAATCTTTAAGCTGTAAAGTTATAGTTAATTCTGTAAGTTTAGGCTATTCTTTTTTTCGCTTTTTTATCCTTAAGCTTAACTTTAACTCAAATAAATCTAATAAATCTTTAATCTTAAATAGTCTTTTATTAAACTCCTGAAAACAGGCTCTTTAAATATTAAGCTTTACTAGTATTCTATTATAAAAAAGTATCCAGACCTTAATATATATTAAATCCTTAAAATTATTAATTTCCTCAATCCCTTTAAAAGCCATTACTAGCTAAAGTAGCTTTAGTGGTATTACTTTCGCGATATTATAGGAATATAGTGTCGCTATCCTTTAATTTTTTTTATTAAGCTTTTAACAAAGATATTAATATTAAAGCAATTAATCTATTACAGACTGTATTTCTATAGGTTTATAGCAATAAAGGTTTTAAAGTTATACTGTATATAATTCCAATTAATCCTTATTTTATTACTTATAGTATTATAAAAGTTCTTTTTTTATTTTATCCCAGTTAATATTTTCTTTAATAAAAATCTAAACTATCTTCTATTCTTTTACTTTTATAAACAGTTTTAGGTACCTCCCTTAGTCCTTAATCAGGATTCCCTAATCTTCTATTTTTTATTTATGGTTTTTTAAAAACTAGGATATATTCTTACTATTAAATTTACTTATAAAGTTAATCCCTATTAGTGGCTTTATGCCCTAGATATTCTTAAAGGCTTAAATAAAGAAGAGGAACTTTTAGGATAATGACTTCCCTTTTTCTATTAAAGAGCCTAATCCTTCCTTAAATTTTATTATAATAGATATAGATATTATTAATATTAGGTTAAATGTATAATTAAATAATTCTTTAGCTTAAGGGGTTAAAGATAGAGTTATATTTAATATCCTAGTAAAAGGAGGTTATTGGTTTAATTTAAACTCTTTTACTTTAAGTTAGAGGAAGTTATCGGAGTCTCGATTAAATGGTTCTTTAATAAAAGAATGCCCTTTCTCCTATAGATTAAAGTTATCTAACTTAAATAACTAGCCTTTAAAAGAGTATTCTTCTTTTAGCTGAAAAAGGGATATGTTCTTTTAGTAATAGAGCTATAGCGATATATTCCGTTAATATAGGGAGTTTTTTCATAAAAAAAAAGGGTTGCGTTTATCTGTCTAGGATAAAGAAATTAGCTAGTCTTTTAGGGATGGCTTTCTGCGTTAATACTGGTTGCGAGATATTAAGTGATTATTATTCTTATATCTTCTTAAAATATCTTTAATATAGGTAAAGACAGCCTATATACTAGAGATTATAAAAGCGGTAAGAATAGTGCTTTTATCTAGAGTTAAGAAAAACCTAGCCAGGAATATCAGTAAAACTAAAATAAAGTCTCTATACTAGGAGATTAAATAATCAGTATATCCCTTATTAGCCCCTTATAGCTATTTTACCTGTTAACTTACCTGCTAGTAAATGAAATAAGGGTTGTAATAATGTATTAATAGTTTAAAGGGGCTTGGGTTATATAATATTAACCGTTTTACCTATATATTCGCTTTTACTATAATAACTAGTCTTTTAGTAATTTTCCTTAAAATCTTAGCTTTTAATTGGCAGGTATTATTAACTGGTAGTTTTTTAAGGTTCCGCTCTTTTATTATATTTTAGCGCGTTACGCCTAGGTTAACTAATCCTAACATCTTTTCGGAAATTGCAACCAGATAACCTATATTTTTAGAGTTAAGTATTATATTAATCTATATTAAATAGTTATAGAAGGGGTTTTAGGCTATTTCCTTTAGCTAATTGTCTTATATTTATATAGAGACTGGGTAAGGCTAGCTTATAATTCTATTAGTAGTTAGGTAAAGGTAGGTCTTAGTAGCAGTATAAAAGTGCCCTCAGTAATTACTTCCTAAGATGCAATCCCCGAGATTTCCCCCTGTCTTAATCACTAGTTTTGTTAAGGGGGAATTGGCACTCTAAAACATACACATAATATATATACACACCTATATACAATAACTGGTATCGAGCGCAGGAACCGCGCTCCTAACAGAACCGCAAAGCGGCGATTAAGTAATATAGGGGCTAAAAAGATACTGCAGATTATTTAATTATAATACTGGCAGCTAAAAGCAATTAACGGTTACCTTTATACGCCTTAGCGACTGTATTTTTACAGGTAGGGTTATATATTAAAGGGGGAAAAAGGTTATTATTTATTAAACTAGGTCTATCTATATATCTTTATACTCCTATGCTTTCTTAATCCAGTAGCTGCTTAAATAAGCAGCTAACCTTTCTCAGGTAAGCTAACAAGAAAAACATGCTGGTGCGTTGGGCATATCAGTTACCCCCGACAAACTAGCTAGACAATTTCAAGGCCCTTATAAAGAGCACTTAAATGCAGCCTGTAACCTATTACAGTATTTAAATAGTACCTAGGATCTAGCTATTTAATATACTAAAAAATCTAGTCCTATACCTATTAGTTATTGCAATAGTGATTTTACTAAGGATAAAGAATTAAGTAAATCGACTTATAGCTATATTATTATAGTTGCTAATAGGCCAATTAGCTGGAAATTAAAAAAGGGCTTAATTATCTGTTTTTCTATGCTAGAAGTAGAGTTTATAGCTTTTATAGAAGCTACTAGGGAGATTCAGTAGTTTATTGGCCTATATAAAGAGGTAAATCGATTAATTAGACAGCCAATCTCTCTACTTAACGATAATAAAGGTGCTATTTCTACCTCAAATAACCCTACCCTTTATAATCGAATAAAATATACTCTGTTGCGGTTTAATTATATTAGGGAACAGGTTAAAAATAGCGTTATTATAGTCAGTTATCTAGAAACCAGTAAAATGGTTGCTGACGGGCTTACTAAGCCTTTTCCAGGTCCAAAATTAAGGAATTTTATAAGTCTCCTTAATCTCAAAATTTTACCTAAGGTATATACTTAAGGTTCTTACCCTTCTTATAGCTATTAGCTATTTTTTAGCTATTAGCTATCTTTGTTATTTTTAGCTATATTAGCTATCCTTTTTATTTTTATGTTCTAGTTACTTTCCTATATCTAGATCCTATATCTACTTTAAAGTTATATAGGATAGTATCTATTCTAGAGGGAGTGTTAAAAAGGAGGGCTAAAAAGCAAGGATTTCTGTGTAATTGGGTAACCTTCCTATTCTGGCTAGACCTGGAATTAGGCCTGACGCTAGGACCGAGTTCCAGAGGAACTTCGGTGTAAGTCAGGAAATTTCTGTTATCCTTGACGATAACAATTAAGCTAGGATCGGCTACCCCGCCTACCCTAGACTCAATACAATGGGCATAATGGCCATTGTGAAAAATCTGACCAAAATGGTTTCCCGTTTGTATGGCCGTGAGTCGATTTGACCGATTTTATATACAAATGAATTTTGCGGAAAATAGGAATGCGGCCATAAACCCAATTCTGCCACCGCACACTTATTATTAGGTCGGAGGACTATTATAGAAGACAAAGCTATTGTTTATACAATCACTTCTACACTAGCCGCATATCACTAGATATTTTATAGCTTTCTAGCTATTAGTTTAGTTATAATTCAATTGTTTATCTATTATTAACCCAACTAGACTCTTAGTCGTTTCCTTATTACTGCATTGTATACAGTTTCCTAGAAGCTATATATAAATAAGGTTTAGTATAACCTTGTTATTTTAACAAAAGTAAAGTGCAGGAATATTAGGCTAGAAGTGCAGTATATTTACTAGGCGTAAATTTATGCGAGTATAGTAAGGTATAAGCTTTTAAAGGTTATAGGAACAGCTTTTTAAACAGCTTTCTTTAAAGCTATTAAAGTACACTTTACTTTAAGCTTTACTGCCTACTATTTATACTATATAGACAGCTTAATTAAAAGCAGTAAAATAAATAAAATCTTTTCCCTTAATTAATTTAAACAGTTTTTCTTAAATACTTTAAAGAATACAGAGAACTACGCTTATAGCTTTTATATAACACTTAGCAACCGCTTAAACAATATATTTAGTAATAATAATATACGCTCGAAGCCTAGTAAAGAGTGCCTTTATAGACTTAAAAGGTATATTTGGCCCTTAAATAATTGCAGCAAAGTATATGCTATACTTACTAAAAGGCTTAATAAAAAAAGGAAATACGCTTTTATGCCTAAATAAGCTATAGAGATTTATGCGCGCCTGTAAAAAGATAAATAGCAGGCTACCTGCAAAAGGTTTAGTAAAAGGGGTATTAACTTTACTGCCTTAATATAGGGAGGAATAGCCTTAACTATTATAGCTGCCTTAATCTCTTAGGCCTAATTAATAAGAAAGATATAAGCCTTACAGTATATTTAATAAGTATAGTAATATATATTAATATATAGGATATGCTTTACTGCCTTTTTTAAAGTACCCTCTTTAATATATATAAAGCTATATATTTTATAAATAGCAGGAATTACTTTATTCCCAGCTTTTTTATTTTAAATATAGAAAAAGACTATATTAAAGTAAAAGGAGCCAGCTATTAGATTATTAAAAGAAGTCAGCGCCTAATAAAGGATACTCTTTATAATCTACATTAAAAAATAACGCGCTCTATTAAGTTTTCGGATATAGCTATAGTTAAAGGATTTTATATCAATATTATATCTTTATTAAAGCTTTAAAAAGCAGGGATTTAGCTAATAGGGTACAATAATACATTTTATACCAGTATAGCTAAATCAATACTATTATAGGGATGGTAAAGTATAGGTATAATTTTCTGTTTCTTTAATATAAACCTTTATTACTTTATATTACCTTTATCTTTAAATATACTATATTAAGCAGTTTAATAGCTTTTTTTATGCTTTTTAACGCAAACTATAGCATTAATATAGCGTTCAAAAGTAGGAGAAGACTAATATATAATCCCTTAATACTATAATATAACTCGGAATAGCTCTGGCATTTATAATTAAAATATCTAGGCCTAGAAGCGTTTAGAGCGCTTGTAAAGAATACAAGGAATATATATATTAAAGGAACTACGCATATAGATTATAAGGCTTATACTTTTATATATATAAAATAGGTTATCTTTTATAGACTATTTAATAAATAAACGCTAAAACTGTTTTTTAAAGTATACTGGGATTTTTAAGACTATCCTTAAAGCTATAATAGGGATAACTAGCTTTTAATACTTAAAGAAGAATATACTGTATAGTTATATATACACCCTTTACTAAATAAAGAACAGGAAACTGTTTTTAGTGCTTTTTTTAACTTTATAAGCATAATAAAGATGCAATATAATATCTCTATATACTTCTTTAGGCAAAATAATAAAAAGGCTGTAATTGCAGTTAAAAGCTTATTATACTTCTAGATCTAGGCTAATATAAAAGGTATTATCTTAAAGCTTGCCTTTTCCTATATATATAAACTAAATGGCGCTTTAGAATAGGCAGGTTAGGAAGTTATAAATAAATCGATTAAAATACTAAAAGCTATAGGTCTTTTAACTGATATATAGCCAGAGAGTATAAAAGCTGCAGTATATATTATTAATATAAATCTTACACGCAGCTTTAATATAATATTACTTATCGATAAATTAAAGTAATAGTTCTGTAACTTTATACCTTTTCCGATAAAGGAGCCTTCTGTAAACCTATAGCTAAATTAAAGCAGTCTCTATATATATAGCTGCTACGCCTATATACTTAATAGAGACTGTAAAGCTAGCTAAAAGAAGAGAGAATTTAAGACTAAGCCTAGGGGGCTAATTAGATATTTTATTAGCTATACTGTAAATAATATATATTATATTTAATTACCCTGCCTAGTAAAGGTAATAATTATAAAGAATATATAGTTTAATAAAACTAGCTTCTTTAATAGTAATAAATAGATTACAGATAAGCTGTCTATAGTTAAGTTAAATAAGCTGTTTAATAAAGTTAAAGAAAATAAACTAGAATTTAAACTCTTTTTAATATATATTCCTATAGTAAAAAATACCTTTATAGGTAATATAGAAAAAGAGAGTATACTTTTAAGGGTAGTAGAGGTATAAAGTATTAAAGACAGTTTAATAAATACTTTAAATAAACTATTAATGCATTTAAAAGGACCTTTTAGTTTTTAAATATTAAAGGCTACTTTAAAATAGTTAATCTCTATAAATAACACTAGCGCATTAATAGGAACTTTAAGTAATGTTTTTATAAGCGATTTACCCCTTTTTGCAGAAAAGGATATAATGGAAGAATAGCTTTATATATTAAAGGTATATAACCTAATAAAGGAGAATAGTCTATTAAAGCTAAAAGTAAATTAATATATAAAAGGCTTACTTATTTTTATAAAAAAGAATAGACTTTTAAAGAAATGCTAGTTAATAATCCTTTAAGCAGTAAAATAGTAGTTAATATTTATAGGAGTTTAAGACTGTAAAGGAAATAACCTGCGAAAAAAGCTAATAAATATCTCCTAATATATAAAATTAAAATATATACTTTAAGTACTACTCTTAAAGATAATAAACTTAATATATATTTAATAATTACTAGGCTTTTTAATTTAATACTATATTAACTGCTGCTTAATTAATAAAGGCTAATAAATAATAAATTAAAAAGTACAGAAATAGTATTTACTGTTTTTAATACAGTAATAGACTATAAATCTTCCTTTTAGAAAAGTATAGCTTTTAATAAGCCGACTATTTATGAAAAGGATTTAGCGAAACTACTAAAAGACTAAAAGGAGTTTATAAAATACTGATTTAAAGATAGGTTTAAGTAAACTGCATATAATAAAATTAATTTTTTACATATAAAAGGAACCTAGTAAAAGATACTATATTTAAAGGCAATAATAAAGCTATTACTAATATATTAGGTGTAGCGGAGCGCGGTACAGCTATATGGAGTATAAAGAGATAGGAAACAAAGCTTGATTCTATAAAAGAGAATATGCTGTAGTAGCCTCGCTATATATATATATAGCTAACATAAAGAAGAAGCTGTGTGCAGGCGCTTATAAAGCGCCTGCATGGTCTAACATATCGCTTACGCGATATGTATATCAGCTCGTATCTGCTGACAAAGCAGATAAGAGCTCCCTAGCGCCGGCAAGCGGTAGGGGCCCGGCCTACTCAACCCAACATTAGGTTTTTACTTATAAGTTTAATTAAAATAGAAATCTAGAATACTGTAAAGTTTATTTTATAGTCTGCAGGGACTTATAAAAGTGCTTTATTATAAAGAGTATATATACAGCTATATTAGCAGCATGTTTTTTCTATATACTTATTGCTTTTATAGTAAAATTTAACTTTAAGTTAAAGTAGTATAATATTAAAAATGCTTTTTTTAATGCTTTAAAGGATAAAAATTTAAAACTAATTATATATAAACTTTTTAAAGGTTTTAAGCAGCTAAATATTTATTTAAAGCTCGCGAAAGCGTTATATAGCTTAAAGGAGTTATTAAAGCTATAGTTTAATAAACTATTTTTAACTTTAAAGTAATAAAGGTTAATTTTAAGCTTTAAAAAGCCCTATCTCTTTTATAATAAAGCTTAAAAGATCTTTATTATATTCTATATAAATAATATTATAGTTATATATTATTATAACAATAAAGCTTTTTATATTAAGCTACTAAATGCTTTAAAAGTAAAGTATAAGCTTTATAGTAAAGGAGATATATAGTGGTTTTTAAAGATTAAGATTACCTGCAACTATATAAAGTATAAAATATACCTTTCCTATAAAACCTATTTTAAGAAAATTGCGAAATAATTTAGGCTTAATAAAGGAATATAGCTTTTTATAATTTTAATACTTATTATAAAGCTTTAGAAAAGTATATTATAAATATTAAAAGTAACTATTAAAATATATTAAAAGAAAATAGGATTAATACTTTATATAGTTATTATAATAAAGCCTAATATAGCTTACAGCGCTTTAGCTTTATTAAGGTTTTTAATTAACCTTAGTAAAGAGTACTTTAAAGCAGTTAACCAGCTAATCTGCTATTTATATATATAGCGTTTTTTAGCTTTTGAATATAAAGGGCGCAGGGAAATATAAGTTTTAACTGCTTTAAGTAATACTTCTTTTATTAATAATATAAATACTTAAAGATTATTTTAAAGGTATTTTATTATCCTTTTTTTAAGCTTTATCCTATAAAATGCAATATACTAAAACACTATTAATATATCTATAATAAAAGCTAAACTGCTTGCCTTTACTTAAATAGTAAAAGAGGCTATAAGTTTATATTGCTTTTTTTAAAAGATAAAATTTAACCTTAGCGCTAATTAGAATATTAATTATAATAATTAACTAACTATATATTTTATAATTAAAGAAAGCACGCAAATTAATACTTACCTGTATTATATTAATATATAAAATATATAGCTTTAATAGGAATACTAAAAAGGATTATTTATAGTTTCCTATCTTTCTATTAACTTTATACCTACTAATAGGTTTACTAAAGCCTTTCTATAGTAGCGCTTTAAGTACTTTAAAATACTATTAAACTTAACAGATATATAATTACTAAAATACAATATATAAAAATATAAGAAATTAGTTAATTCTGGCCTATAAGCTATATACTATAGGGGGTATATTCTATTACTGTAATAACTATTCTTTAAAAGCTTTTTAGCCTTTATACGCCTATATATAAAAGGCATTATTATTATTATTATTATTGCCTAAAGCAGCAGCCTCTTTAAAGTAAACCGAGTTCTCCTCTTTTAATAGGTTAAATTAAAGGCGCAATGCCTTTTTATACTAGGTTATTATCTAGTTATATAATCTTATAAGCGTATAAAGAAAAAAGAGTATATTTACCTGGTTATCCTCTTTACTTATAGCTTAAAAAAGCTAGTATATAATCGGTATAAGTATTAAATAATTGTAAAGTATATAATTAAATAAAGCAATATAGGCAAATTAAAGAAGAGTTTATTAGGGAGTATATCGGTAATTACTACTAAAGTAAACAGTATACCGCTAAAAGCAGGCAATAGAAATACACTAAAAGAAGTCTCCCTTACTGGCAACTGCCGACTTCAGATAACCTTTATAAAGAGGGGATAATGGTATAGCAGCGGGGGCAGTGGCAGTAGTAGAGGCAAAGGCAGAGGCAGCTGCGGGAGCAGCTGCAGCAGGAGTAACCACAGGAGCAGCAACGGGGGCAGGGGCCAGAGCAGAAGCAGCAGCTGCCTTAACAGCAAGGCGCGCTTCACAAGCAGCTGCAATAGCAGCAGCATAGCGCGCGTCAAGAGCGATAACAGCCGCAGTATCCCTTAACCGGGCCAGACCAGCTAGCGCAGGAGCAGGAGCCGGAGCAGGAGCCGGTGTAGGAGTAAGAGCAGTAATAGGCGTAGCCGCTTAGCCAGCTAAGCGACTAATGCTAAGATAAGCCACCTTTAGGGGGCGACTACAACTACGCTTCACCGACAAGGTATTCTTCTTCTGCGATTTCGCTATTAGCTAATAAATATACAGCGCAAAAGGAATTAATCGGAAGTGTAATATTTACAGTAAAAGCTATACTGCTGTTGCTGTTAATATTAATATTATTATTAATATTGATGATAATAATGTTAATGACTGAAGAAGAAGAGCGAGGAATAAGGCCGGGGGGCAGTTAATATACCTATTTTAGCTGTTTAGGACTGATTTAGCTGTTTAAGAGCTTTATTATTTAATTTCCTATTATTATAAAATAATAATAGCTACAGTATTTATATTCTTTTTACCTTTATAATAGAATATTAATATATATTTACAATAAAGAGCTTTTAATTAAATAAAAGAGGCTTTAAGAGTGCAACCAGTTAGTTATAATACTATAAATAAACTAAAGTAGCAGTTAATAAGGTATTGGGAATAGCTTTATTAACTAGGGGGTATATTAGGTTAAGTAGGCCAGGGCCCTACTGCTTATTAGCGCTAGGGAGCTTTTATCTGCTATATAAGCAGATCCAAGCTGACACATATATTGTATAAGTAATATATTAGACTATACAGGCGCTTATAAAGCGCCTGCATACAGCCTTTTCTTTATATTAGCTATATATATATGTAGCAAGGCCACTATAGTATATTCTCTTTTATAAAATCAAGCTTCGTTTCTAATCTCTCTATACTCTATATAGGTATACTGCGCTCCGCTATATTATATAATTCCAGTTAAAATTATTTTTAATTAAAGATTAACTGTTATATTTAAATTTTAATAAATATTCAAAAATCAATTAAATATAAATCATAAGTTTAATACTATATATTATTTATAGATAAGTGGTTAAATAAAATATATTAATTAAATTGTTAAAGTTTATTTAAAAATTTATATAAATATTAATTAAAATAATTAAGTAAAAAAGCTATTAATTATATAGTTATTTTATAATAGCAATATTTTAAATTTAATTAAACTTAAATTTATATATAAATTATAGTTTTATGTTAAATATATATAATACTATTATTTATTTAAGAAAAAGACGATAAATACTAAAATAATTGTTATAGCACCAAACCTGCCCTTTAATAACTTATCAGTATCATGTATATCCTTATATAATAACTTAATCCTATACCTTTAAACCACATTCTTATAGCTTCTTGCCTTATTAAAAGCACAATAAAAATATTAGTTTAACCTACTATTCTATATACTATAATAGTTTATACCTCCCTATAATAACTGCGCTATTACCCTTAACCTTTAACCCTGCCTAAAAAGATTAATACAATCGCTAACAGCCTAGTTATAATACTATAAAAAGCCCTATATCTTATAAAAAATTCACTAATCCTTAACTATAGCAAAACCTTAAGCCTAAAAGCCTATATCCCTGCTGTAAAGAATATACTTTAATCTAGCTCTTTAGCCTATACCTAATTCCCTAGCCTATATTTAACCTAAAAATACTAAAATAAAAATAAAAAGTATAAAATAGGACGTTAATTAAAAAGTAAAACTTACTAATTACTTCTATAATTAGCCTTATATCTATACTATCCTAAAAGCTTATAATAATAATTATAATTTAACCTTATAACTTTAAACACTAAAACTTAAGCAATTCTTTAATATTATCTTTAATTATGTTTAAAATTAAAGTATAACTTTAATATAGCTTTAAAATAAAAAAAGTGTAAAAACACTATTATTATTAAAAACCTAAAGTTTATTTAATATAAAGTCTATAGCTAAAGTAATATAATTAATAAATTTATTAACGTTAAAAATAATAATATCTTAAAATATTAAATTAATAACTTGAAAAATAAATTTAATATTAAAAATAAAAATATAAAAATATATTAATAAAAGTATATAAACTAGTATTTTATTATATTATATAATATTATAATTAATATTAAGTATTTTAATACCCTTTATAAATATATCTTTTATATTAGCAGTTAATTAAATAATAATATTTATAATTTCATATAAACAGCATTTAACTATATTATAATCAAAAAAATTATTATATAACATAAAAATAAAAAAGTAATACAACTTTTATTAAATTCTTAAACTTATAGTATAAAACTTTTAACCTTTTATAATCTGCCGCCTAAAAGTTTAATACTTACTATATAGTAAATAAGCTATTCTAAAACTTTATTATTAAATTTTATAAACTAATAGCTTAAGCTAGTAAAACTAATACTTAAAAAGTTAATACCCTTTTATTGAAATAACAAGGTTATACTGAACCTCATTTAAGTGCAGCTTCTAGGAAGGTGCACCCAACGCAGCAATGAGGAAACGACTAAGAGTCTAGTTAGGTTAACAATGGATGAACAATTAAATTGTAACTAAACTAATAGCTAGAAAGCTATAGAATATCTAGTGATATGCGGCTGGTGTAGAAGTGATTGTATAAACAATAGCTTTGTCTTCTACAATAGTCCTCCGACCTAATAATAAGTGTGCGGTGGCAGAATTGGGTTCGTGGCCCCGTTCCTATTTTCCGCAAAATTCATTTGTATGGGAAATCGGCCAAATCGACTCACGGCCATACAAACAGGAAACCATTTTGGTCAGATTTTTCACAATAGCCATTGTGGCCATTGTATTGAGTCTAGGGTAGGCGGGGTAGCTGGTCCTAGCTCAATTGTTATCGTTGAAGATAACAGAAATTTCCTGACTTACACCGAAGTTCCTCCGGAACTCGGTCCTAGCGTCGGGCCTAATTCCGGGTCTAGCCAGAATAGGAAGGTTACCCAAATACACTAAAATCCTTACTTTTTAGCCCTCCTTTTTAACACCTTTACTTTAAAATATTTAAAAAAATAGCTATTACTTTTATTAATAAAAGTAATAAGCCTAGAAGGAAAAATAACTAGTTTGTTTAAAAAACTTTTAATTAAAAAGTTTATAATAATCTCGAAAAGTAAGCTTATTATACTAAACTTAAAAGTAACTATAAGTTTAAAAAGCTAAATAGTAACAACACTTTTTAATAAACCCTACCGTAAAATAAATTAAACTTTTTAAAGTAAAAAAATATAGGCAATTTTATATAGTTAAATACTATATCGTTTACTTTATAATATAAAAAATACTAATAACTTTATAACCTATACTATTACTATAGCAGTTAATATATAGTTAGCAATTATATAAAAAAGTAAAAAGCTAATACTATAAAACCCTAAACCCTATAAAAATACAATAGCAGCTTTTTAAAATATAAAATATATTAAAGTAAAAGTACTATAGTGCCTTAAAGTAAAATATATACTTTAGGCTAAAGAAAAGGTATACTAGTATTATAAATTCCTATTTCTTAATTCCTATAATACTAGTACTTTTTAGCTTAAAAAAATACCCTATTATACTATAAAAACTTATTCCTATATTATATTAATAAAACCAGCTTTGTTAAAAGATCAGTTACCACTAACAATACACTCGCTTATAAAAATATAAACTTTAATATAAAATGGCAAAAGAAAAAAGTAACTTTTTAATAATATTATATTAAAAAACACAATAAAATATTAAAATAGCCTATAAACTTAATACCTTTATAAATATTATAGATTATTATTAATAATAGACTATTAATTTTAAATACTATAAATAGCAAATTACTATTTATCTATACTATATTATTCCTTATGCATTTACTAGTAACTATACTAACTTTTATTAACAGTGGCTGCTTAGTATAAGGCTTTATAGACCAGCATTTCTTTTAAAGTCTTAAATCCTAATAATACAATTACCTAAACTAAAAAGCTTTAGCCTAGCTAATAGTAAAGCAGCAGTATAGTTTACTAATTATATAATCTTAAATATAAAAATAAAGGAATATAAAAAGCTATATATATTTTTTATTACTAATCTATTAAACTAAAACCCTTTTATCCTTAAAATACTATAGCTATAGCAATATAATCTTAATATCGATTAGCCTATATTAACAGTTACTTTTAACTTATAATATTATTTAATAAATTATTACCCTTAAACCTATACTATATTAACAATTCCTAGCCTAATAAATATTTTATATAATATTATTATCCTAGGCAAACCCTTAAAATTAATACTTTATACTGCTAGTAAGAAATAAAATAATACACTAAAAAAAAGTCAAAAAAAGGTTAAAAAAAAGTCAAGTTCTAAGCCTATATTAAAAATATATTAAAAAAGATAATACTGTAATAAAAAGAAAAAGACCTATACATTAACCTTATACTAATATTAAAGTAAAATTACTATCACATTTATTAATTTTATAACTGCAATAGATTAAAGATTAAAGTATAAATAATATTAAATAAGCCTTTAATACTAGTTTTAATAATGCCTATAGCTAATAGCTATTGATATTTATATTTATATCACTTAATATAACTCTTTAAGCTAAATATACTAAAATTTAATATACCTGCAGCAATAGCGCTATATAAATAATTTAACTTAATAAATATTTAAATATCTATTATAATATTATTTATCTAGTTTTATAAAACTTTATTTACTTAATATATAAAACTAACTTAAATAGACTTAGTAGAAAATATATAAAAGCGGGAATATAAAGTATATTAACTATTAAAGTTTAATAAAAATACTTTTATAAATATATTATAAAAATAAAGTAATTTTATAGTAGTATAAACATTATTCGCTATAACTTTCTATAATTTCCTTATATATTATTATAGTAAAAAGTACTTTTAAAAGATATTAAAGTTTAATATTAATAAATTTATAAAAGTAAAGCTAAAATTAATAAAAAGTAATATTTAAAAAAAACTTTTTTATTAACTATAAAATAAAATTATTAACTTCTTTTTATAACTAGTAAATAAACTTCTATTTAAAAGATTATAAAACTATAAAATTAAACTTTTATTAAAGAAAAAACTATTATATTAAAAAAACTGCCTAATATTATTAAATAAACTTTAAATTATAAAACAATAATTAAATAAAAACCTAGCTAAAAGATTTATTAAAGAATTTAAAATAAAATATACTGCCTTTTTACTCTTTACTATAAAACCTAAATAAGGCATCTGTATTTATTAAAACTATTAAAGCTTTAATAATATTATTATAAAAAACTATTACCTATTACTGTAAATTTAGGAAATATTAAATACATTATATAATATTAGATTTTATATTAAGCTAAATATAATAGCCGCCTTTAATAAACTTAAAATTATAAAACAATATAAATAAAAAACAGTATTTATAACCTAATTTAAGTTATTTAAAACCTTTATTATACCTTTTAGTCTTTATAATACTTTAACCTTTTTCTAATACTATATTAACTATACTTTATATAATTTATTTAATAAAATTTATATAGTTTACTTTAATAATATGTTAATTTAGTTAATTATATAAAAAGAATATTAATAATATATATAAAAAGTTATAGATAAATTAATTAATATAGGTCTTTAAATTGATATCAAAAAATATATATTTAAAATAATAAAAATCAAATATTTTAGCTTAATTATTATAAATAATAGTATTAAAATAGACCTTGAAAAGTAGCTGCAATTATAAGTTAAAAGAGACCTTTAAACCTTTATAAACTGTAATACTTTTTAAACTTCGCGAATTTTTATCGCCAGTATATTAAAAACTTTTCTAATATTTATAAACCTTTAAATAGCCCTTTAAAAAAAGATATACTATAAAGTTAAATAAAACTTTATACTGCTATATTTAACTATTTAAAAACTTAATTTATAACTGCTTTAATCTTTACCTTTTTTAACTATAATAAACAAATAGTTTTAAAAATAAATACTTTAAATTAAATATTTAATAATATCTTTTTTTAATATAATAAAAATAATATTTTATAATTAATAGTAGATTTTTTATTAAAGTATTTATTTATTAAATATAATTATAAAATTTATAATAAAAAACTATTAACTATTATTAAATTATTAAAAAATAGCGCTTTAAACTTTAAAGTATAAAAAATAAATTTAAAATTATTATAGACTATAAAAACTTAAAGTATTCTATAACTATTAAAGTATTAAATTAAAGATAAATCTATTAATTTAAGTTTTTATTTTAATATAATTTCTAGATTATTTATTAGCTTAAATTAAAAGCAGTAAGGTTTAATATATTAAATCAAAGATTTTAAAATATCCTAGTAAAGTTAAACTAAGATAATAATTAATTAAAGGAAAAAAAGAACTTTACTTTTAAAAAGCTACTTTAATCCCTATATTTATATTAATATTACAGAAAATATAAATAATAAAAACCTATTTACTATAATTAATAATACTTTAATCTTAAACTTAAAGATATTAATTAATAAAATAATCGATAAAGCCTATAAAATATTAAATATAGTAAATCTTATAATATAGGTACTTTAAAACCAGCTATTTAATAATAGCCTAAAAGCGTTTAAAGTAATTTAAAGGCAGTAATATAAAACTTTTAGATCTGCGGTAATTAAATATATTATTAGGAATAACTTTTCTTTTTATTAATAAATAAAGTAAAAAAATAAATTATATATTAAATATACTCTTTTACGCTAAAAAGACACTTAAAAAAATAACACTATTAAACCTTTTTAACTGTATATATTAATAGCTGTAAATATTAATTAATATTAATACTTTTATTAAAGGTTATAACCTATACTTTTAAACGAAATTAAATAAATCTACTCTTTTAAGAGTTTTAAAATTATAACTAAGATTATTTTAGGCTTAAAGTAATATTTTAATAAACTCTTTTATATTACTGCTTAATTATAGCTAATAAAGCTTAGTCTATAAAAATATCTTTATAGTAGTATACCGTTTACTCAAAATCTAGTATTATATTGCTACTTATATATTTAATATTAAAAAACTGACTAATACCTTTATTTTATATATCTATACTTTATATCAAGCATTGAAAACAATTATATTAAATTAAAGTACCTAGTTTATATTTAAATTCTAAAAGCAGCTATTTAATAATTTAAAATTTACATTAAATATTCTTTAGTCTACTATTAAACAATTAATAGCTAGATTAAACAGTTAAATATAAAAGTAAAGTAATATTTTAAGCAGTTTATAAATTTTTATTAAAACAATTAAATGAATCAATTACTATTTATAGAGTTTACTTAAAATAATTAAATATTTAAAATAACAGGAACCTTACTATTCTTTATAAATTATAGTTTTTACCTATACTTAAAAGTTAAGCCTTTAAACCATTACCCGCTAAACCTATTTATTACTTAAAAGAAGAGTTTCTATAAAGTAAATACTATAGGTAAGCATTTTTAATAAATCTTAAATTAATTAAAGGCCTTTATAATACAGTTAATCGCTTAATATAAAGCTGTAGTTAATATATTAAAAGAGGATTTATATTAATTTAAAGTTAATAAAAAATATAATTAAAGATTAAATACTTTAAAATAACCTGTTTAATAAAAAAGGGAGATGATAAATAAGTAGGCCGATATAAAATCTTTAATATATACCGTTAAGCTTATTAACTTAAACTCTTTAACTATATCTGCATTTTCCTTATATTTTATAACTCTCTTTTTAAACTATTAGCAGTTAATAAAGCAGGCTCATAGATATATCTATTAAAATAAAACGCTATTAATAAATAAAAGAACAAAAATATATAGAAATAAATCCTTACGAGAAATAATAAAATAAATAAAATAATAGAAAAATAAGAATTTAATAAAATCCATAACTGCTATAATAAAAATAGCCTATACTATTATATAGCCTAAAAACACTATATATTAAACTAGTAACCTGTAAAGGATTTAAAAAGGTAAGACGCTGCCCTTTTAGAACACTATATAAAAAACGCTAATAAGCCTGGCCCGCCTGCCTAAGTTAAGAAAAAGAAAATAACTAACTAGCCAGACCTATAACGCAGCAGCCGCTTATAATAGAATTAAAATAATAAAAGGATTAAAATATACATAATTTTAAAATAGCTATTAAAGGGCAAATAAAGTTTAAAAGGGGGGGGTACTATTATAGCACTAAACCTGCCCTCTAATAACTTATTAGCATTATATACATCTTTATATAATAACTTAATCCTATACCTTTAAACCATATTCTTATAGTTTCTTGCCTTATTCAAGGCATAATAAAGATATCACTTTAACCTGCTGTTTTGTGTGCCGTAATAATAATATAATTAAATAATAAATTAAATTCTAAAAAAACTTAAACTTTATGTAATTAAAAAGGTTATTTTAAAAGTTATTTATAAATTTATACTATTAAATAATATCTAAATTTATTTAAGATTTTATATTTTACTATTTAAAAATATATTATAAAATAAATTAAACAATAGATTAATTATTAATTAATTAAGGTTTTATTAATTAAAGAACAATATAAAATTAAAGAAACTAAAGCTATAAAAATAACAGATAATAGATACTAGTATTTAATAAAATAGAAAGAGTATAAAGAAGAAGATAACTTTTAAGAATTTAAGGAATATTTTAAGTACTTTTAAATAACTTTACAGTAATTCTATTAAAATCTAGGCCTTTTAATAAAGGGTTTAATAAAGTATTAAAACTAAAAGAATTAATACTATAAAAGCTTTAAACTTTTAAAAAGACTTTTAATTGCTGCTGCTTTGGATTTTCTAGTTTATTTAAAGATTTTAACTTATATCTAAGTATCTCTTTACTTCTAGCTTATAGCTACTATTTTTAATAATTAAAACACTTTACATAATTTAAAGCTGTATTTATTTTTACTTAGGCTTTATAAAAAGCTTTATAATAAAGTAATATAAGTTTTTCTATTAGCTTTTTTATAAAATTAAAGTATTATAATTTAAAAATAGTATTTAATATTAAGAAATAGTTTTAGCTATAATATTAAAGAGAAACTTTACAAATATATATAAAAGTTTTATATAACCCTTATACTATTATATAGATAATTAATATAAATCTATTTACTATATTTTAAAAAGCGATTATTTATATAATACTTTAAGCTATAAAAAAGATAATAAAAATAAAGTAAAATAGTTATAAAGAAGGGCTAGAAAGTAAGGATTTCAGTGTATTTAAATAACCTTCCTATTCTAGCAAGACCTAGAGTTAGGCCCGATACTAGGACCGAGTTTTAAAGGAACTTTAATATAAGTCGGGAATTCTCTTTTATCTATAATAATAATAATTAAGCTAGGACTAGCTACCCCGCCTACCTTAGACTTAATAAAATGTTTATAATAGGCATTATAAGAAATCTAACTAAAATAGTTTCCAGTTTATATAGCTGTAAGTTAATATAAGCGATTTTATATATGTTACGGCACCGACCGTGACGCGATATTAACGCCCTATCACGTAAGCCCCAGTCACGTGACCAGGCCCTAACGCGTTCCTAGCTATAGCTTTCTGTAAAGCCTCAGGGCTTTCTCGCTCTCTACAGTATAATAACAATACTTGCCCTAACCTGCCTTTCTATACTGTAATAGTTTATACTATCCCTTAACTCAGCTACGCTATTGCAAGGCATATACCTAACCAATTACGAATTCCCCCTAATCCCCCTTTATTCCCAAACTTATAATAATGCCTCTACAGCCTAGCCTTTATCCTTTAAACCCTATACTTATAGGAAACTAATTATAAGCAAGATAAATATAAATGCCCTAAACCTTGCCCTATAGCCTAACCTAGCCTAATAGACTATAATTTTAACTATAAAGTTTATACTTTTCCCTTTTCTCTTTAAAACCCTATAAAAGTCTAGCGTTAATAGCGACTATATACATTTAATAAATGCAATTATTCAAGACAATAACCTTTATTATTAATTCTATCTCATTAGCTAAATAATTTAAAAAGGTTTAATATAATAAAAAAAATAAAAATAAACCTTTAAATAAAAAATCTTAAAGTAGGCAGCTGAAAATTAAAACTTTAAAGTATAAATTAAAGCCTAGGTTAAAGCTTTAAATATAGCTTTACTATTAAGCCCTAGAAATAATAACCTATTTAACTACTATAAAATTAAAGACTTTAAGCAATTTAATAGTAAATAAAAGGATATTACTAAACGTTAATAAAAATATATTAACTAGTATTCCTAGATTAATATTACCTTTACAGGTAATTAATTAATTTTCTTAATTAAACTTAAAAAGATTTTATATATTATAGGTCTTTTAAAGGGAAATATATATTAAATATAATAAAGAAGCTTTAATACTATTATTAAGAGTTTTAATAACCTTGCCTAATAGTATTAAAAGATTAATACAGTACTTTTCACTAATTTTAATAAATAATATAAAATAATTAACCTTTTTTAAAAGGTATTGCAGTTTTTTAATAACTTATATATATTAAATAAACCTTTCTAAAACTTTATAGCAGACTTATTTATACTAGGCAGTAAATATAGCAAAACCGTTAAGCAGATAATAAAGGCTTTAAAGATAAAGGTCTTTTAAAAGTATGCCAATACTATAAAAAATTAAGTAATTAAACTAAATAAATCTAACTTTACTAAATAATATTAACTTTACTAGACTATTTATAATAGGCTTTAAAAGGGCGCCTACTATAATGCCCTCTGCGCTGCTTAAATAGGCTAATATTAATAAAGTTATTAATAGTAGTAGTATTAATATTAATAGTAATATTATTAATACTAGTAAAATAATTAAGCTGCTGCTTTAGCGCTAGCCAGTAACCTAATATAATTAAATGCTATATATACCCTATTACTTTACCTTTAAATCTCTTATAAAAAATATATCGCTAAAAGACTCTGCTTTTACTATAAAAAAGCAAGCTATAGCCTTAATAAATATAATAAAAAAAGCGGTTTAATATATATTAAGGCAGTCTATATTAAATATAAAATTAAAACCATTAAATTTAACTATACTAGCTATATTTTAATTTAGCAGTACTTTAAGGCTAATAATAAAATAGTTTAGTAAAGTATAATAATTAAACTTTAATAGTACACTAATATTACCTGCAATGCCTAAATAACCTATAAATCTAGGCCCTAAATAATATACCCTTTTTAAGTATTAATAAAGATAATAATAGTAGCGCTGCCCTATTAACTTTTAATTTACCCTAGTTAAGCTAGATTTACCTATTAAAAACTTAAACTTAACTTGCAAACTAAGGAAAAGATTAACTTTTATTAAGAATTATAAGTAGAGGTTAACTATAAATAAGAATATTATTTTAAAAAGAATCTACTGCTATTTTTTTAATTTAAAACCCTTTAAACTTAAATTAATAAACAGTAAATCCCTTTTAATATAAACTATACTATTCTTTATATATAATATCTATATTAATATAAAAGCTTTAATAAATAGCAGTTATATATTTTAGGCTTTTATTAGCTATACTTTTATTAACTAATTTAATATTATTATTTAATAACTGCTATTTACTAGGAATCTTTTACTTACGAATAGGAGTATAGCTAATAAAATTTTAGACTTTTTTATTATATAAACTATAATCAGCTCCTATAAAAAACTCTGCCTTTTTTTTATTATAAATATCTTTAATAATGTACTTATAATCTTTAGCCTTTTATAGCTAAAAACATATAACTTTAATATTAATTAAAAGGAGTTAACTATTACTTTTAGATCTTATTACTATTATAACCACTATTCTTTAAAAAATATAGCCAGCTTTATATAAATTTTAATAGCAGTTAAAATAAAAAACAACTTCGCTGAAGCGAATATAGAGAATATATATTACTAGTAATTAACAGTTAAAAACACTTTAAATAAAGTAAAGCCTAACTTAACTAAATAAAAGACTATACTATATTAGTAACTATTAATTAAAAATACTTTAAAAGAAATAGACTATAACTTAATTAAAGAGGGGGCCTTTAAACTATATATTCTATAAACTTTAACACTAAATTAAAATTACTATATAACCTATAAGTATAGTAGAACTAATAATAAAGAAATATAGGTATAAATAATCTTAAACTAAATATATATAAAGCTACTGCCTGCCTTTATAATTTACAGTTAATAATAAAAAGGGAAACCCTTATTAAAGCTATTACTATTACTTTTTAATATATTATTTCCATAAAATTAAATTAAACTTTAAGATTAAAAAGTATATTTAAATATAGCGGATATATAGATAATAGCGGCTATAAACTTTATTACCTTTTATTAACAACTATATATCTGCGCAATAAAAGTAACCTAAAAAGAGATTAATTAAGCTATTAAAATTAAAGAATTAATACCTATTACTATATTAAAGCTTTTAAATAAGTTTTTCTAATAAATATTTACAGGATAGGGAGACTATATTAAAGTAAAAATAATATTATTTAAAGAAATATATAACTTTATTAATAAATACTACTCCCTAGTATAATTAAGAAAGATTATAGCTGCCAATATTAAGAAATTTATAGCAGGGAAACCTAAATTTAATAAGCCAGATATCTTAAAAAAACTGCTATTTTAGCTATATAACTTATATAATGCCTTCCTGCTAAAAACAATAAATAAACTTCCCTTATAATAGGCTTAAAACTATAAAATTAAAATACTGCTAGGAAAAGACCTACTATATTAAAAGAATAAGCTATTTTCACCTAATAAATTGCAGGTAATAAAAAAATTATTAGATAATAATTTAGTGAAAGGATTTATCTGTAAATTGCAAGTATAATATACCACTCTTTTCCTTTTAGCTATAAAACTAAAAGGCAGTGTCTATATTTATTAAAATTACTAAAGGTTAAATAATATTATTATTAAAAATTAATACCTATTGCTATTAATCTAAGAAACCTTTAATACCTTAAACTGTATAAAGGTATATATAAAACTTGATATTATTGCTGCGTTTAATAACCTCTATATCGCTAAAGGGGATATATAGAAAATAGCATTTATTATAAAGTTTAGCCTTTTTAAGATATTAATTATACTTTTTAGCCTTTATAATACACCTGCTATATTCTAATACTATATTAACTACACTCTCTATAACCTCTTTAACTATATCTATATAGTATACTTTAATAATATTCTATATATTTATTATACTAAAAAAAGTATTAAAAATATATATATAAAATAATAGCTTACCTTTAAAACGCTAGCCTTTAAATTAATATTATTAAATGCAAATTTAAGACAATAAGGATAAAATACCTTAACATAATTATTACTTTAAAGGGACTAGAAATAGATTTTAAGAAAGTTAAGGCTATATTAAACTAGCAACTATTTAAAGGAGTAAAGGACTTATAAAAGTTTCTCGGCTTTGTAAATTTCTATTACTATTTTATTTAAAAATACTTTAAAATAGCTGCACTATTAAATAAGCTTTTAAAAAGAAACTAACTATATACTTAAACAGAGAAATAGTAGGAAGCCTTTAATTTAATTAAATATACCTTTAAATTAGCCCTAGTCCTAGCCCTTTTTAATTATAATAAGTAAATAGTCTTTAAGACTAACACTTCCGACTAGGCATTAAGCGGTATTTTATTGCAGTATAATAAAGAAGGCATTTTATACTTTATTATATTCTTTTCTGCAAAGTATAATGCCTAAAAATATAATTATAAAATCTATAATAAAGAACTTTTAGCTATTATTAAAGTAATAGAAAAGTAGCGCCTAGAATTATAAAGGTTATAAAAGTTTAATGTTATTATAGATTATAAAAACTTTAAATACTTTACTTTAATAAAAGCCTTAAACTAGTAGTAAGTTTAATAGTTTAAATTCCTTTTTAGCTTTAATTTTTATATTATTTATTAACTTGGCTTTAAGGCTATAAAGCCTAATACTTTAAGTAGAAAAGTAAAAGATAGGCCTGTAAAATTAAACCCTTTTAACGATTAAATTAAAAACAGGCAATATATTATCTTCCTGCCAAGTTCTTTTAGCCTTAAAGCTTAAGTAATATTTTAAAAAGAAGTTTTATTAGATATTAAACTATCTATAAAGGCTGCCTTTATAGCTATAATAATACCGGCAAAAGATAAACTAATCGATAACTTAATTGCAGCAGTATATAAATAAAATACTATAGTAAAAGAAATAGTAACTATACTTTAAGACTTTAATATCTGCCAATAGCTAAAACAGCTCTGCAGAAAACTCTAGATTATAATAAATAACTGTTAAATCATAAATAGCAGAATTTACTATTAAAAGCAGCTCTTTATTCCCTTTCATAATAAGCTTTAAATATAAATCCTGTTTAGAAACTATTTAAGCAGTCTAGCCAGATACCTAGGCAGGTTTAAAACTCTAAACCTTATCAGCTAAATATACTAGTAGCTATAAATCTTAAGAGACATTAAAGTATTTATATAAGCCTATAAACTATATATTAAAATAAAGGCCTTATAATCTTTACTATAAGGCTTCCTTTAACTATTATTAATCCTATTTTATATATAGTTAAATATTTCTATTAATTATATTATACTACTGCCTAAATCCTGCTAATATAATATTACTTATAAGTATTTATTAATAATAGTTTACCGCTTTATAAAAATATATTATTTTATACCTATTACTTTACTATTAGTAAAAAAGCTAGCTAATGCATTTATTAATAGGATTTACTGCCTTTATAGTATACCTAATAATATTATATTAAACTGCAGTATATAGTTTATACTAAAATTCTAGGAATAACTCTTAAAGTAATTAAAAGTTATATTAAAACAGTTATTAGCCTTTTACTTTAAAACTAATAGCTAAATTAAAAGGATTAATATAAGTATAAAATAATACTTATAAACTTTTATTAACTTTTATTAAGATAACTAGGCCTATTAGCTTTTATTAGCTAAATTTACTGTAAATAATATAATATCTAAAACTATTAGTATATTACTGTTTTTCGTTACTTATAGTTTTAACCCTCGCTTAAAGACAGAGCCTTTATAGCCCTGCCTGCTAAACCTCTTTACAGTAAAGAAAAGAGAGTTTTTCCGCGCTAATACTATTGCTAAGCGATTTAAATACATTATTATATAGCTAAAAGCCCTTACTAAAGCCTTAGGAAAAAGATATAAAGAAAACGCAAATATATAAAGAGAGGCGTTATTAGTTTATATTATTAGGCAAGAAGTCTTTATTAATATATAAAATATAAAGATTAACTAGCCGATAAAGAAGCTGGATAATAAATAGGCAAGGCCTTATATAATAATAAAGGTATACCTATAAACCTATATTATTAGCCTGCCGGAAAGTATAAAGATTTTCCTAGTCTTATATAACTCCCTCTTATAACCTAAAACAGTTACTTTACTGCAATTTAGGCAAAAAATAATTAATAAAGTTAAATTAAAGAATATTTAAGGCAGAATACTAAAAAGAGAAGATAATATAAATAAAGTATAAAAGAAATAGGAGTTTAAAGCGCTTTTAGATTATTATAATAATAATAGATTTTACTACTTTATTAAATAGAAATACTATACTGCTATATAATAACTAGTTAAAGACCTGTAACGCTAAAAGAGGGTAATATAAAACTTCTATAAAAGAAACCTAAAAAAGCTAGGCCTACTGCAATAAGTATTAAAAGGAATTATAAAAAAGGAAAAAGAGGAAATAGTTAAAAAGAAACTAATACTTATAGAGCGCTAACTAAAGACTATACTGCGCTAAAGCCTATAACTAAACTATATATCACTAATATTAAAAACTATATAATTTGCCTTATTTACCTTTATATCGGAAGTATTAAAATAGATTACCCGGAATTTCAATTTATGCAAGTAATATAGCTATTCGCGGCCAAATAGCGTGATAAAGAGGGGGGGTATTGTTACAGCACTGACCGTAATGCAATGTTGACGCCCTGTTATGTAAGCCCCGGTCACGTGACCAGGCCCCAACGCGTTCCTAGCTATAGCTTTCCATAGAGCCTTAGGGCTTTCTCGCTCTCCACAGCACAACAATGATATTTGCCCTGACCTGCCTTTCCGTCCCGTGATAATAGAAATATAAATTTTACAGAAAATGAAAATATAGCTATAAACCTAATTCTACTACTATATACCTATTATTAAATTAAAGGACTATTATAAAAAATAAAGCATTATTTTACAATTACTTTTATAATATAGGTGTATATTATTAAATATTTTATAGCTTTCTAGATATTAAATTAAATATAATTTAATTGTTTATTTTATTATTTACCTAGTAAACGTTTAGTTGTTTCTTTATTGCTGTATTATATATAGTTTCCTAGAAGCTATATATAAATGAGGTTTAGTATAACCTTGTTATTTTAATATTTCTTTTAGGCTTTAAAACTAAACAATAGATATAGCAGAAATAGTTATTAAACTATCCTTAATTAATATAAATAGTAGGGCCTGTTTGAAATTAAATAAAGAATCAGTAATAATAGGATTTTCTATAAAAGTATAATAATTTACAGCCTTTAATATAATACTTAATAACTATTTCTATTAATTGTGGTTATTAAAACCTATTAGTTTATAGCTGTCTAGAAAGCTATTAACCTTTTTTAATGCCTCTTTAATAAAACTATTATTTAAAGTAAAAATAGTGGTTTAAGGTTAAGGAATAAGTATAAATAGAACCTAGATTAATATAAAAATAAAAGTAAAAGCTTATATTAGTATTAATATAAGGGCTATAAGATTACGTTCTATTAAATTAATAGTCTATTAAATTTAAGAACGTAAAATAGTAGTAGTTAAGTTAATTAAAGTATTAAATAATTGCATTATAGTAGTATTTTAACGCTTTAACTATACCTTTACTATTGTAATAAAAGCCCTCTATGCCTAAAGCTTTTATTTTATATTCTATACTTAAATAAATAGATCCCTTTACTATTAAAGAGAGCTATTATCCTTCATTAATAAAATAAGGCTGCTAGGAGCTTCAATAAATTAACTTATACTATTAATATTAAATATATATTACATTAAAATAGGGAATATATTATATAGTATATAATAATAATAATAATAATAATAATAATAATAATAATATCCTATTAATATTTTATAGTAAAAGGCTATTAATCCTAGTAAAGTAAAAGGATATACTATACTACGTTTAATTATAGTATTACTAATAAATATATAAGCTCCCTTTATATAGTATTTTATTGCCTTAAAGGGCATAGTCTTCTAGCTCTACTCCTATTAGCAGGTTAAGGAGCTGCAAGTATCTCGCGTAATATATTAGGTAATTAAAGTTAACCCTAACCTAAAGAGCTAGCCTTTATCGGCTTATAGGCGACTTAACAGTAAACCATAAATAAATCCTTTAAAGGATAAAAAAGTAATAATATAAAGGAAAGAATTAAATAACTAGAATTAAATATAGTTAGTCTCTTTAGCGGCGCAGGTATATTTTATTAAAAAAGTTAAAGGCCTGCGCTGTTTAAAGGAAAAGGTTATAGCTAGACTTTAGTAAATAAAAGGTTAGTTTACAGATTAAGGGAGCTAGTCCCTGTTATTATATATTATTAATTTTCCTGTAATAAAAGATATAGTTATATACTTTCTTTTTACTATAACTGTAAGCTATTAGTATATCTTTATACTAAAAGCGCTTATAATACTATATAAAGTCCCTATATTAGGACCTAGTAGCTATTAAATAATAAAGCTTTCTTTATAAGATTATTAGTTTTTTAAGGCATTTAAGGTCTGCTATTAATTTAAATAGGCAGTATATATTAAATATATTCTCTTTCTATTAGCTTTTAAAGCTAGTCCTTAGTTTTACCTTAACCTTTCATTAAAAGAAAGTAAATAGAAGTATTGCATTTATTAGCTCTAGTTATTTGCATTTTAGTTTTATTAACTAGTCTATAGCTTTATTTCTTTATATCCTTTAATAGCTAAAGCATTATTAAATATATATATTTCTATTATATATACTCTTTAATCTCTGAAATTTAAGAAAAGTTTATTATAATAAATTTAAAGGTATACCCTTTAAATGATATATTATAGCTATATTGTTTAGGCAGATAATAATATATTTTATATTATTCTTATTAATTAAAGTTACTTTAAGTCTTTTTAAACATTTAACTGCCTTACTATTAAATATTTCTATTAAGCTAAATTAGCTATATCGTATTAAGATTTTTTTACTGTTTTACTATATAGAGAAGCTATAGCTAATAGCTCCTATAGCAAGGTATAAACTGTCTATAAATACTACTATATTTTAAAGGGCTATTATAGCTATCTAGTTATTAAATTCTTTAATAGCTTTACCTTTACTGCCTAGGTAAAGGGTTTAAATTTTAGTTAATTTAAAGAGAAGTATAATTTTAGTCAATTCCTAGTAAATTGTATAATTTATTATAGCTTTATAATAAGTGTTGTTATAGTTTATCTATATAGGCGTTAATTTAGTTGGATTTTATAAATAAAAGGATATTAATTATTAAGTAATAGCAGTTTAATTGTAAATTAAAGCTTTTAGGCATTAAGGAGTTATATTATATTAAAATAATAAGGTTATACTAAACCTTATTTATATATAGCTTCTAGGAAGCTGCATACAATATAGTAATAAAGAAATAACTAAGGGTTTATTAGGTAAATAATAGATTAAATAATTAAATTATAACTAATCTAATAGCTAAAAAGCTATAGAATATTTAATAATATATAACTGTATTATAAAAGTAATTATAAAATAATGCTTTATCTTTTATAATAGTCCTCCAATTTAATAATAAATGTATAGTAATAGAATTAGGTTTATAGCTGTATTCCTATTTTCCGTAAAGTTTATTTATATATAAAATCGCTTAAATCGACTTATAGCTATATAAACAGGAAAACATTATAGTCAGATTTCTTACAATGCCTATTATAAGCATTATATTAAGTCTAGGGTAGGCGGGGTAGCTAGTCCTAGCTTAATTATTATCGTTAAAGATAAAAGAGAATTCTTAACTTTCATTAAAGTTCCTCCCGAACTCAGTCCTAGCGTAAGCCTAAATCCAGGTCTAGCCAGATTAGGAAGGTTATTTAAATACACTAAAATCCTTGCTTCTTAGCCCTCCTTTTCAAAAATTATAATAGAACTCTTTTAAATATTAATTAAATTAAGTTTTAAGACCTTTAATAAAGGTTTTAATAGTAGCTAAAAGGTTAAGTCCTGTTTTATCTTTAAGTAAAAATAGCTATCTATATTTAAACTTATAGTCTATTATAAATAAACTCATAAAAGCTTTATTAAAAGGCATTAACTTTATATTAAAGGTATATACTTTTCATTTATTTAGATTAAATAAAGAATTAAGGATTAGCTTAAAATTAAGCTCCTTCATAACTTTACCATTATTATATATTAAATATTAAAACTTATTATGTTTAATAGAGTTAAATTTAAGAATTTTAATCGTTATTTTAATTGTGTTTTTAAGAAAATCTAGGCTAATATAGCCTTATTTCTTACACTATAAAAAGGCTAACTATATTAATTTAAAACAATTATTAAAAGTAATAATATTTCTTTAACATTTAATAGCTTTAGCTTTTAAGTTATTAGTAATAGAGAATATCTTTATTAAATTATCCCCTTTTAATTTTTTAAGGTTTCAAGGCAGAGACCTTAAATCATTTACTTTACCTAAGGTTTTAAAGAGTTTAAAAACACTATTTCCTTTTTTAATAAGCCTAAAACTAGACTTAGTTAGCTTAGCTTTTAGCTTAGCTTTAAGTTTAGGAAATTTAAAATATTCTTTAGCCTTTTTATTATTTAAAGTAAGAATTTAAACCTTTATAAAGCCTTTAGCTTTATAGCTATTAATATAAGAGTAGAGGGTAGTATATCCTTTTATAAGTAGGAAGAAACCTATAATAAAAGGATTAAAAAGCTTAATTAGCTTTTTAAAGCTATTATTTAAAGAGTTTTTTATTAAATAACCTTTAGTTTAATAGTATTTTAAGTTATTTATAAAATTAATATTAAAATTTAAATAGTAAAGGGTATTTAATAACTTAATCTCTTTATATTATAATTTAAATATTTAAACCTAAAAAATAACTGTTTTATTCCTTTCAAGGTAATAAAACCTTTACTAATAGAAATATTACTTAAATTACTTTAATTTTATTAAAGGTCAATAAACTACTTTTTATTATTAACTATATAAACTATAAATCTAGTATTATATAGTAAACTATCTCTATAAACTATAGTTTTAAAGGATTTCTTAAGATTAAAAGGGTATTTCTTTTTTACTTTAATTTACTTTTTAGCATTTAACGTTTATTAAAGGTTTAAATTAAATTTAGATTCTAACTTTAATATATTAGGTTCTTTAAAACTAGTATCCTTAATAACACGGTTATAACTACTAGTAATATAAGTGAATTTAATAGATTGGTTAGCTTATAGTTAGTTATTCTTTTATTCTTTAAGTTTTCTTCCTTTTTTAAAATGTTTAAAGCCTAGCTTTTTATTTTAATTAAAATTATTTAAAGAGTTTTGGTTAGGATCAGCTTTATTAACCTTATAGGCATTAAATGCTAAATTCCTAGTTTCTTTTAATATATTAGTTATAAGGAATTAAAGGAATCTTCCTTTAGTTAATTATCTTGTTACTATTAAGGTTTTTGTAGTTCCTTTAATCCTTTTAGTTTACTGTAAAAAAGTCTTCTTTAATACACTTAAATATTAATTAATTTAATCTTAAATCTCAATATTAACTTTAATTAAAGCTAATTTAGCTAGGGAGCTACTAAAAGTAGTATTAAATTTAGCTAATATACCTTTATAGTTAATATAAGTTAAAGAGTGGAATTCTGTATAAAGACATTCTTTCTATAAATTACTAAAATAGCTATATTGGCAATATAATTCAATATATACTTCCTTTAAACTTAAAATCCAAGCTATAATAGCAGCTAGTATAACTATAATACTATCGACCGAGTTCGCCAGCCTCGACGACCTGAAGTACTACGACAACGAGTGCAAGGCCCATCTGGAGTTCAAGGCCTTTGCTGAGACGTTGTCCCTTGAGGGCACTATGACTGTGTACTATAAGGCCCAGGTCACGGTATCTGTTGTGCCATAGACTTTCGAATCTAGCAATAGGATAGAGCGTGGAAGAATAAATTGTTTACTGCCAAGGTGCGAGTTGGCAATCAATTGAGTTGGTTGAAATGGCTTCTTAGTTGCGGGTTGTCGCGTAGGCAATAACGTCAGGGCGACTTCATGGGAGGGGCGATAAGTTAACCAACATGCTCCCCTCCACTAAGATAATAAGCCAACATCATCTCATCACACCGCTAACAAAGATTGATCTCAGCCAACCCGCCATCTCACATCAATCTTGTACACTCCATAATGCCCAAAGAAACACCCCTCACCGTCACCCTCCTCCTCCCTCCATCTATATTTTGTATTCTGGGCCTGAGAACCCTGCCTTTAAACTGATTGAATCGCATGTCGATAGTCTAGTGGCTGCTTGGATGACCTGCCACATCTCTCATGACGAGTTTACCTGGGCTGAGGGACCATGATGGAGAAATCGTTGGAGTGCAACCATATGACCTGCGCTTGTGGGGCACCTAGGTGTGCGGTGGGCGTGGCGTACTTCCAAGATATGGTCAAATTAATTGCATCTCGGCACGAATTTTAGCTTCGATACTGTTATTTCCGTGTGGTGGGCGAGCAGTTCGGTTAGCGATGCTCCGTCGAGTGTACGGAGTACGGAGTAATGAGTATCGTGATACCTGGATCAGTGGTGGTGGTCCTCATTGGCCCACGTGACACGTCATGTGACTTATCCCGCCTCCCACTGTGCTTCCCTAATCAACACTCTCACCGCCGACTTGTCGCTGTTACGCACCTGAACCTGAATCTACATGTCTTAACGGCCGGGTTAGGAAACATGGACCCTTGTTAGGAGCATGGCGGCGAATATGCACATCAGGCACCTTTCCCTCTACGGAGATTATTGGGACATCTTATTACCAAATGTGTTCAACAATGTCGATATGCCATCTCTAGAAAGTCTAATAATGCAGGGTCTACGTGATTCGAAGACCCGCGGCGCTATACTGCGTCAACACCGAACAGCTTCTTTTACATCGCTTGAACTCAGCGATTATGAAGATGATTTTCCAGCAACTACAGAGCTTATCCGTTGGCCAAAAACGTTACGCAATTTTCACTTCGGCAGCTTTTACAATAACGTGCACTATATGGACCTTGCCATGTTTGGGTCGCTGCTCTCAATTCACCAGGAGAGCCTGAGAACCATACACATAGGCTATCTTTCACGATCCAGCAGCAACATGATCAATGTGTCGAGTTTCCCAAGATTGGAAGTGTTGGAGCTCTCTAGATGGTCGTTTTCACAAGACTTGGGGTTCTCCAGTGCGGAAGCTCAAATGCTTCTTGCACCGCGACTCAAGACCTTCGGGTGGGATTTCTCCATCTATGACCAACATAGCGAGTCATGGACTGACTTTGGGGAGAAGGAAGAAAAATGGCTGATGCAATTTGGGACACTTGCAGCTAGCAAGTCGTCGCTCCAGAAGATCAGCATCACCTTCACTCCGGATTACTGGTACACATACGAGGGCAGTGACTACCCATGGGACCGCATAGACAAGGTCAAAGAGCACGTTAAGCAGGTTGGGATAGAGCTGGAATACAACTCGCCCGTGATGACTAAAGAAGAATGGTTGGAATATCTGCAAAAACGGAGGCTTGCATCTGACCCGATGGGTGGAACTTCCCACCCCGAAGAGTCGGGTGAAAGCCCACCATTGACGGGGTCCCAAGCACAAAGTCCAGAACCGGAGGAGGACGCCGATAGCGGGTTTAAAGAAAGAGATATCAGAGAGTATTTCTCACCGGTCCAGCCAGTCGAGAATACCACGTAGCTTGACAAGGGCGGACAATATCGCTGGTAGTATCACCGAACCCTAGCTAGGGGGAAGGTATCGAGATACAGTTGCTCGACTTGGTGGCAGCACTCTGTTCAAATCGTCGCGGTGGTCATGGTATTTCACTTGTCTACATTAATTTAGATGCCAAAGAGTTTTGTGATATGATATAAGTGAGAATAGTCTCTGTGGTAAGATGTAATGGTTAGGAGTGAAACCGTAACAAAGGTCAGATGCGATGCAGTGAGTCACTGTGTCGCGTACAACGCGGGTTTCTTTACATGCGATCACATAGAAAACACAGCTCAATTCAGTCCCAATTCATCCATTGAATATTTTTTTCAATGCTTAGATCTGCCAGAAAACAGGCTCTCTTTTATGCCTGTTGATGCCCTCATTGGCCCCTCTTCCTTTGGCCCGAGGCCCCTTGTATTTGCTTTTCCTACAGCTCTGATACCTCAAGCTGCCTAGGCCCTCCGTCATCAACAGAGTTTCTATCCGACACACTGCGTGCACTGGGTATAGGGCGTACATGACCAGTTATCCAAGATGCCGCACCAGCTAAGCTCTCGCAGGCACGGTATCCGGCTCAGGCCGTCGCACCAACATTTGCCCACGCACAGCAGCAACCCAACAGGCGATACTCCGTACTGGTGGAGCAGATCGTCGGGTTTAAATTTTGGTTGGAAATAGTATAATAAACTCCTGCCATGCTGTAGCCAGCCCTGAGTGGATGCCCAAAGGCGTGTTATATAACAGCCGTCCAGTAAACCGAAGGCAGGATGAAATGGCGCAGTAGAAGCAGCCTCTATCCCCACTGTAAAAACGGCGCTGCATAGGTGGGCGCTTTAGTAAGCTATCTTTAAGCTAGCTATTAAAAGCTATAAGTTATATTTACAGCTGCCTACTTAATAAATTTTATCTTTTATAATTACTACTTAATATCTTTAACTGCCTATTTAAAAGTCTATTTCTTTTAAATTTCCTGTATTAATACCCTCTGTAACCTTTACTTTTAATTTTTTAATTTATAGTAAATATTAATATATTTCTCTAACCCTTAGAAAAAGCCTTAAAAGTCTCGCTTTAATAGCTTAATTAAAGGATTAATATTAATAAATACTATTTATTTAGTTATAAAGCCTATAGGCTGCTATTTGCTTTTTAAATAGCTAATACTATAAGCCTGCTTAATTAATGCCTGCTATAGTTTTTGTCACATAGCATATAAGGTCACTTATCTACGCAGATTGTGTGGAGCTTCACTTTTGCTGGATTTGTGGTCTGACAGTTTTTATTATTAAATAATAGCCTATATATCTATATAAACCTCGCGTTTTAAATAATACTTTTAAAACGGATTTAAGTGAATATAATTTAGTGCAAGATTTCATAATAATTTACTAATATTAACTAGATTTAAAGTAAGTAAAAAGACTTTATAAAAATAAAAGGATAAATAAACTACTTTAATTAAATTTATTAGCTGCATTATAGTATAGGTTATAAAGAATAGTAAAGTACTTTAACTTTAAAATTTCGCTAATCCTTTTAATCTACTATATAATTATTTAATAGGAAATAGGCTAGTCTTAAAATAACTTATACTTAATAAATATCTAAATAGCTTAATAGAATATATATATAGTTTAAATTATCCTTAAATAGTAATAGCAGCTTTAACTCCTTTAAGTAAATATTAAGGTTAACTAGGTATTTAAGTAAAAAAGAATTTAGCGCTTAAAATATATAATAGTGAAATAGGATATTTAATAAAAGATATATAGGTTAAGTAGTAGTATTAAAATAATAAGGTTATACTAAACCTTATTTATATATAGCTTTTAGGAAGCTGTATATAATGCAGTAATAAGGAAATAATTAAGAGTTTACTGGGTAAGTAATAGACTAAACAATTAAATTATGTCTAATCTAATAGCTGAAAAGCTATAGAATATTTAGTAATATGCAGCTGTATTATAAACATAATTATAAAATAATGCTTTATCTTTTATAATAGTCCTTTAACTTAATAATAATAATATCCTATTAATATCCTATAGTAAAGGCTATTAATCCTAGTAAAGCAAAAGGATATACTATACTAAGTTTAACTATAGTATTACTAATATATATATAAACCTCCTTGATATAGCATTTTATTACTTTAATAGGTATAGTCTTTTAGCTGTACTCCTATTAATAGGTTAAAGAGACGCGCGAATTTTATATAGTGTATTAAGTAATTAAGGTTAGCTTTAACTAAAGGGTTAGCCCCTGTTAATTTATAGGCGATTTAATATTAAACTGCAGGTAAATCCTTTAAAGGATAAAAAAGTAATAAAGGAAAAAATTAAAAGATTAAAATTAATATTAAAGGTAATTAAACTTTTTAATGATATAGGTATATTTTAATAAATAAGCTAAAGGCCTCTGCTATTTAAAGGAAATAGTTATAGCTAAACCTTAATAAATAAAAAGTTGGTTTATAAATTAAAGGGGCTAGTTTTTATTATTATACTTTATGAATCTTCCTATAATAAAAGATATAGTTATATACTTTTTTTCTGCTATAGCTGCAGGTTACTGCTATATCTTTATACTGGAAGTATTTATAATACTATATAAAGTTCCTATACTAAGACCTAGCAGTTAATAAATAATAGAGTTCCTTTTATAGGATTATTAGTTTTTTAAGGCATTTTAAGTTTACTATTAATTTAAATAAGCGATATATATTAAATATATTCCCTTCCTATTAACTTTTAAAGCTAAACTTTAGTTTTACTTTAACTCTTTATTAAAGGAAAGTTAATATAAATATTAAGTTAATTAGTTTTAATTATTTATAGCTTAATTTTATTCATTAGTTTATAGCTTTATTGCCTTATATCTTTTAATAGCTAAAGTATTATTAAATATATATATTTTTATTATATATACTTTTTAATCTTTAAAACTTAATAAAGACTTATTATAAAGAGTTTAAAGGTATTCTTTTTAAATAGTATATTATAGTTATATTATCTAGGCAAATAGTAATATCCTTTATATTATTATTATTAGCTAAAGTAGCTTTAAGTCTTTTTAAAACTTTAATTAGTTTACTGTTAAATACTTCTATTAGGTTAAATTAATTATATCCTATTAAAACTTCTTTACTATTTTACTAAATAAAAAAGCTATAGTTAATAGCTTTTATAGTAAGGTATAAACTGTCTGTAAATCCTATTATATCTTAAAGGGCTACTATAACTATTTAGTTATTAAATTCTTTAGTAGCTTTAACTTTCTTACTTAGGTAAAGGTTTTAAGTTTTAATTAATTTAGGGAAAAGGGTAGGTTTTAGGCAACTTTTAGTAATTATATAATTTATTATAGCTTTATTATAGGTATTGCTGCAGTTTATCTATATATATTAATTTAATTAAGTTTTATAAATAAAGGGATATTAGTTATTTAGTAATAGTAGTTTAATAGCGAATTAAAGCTTTTAGGTATTAAAGAGTTATATTATTAAAGGGATTTTACTTTCTTTATATATAATTACTATAAAAGTTATCCTTTATATAGTAAGGATAGCTTTTATAGCTATCTTAAAGATTAAAGCTATATAGCTAAAAAGGTATTATATTTTATATATATTTAGGCCTTTATACTATACTTTAAATTTATAGTAAAGTACTAGTTTTATAGATATATAGACTACTTAGTGTATAAAGTATAAAGTGGCCCTTTAAATAAAGTTTAAGATACTATATAGTGTATTTATTACTATATAGGCCTTTATAGCCTATTTCTTAATATATATTTTAAAGCTAAACTTTTAATTAAGGAAAATATTTAGTCACTTAATTACCTTTTTCTCTAGCGCTATTTTCTTGATATTATTATATATTATTAATAGGTTATTTTATATATAATATTTTAAAAAGTATATTACTTTTATTTTTTTAGGATTAAATAATATTGTATTATTTTTACTTTATTACTAGAATTTCTAAACTATAGCTATAGCTTAGGCTACTATTTAGTTAAAGGAATTGCTAATAAATAGAAATACTATATTATTTATATAGCTAAACCTTTATAGTTTATTAAAATAGGACTATTTAATACCTACTGCTTAGTATTAAGTAAAGGCAGCGAATAAATAATATATTAAGGCTATATAAAGTAGGAAAAGGATTAAAAGTCCTAATAATCTTTAAAGGAGACTATAATTTAAAGGGAGTAGTTAAGTTATTGTTTTTTATAGTTTTATTTAAGCTTTATAGTTTATTATAAAAAAGAGGGTTTATCTAGCTATTTAATTAAATTAACTTTATTTTTATAATTAAAAGGTTAATTTATTAGTAAAGACTATATTAAAAGCCTTTTAAATATTAGCTGTAATAAAGGTAATTACGTTACTATTATAAAAAGTTAATTTAACTTTATAGATTAAAGCTGTAATTAAGTTAATGCTAGATCTCTTTTAAAAGGCATTAGCTTATTTAGCATATAATACCTACTATATAATTGCAGTATATACAATTCTTTAAGCAATACAGCGTTTAAGTCTTTTATTTATGTAGGAGAGGAAAGAGAGTAGCCTTTAAGCTTTTAAAGATAATAGATTTCTTTTCCTTAATTTAAGGATTATAATTACTTTAATTAAGTTAAAAGCTAATAAATAGTGTTTAATCTTAAGGCAGGTTTTATAAAAAGAGTAAATATATTTTGTAATTATTAGCTAGTAAAGCTATAAAAGATTTATTATAATATTATTAATACTTAAAGATATATTTCCTATATATATTATAACTACTACTGCTTTATTTAATAAAACTATTAAAGGGAGTTTAATTTACTATTACTAGTTAATTAAAGATTATAAATCTTTAATATTATTAGCTATTATATATTTTTTAAATATAATATTATAGAGGGCAGTAGCCTTTTCTTTTTAAAAGGTAAAGACTTAATTGTTTATCTATAATAATAGTAATTGGAAGACTAGTAATAGCTTTATTTAGTAAGCTATATAAAAGATATCTTTACTTTCTTTAGCAGTACTAATAATATTTTACTAGTATACCCTTTTAATATTCTTTATTATCTTTTACAGGATTTCCTAGTATTATAGAGATAGTTATTTAATAGCAAGGCTGCAGCCTTTTTAGCAGCTAAGAAAACTTAATAGCTCTCTTTATATTTAGCCCTTTACTATAGCTAAAAGGGTAAATAACTTAAAGGTTACCTTATTATTTTAGTTAATTTATAAAGGAGTAATAGTAAAGCCTTAACTCTTTAGTTTATAGCTATTAGTATTGATTAAAAGGGGGGGAGGAGTTAGGTCCCTTTTTTAATTAATACTAGGAAACAGTCTTTATTATTATCTCTTATAACCTTTAATCCTTTAAAGGGTATTAAGTAATAGGCTAAAGCTAGGATTATAATATTTAATATAATATAATTGAAGCTAGTAAATAAGTATTCTTTTAGTATTACCTTTATTAATAAAATATTTAAAAACGCTAAATTAATTATATTACTAAGTATATATATTAAGGCGTTTAGTGGGTTAAAGAGAAAGAGGCTAGTTCTAAAGGCTTAGTTAATTACTAGTATACTTGAGTTTTAGTTATTAGTTACTTACTATAAAGAGTATATTATATTAAAGTTTTCTACTATTATATAGTTTCAAGTAATTAGCTATATAAATAAAGTTATATAGGAATTATATATACTGTATTTTCTATAAAGGTTAATAGTTATAATTTTATTAACGCGGACCTATAAAAGGTCCTAAATAATCTTAATAAATAATTACTTAGCTAAAATCCCTACTCTCCTCTTTATATATATAAAGACTTTAAGTTAAGTATTATTATTAAAAAGGAGGGCTAAAAAGCAAGGATTTTAGTGTAATTAGGTAACCTTCCTATTCTAGCTAGACCCGGAATTAGGCCTAATACTAGGACCGAGTTCCTAGCGGAATTTTAGTATAAGTTAGGAAATGTCTATTATCTTTAACGATAACAATTAAGCTAGGACCAGCTACCCCGCCTACCCTAGACTTAATATAATAGGCAGAATAGCTATTATAAAAAATCTGACTAAAATAGTTTCCTCTTTATATCGCTTTGAGTTGATTTAGCTGATTTCCTATATCAATAAATTTTGCGGAAAATAAGAATGCAGCTATAAACCTAATTCTGCCGCTGTATACCTATTATTAAGTTGGAGGACTATTATAGAAGATAACGCATTATTTTACAATTACTTTTATAATATAGCTATATATTACTAGTTATTTTATAGCTTTTAGCTATCAAATTAAATATAATTTAATTGTTTATTTTATTATTTACCTAGTAAACTCTTAGTTATTTCTTTATTGCTGCATTATATATAGTTTCCTAAAAGCTATATATAAACAAGGTTCAGTATAACCTTATTATTTCAACAATTATAGTTCATTTAAGTTATTATTAAAGAGAAAGTTTACAATTCTTTATATATTACTATATAGTAGTAGCCTTTTAAAGTAATATTAATATATAGTTTTTATATTATAATAATATTATAGCCTTTTCTAGCTATATAGGTAAAGGCAGTATTATATACTAGCTCTATTTTACTAATATTAGCCTAAAATATCTTTTAAGTTTTATTATTTCTATAATTTAAATTTCATTTCCTAGGATTTATTTAAATTACTAGGGGTTACTGTCTTTAAATATTGCCTTTCCCTATTACTTAAAACTATAATAGCCTCTCTATTACTGCTATATATAGTAATAAAAGGGGGCTAATAGTTATTGCATTTTAAATAGTATTTAAAGGCTTAAAGGCTAAAGGGTAAATCTATTAAAAGATCTCTGCTTTTTATTACTATACTTTTTATAGTTTTATATTTAAAAGGTATATTAGCTTTTTATAGCTATAAAAAGGTTTAGTTAAGTACTGTTAATATATAGGTTTATATAATCTTAAATAGTTAATATATTAAATATTTAATAAGTAAACCTATATTTTATATTTAAAGCTACTATAAAAGCAGTATTTAGGTTTCCTTTTATATATTTTTTAAAGGTAAAAGTCCTAGCAGTTTTTATATTATATTAAAAGGTTAATATTCTATATTAGTTTTAGTATTTTATTAAAGTTAAATAAAGTAAACCTTTTATTAAATAGTTTAAAGAAGGAAAGTAATATTATTTTCCCCTATTAGTCTTTATATAGCTATTTTAAAAACTAAATATTTACTAAATTTTAGTTAATTTATATCTTTACCTTTAATTTAACAGCTTTAAAAAAGTCTACTTTTATATTATTAAAGGAGTTTATAATTCTCTTTAAGTAGCTTAAGACTATATATATAATCTATTATTAGGCTACTTTAACCTTTATAGCGCCTAAACAGGCATTAATTTAATTCTCTTCATTAAAAAGCTATTACTTAATCTTTTAATTAACTAAGGTTATTAACTATTTTATTTTTATTAATAATATTTAAAAGGCTGCTTTAAGTCTTTATTTAATAATTCCTATAACTATTATATAAATATAATATACTTTATATTACTATACTATTAATCCTAACTTTAACTTAATAAAAATATATAAGTTTTCCTTAATATTAATTAAAGGGATTTTTATTTAATACACTTTCAAAACTATACTAGTATATATTTAAAAGTATATTTAATATAATATATTAAATAAAAGGCCAGTATATTGTTTACTGGTATAAAAGCTTTAAGTGGCTTTAGGCTATAGTTAAGCAGTAATATTATTATTACTATACTAATTAATAAAGCCTTAAGTGATGTAAATAATAATATTATATCTTTTACCTACAAGAAATTAAGCTATAGCGTTATTAAATACTCTATAAACTATATAAAGAATAGCTATATAGTCTTTAAATAAAGCCTAGTTATTAGCTTTAATACTTTTTAAGGCTTTAAAAGTATTAATTTTAATATTTAATTATATAAAGGATAGTAGTAAAGAGTTTAAAAGACTAAGTGCTATAAAGCTATAGTTACTATTAGTATTAGCCTTTAAGTTTAAAGAGTCTTAGTATATTAGCCTTCCCTTAGCTTTATACTAGGCTTAATAGTAATAGTATTAATGCAAAGTTTTATTTCTGCCCCTGCAAACATAATATTCTTTACTTTTTATTATAGCTTTTAAGTATATATATTTTTAGGTTAAAGGAACCGCTATTTGCAGACTTTAAGGCTATTGCAAGTAGAGGTTTAGTGTATTGTTAATATATTAATAGTATTGCATGCAAAAACATTAATATAAGGTGCCATAACCTAGTGTTATAGGAGGGAGTACTTATAATGCCTATTGTTACTATTATATTGAGTTTAGGGTAGGCGGGGTAGCTGGTCCTAGCTTAATTATTATCGTTAAGGATAACAGAGAATTCTTAATTTATACTAGAGTTCCTCTAGAACTCAGTCCTAGTGTTAGGCCTAACTTTAAGTCTAGCCAAAATAGGAAGGTTATCTAAATACACTGAAATCCTTACTTTCTAGCCATCCTTTTTAATAAGTAAAGATATGTTAACTAGAGTTTGAAAGAGTATAAAAGTTTTCTTAATATAATATTAATACTATTAAGTTAACTATAGGTGCCCTTTAGTATTTATATATATCTTTAACTTTAAGATATATTTTTATAAAGGCTAAGGTAAACTAAATTAATATTTTATAGGGCCTGCTTTCTAAATCTTTTACTAATAAAAGTTAAATATCTTTAAATTAAATATATAGGATAAATATAGGATAAACCTTTATTAAAGTAAGCAGTAGTAAAAAAAAAGTAGCGAGAATTTAAAGTTCTTTAAATTTAAATAACTTTTTTATTAGGGGTAACTGATATGCCCAATGCAACTGCATTTTTCTTATTAGGCTTACCTGAGAAAAGTCAGCTATTTATTTAAGCAGCTACTAGATTAAGAAAATATAAAAGTATAAAGATATATAGATAGACCTAGTTTAATATAAAAGTAACCTTCTTTTTCCTTTAAATATATAACCTTACCTGTAAATATATAGCTATTAAGATATATAAAGGTAACTGTTAATTGCTTTTAGCTGCTGGCATTATAATTAAATGATTTGCAGTATCTTTTAGACCCTATATTACTTAATTGCCGCTTTATAGTTCTATTAAGAGCGCAGTCCCCGCGCTTAATATTAATTATTATATATAGGTATATATATATATTATATATATATTTAAAGTGTTAATTTCCCTTTAATAAAACTAGTAATTGAGATAAAGGGAAATCTCAGGGATTATATCTTAAAAAGTAATTACTAAAGGCACTTTTATACTGCCACTAAGATTTACCTTTATATAAATATAAAACAATCAGCTAAAGAAAACAGCCTAAAACCCCTTCTGCAACTATTCAATATAGATTAGTATAATACTTAACTCTAAAAACGCAGGTTATTTAGTTGCAATTTCTGAAAAAAATATTAAGATTAGTTAACCTAAGCGTAATACGCTAAAATACAATAAAAAAGCAGAACCTTAAAAAACTATTAGTTAATAATACCTACTAATCGAGAGTTAAGATTTTAAAGAAAATTACTAAAAGACTAGTTGCTATAGTAAAAGTAAATATATAAATAAAACAGTGAATATTATATAACCTAAGCCCCTTTAAACTATTAATATACTATTATAACCTTTATTTTACTTATTAGCAGGTAAGTTAATAGGTAAAATAGCTATAAGGGGCCAATAAAGGATATATTAATTATTTAATCTCTTAATATAGAGACTTTATTTTAATTTTACTAATATTTTTAGCCGGGTTTTCTTTAATATTTAATAAAAGCACTATTTTCACTACTTTTACAATCTTTAATATATAGGCTATCTTTACTTATATTAAAGATATTTAAAAAAGATATAAAAAGGATATTAATTTATTATCTTATAACCAGCATTAATATAAAAAACTATCCTTAAAAGACTAATTAATTTCTTTATCCTAGATAAATAAATGCAACCCTTCTTTTTTATAAAAAAACTCTTTACTTTAGCGAAATATATTACTATAGCTCCTTTACTAAAAGAATATATCCCTTTTTTACTTAAAAGAGGAATACTCTTTTAAAGGCAAGGCATTTAAGTTAAATAACTCTAATTTATAAAGGAAAAGGTATTTTTTTATTAAAAAACTATTTAATTAAGACTTTAATAATTTACTTTAACTAGGAATAAAAGAGTTTAGATTAAGTTAATAACCTCCTTTTACTAGGATACTAGATATAACTTTTTCTTTAAACCTTAAACTTAAAGAATTATTTAATTATATATTTAATCTAATATTAATACCTTTTATATCTATTATAATAAAAATTAAGGAAAGGTTAAGCTTTTTAATAAAAAAGGGAAATTACTATTTTAAAAGTTTCTCTTTTTTATTTAAGCCTTTAAAAATATTTAAAATATAGAGTTACTATTAAAGATTAACTTTATAAATAAATTTAATAGTAAGAATATATTTTAATTTCTGAGAAGCTATAAATAAAAAATAAAAGATTAAGGAATTTAGATTAAAGATTAAAGGAAGTATTTAAAATTATTTATAAAAGTAAAGGAATAGAAAACAGTTTAGATTTTTATTAAAAAAAGCATTAACTGGGATAAAATAACAAAAGAGTTTATATCATACTATAAGTAATATTATAAAGATTAATTAGAATTATATATAGTATAACTCTAAAACCTTTATTGCTATAAACCTATAGGAATGCAGTATATAATAGATTAGTTGCTTTAATATTGATACCTTTATTAAAAGCTTAATAAAAAAAGTTAAAGGATAGTAATACTATATTTTTATAATATTATAAAAGTAATACCGTTAAAGCTGCGTTAACTAGTAATAGCTTTTAAAGGGATTAAAGAAATTAATAATTTTAAAAATCTAGTATATATTAAAGTCTAAATACTTTTTTATAATAGAATACTAGTAAAGCTTAATATTTAAAGAGCCTGTTTTCAGGAATTTAATAAACGATTATTTAATACTAAGGATTTATTAAATTTATTTAAATTAAAGTTAAGCTTAGAGGCAAGAAAACGGAAAAAAGAATAGCTTAAGCCTGCAGAGTTAGCTATAACTTTACAGCTTAAAGATTAAATAAATACTTTATCTGAAAAATTCAATAAACTAGCGATTTAGCTTTTTTAGTAAAAGGAAAAGGCAATTAATTTAAAAGAAAGAGAATATTATTGCATTACTATTAATAGCAATAAACCTAAATAAAAACCTTTTACTTTAATAATTACTATTAATAACGTTAATATAATAGACCCTTTATATAATAATATACTAAAAACCTTTTTATTAATTATTTGAAGGCGGTTATTATTAAATATTATTAATATTATATAAATAAAAGCTATTTTCCCTAAAACTGCGCTAAGCTAGCCTATAATAAAGCCTATAGGTTTATAATATATAACCTAGCAGTAAGAATAGCTTAGGTAAGCCTGCGGAAAACCCTAATCCTAGCTTAGCTTATTACAGCAGTTATAACTATCAGAACCTATATATAAAAAATACTGGCGCTTTAAACAGAATTGTATAAAGCTTAAAATAAGGTTTCGCTAAGCCTATTATTTGCAAAAAAGATAAAACCTAGCTTTTTTAATTAAAAATTAAACCTTTATAAAACTAAACTCTTTAATATTATCTATAAAAAAATAAAGTATAAAGAGATATTTAAAATCTAGATACTATAAAGGTTAAATATAATCCCTATAAAGGGATTAATAATAAATATTATATACTTTATAGACAAAGATTAAATAATTATTAATAAAGGAGATAATATATAAATAGAAAAGATTAAAAACATTTCTATAAACCTAACTAAAATAAACCCTTTAAAGGAACCTTTAAATAAATATAACTAGGCTAGCTTAACTAAGGAATTATTTAATTAAACTTTTTTTATTAACCTTATAACCAGGAAAACATAAAAGTGTATTTAAATAATTAATAAAGCCGATAAATAAATTAAAGAAGAGTTATTACTGCTTTAATTAAAGCAGTCAACTAAAAAAGAATAACTGCATTTAAACTTTATACCTATAATTTTAAAGGCTATACTGTCTAGACTATAATGCAATAAAGAAAATAAAATTAAAGGCCCTAAAAATAAGGAGGAATTATTAAAAGTAAAGCAAACTAAAATAATAATCTATACTATAATTCTAGATAATGCAATTAAGCGTAAAACTAGCACTCTTTTAAATACTATTCTAAAACTTATAAATGCTTTAAGAGTAGGTTTAATTGTAAAATTATAAAGGATTGCTGAAATATAGTTTTATAAAAAGATTAATTTCACTGTCTTTAAATATACTTTATATTAAGTAATATTTATCTTTATATATAAATACCCTTTAAAAGACAAACTATTAAAAAGACTAGATATAATAGCTGTATATACAGAATTAATTATATAAGTCGTTTAGTTACTATAAGATTAACCTTTTAAAGCTATAACCTTGCAACCCCTATTAGTAAAGGGATTATTAAATAAGAAATTATTTAATTTTAAAGACTTAAACTTATTATTACCTTTAGAAATATACTTTTATAAGCTAGAATAATTAAATATAGCTATTAACTATAAGGCAAATTGATTATAGAAGTCTATAACCTAGATTTATATAGTTTAAATAAAAAAGATCCTCCATTACTTATAAAATTTACTGTAAATATAGGTATAGTTAAGAGAGCCTGATAGTATATTTATTGAAGTATTTATAGATTTAGGGTTAAAGGGAAATATTATCTCCTATTAACTAGCTATAAAATATAATATAATAATATACCTTTATAAAGCAGTTAATATTATATTTAATAATAGCTAAATAAATATATATAGTAAAACTGTTATTTAAGTATATATAGGTAATATATAGATAGTAGCTAGATTTTATATTATATTTAATAAAGTTTTAATGCCTTTTATTTTTAGGATATTATTTATTTAGGCTGCGTAGTTAATATTTACTTATAGGCTAAAGAATAAAGATTTATATATAAAATCTAAAATAGGGAATATTTAAATTATTACCTTAACTGCTAGAGTTATTTATTAAAAATATAAAATAAAGGCATTATATAATTTAAGGCTAAAATAAATATTAACTCTATATTTAAATATAAAGTTAATAAAGTAAAAAAAAGCTTAGAAAACTTTTATTTTAATTTTAGGGAGGAGGTTTTATATAGACTATTAAAGTAAGCTAGGGAGGATTTAATTTAGCTGCTATTAGCTAATAAGTTAAAAGATTAAATAAAAGCAATAAAGAAAGTAGTAAAAGAGTTTAAAAGTGTTAAAATAACAAGGTTATACTGAACCTCATTTATGTGTAGCTTCTAGGAAGCTGCATATAACGCAGCAATAAGGAAACGACTGAGAGTCTAATTAGGTTAACAATGGATAAACAATTGAATTGTAACTGAACTAATAGCTAGAAAGCTATAGAATATCTAGTGTATGTGCGGCTGTTGTAGAAGTGATTGTAGAACAATGCTTTGTCTTCTACAATAGTCCTCCGACCTAATAATAGGTGTGCGGTGGCAGAATTGGGTTTGTGGCCGCATTCCTATTTTCCGCAAAATTCATTTGTATATAAAATCGGTCAAATCGACTCACGGCCATACAAACGGGAAACCATTTTGGTCAGATTTTTCACAATGGCCATTATGCCCATTGTATTGAGTCTAGGGTAGGCGGGGTAGCCGATCCTAGCTCAATTGTTATCGTTGAGGATCACAGAAATTTCCTGACTTACACCGAAGTTCCTCCGGAACTCGGTCCTAGCGTCGGGCCTAATTCCGGGTCTAGCCAGAATAGGAAGGTTACCTAATTACACAGAAATCCTTGCTTTTTAGCCCTCCTTTTTAACAAAAGGAGTAAAGGAATAAAAGAAAAGGTTTAAAGGAAAGCGCGGAAATATAAATGGATTAAAATTAATGTTATATATAAAAAGAAAGGCGTAAAAATCTATCTAGTAAATAATGCCTTATTTAATAGTTTTATTCTTACTAGGAGTCTTTATTAAAAATAAAAGAAGTAAAATAAAGTTAAAGATAATTTAAACTTTAATACCCCTTTTATTAAATATATTACCTTAAAGTTTTTACTGATTAAAGCTAGGTTAAGATTTATACTAGACTGCCTAATAGTAATCCTGACAATAATAGAAGGGAAACCAATAATATAAAAAACCGCGATTTTAATATAGATTTTAAAAAATAGGGAAATAATACTTTTTTAGGATTTTATAGAATATAGAAAGCTAGACTTTAAGATTGCTTTACTATTGTTGAAATAACAAGGTTATACTGAACCTCATTTATGTGTAGCTTTTAGGAAGCTGTATATAATGCAGCAATAAGGAAACGACTGAGAGTCTAGTTGGGTTAATAATGGATAAATAATTGAATTGTAACTGAATTAATAGCTAGAAAGCTATAGAATATCTAGTGATATGCGGCTGGTGTAGAAGTGATTGTATGAACAATAGCTTTGTCTTCTACAATAGTCTTCCGACTAGATAATAGGAATGTGGCGGCAGAATTGGGTTCGTGGCCCTATTCCTATTTTCCGCAAAATTTATTTGTATAGGAAATCGGCCAAATCGACTCACGGCCATACAAACAGGAAACCATTTTAGTCAGATTTTTCACAATAGCCATTGTGGCCATTGTATTGAGTCTAGGGTAGGCGGGATAGCTGGTCCTAGCTTAATTGTTATTGTTGAAGATAACAGAAATTTCCTGACTTACACCGAAGTTCCTCCGGAACTCGGTCCTAGCGTCGGGCCTAATTCCGGGTCAAGCCAGAATAGGAAGGTTACCCAAATACACTGAAATCCTTACTTTTTAGCCCTCCTTTTTAACAACTATAGACTATTTGTATAGTAGAGTATAATACTTAGCAGAGCAGTAGTATCTTAATCTTTAAAGGTATAGAGAAGAAAGTAGTTAACCTGCTATAAGTATATATTAAGAAAGGTCTTTTAGAGGAAGGCTATAGGCTATATAGAAACCTATTTTTCCTAGTATAAAAGAAAAACAATAGCCTTTATTTTATTAATTGCATTATATAGATAAATAAAGTAACTATTAAGGATACCTGTATTCCTTTAAATACAGATTAATTTAGTAAGGATTTCGCGGGTTATATAATACTATTATTACTAGACTTTTTTGACTATAATTAAATCCCTTTTAATAAAAAAACCCAAGATATAATTATATTTATAAGCCCTATTAGCCTTTTAAGATACTATACTCTTTTAATAGGCGCTATAAACTTAATAGCGTAATTCCAGTATATTATTCTTTAAATACTATTTAATTTTATATTTATAGTTTAACTATTTTTAAATAATATTGCAGTATAAGGTTTAAAGTTTATATATAATAGTAAAAAAATAATATTTAAAGTTTAATGCTATATATTAAAGTATTTTTAAAATTTAAATAAAACCTTTATTAATATTAAACTATTAGGATATATAATCTCGGCAATAAAATCAGTTTTTTATTAGGAATCTGTTAAGTTAAAAGGGTATTTATATAAAATGGAGGGGTATTAGCTAGCTATAGGCAAAATTATTAAAATTAAAAAATAGGAAAACTATAAAACTATTAATAAAGTTTAATTTTTCTTTAATTTAGTTAGCTATTATAAATGCTAAATTAAATATTTTATATACATTACTAAGCCTTTAATAACCCTATTAAAGAAAAATACCCTTTAAAAGTAAATTAAAGAATAATAGTAAACTATAAATAAACTTAAAAAGCTTATTACTTTTACCTTAATAGTAGTAATATTAAATATAAGTAAAGGATATAGGGAGGTAATCATTATAGTTAATGCTAATATAATAGGCTAAAGGGCTATTTTAATATAAATTATAAAAGGGAAAAGGCAATTAATTTAATATAAAAGTAAATATTAGCTTTTATTAGAAATAAAGTATAACGCTATTTAAAAGGAATATAAAGCTTTACTTTAAGCCTTTAAAAGGCTATATATTTATATTTATAGACTTTTATTTACATTAAAAATAAACGCTAAAGTAATTATTAATTAAATAAATAATAAAATTAATAATATCCTTAGCGGATATATAACCTCATAAATCAATTATATCCTTTTTTTTACTTTACTGCTAAGTATATCTTTAAAAAAGAAAATATTATAGTAGATGCTTCATCTTATAAACTAGTAACTGCTATAAATAAAGCTAAAGTTAAAAAAAAGGGACTTAAAAGATTTTATAGATATACATTTAGGTATAATTTTATTTATACCGCTAAAGGAGGAATACAGTAAAGAGTTTTAGTAAATTGCATAGTATTTTTAAATAATATAGAGACTATTTAATATCTTAGCTATAGACTTTTAGTAATTTAGGAATAAAGTAAAAAGGTTTATTATAAAAGACAGGAAATTATAGGCAAAATTAATAAAATACTGCTGCTAGCTTATATTTATCTTTAATTGCTTAACTATAAGGAAAACAGTTATTGAGCAGTATTATATAGAAATAGGCTATAAAGGCCGAGAAGTAACCTTTTAATTTTTAAAGGAAAGATATTAATAGCTGTAAATATAAAATAATATATATAAAGCAGTTATGTTATACCTTTAATACTAAAGCTTTAATTTATATTGCCTTAAAGAGTTAGCGATTGCAATAAAACTAATAAGGCCTATAACAAAGGTTTATTTTAATACTTAATATATCCTAAATAACTATAAGTATATTTATTTATTTAATGGAAGGTATAACTTTTATAGATAAATAAAAGTAAAACTTATATTTACTTTATTATAAACAGTAATAATAAAGTTTATATTTAAATAAATATATTAATTTAATATAATAATTTTGGTTATTATAGATAAAGGACTAGAAATAAAAAAAATACTTTTAAAGGTATTAATTAATTTAAAAGTTAAAATTATTTAAATATTGGTATATAATCTTAAAGTTAATACTGCAGTAAAGGTTAATTATTAAAGTTTAATATTAATATTAGTAAAAATAGTTAAATTTAATAAAAAGTAATTTTAAAATTTAAATAAAGTAATTATAGCTAATAGGGATATAGTGAAAAGCTTAATAAAATACTTTGCGTTTTACCTATTATATAGCTAGGAATTAATTTTTCCTTTAAAGGTAAAACTATTAATTTAGCAGTTAATTGACTAAAATAAAGTCTATATAATAAAAGATTAATTAATAGTGTATATTTATATATTAGAAAAAAAAAGAAAATATTAAAATAATTTAAGAGACAGTTACTCTATTTCGCTAAATATTAATTAAAAGGATAGATATTAATAATTAGCATTTACTGCAGAAAATAATTTAACTACTCCTCCCTAATAACTTTATTTTATTTTACAATGCAAAGCATTAAAAGGACCTTTTAAAAATGTAAAATTAAAGATATATTAGCTAAGCCTATTTAAAATTAAATTTTAAATAGGTATAATAAAAGTATATAAATTAAAGATATTAAATAGGGTTTTATTTAATAAAGTTTACCTAGGCGAATATTTAAAGAAGTTTGTAAAAGATAAATTTAGCTAATAGATAGTTAAAGATAATAAAGAGCCTTTTATAAATAAAGACTTAAAAGTAGACGAAAATTTATTTAAAGGCAAAGCAGTTAATAAAATAATAATTAAAGTTATTAATGATTAAGAGTTTAAAGAACTTTACAGTAACTCTTTAACTTTTAAAGGAATATATATTTAATAAGATTAAATAGTCTAACTAAGAACTAGGGTATATATTTGCAAGTTAAAGGAAAAAGCGATATTCCGACTAAAATATAATCCCCTATAGCACTTTAAGGTAACTATTCCTAGAATAAACCTAATAAGCCAGGATAACTACCTTTATATAAAGGATATATAGGCAAAGATAATTAGTAATATTCTTAAAAATAACTGTTAAATACTGTTTTTAAAGGGGAAGAGATAGCCACTAATTAAAGTCTACTACTTTACCTATAAAAAATATAATCTAGGTATACTATAAAGAAAAAAACTATAAGATTAAATAATTTACTAGCTATATTTCCTTATTAACCGCTTATTTCTTAATAGCAGAAGCTGAGATAAACTTCTAAACCTGCTAAATCACTTAACTCTCTGCCTTTTCATTTCCTTTAAAATAAAGAAAGTCTTTTATAAAATAAAGGGCTATTAAAGGATTAAAATAGCTGGAGACTATTAGCCTAATAAAAGTAAATGTTTAATCTTTTTTAAAGAAAGTAATAGCTATACTTTAATTACTTTATTAAGGCTGGTAATTAGGAAAATATCGCTAAGTATAAAAAAAGGCTTTAAATTAGAGGCAATTTAAATAGTCCCTTTATTAGAAACCTAGGATAAAGATATAGTTATAAAAAGGGAATAAGATATATTCTTTAGCAGCTGTAATAGTAATAGATTAGTAAATTTAATTAACTAATATTAATACTACTTATAATCTAAATAGCGAAATACTTTTAAATTTAAATAAGGTTAAAATAAAGATGCCAATTAAATAATACCTATTTATTAAAGCTTTATCTAAGGTAAATAGCTAAATAGGGAAATAAAGCTAAGTTTAACCTTTCTAAAATAAAAAAATCTTACTAAAGTTTTTTTACCTGTAATAGGTATATTAATAAAGTTGGTTATATTAAGTAACTGATAATAGGCTTTTTTAGCGGGATCCTTTATAATTAAATAATAGCTAAGGAAAGATTAAAAGGAAGAGAAAAAAAAAAGAGAGAAAAAAAAAAAAAAGTAAATTATAAAGGCTATTTAAAAAGAGCAGTAATTTATACATAATAAAGAAATTACCTTTATATACTAAACTATATACCTGCGCCTATAAAAAAGCTAAAATAATATTATATTTCACCTTTTTTCTTTCTCTTTATTTACCTAAATATAATCCTATTTCGCTATAATTAAAGTATTACCTTTACTTTAAATCCTACTTTAAAATTATTTAATTATACCTATTTTCCTCTTTTACTATAATATCCTATTTAAAGAAAAACCTTTATTTTTTATTTTTATTTTTCCAGCTTATAAAAGATAAGCTAAAAACTCTACTCCTTTACTATATTAACTAAATATCTTTAAGCTAGACTAAGAACTTTTTAAGGCTAAATAAATAAAATCTTACTATTGGTTTTATTATAAGTTAATATAGCTATTAACTGCTATAAAGCTACCTGCAATTTAATTAATATATTAATAGCTACCTGTAACTACTTATTAAAACAGTAATTAGTTTAAGCGATATTTATTATAAGAATTTTATATTAATATTTAACTTTAAAGCAGGCAAATAGCACTTTTATATTAAAGACGTTTATAGTTTCTTATATAACTTTTCTTATCAAAGATAAGCATTAAACTTCGCTTTAAAGGAAATGCTTTATATAATATTAAAGCAGCCTAAGCTAAAATTATAGTACCTACAGATATATTTAAGGGTACCTTTACCTTTAATTAAATAATACTTTAAACTTTTAATATTCCTAATAGACTATAGAATTTCTAATACTTTATTAAAAGATAATAAATTTTTATAGGGTTTATTTATTTCTTTAACTATTAATACATTTATATTTTTAATAAATATAAGTACCTTTGTTATTTCAACTTTTATAGGTATAACTATAAGCGCTAAATATAACGATTCCTTAACTTATAGGCCTATATAGTTACAAAAGCTAGATTTCCTTATTTATTTAACTTTTTTATAATTCTATATATAAAATAACCTAAAGCTAATAAATATAGTTATTTGAGCCTATTCTAGATTTAATAAACACTTTATAGACTTATTAGCGTTAAGCTAAATTAACTAGCGGAACATTTAAGCAGAATTCCTATCTCCTTTAGCCTTAAGAAGTATAAAATAACTAATTTAAAGGGATTTAAATTTCTGCTTTAAGATTAATGCTAGTACTTATACCCTAAAAGTTTAGTTAAAAACTATATAACTATAGTTTAAGTTTTATATTAATTTATAGCAGTAAATAAATTTATTATTATAAATTCTAGGATATATAAAAAAAATATCCTCCTTTTTCTAATTAAGTATTATTTAATTAAGCTAAATTAAAGTTAATAGGCTCCTTTAAGAATAACTTATAAGAAAAATATAATAAAGATTAGCGGTTAATGCCTAGCTGACCTTAAAGTACCGGTAAATAACTTTATAAAGGAGAATAGGTTAATTTATTATAATAAAAGTTTTTCCTAATAGCTAGCTATCTTTTTACCTTTAAATATTTTTAAAAGATTATAACAGTAGCAATTAACGCCTAGTATATAATTTCTTATATTAATAATACCTATACCTTTAGCTATATAGCCTAGCTAATTGTAGTAAAAGAAAAGAAAAGTATTCTCTTTTGCCCTATAAATAATACTGGTAGTAAAAAAATAAAACAGCACTGCTAGCTTAATAATATAAGCGGCGGCCATTGCAAAAACAATAGCAAGACTAGCAATTAAAAGCAGGTCAATACACTTCTCAGTAATACTATAATTTATAAAACCCCTATTAATTATATTAACTGTTACTAATAATACTAAAACTTTAAACGCAGAGGCGGCCTTTTTTAAAGAAAGTAATAGCTTTTTTAATGCATTAAAGGACAACTAAGATATAAAGGATAAAAGAGTTTTAAAAGTTACTGCTAAACTTAACTAATAAGCAATTAAGGATAATAAAAAGGCTCTTTTAAAATTAGGCGAAGGAAGGCAAGCTAAAATAGTAGCCTTTATAGTAATATTAAGGAAAACTGCTTTTTAATATTCCTAAGTTTAATAAATTATAGCTTTAGATATATACTGCAGTTTAACTTTACCTAGGTTAATAGACGAATTGGCTTAAGACAATATTTAAGAATAAGTCTGTATATTTATATAAATAACCAGACAGTGAATATAAGATAAGCAGATAGCAGTTTAAAATGCCTAATAATAAAAGAAATTAATAGGAGGGGATTATTTAATTATAATAATTATAATAAAAAGAGAATAGTTTCGTATAGATTAAATAAAGAGGAATTAATAATATAAGCGGCAGTAATTTTATTTTTTATTTTATTTTTTTTAATATATTCTTTCTGCTACTTTCTTATAGTATTTATATTTTCCTTTAAATATTATTATATTAATATTAAAGGGATTAATAGGATAGGCGTTTTATTAAGATTTACTATTTTCATTCGCGAATACTTATAGGGAGGGTTTTGTTGGGGGTAATTAATATATTTAACATATTTGTATTTTTCTTATTAGGCTTACCTGAGAAAAGTTAGCTGCTTATTTAAGCAGCTACTAGATTAAGAAAGTATAAGAGTATGAAGATATATAGATAAAGCTAGTTTAATATAAAAATAACCTTCTTCCTCCTTTAAATATATAACTTTACCTGTAAGTATATAGCCGCTAAGGTGTATAAAGGTAACTGTTAGTTGCTTTTAGCTGTTAGTATTATAATTAAATGATCTGCAGTATCTTTTAAACCCTATATTACTTAATCGCTGCTTTATAGTTCTATTAAGAGCGCGGTCCCTACGCTTAATATTAGTTATTGTGTATGGGTATATATATGTATTGTGTGTATGTTTTGGAGTGCCAATTCCCCCTCGACAAACTTCTTTATTATATTAATTATTATCTCGATTTAATCTTTTAAGTCTTTAATTATTATATAATAATTTACTTACTTTTAATTATTTAAGCTATATCTTTTAGCCAGGTCTTAAAGTACCTTTATAGTTAAGTTTATACCTTAATAATAGTTAAAACTAGCTATACTTTATATATATATTAAATTATCTTTAAGTTAAGTTTTTCTATTATAGCCCTTTTAAAAATACACTTAAAGCCTTTCTAATATATACTTAAAGAACTGCTTTTTTTAATTTTTTACTTCCTTTTACTATCTTTATTAATCTTTTAATTTAATAATTAATTAAAGAAGTTATATAGTAGTATTAAAGAGTTAAATTTAAAAATAAACTTAAAGTATTTTTAAAGGTTATACTTTAAAATATTATAATACTTAAAGCTTAAAGAAATATATATATTAATAATTAAAAACAAACAAAGAAATTATATAACAGGTTATATATTAATACTATTACTTTTTATATATATTTACAAGTAATAGGCTATTATTATTATAGTTTTATATTTTATAAGTATCTTTATTAAACTCTTTAATTGCCTGCTAGTAATATATGAATAAATAAATATTACTGCTAAAAAGGTAGCTTTAACCTTTAATATTAATATTAATATTACTATCTTTATTATTAAAGTATAAATGCTTAATATCTATTGCCTTTATTTTGAGGCTTAAAATATTAGCCTGGCTTTAGTTAAAGATATTATTATTATCTTCCTTTTTAGGTAAATATAATGCATTTAAATGATATAGGTTATTAAAATAATACTTTCAGTGCACTGTAGTTAAAGTTTTCTGGTGCTTATTAAACAGGGTAATGTATTTTGTAAGTAGGTATAGCAGTAAGATAAAATATAATTTGGAATAGAGGGATAAATAAGCTTAAAGTAGAGCGAGTGACCGTTAAGTATAGCCTGTGTAATACTGCCATTTTTGGTGGTTTATAGCCCCTCGTCGCTAAGGGTAGCGAAAAGAGGTTTCCGGATACGCGCACATTTAAGCTCTATCCTTGTATTGGCCATGGAGCTGCCGAATATGGTACCTGTTGGGTATATGGCGGTATAGAAGGGGGTAACTGGGCCGATAGGACTAATTGCTGGCCTTAAAGCAGCGCTGGATTCCTGGCAAAACGACTATTACCTTAAACGGCAGAAACCATTAAAATAGGCAGTAGAGTTGCTGTTTTATTGTTTAAGGTAGTATAATACTATAAAGAAGGAATATAAAGCTTTACTTTAAGCCTTTAAAAGGCTATATACTTAGATATATAAACTTCTATTTATATTAGAAATATATATTAAAGTAATTATTTATTAAATAAACAATAAAAATTAATAATATCCTTACTAAATATATAACTTAGTAAATTAATTATATCTTTTTTTTTAACTTTACTATTAAATATATCCTTAAAAAAGAGAATGTTATAATAAATACTTTATTTTATAAACTAGTAACTATTATAAATAAAGTGAAATTAAAGATAAAACAGGATTTAAAAGATGTTATAAATATATATTTAAATATAATTTTATTTATACTATAAAAAGAGGAGTATAATACAAGCTTTTAATAAATAGCGCAATACCCTTAAATAATATAGAGATTATTTAATCTTTCAGCTATAGATTTTTAGCAATTTAAAATTAAAGCAAAAAGGTTTTTTATAAAAGATAGGAAATTATAGATAAAGCTAATAAAATACTGCTATTAGTTTACTTTTATCTTTAATAGTTTAATTAAAAAGAAAACAGCTATTTAATAATATTATATAGAAATAGGTTATAAAAAATAAAAAGTAATTTTTTAGTTTTTAAAAAAAAGATATTAATAACTATAGATATAAAATAATATATATAAAGCAGTTATAGTATATTTTTAATATTAAAGCTTTAACTTATATTATCTTAAAAAATCAATTATAGTAATAAAACTAACTAGGCTTATAAAAAAGGTTTATTTTAATATATAATATATCTTAAATCACTCTAGATATATTTATCTACTTAATGGAAAATATAACTTTTATAAATAAATAAAAGTAAAACCTATATTTACCTTATTATTTATAAAAATAATAAAGTTTATATCTAAATAGATATGTTAATTTAGAATAATAGGTTAAGCTATTATAGATAAAGGATTTAAAATAAAGAAGATACTTTTAAAAGTATTAATTAATTTAAAAGTTAAAATTATTTAAATATTAAGATATAATTTTAAAGCTAATATTGCAGTAAAGGTTAATTATTAAAGCTTAATATTAGTATTAATAAAAATAGTTAAACTTAATAAAACATAGTTGTAGAATTTAAATAAAGCTATTATAGCTAATAGGTATGTAGTAAAGAGTTTAATAAAATACTCTATATTTTACCTATTATTTAAGTAAAACCCGATTTTTCCTTTAAAAGTAAAATTATTTATTTAGCGGTTAATTAATTAAAATCGAGTCTATATAATAAAAGATTAATTAATAGTATATATCTAGATATTAAAAAAAAGAGAAAAATATTAAAATAGCCTAAAAGAAAATAACTGCATTTTGTTAAATATTAAATAAAAGTAGAAACGCTAATAATTAATATTTACTATAAAAAATAACTAAACTACTCTTTTTTAATAACTTTATTTTAGTTTATAATATAAAATGCTAAAAAGACCTTTTAAAAATATAAAATTAAAGATATATTAGTTAAGTTGATTTAAAATTAAATTTTAATTTAAAGTACTAAAAGTATATAAATTAAAGATATTAAATAAAATTGTATTTAATAAGATGCATTGAAATAAATATTTAAAGAAGTTTATAAAAAATAGATTTAATTAATAAACAGCTAAAAATAATAAAAAGACTTTTAGATATAAAAGCTTAAAGGTAAACAAAGATTTATTTAAAGATAAAGCAGTTAATAAAGCAATAATTAAAGTTATTAATAATTAAAAGCTTAAAAAGTTTAATAGTAACTTTTTGACTATTAAAAGAATATATAGTTAATAAAATTAAATAGTTTAGTTAAAGATTAGGGTATATATATATATATTGAAGGAATAAAAGATATTTTAATTAAAATATAATCCCTTACAATACTTTAAAGTAGCTATTCTTAAAATAAACTAAATCAATTAAAATAATTACCTTTATATAAAGGATATATAAGTGAGAATAAGCTGTAATATTTTAAAGATAATTATTAAGTGGTGTTTTTAAAGGGGAAGAGATAACTGTTAATTAAAGTTTATTGCCTTGCCTATAAAAAGTATAATTTAAGTATATTATAAAAAGAAGTATAAGATTAAATAATTTATTAATTACTTTACTTTATTAATTATTTATTTTTTAATAGTAAAAGCTAAAATAAACTTTTAAACCTATTAAATTACTTAACTTTTTATTTTTTTATTTCCTTTAAAATAAACAAACTCTTTTATAAAATAAAAGGCTATTAAAGGATTAACATAGCTATAGATTATTAGTTTAATAACAGTAAATATCTGATTTTTTGAAAAAAAAGTAATAGCTATACTTTAATTACTTCGTTAAGGCTAATAGCTAGAAAAGTATGATGAAATATAAAGAAAGGCTTTAAATTAAAAGCAATTTAAATAGTCTTTTTAGTAAGAACCTAAAATAAAAATATAGTTATAATAGAGGAATAAAATATATTTTTAATAGTAGGAATAATAATAAAGTAAATTTAAAGGCACATTTAATAGAATTAAAGATTATACTATGTATAAAATAATATAAATAAGGCTTTAATATACTTTATTTGCTTAAAGAAAGTATAAAAGAATTAGCTATAAATATATAAAATCTCTGCCAGGATATAAATAGGCTTAAAGAGCTTTCCTTTAATAGTATATATAATATTTTAAAAATATAACTAAAAACCTTTAAAGATATAGCACTAAAAGTATTTTTTAAAGCTATAACTTTTTATAAATAATAATAGAGATAAAGATAATATAAATAAAAGGGAAAAAGCAATCGTTAAATAAATTAGTAAATTTAACTAATTAATATTAATATTACTTATAATTTAAATAGTAAAATGCTTTTAAACCTAAATAAAGTTAAAATAAAGATATTAATTAGATAATATTTATTTCTTAAAGCTTTATTTAAAGTAAATAGTTAAATAAAGAAATAAAATTAAATTTAGCCTTTTTAAAATAAAGACATCTTATTACAGGTTTTCTTACTTATAATAGGTACATTAATAAAGTTAACTATATTAAATAACTAATAATAAGCTTTTTTAATAGGATCTTTTATAATTCAATAATAATTATAAAAGGATTAAAAAGAAAAAAAGAGGGAGAAAGGAAATAAAAAAAGTAAATTGCATAGGCTACTTTAAAAGAATAGTAATTTATATATAATAAAAAAACTACTTTTATACACTAAACCATATATTTATATTTATACAAAAATAAAAATAATATTGCCTTTTATCTCTTTTTTTTCTTTTTACCCACTTAAATATAATTTTAACTTACTATAATTAAAGTATTATTATTACTTTTAACCCTACTTTAAATTATTTAATTATATTTATCCTTCTCTTTTATTGTAATATCCTATTTAAAGACAGAGTTTTACTCTTTTACTTTATTCTTTTAGCCTATAAAAAATAAACTAAAAACTTTACTCTTTTACTATATTAATTAAGTATCTTTAAGTTACGCTAAAAACTTCTTAAAGTTAAATAACTAAAAGCTTAGTATTAATTCTATTACTAGTTAATATAATTATTAACTATTATAAATCTACCTGTGACTTAATTAATATATTAATAGTTATCTATAACTATTTATTAAAATAATAATTTACTTAAATAATATTTATTATAATAATTTTATATAAATATCTAACCTTAAAGTAAATAAATAATACTTTTATATTAAAAATATTTATAATGTTTTATATAATTATATATATAAAGAATAAATATTAAACTTTACTTTAAAGGCAATATTTTATATAGTAGTAAAAGGATTAATAATTATTAAAGCGGCCTAAGCTAAAATTATAATATATTAAAATATATTTAAAGGTACCTTTGCCTTTAATTAAATATTACTTTAAGCTTTTAGTATCTTTAATAGACTATAAAATTTCTCATACTTTATTAAAAAGAAACTTTTTTACAAAATTAATTTATTTCCTAAAGTATTAGTATATTTATATTTTTAATAAATACAGGTAAATACCTTTACTATTTTAAATTTTATAGGTATAACTATAAGCGCTGCGTATAATTTGTCGAGGGGGAATTGGCACTCCAAAACACACACACAACACACACACACACCCACACACAACGACTGGTATCGAGCGCGGGAACCGCGCTCCTGACAGAACCACGAAGCGGCGATTGAGTAATGTAGGGGCTAAAAAGATACTGCGGATCATTTGATCATGATGCCGGCAGCCAAAAGCAACCAACGGTTACCTTCATACGCCTCAGCGACTGTGTTCTCACAGGTGGGGTTATGTGTTGAAGGGGGAAGAAGGTTGTTGTTTATTAAACTAGGTCTATCTGTATGTCTTTATACTCCCGTGCTTTCCTAATCCAGTAGCTGCTTAAATAAGCAGCCAACCTTTCTCGGGTAAGCTAACAAGAAAAAATGCTGGTGCGTTAGGCATGTCAGTTACCCCCGACAAAATAACAATTCCTTAACTTATAGGCCTATATAGTTAAAAAGCTAAATTCCCTTATTTATTTAGCTTTTCTATAATCCTATATATAAAATAACCTAAAGCTAATAAATATGGCTAAGCTTATTCTGGATTTAATAAACACTTTATAGATTTTTTAGTATTAAATTAAATTAATTAGCGGAACCTTTAAGTAGAGTCCTTATCTTTTTTAACTTTAAAAAGTATAAAATAACTAACTTAAAGGGATTTAACTTTTACATTAAACTTAATATTAATATTTATAGCTTAAAAACTTAGTTAACAGCTATATAAATATAGTTTAGGTTATATATTAATTTATAGTAGTAAATAAACTTACTATTATAAATCTTAAAATAAAAGTAAAAGATATTTCATTTTTTTAATTAAATATTATTTAATTATATTAAATTAAAGTTAATAGGCTTTTTTAAAAATAACTTATAAAAAGAATATAATAAAGATTAGCAGTTAATGCCTAGTTAACTTTAAAGTACTAGGAAATTATTTTATAAAAGAAAATAGGTTAATTTATTATAATAATTGTTTTTCTTAATAGCTAATTATCCCTTTACCTCTATATAATTAAAAAAGGATTATAATGTTAATAGCTAATATATAAGGCGCAACTTCTTATGTTAACTATACTTATGTTTATAATTATACAGCTTAATTAATTATAATAAAGGAAAAGAAAAGTATTTTCCTTTACTCTATAAATAATATTAATAGTACAGAAATAAAATAATACTGCTAGCCTAATAATATAAATAGTATCTTTTATAAAAATAATAGTAGGACCTATAATTAAAAGTAAATTAATATACCTTTTTATAATATTATAATTAATAAGACCTTTATTAACTGCATTAGGTATTACTAATAATACTAAAACTTTAAATATATACTGCAGTTTAACCTTATATACACTAATAAATAAATCGGCTGAAAATAATATCTAAAAGCAAGTTTATACATTTACTTAAATAATTGGAAACTTAATATAAAATAAATAGATAGCGGCTTAGAATATTGAATAATAAAAAAGAATTAATAAAAGGTAACTATTGAATTATAATAATTTTAAGAGGAAAAGAATAATTTAATATAAATTAAATGAAAAGGACTTAATAATATAAATAAGCAGTAATTCTATTTTTAATTCTTTCTCTTTAATATACTCTTTCTACTACTTTCCTATATTATTTATATTTTCTTTAAATCATATTATATTAATATTAAAGGATTATATAAAATTTGCATTTTATTAAAATTCACTTCTTCTATTTATAAATACTTATAAAAAGGGTTTTATTAAAGGTAATTAATATATTTAATATAGCTATATTCTTTTATTAACTTACTAAATAAAAGTTAACTGCTTATTTAAACAGCTATTAGATTAAGAAAGCAAAAAAGTATAAAGATATATAAATGAACCTATTTCAATATAAACTAACCTTCTTCCTCTTTTAATATATAACCCTACTTATAGCTTTATAGTCACTAAAGCCTATAAAAGTAACCGATAATTACTTTCAGTTACTAGCATTATAATTAAATAATCTGCAGTATCTTTTAATCCCTATATTATTTAATTGCGGTTTTATAGTTTTATTAGGAGCGCAGTTCCTGCGCTTAATATTAGTTATTGTATAGGTATATATGTATGTGTTTATATATGTACTTGGGAGTATTATTTCCCCCTCAATAAACCCCCTTTTATATTTACTTAAACCTTTAAAAAGTAAAGACTTTTAGAGACTAATAAAGGAGATAAACCTATATAGTCCCCCTTTAACTAAATTAAACTAATACTTTATAATAAAGATCTCTCTTTTATAAATTAAAACTTAATAAATAATACCCTTAAATTACTGGCTTTTAATATCCTATTTCCTAGATATAGATTTATATAACTAGTTTACTTAATAGACGCACATAATAAAATAAATAAATAAAAAGTAAATTAAATTAATTAATTATATAAATCTATATGTAGGTAATAGGATATTAAAAGCTAGTAGCTTAAAACTACTATTCACTAAATTTTAATTTATAAAGGAAAAAGGGTTAATTATAAAATATTAATTTAATTTAATTACAAGGGGACTATATAGGTTTATTTCCTTTACTAGTTTCTAAAAGTCTTTACTTCTTAAAGGTTTAAATAAATATAATAAGGGGGTTCCCTTAATAAAATATTTAGCAGGAAAATTTTAATTATCTTATACTTTATAAAATAACTTTATTCCTTTGATTTACTATACCTGTAGATAAATCTTATATTATATTTAAAGTATTTATAGTATTTTTAAAAATCACTATATTTAAACCTTTCTGCTAGTAATCTATATAAGATAAGGTATAAAAGTTTTAGTTTTAAAAGGGACTTTAAGGCTTTAAGTCTGTATTATTTATAGTAGTCTAGAACTTTATTGAGCCAGTTTTATTACTGTACTTCAGTAACCTTTTCTTTAATTTATCTTTTAATATAGGTCATTATCGCTTAATTTTACAGGATAGCAGGGAAAGCAGGGAAAGCAGGGCTTTATTTAATAAACTAATCAGCTTATTTATTACCTATAATGTCCTTATATTTTAATACTTATAAGATATAGGTTATATAAAGGAGGATATTTTATATTAATTTCTAGAATTATATATACTCTTTATATAAAGGGGGGGGGTTTACTAAGCAGCCTATTAACTACTATTAAGTTATTAAAGAAAAAAAGGGCTTTTTAGATTAAGCGATCCTCTTTTATGCGTTTTGTTACTAGCTCTATTGCCTTTAAGGCGGCTTGTGCCTCGGCGTCGTACACTTCAGCGTTGCTTAGTGGCCGAAGTTCGTAGTTGCTCTTGCCTTGTGGTATTTAACTGCGCCCCAGCCCGAGTTTCCCTCGATCTGGGATTGCCGAGGCGTATAGAGGTAACCGTTAATTGCTTTCAGCTGCTGGCATCATGATCAAATGATCCGCAGTATCTTTTAGGCCCTATATTATCCAATTGCCGCTTCGTGGTTCTGTCAGGAGCGCGGTTCCCGCGCTCTATACCAGTCGTTGTGTGTGTGTGTGTTTGGGTGTGTCGTTTCCCCCTCGACAAAATGCCTTCCCGTTTCTTTTGCCTTCCAGTAACGCCGGAATGCGACGATCTGGAGAATGTATAATTAGCTTACGCCCCATGTCATGTAAATAGCGGGAGATAAGGAAGACTCAGCGTACGCAGTGGTTAAAGTGAAACTCCTTGTCCCATGGCACAATTATGTCGAGAGAGCCCAACCAGCTTGGCTGCATATATTTTCGCAGCTGTATAATCTCACGCAAGTGGGGGTATCTGGTGTAGTACCAGGTCTGATATCGCTCTTCGTCCTCGTCCCACAGCTCAGCAGGAATCATGGCTTGGTCGTCCATACGCACACGCCACTCCCCATGCCGATGTGGAGTATTGAGTGCCCACTCTGTAGCGTTGTGGTAAAATAGCCGCACTTGGTGTTTCGGACCGTGACTGCCTGGAGTGGGATAACGGATATACCCATCCTCTGGCCACGAAGTCTCCGTTCTCGGCATTCCGAAAGTTGCCAAGCCGAGGAGGATGGCGATTGTGAGAATGCTATGGAGCAGTGTGGGGAGTTGAAGCAGCTGCGAGGATTTGCGAGGGGCCTTAATGGAGTCAAGTTCTGTTTGAGACTCCAAGGGCATATACTTGCGCCTCGGTATCCGGAAGGGCCAAAGTGTATTCCTAATAACACCCTCGAGAATTTGGGCAGGCCCTACTCCATCTTTGGGCTCAATAAAAACAATGTAGCTCTGTGGTGACTTATCGTTGTCACTAATGGGCCCATGAAACACCAGAGCGCATGCCTGACCTGGTTGAGACACCGTAGTAGCAAAGGAAGCAAATGCTAGAGCTGCAGGATGGATACCCAGCTGGGCGTGTGCCTGTATCGTATCAACCCAAATTTTGAACAGGCCTGTATCACCCTCGCCAAGTTTAACATCAAGCTTCTCCTGGAGGTCGATGCTGCTGGCACAAATCCTGTTCAGTAGAGTCGCGTACTTGTTCAGGATGTAAGAATGAGCTTCCATCATGAAGGATGGTACTCAATGATCTGTAGTTAAGACAAGCAATCAAACTGAGGGTAAAGACTGAAGAGATGGTGAAGAGAAGGAATATTAGCGATAAGTAAGATACGCCTTCTTTAAATAGGAATCAGTGCTCTCACCTTGTAGTTCAGCGGTGCCCCCACATCATCCTATGTGTTGTTGCGTAATGCACATGACCAGGGTAACTTGCTACTGTATAACACAGTAGGTCTACACTATCGCCATAGCGGTTAACTTGACATTTGTAAAGCTGACCAAAAATCTTCTTAGATGTAAGATGTCACACAGTGAGTCATTAAAATGAGTTTAGAAGGGCGAGTCTCAACGCGGTTTTACGGCAGCCAACTCAATAACAGCTAGTATTACGTTTATACGAGTATCGTAGGTTTTTTGAAGACATGTTTAATTCGTAACTAGTTGTAGCTTACAAACATAATATTTGCCAGACACATGCCTTCATTTTAGACACCAGTACCTCTCCACCATCCCTGCATGGTTCTCACAACGCCGTTGTCAGAACGGGCCTAGTTACCATCACCGATTTATGGCCCTTTCCAGAAAGCAATAGGAGAGTTGGGGACTGTGTATGTGAGTAAGGCACTCAAGGAAATTGTACAGATTCCTACTCACGAGTGACTGGTCCCTGACGCTTCTCAAGATCCTCAAGCTTGACAACCGGGGGCATAACAAGAGCGTTGGCAACGCCAACGGGGCCAATGAGAGCCAGAGTTTTGAGGAGTTGCATGATGCCGGAATCAGGGTTTGTTATTTTTATGTGTTTGTTTGGATGAGACTTATAGATTGACTTGAGTGATGAGATGTGAAGACAAAGTGATCTGGCAATACGGGTTATACAGCCCCTTCTTATAGTTTACTCGGCTGCCACATAGGTACTGAGAGGAACCTCGGTTGATGCCTGACTGAGAAGAGATAAAAACATCTATGTGGATTCATGGTTTAACCCAAACATCCAACACGAGCTGCAAGTCTGACAGGTGAGAGCGTCTGCACGCCCTGCCAGGGTTCAGTGATAATAACTCAGAACACCCCACTACCCATACTCCTCACCCTCACCCCGGACTTGTTGATCAAAGGCAGAAGACGTCACTCCCTCGCTTCTGACCGCATATGCAAGCTGCTGAGGAGCACTTCTGTTGTTGGTGGCTGACCAAGAAACTCTTCCAACATCTTCAACTCATCCCGACTACCCCCGAACTCCAAGATACCCCGCCGATATCTTTCCCAAGAGGCTTGACTGCGGGCGTCATCTGCAAATTTCGTTTCGAATATATTTGCCGCAAAGACTTGTGCACTACTCAGCATGACAAAGATGATTAGTACATGCGTCGCTGGGGCTGGAAGACCGGGGGGGGTAACCTGAGACAGGAGTATAACCAGCTAGGAGATGTCCGAAGTGGGCGTATGGATGGCCATGGTCTCTCGTGTCTGGAATGGGCGTAAGGCAAACTTCCGCAGTCAATTTGGTGAAGATTTCGCTAGGGTCAAGACGCTCCGCATTCCTCATGGCTTGCGGGATCGTGAACTAACATGTCGAATCGAGAAATGGCTCTGGATAGAGCAGGCACCCACCAAGTCAAAAACGTGTCTCCGTGTGATTCACCAATAGACTTACAGCTCTTTGAGAAATCGTAGGGCCATGTTCCCATGGCGGCTTGCAACCAGCCTTTCAAGACACTCATCTGGTATTTTGTGTAACGGCAATGGGTCTCCTGGGTGTTCCTCTTGCCACTTAGCCTGGTAATTTGAATCGAGGGTAGTGTAATGGCAACTCATGTCCTTCAGTTCGTTTTTCATCCAGCACCAGTTCTCCAGCATAACACTCGGTGCTTCAGCGAAATCTGGCGGTGCTTGCCATCCATGGAAACAGGAGTAGTTTGTTCTCGCCAAAAGATCATGAATGCCATGGCCGAGTTCTGAGAAGTGAATTAGCATCAAGCCAAAAATTGGGCAAATAAATCATACCGTGAAACAGTGATACCAACTCTCTGTGCTGAAGCAACGCACATCCAGTTGATGTAGAACGCGGAAAACAGCACATCAACACTGTTGCAGGGTAAACTCTGCTGCCATCTTGCTTCAAATCGGACTATTTATTTCCAATCCAAAGAGTTAGCACGGTGTCAATTTTACAATATTCTTCACACAAAATCTCGCAGTGTCATTCTTACGCTTTGCAAATTCACGTCTTGTGAGCCACGATATTTGTTTGGTCTGTATAGAAGGTCAGTGTAGAGATACCCAACGAAGGTATCCAACGAATCTGGCCTGGGTTCCCACACGCTCCAAACCTCAACATCCTCATGCCAGATTGCTCCAGCCATCTGCTCAGCTGACAGCTTTTCGAACCGAAGCTACAGGCAATCCGCAAAAATATCTAGCATAAAAGCAATTGTCGTTTGCAAGGGGAAGTATTCTGCAACTTTCTCATGATCCACGGATGCCTCCTCCTTCACAAGGCGAGTGTAGTATTGGAGGTCCCATGGTGGCAGTTGGTCAAAGTACTCATCATGATGAGTTGAGGTTCCGAGATGTGGTTTTTTTGCCAAAAGTCCATCTATCTCTTTTCTTCCGTAGGGGAGAAGCTCTGTTTGCAGATCGTTGAGCAGTTGATTCACCCATTCGGGGGTTTTTGTGACCCTCTTTTCAAGTCTGAACTGCGCATAACTTGAATGGCCAAGCATGCGTGCATTTTCATCGCGACGAAGAATGACATCGCCGAACAAGCCAACGTTTTCTTCCAGCCTCTTATCATTTGCAACATACAGTTGCTTTCTTGTGACAGGTTGTGTAGCCAATCTCAAGACAATATTGGTATCCGACCTCTTGAAGGGTACAAAATAGTCCTTTCCATCCTGTTCAGGCCCAGAGCCTTTGTGAAAGCGCTCCAAGTCGGGCTGAGGCACGCCATCAAGTTCCTCACATCTGAACCACATGCCGCTATCATCATCCGTAGTATTGCGGTTGAACTTCCGGCGTAGCTTGTCGATGACCGTTCTTGATTCCAAGTAAAGATGGATATTGTCTCCCTTAAGCAACCCATGTCCGCACCGTTTATAGTCCATGAAAATCTCATCAAGATACTTCTGAGACTCAAAATCGAGTTCTTCAGCGGCGTATTTAACCAGCGCTGCACTCCAAGCAAATATTTGATCAAATATTTTGATTAAATATACCAAATAAAAGCAGACCCTCGCAATCAATCAGTCAAATATAGCAGGCTGAATATTTAATAGATTTAATAAATATTTAGTTAAATATAAAGTAGTGATTTTTTTTTAGATTATAGTTAATCCGGTTCTTAAAAAGGAAAAGAAATCTATATCTATATAAAGCTTAAAGGCTTTATATAGATATAAAAGGCCTATAGTAAGATTTAAACCAATACCTATTAATATAATTACTAATTATTATACTATTAAACTATATAGGCTGTAATGCTTTTCTTTCTTTAACTGCCTTTTTTTAAAGGGTATAAAGCATTAACTGAATTATCTTTAAAAATTCCAGCTGCCTTACCCTTTACTATAATTGTAATTGCGACTTTAATTGCAACCCTTAAATTATATAATAACCTCGCTATACTTTAATTAGCCTTTCTTCTATAGCTTTATATATATTAATATATTAAATATAATAAGCCTTATACTATTTAAATCTATTTATTATTGCAGTATTATTATATAGCTTAAATTAATATTAAAGGTATAATGATCCGGGTTGATTCTTAAGGGATAAACCGAGGTTTATGGGTTTATATTAACAGAGAGGTCAGGGATAAATACTAAGCAGGGTAATATAGTTACAATTCTGTAAAACAGGCGGTTCTAGTGAATACAATTATTAACGACTGTCTAAGTAACTGTCACGACCCGACCATTATAAGAACGTGACATGGTACGCACACGGAGGAACCTCGGATAGACGAACCAATCAGCATTGGATCATTTAGGTTACCACGAATTATAAAGTAATCCTAGTAAGCTAATAGGAGGACTTACTATAGATTATTAAGAAAATAAATATAATCTAAAGTAATTTATAATTATTCTTTTTATATATATACAATTAGTTTATTACTTATTTAGTATAGTTATTTAAATAGTTATTAATAAATTGCATTTACTAGAACTACCTATTCTATAGAATTGTAATTATATTACCCTATTTAGTATTTATTTTTAACCTCTCTATTAATATAAACCTATAAACCTTAGTTTATCCTTAAAAATTTAACCTAGATTGTTATATATTAATAACTCTTATTTAAAAGGCCATTAAGAATCTTAAATAATATCGCAAATATATTCGCTATAGTATCCTGTTTTAATAATCCTAATACTTTACCTTCTGCTTTACCTCTTTATTAAAAATAAAACTATAATAAAGATAATAATATAAATAAAAGTAAAGATAAAGATAAAGTTAATAAAATGGAATAACTTTGCATTTATATAAAGGAAGCTTTTTAATATATAGAAGTTAACTGTATAAAATAGGAATAATGCTCTTAATACTTAATCCTTAAAAACGCTAAACTTTAGCAAATAATTTACTAACAGCAAGCAGCTATTATAGACTTATAAAACTAAATATTACCTATATCTACTTTAAACCTTATACTAAACCTTAAAAGGAACTGACCTTTAAAGGATTTAAAAGAATTACTTAAAATATAACCCTTTAAGCACTTTAATAAAAGTACTATAATACTTTGACTATTTTTTACTTAACTATATAACTATTTTATTTATTTTTGAATTAGCTTTAGTATAAAGACTAGTAAAGTTTTTTTAACTACTAGATAACTTAAAAGGAATACCTTGAAGTAATTTAAATTTATTTAAAGGGATTTCTTTAATAATAAAGCTAATATTAATAAATAAATATAAATTATATTTACTAGCTATAATTAGTTTAAAGAAAAGTTAAAGAATATCTTTAATAATATTAATAAAAATATATTATAGAAAATAAACTTATAAACTTAATTTAGAAAAGAAGATACTTTAACTATATTATATACTTTAAGAACTATACTTTTAAGGTTAAATAAAAAAAACTTTACTTTTATTAAATATTTTTATAATAGATTTAAGCTAAAAATTAAAAGGGAAGCCTATAAATTCCCCTATAATAAAGGTATTATTAAGTTTATTAAAAAATATATAAATGCAGATAATATACTTTATAAATTATATTTAAATATAAAAAAAGATAATCGTAATTTAAATAAGTTTATAAATATTAAAAAGATATAAATTAAGGCAAGAAGCAATAAGAATATATTGCTAGCTTTAATAATAAAAAGCTTTATTAAATAGATTTAAATACTGTGTAAAAGGGAAAGGTAAAGGTTATTTATTATAACTGTAATAAATTAAAATAATTTTTAAAGGATTATAAAACTTTGTAAAAATTAAGAATTAATAAACTTTAAAAGCGTGCGCTAGAACTTAAATGAAAAGTTAATATAGTTTTAAAGGCTATTAATTATATATTATTTAATTAAATTATATACTATAATAATCGCTGCTTTACCTATAAATCTAATAAAGATAAAAGCAGATAATACTTAAAATAATTTAAAACGATATTTATAATAAATTAAAGGGGATATTAGTTAAGATTTAGATTTTTAACTTTTAAAGGTATTTTTAAAGGAGATAAAGTAAATAAGTATTTATTATATTTAGATAGTTTAATAAAATAAAACCTAGACTTTAATTATATAAAGTTAAATAAAAATAATAATATTCTAGATAAATAAATAGTTACTGTAATTAACTATTAATATTTTAATTAAATTACTATAAGTAATAAAGGATAAACTAGCAGTAGTAGCTTTAATAATAGAAATAAAAATAACCCTTTATAATATAAATTATTACTATATAATACTATACTTTTAAAACTAGAAAATATATTACTTATAAACAGTAACTTTAAAGGCAAATTAAATAAATATTACTTAAACTTAATTAAAAAAGTTATTATAAGTATATAGTAAAATAGGTAAAACCTATACTTATATAAATAGCTTTATGCGTAAAATAGAGCTAATAATAAAATAGCTGTTAAAGCTATCCTAGCTGCTTTAGCTATATAAGCAAAACCTATATCTTTTTATATATAAAGAGACTATACTGCAAATAACCTTATTTATAAAAAGTATTATACTATATCTTAAGTTACTTATATGATATATAAATATATAATATACTTTTAAAAGAAAGTAAAGTATAATATATTCTTAATTAAAATCCTATTCTACTTTATAGAATAAATATAAAATTATAATGCTTTTAAAGAATAGATTATAACTATACAGTATTAAGACTTTAAGATTATTATTATTAAACTAGATACTAAAACCTTAAAAAAATATTATTAGCTATAAAGATTTAAAGGATATAGGTTTAAAGGATATTATATTTACTGTTAAAAGAAATTAATAAACTAATAATTTTACTATAATAAAAGGTTTAAATGTAATTAATAACACTACTCGGAGTATAATAGCTTAAAATGTATTATATATAAGTAAAATAAATTATAGGATTAGCATTTATAATAAATTAATAATACCCTATACTTACTGCTAGATTATATATACTATTAAAAAGATAAGTGTATTATTTACCTATAAGAAAAGCTTTAAAAATAGCGAATGTGGAAGTATATAAGATATAAACCTACTTTAAAGGATAAAAAGATTAATTAGATTATAAAAAAGCTGCATTAAAACTAGTTTAACTTTATTACCTATAAAGGAACCGCCTATAATAAAAAAAGGTAGTATTTACTTTAAGGAACTTTAATTAACTGCGAAATCTGTATATAATAATATTTAGGAAATAATTAACGTTACCTGTAAAAGGGCTATAAGGTAATAACTAATAAATTATATCTTTTACAATATTAAATAATAAAAGTAATAATAAAGATTTACTATATTTTAAATTAAAGATGATAGTTAAGGGATATTGGCTATATATATTAATAAATAATAGAGTAATAGGCAATTGTATTATATTTATAACTATAAATTACTTATAGTTACTTTAAAAAGAGAAAACTAAACTATATTAACTTTATTAAATAAAAGGAGGAGCCTTATATATAATAACAGATAGGTTAAGTAAAAGATTAATTATCTTAAACTTAAAATCGCTAAATATAAAGGAATAGGTCTTTATAATATAGCAAATATTAATAAATATAATATTATTCTCGGTTATCTTTAATTAAAATGCAATAACTTTAATATTAACTAGGAAAAAGGCTAGCTTTATTAACGCAATAGTAAAACTCCTTTAGTAATTAAAACTATTAGAAAGGTCTTAGCTGTAGGGCAAAAATCCTATATAAAACCTTTAGGTATATTAAAAAAAAAACTAAAAAACTTACTTTTAATTTAATTATAGAAATAATTTATTTAAAAATAAAACTTAAATAAAGTAAAGGGAAGGATAAATAAATCTAAAAAATAATTGCTTTTTTATAGAAAGCATTTAATAATATTAATAAAATGCTTAAAATAAAAAGCCTTAAAATAGCAGTATTATTAAAATAGCTGCAGAATATCCTTAAAAAATACTAGAAATATAATAAACTGTTTAAAGAAACACTTAATATTAAACTATTAGAATACAGTTAATAAAAATATATAATTAAACTTAAAGATAGTATAAACACTACTTTCTATAAAATCTATAATTTAAATAAAAAAGAGTTTGAAAGCTTATATAATTATTTAAATAATATATTAATTAAAAGGTATATTTAACCTTTTTTATTAAAAATAGGCTATTTTATTATATTTATATTAAAAAAAAGTAAACTATAATTAATTATAGATTACTAATAGTTTAATAAAACTCCTATTAAAGATAAAACTCTACTATTATTAAGTATAGAATTGCAGGATAGACTATATAAGAAAAAGTAATTTATAGCGCTAAACCTTAAAGGTATTTATAACTTTATTTAAATTAAAGAGGGATATAAATAAATAACTATATTTTAAATTAAATATAGGTTATTTAAATATTTAATTATACCTTTTAGCTTTATTAATGCCCCCACAATATTCTAAAAAATACTTAATAATATATTAAAAGAATATTTTAATATCTTTATAGTTATTTACTTAAATAATATTTTAATCTTTTTAAATACCTTTAAAGACTATAAAGTATATATCTATAAGGTATTATAGACACTATAAAATATTAAACTATTTATAGAATTAAAGAAATATAAATTTTATATATAGAAAGTTACTTTCTTAAAGTATATTATTACCTTTAAAGAAATTTATATAGATCTATTAAAAGTATAAGCAGTAAAAGACTAGCTTATACTTATAATAGTTAAAGAAGTTTAAAGCTTTTTAGGATTTACTAATTACTATTAACGATTTATTAAAAACTATACAAGTATTATATAAACTCTCTATAAACTCACTAAAAAGGATTAAAAGTTTCTATAAATATTAGATATATAAAATATATTTAATAAACTTAAATAGCTTATCTCGGAAAAACCTATATTTATTATATTTACCTTCTCTAAAAAAATAAAAGTTAAAACAAATACTTTTAACATTACTATAAAAGCTTTACTTAATTAAAAAAATAAAAATAGTAAGCTATACTTTATTGCCTTTTATTTTAAAGCACTATATAGCGCAGAATTAAACTACTTAATATATAATAAATAATTCTTTACTATTATTCTTATATTTAAAGAATAGTAATATTACCTATTAAAAGGAATATCTAATATTAAAGTATATATTAACTATAAAAATATTATATATTTCGCAATAGTTTAATAACTCCTCAAAAAATAGATCCACTATATAAAATACCTTTTAAAATTTAAATATATTTTAATTTACTGGAAAAGATTTAAAAATAAATAAATAGATATACGTAGCAGATAAGCTAATTATAACTAGGGAAAAATTAAATATACTAGGCAAATCTTAAAATAAACCCTTAAAAATATTACTAATAAATAGCACTTTAAGCTATATATAAGGTATTTAATAATAATACTATACTTTAATATATTAAAGAGTATTATACTATTTAAAATAATAATAAATTCTTAAAAGATATAAAGTTTAATAAAAAGGGAATTTAATAATAAAATAAAAAGATTTAAATTTTAAATAAACTTTAGAAAAATATAGTTATAAAAGTTTATTAATACCTAGTATATAGATATAAAAGTATTTGCAAGACCTATAAATAAATATAAAGGTACTTTAAATTTAAAGGCTTAAGAAAATAATGCAAGATATTATTTCTTATTATATAATATATAAAACAATTAAACCCTCGAAATATAAACTATACAGTAAACTCTAACCCCTGCTAATATTAGAAAAACTATAAAAGTTAATTTTATTAAACTTTATTATTAAACTATTATTATTTATTAAACTAGAAATAAAGGTTAAGTATAATAGTATTTTAATAATTATAGATTAATTTATTAAATACTTTTACTTTTTATTATATAAAAAAGCAATAAATATAAAGACATTAATTTATATATTTTTATAATTTATTATAGCTAACTATATAATTTTAGCCGAGATTATTTCTAACCAAGGATTAACCTTTACATTTAAATTCTAGCAAGCATTTATAAATTAATTAAGTATAAATTACAAGCTTAATACTATATATCACCTACAGATAAATAATTAGATAGAATATATTAATTAAATTATTAAAGCCTATTTAAGAAGTTATATTAACTTTAATTAAAATAATTAAATAGAAAAGCTATTAATTATATAAATATCCTATAATAGCAATATTTTAAAGTTAACTGGATTTAGCTTTATATATATTAAATACAGCTTTACACTAGATATATATAAAGCGCTAAAGAAAGGCTTATATATTAATAAAGTATAAATTAAAGCTAAAGATATAAAGCAGTTATATAAAGAAATGCAGGTATACTTTTACTTTCTATAAGAAAGAATAAAGAAATATATTAATAAATATAAATTAAAGGGATTAATTTTTACAGAGGGAGATATAGTCTACTTATATTATTATTTACCAGGAAAAAAGACTATAAATATTAAAATAATACAACTAAGCGATAAATTGGATTTTAAGAAACTTAGTCTTTACCTAGTTAAAAAGGTTATTTTAAAAGTTATTTATAAACTTATACTATTAGATAATATCTGAATTTACTTAGTATTTTATATTTTACTACTTAAAAGAGTATTATACGATAAATTAAAGAATAGACTGATTATAGATTTAATTAAGGTTTTATTAATTAAAAAAGAATATAAAGTTCAAGAAATTAAAGCTATAAGTATAAAAGACAATAAACGCTAATATTTAATAAAATAGAAAAACTATAAAGAAGAATATAACTCCTGGGAACTTAAAAAATACCTAATATGCTCCCAGACAGAACTTTAATACTTTTACTAAGCTTTTAGCCTACCGATAATAGATTAAGTAACTTAAAAGCAGTCTAATCAATTATATTAATAGCCTTAAAAGAATATATATTAATAGCAGCTTCTACTTTACGATATTCCGCCTTATCTAACTCGTCTAGGGATTTAAGACTATAATAGACTTTCTTATAACTATAAAATATTATAAATTAATACTATTACTTTAAATAAGCTAACTTTATAAAGGCCTTGTTTACCTTTTATTAAGCGCAGAGTAAATAAGCCTTAGTCTTTTGTTCTTTTCGCTTTATCTTTTATTTCTTTAAAATTATATATTGCGCTATACTATAAATCAGAAAAAATTAATAAACTTAATAAAAAATAAACCTATAGAGAGTATAATACTAGAACTATTATATAAATAACCTTACTATATACACTTACTATAATATAAATTATCTGCAATTATCTTATAAGAAAGATTACAACTATAGCAGAATAAATAAAGTATAATAAAATCACTAGTAGCCTTAATTAATAAAAAAAGAGCTAGATACTATTTAGTTTTATAAGAACGAGATTTCGCTATATAACCCGATATTCTATTAGTAAAAAATATAGAATATAAAATAAAGGCATTATACCTATAAACTATAGGGGATAGCAGTATTTATAGAGGAACTAACAGGTTTTAGGGACAAGACTAACAGGAGGGGGACATTATGTTACGACCCGACTATTATAAAAATGTAATATAGTATATACCTAGAGAAACCTCGGATAGATAAACCAATTAGTATTAGATTATTTAAGTTACTATAAATTATAAAGTAATTCCAGTAAATTAATAGAAAGATTTACTATAGATTTTTAAGAAAATAAATATAATTTAAAGTAATCTATGATTATTCCCTTTATATATATATAACTAGCTTATTACTTATTTAATATAGTTATTTAGATAGTTATTAATAGATTGCATTTACTAAAACCGCCTATTTTATAGAATTGTGACTACATTACCCTGCTTAGTATTTATCCCTGACCTCTCTGTTAATATAAACCCATAAACCTTGGTTCATCCCTTGAGAATTAACCCGGATCATCACAGTAACTATACTAAACGAGTAACAAGCCAGTCGTATATATATAAAGGAAATCTATACATGATTACTGGTATTCCAGTAAGCGTTGCTGCAATTACTGCGATAGCGCGGTGATCGAGTAAGTAATTACACTTCTTAGTATAGTAAGCGTTTAAGTGATCACTCTTAGCGCGGTAATCACTTCCTGATGATTGGTCGGTGTAACCGATATTCTCCCGTGTGCTCGTGACCTGGTCTTCGACATGGTCGGGTCGTGACAAAAGGCTCCTTTTCCTAATTATAACCTTTATTCACCTAATACACTTAAAATTCTTTTAGTAGTAACTTAATTTAACTAATACTTTATTTGCAAAGATCTTTTAATAAAAAAGAAATTAAAGGGTTAAGTTAATTAAATTAAGTACTATAATGTATTTATATAAAAGCTTTTTCCTTTAAATAAATTAAATATATAATAAGTTATTTAATATTATATTTAAAATAACTGTATTAATAGGGGATTCTTTTTAGGTTTACTAATAATATAATTATTGTTATATAGTATATAAGGTCACTTATCTATATAGACTATATAGAGCTTCACTTTTACTGGATTTATAGTCTAACAATTATTATAATAATTGTTGAAATAAGCCTATAAGTTGCAAAATATACCTTGCTTTTAGCGAAGGCGTCTTTACTTTTATAGTTTAATTTAACAGGTTATAAACCAAGGAGAGTTTTCCTTAAGCTCTATTAATGGGTTTTCCCTAGTATTACAGCACTTCCCCTAGCGCTACTACAGCACTTATAGCGGGTTTTTATAGTGTTTATCCTAGTGCTTATACTAGCATTTTTAAGATTTTTTTAGCTACCAGAAACTATTCCTAAACTTCTACTATAAATACTATTACAGTTATAGTAATACTTCTATTACTATTTCTATTATATACTATATAGTATATTTCTTATGTTAATAGGATATAGGTTTAATATAAGTAGTATAAGTCGACTTATTAAAGCTCCTAGTAGCCTTATTTCCTTAAAGATAATAACTCTCTTTAACAGTAAAGGGATTTATTTATTTAAATATAGAATATAAAATAAAAGCTTTAAGTATAAAGGGCTTTTATTAAAATAGTAAAAGTATAATTAAAAGGTTAGAATACTATTATATTGCAGTTATCTAATACTTTAACTAGTTTAATTACTGCTATTTTAAATCCTTAACTGTAATAGACTATTAGTTTAATAGAAATTCATCCTATAGCCTCTATACTAATATTAATATAAGCTTTTACTTTTATTCCTATATTAATCTAGGTTTTATTTACATTTATTCTTTAACTTTAAACTACTATTTCTACTTTAAATAATAGTTTTATTAAAAAGGTATTAAAAAAGGTTTATAGCTTTGTAAAAAGTTATAAACTAATAAATTTTAATAACTTTAATTAATAGAAATAGTCTTTAAATATTATATTAAAGCTATAAATTACTATACTTTTATAGAAAATCCTATAATTATTAAGTCTCTATTTAATTTAAAATAAACTTTATTATTTGTATTAATTTAGGATAGTTTAATAATTATTCCTACTATATCTACTATTTAGATAAAGCCTAAAAAAAGTATTTTTAATATTTAAAAGATAATGTAATTACTTTAATATACTATAAAGAGATTCCCTTTATAAGGAATTTTATTTATTAAATTATAATAACTATAAAGGATCCGTAACTAAATTTAATACTGCTTTAAATAGGCTATTAACTAAGCTAGCTATTTTAAAAGTTAATATTAATATATTAGATTAAATAAATTAATATTTAATGCTTTAGAAAAGACTTTTCTTTCATAAGCTAAAAGAATTAAAGGAATTATTAAATTTAATAGAGCTATTAGGCAATTCATTAAAGGTTTTAATATTTAGTTTTTTATAGCAGATATATTAAAAGAAACTAGGAATCTATCTTTAAATGTATATATAGTTAATAAGGCTATAAGGCCTTTTAAATCCTTTAAAGATTAATTAATACCTTTTAAACTTAAAGATTAAAAGCTAGCATTTAATTCTTTTAAAAGGAAAGGAAATTAGAAAAATTAAAAGAATTTAAATAACTAAAAGTAAGCTAAAAAGGATTATGCTTTTACTAATATATATAATCTAGCTATTAAAGGGTATAGCTTAAAAAAGCTATTTAAGGAGTCTTTTATTAAATCTATTACTAATTTAAATAGTAATTAAGACCTTTTATAAGCCTTAAACACTAAAAAAGGGAAAAAGTCTTTTAAGTCTTTTAAGTCTTTTAAAACCTTTAAACCCGTTAAACTTCCTATTTAAAATAGTCTATTATATAATATTAAATTTATAGTTTATATAGTTAATTCTAGGAAATAGTTTATAGACTATAAATTTAATAATAAAGAACTAGGCATTATTTATATTAGCGGGGGCTTTATTACTTTTAAAGGAATAAATATAGCCATTTTGAATATCTTTAATAAAAATAATAACTATAAAAAGATAATATTATTAAATATCCATTTTTACTTAAAGCGAAATATTAACTTTATAAGTAATTTAAGGTATTATTAAGTTAAAAGATTTATTTAATATAATACTTTTTTTACTAAATCTATATAGCTAATAAAGCTATTAAATCCTTTAAAATATAGTTTTTTCTTATTAATTAAAGGATATACTATACTATATAGCTATATAAATAGCTATAAAGCTTATAGCTTTATAAACATTTAAATCCCTGCTATTAATAAAGAAAAGGGTAAAGAATATATAGCTATTCCGGAAATAATAGCTTTAAAATAATAATTAACTAGATTTAATCCTAAGCTTATTAAAAAAAATCTTAAAGGAAAAGATCGCTTTAAACTCCTTAAAACCTTAAGTTAAAAAGAGGAATAGGGGCTTTATATACCCTTATTATTTAAAGAAATAAAGGGGAATAAGCTTAAAGAGGATATGTTTATAAAGGAAAGGCCCTATATACTTAAAGAATCCTTTATTATTAAAGATTTAAAGGTTATTAAGCCAATTAAACTTTAAGGAGATATTATTATTAATAGTACTAGCTATAAACTATTAAGGCTAGCCTTTTATAGTATAAAAGACTAAATTATATTAATTTAAATTTATCAAAAACAATTATTAAAATAACTACTAGAATTTTTAACTTTAATTTTATAAAAAAAACTAAATTTTATTACTTAATATATAATAAAGGAAAAGCTATTAGGCAGTTTAATTTAAAATTAATTATTAATCTATTAATTTCTTTAAATTATTTAAAAGCTAATATTTTCTTTATAAAGCTAATACTTTATAATAAAGCCTGTATTAATCTTTTAAGTATTAATAGAAAATTAAAATAAAGGTAGCTATTCCTTTTAAAAGATTATAGTAGACCTACCCTTTTAGCTACTTTAAAAGGCTTTATAAATAGCTTAAAAACTTAGTATAACCAGTATCTTAAAGACTTCCACTATAATAGTAAAAAGGAAATTAACTAGGAACTTTAAACCTAACTCTTTTCTTTAAAAATTATATATTCCTATAGTAGCGTTTATATTTATAAACAAAATAGTCTTATATAATAATCTATTAAAGTTTTATTAAATAGGCCTTAAGCTACTATTATAGTAATTAACTTACCGCTATGTCTTTAAACTTTTATTATTACTATATTTCTTAAATTAATTAACTATATAGCTATTATTAATAAAGATTCAACCTTATATTAAGAATTATATAAAGACCTAAACTTTAATACAAACTATAAGCCTAATTTATAAAGATATAAAACTATTATTATTTATTGTAAAGTCTTTATTCTTTAAGAATAAAAGGCTAAAGGCTATAAATTAGCCTGTTAAATTAAAATTAAAAGACTACTAGTAGTTTTAAGTAATAATACCAATTTTATCTATATTCAATTTAAATATATAGTTTTTAAATTATTAATTATAAAGCTATATAAAGATAAGGTTCCTGAGCTTTAAATCCTCAAACCTATTATAGGTTAAGATAATAAAGAATTAAAGGGAGAAATAGAGCTAGATTTAATAGATTAAATAATCCTTAGCTTTTAAGATATTAATCCTTTACTCCCTAACCTTATTCTAAAAAAAGTACCTACTACTATTCCCTTTATTTTTATACTAGTTATAGAAGACCCTGTAGTTATAAAGGATCCTATAAATATAGATATATCCTAATTCCTCTATAATAATATTAAAAAGCTAGCCTTTTCAGTTACAGTAAAAGACCCTTAAATGCTTAAATAAATACTTTATAGTCTTAATAAAACTGAATAGCTAAAAGCAATTTATAGCGAATTTAACTAGCTAGTCAAACAATATACTTTTACTTTTATTAAATGTAATAGCCTTCTTAAAGGCAGGAATCCTATTACTAGTAAATTGGTTTTAAACATTAAAAAAGACTAAAATAATAAAATAGTTAAATTTAAAGCTAGGCTAGTTATTAAAGGCTTTTAATAATTAGAAAAAATAGATTTTAACTGAACATTTACCTTAATAGCTATTCTTTTTACTTAATGGCTCCTTTTAGTATTAGCTATTATCTTTAACTAAGAAATTAAATAAATTAACTTTATTAGTATATTCCTTAATAAAATACTTAAAGACACTATTTTCTTTAACTCCTTTACAGGGTTTAAAGACTATATTAATTAAGTTTCCCTTAAAATTAAATTTATTTTTAGGAAGCTAGGTTATAACCTTAATTTAAATCAGGTTATTTAAGTATAAAAAGCTTTTTATAGCTTTAAATAATGCCTTAAAAAATAGTAATAGGCTTTATAAGCCTTAGGAAATAAACTAAAATATAATCCTTTAATTTCTAACTCTACTATTTTTTATAATCTAGATAATAGTATTTTTATTAGTATTTATATAGATCATTATCTTTTTATTAAACTAAATAAATAAGCTATAATCTAGTTAAAGCTAGCTTTTAATAAAGTCTATATTATAAAAAACAAAGGCCCTGCCTTTTTTTTAAAAGGTTTAAATAATTAAAGATAGATAAAGAGGCCTTCTTTAACTTTCCTAGAAATACTATATTACTAAAGCTATAAAGTTCTTTAACCTTTAAAACTTAAAGCCTATCCAATTACCTTTATAGCCCTTACTCTTAGCTAATAAAACTATAACTGCACTAAACAAAGCTAATACTAAGCTTTTCTAAACTATTATTAAAACTATTATTTATTTAACGATATATATTTAAATAGATACTAGCTTTCTAGTCTAATAGCTAGTAAAACAATTTTAAGGCCTATATAAAAAGCACTTAAATGCAGCCTGCAACCTATTATAGTATCTAAATAATACCTAGGATCTAACTATTCAATGCATTAAAAAGTCTAGTCCTATACCTATTCATTATTATAATAGTAATTTTACTAAAGATAAAGAATTAAGCAAATCTATTTATAGCTATATTATTATAGTTACTAATAAGCTAATTAACTGGAAATCAAAAAGGGGTTTAACTATCTATTTTTCTATACTAAAAGCAGAGTTTATAGCTTTTATAAAAGCTATTAGAGAGATTTAGTGGCTTATTAATCTATATAAAGAGGTAGATTAACCAATTAAATAGCCAATCTCTTTACTTAACGATAATAAAGGTGCTATTTCTACTTTAAATAACCTTACCCTTTATAATAAAATAAAATATACTCTGTTATAGTTTAATTATATTAGGGAATAGGTTAAAAATAGCATTATTATAGTTAGCTATCTAGAAACTAGTAAAATAGTTACTGATAGGCTTACTAAGCCCCTTTTAGGTTAAAAGCTAAAGAACTTTATAAATCTCTTTAACTTTAAGCTTTTACCTAAGGTTTATATTTAAGGTTTTTACCCTTTCTTTCTTATAGCTATTAACTATCCCCTTTTTACTATTATTTTTAACTATATTATATAAACTCTTTATAAATTTATTAAAAAGGATTAAAAGTTTCTATATGTATTAAATATATAGGAAGCCTTTAATAAACTTGTTAAAAATGAGGGCTAAAAAGCAAGGATTTTAGTGTATTTAGATAACCTTCCTATTCTGGCTAGACCTAGAGTTAGGCCCAATACTAGGACCGAGTTCCAGAGAAACTTTAGTGTAAGTCAGGAATTCTCTTTTATTTTTAACAATAATAATTGAGCTAGGACTAGCTACCCCGCCTACCCTAGACTTAATATAATATTTATCCTAGTGCTTATATAACTATTATTTTTAAGGTTTTTAGCTATTCAAAGCTATTGCTAGGCTTTTACTATAAATACTATTATAGTTATAATAATACTACTATTACTATTACTATTTTTACTATTTAAATAATCTTTACTATATACTATATAATATATTCCCTATTTCTATAAAATATAAATCTAATACTAGCAGTATAAATTAACCTATGAAAGTTTTTAATAGCCTTATTTCTTTAAGTAAAAATAATAACTTTCCTTAATAGTAAAGGGATTTATTTATTTAAGTATAGAATATAAAATAAAAGCTTTAAGTATAAAGGGCTTTTATTAAAATAGTAAAAGTATAGTTTAAGGGTTAAAATGCTATTATAATACAGTTATTTAATACTTTAATTAATTTAGCTACTATTATATTAAATCTTTAAGTTTAAACTATTAGTTTAATAAAAGTTAATTTTATAGCTTTTATATTAATATTAATATAAATTTTTACTTTTATTTATTCTTTAACTTTAAACTACTATTTCTACTTTAAATAATAGTTTTATTAAAAAGGTATTAAAAAAGGTTTATAGCTTTTTAAAAAGTTATAAACTAATAAATTTTAATACCTTTAATTAATAGAAATAGTCTTTAAATATTATATTGAAGCTATAAATTACTATACTTTCATAGAAAATCCTATAATTATTAATTCTCTATTTAATTTAAAATAAACTTTATTTATCTTAATTAAATATAATTTAATAATTATTCCTATTATATTTATTATTTAAATTTAAAGCTTAAAAGAAATATTTTTAATATTTAAAAAACAATATAATTATTTTAATAATTTATAAAAAAAATCCTTTTATAGGGAATTTTATTTATTAAATTATAGTAATTATAAAGGATTTTTAATTAAATTTAATACTGCTTTTAATAAAGTATTAGCTGAATTAAGTATTTTAAAGGAAAAGGTAGTAGATAGTTGCTGATTGTGGCAGCTTATAGTCGACCAGGTACTTGGCCAATACTGACTTTCTACAGCCAGGATCCGCTGATACCAGCAGGGGACTGGAATCCTGTTTCAACTATATATAGAAGTGCTTATGCTTAAGGAACTCTATATATATATCTTTAACCCTTTCTTCTATTTAATCTTTATACCACTCGTATATAGTGTCCCTACTATTAGTGGTGAGGCGGAATAGCTAGTAACATTCTTTTTTTTCTTCAGATAGCCTTTTATTGGCGAAATCTTTCTGGGCTTGGAGATGCTTTATTGTAATGTCCTGATGCTTTTTTGCAGTATCCCGCTGCTCGTTTGCAATATCTCGATGCTCTGTATATAGAATTAATATTTATTAATAGTACGATTTAGAGAGCCTCGGACTGACTAGATATAATATCGCTAATCTTCTTCTCAGCTTTAACTCTATTAAGCGCAATTCGATTGAGAAGGTCCTTTATATACGCCGCCGCTACTATTGCCGTATACCCTTGCCACTCTTTATTCTTGTATGAGTCTAAGTAGTCGCAAATGCCGCGAATGATGAGATACGGAAAGTGGTTATCAGCCCTGCCGCCTCCATTTTAAAACACAGAATATCCTTCTCCGCCGCAAGTCTATCCTTTACTGTGGCGTCCTTCATTAACTGATTCGCCGAAGCGATTGTGCCGTAGTGAATGGCCGGATTGTCGTCATTTTCTGTCCGTTCAACTCGAGGCAGTAAGCTCGATGGATCATTACCGCAGACAGCTGCACAGCTTTTTTCATCCACTGGATGGATGACTCCGCTTTTGTATAGCCTGTCGCTGCTTATTAACTTATATATGGGTCGTGGTACTCGGATACATGCAATTCGCTGTGCCACTGTCAGATGGAATGATGGATAGTTGCATAGCAGGGGTACCACAATCAAGGCACTATGTCGCACCTCGCCGTGGGCTAGAACGTGTGCGCATATATGGAATAGTGGTTGTATTGAAGCAAAAAGAAGATATCTCTGTGTATTCGTCGTGCCGACATTCTACGCGACCGACTTAACTAGCTATTTGTTGGGTTGAGTAGGCCGGGGCCCTACCGCTTATCAGCGCTAGGGAGCTCTTATCTGCTTACAAAGCAGATACGAGCTGATATACATATCGCGTAAGCGATATATCAGACTGTGCAGGCGCTTACAGCGCTGTATACAGCTTCTTCTTTGTGTTAGCTATATGTATATATAGCGAGGCCACTACGGTATATTCTCTTTCATAAAATCAAGCTTCGTTTCCTATCTCTCTATACTCTATATAGCTATGCCGCGCTCCGCTATAGTTATAAGCCCAGGTAATAACTATTAGAGTTACTAGAAACTTCTACTTTAATATTATATCTCTCTTTATACCCTTTACCTTTGCCTTTAAGCTGCTAAAGCTATTTTTTATAATAAATAGCATAAAGGATATTACTTTTACAAAGCTGGAATTAATAGTCTAGTAGATTAAATAGATTACTATTCTGACTAATTATATAACTACTGCTAAAGTCTAAAATAGGATTAATCCTAATCTCCTTAATCAGCTAAATAACTATTTCCCTACTACTAAGCCACTTACCTTAATAAAAGTAAAAGAGTATATAGTATAAGAGTTTAGTCTTAATGCCTCTGCGGCAGATATCTCTGCTTGCTATAATAGTATACTCTAGGAGCATTAGTTTGATATTACTTTAAATAAAGAGAAGAGGAAGGCTAGCGATGCAATCCTAAATTGGATCTAGAAGATAATTAACTTTAGTATTTATATTTCAGTTTTAGCAGACTTTAAAGCCGCAGCCTTAGCCTCTACTACTACTAAAGCAGCCTATAATAATAATAAAGACTTTAATATTAAATTTACTATTTGCCAAATTATTAAAAAGCTTAAAGATTGACTAGCTCTTTGCGAGGATATAATATATAAGGAAATATACTTATCCTATTAATATATACTGCATAAAGCAAAGTGCGGGAATATTAGGCTAAAAGTATAGTATATTTACTAGGCGTATATTTATATAAGTGTAGTAAAGTATAAGCTTTTAAAGGTTATAGGAATAACTTTTTAAATAGCTTTCTTTAAAGCTATTAAAGTATACTTTACTTTAAGCTTTACTATTTATTATTTATACTATATAAATAGCTTAATTAAAAGCAGTAAAATAAATAAAATCTTTTCCTTTAATTAATTTAAATAGCTTTTTTTAAATACTTTAAAAAATATAGAAAATTATATTTATAGCTTTTATATAATATTTAGTAACTGCTTTGATAATATATTAGGCAGTAGTAATATATATTTAAAGCCTCTTGTTAGCAAAGAGTGCCTTTATAGACCTGAAAGATACGCTTAGCCTTTAAATAACTGTAGTAAAGTATATACTGCGTTTATTAAAAGGCTTAATAAGAAAAGGAAATATGCTTTTATATTTAAATAGGCTATAAAGATTTGCGCGCGCTTATAAAAAGATAAATGGCAGGTTACTTGTAAGAAGCTTAGCAAGAGGGGTATTAACCTTACTGCCTTAATATAAAGAGAAATAGCCTTAACTGTTATAGCTGCTTTAATTTCTTTAGATTTAATTAATAAGGAAAATGCAAGCCTTATAGTATACTTAATAAATGTATTGATATATATTAATATATAGGATATGCTTTACTGCCTCTTTTAAAGCACCCTTTTTAATATATACAGTATTATTTATTTTATAAATAGCAGGAATTACTTTATTCCTGGCTTTTTTATCCTAAGTATAAAAGAGGATTATATTAAAGTAGGAGGAGCTTGTTATTTAATAATTAAAAAAGGATATTGTTTATTAAAGGATACTTTTTATAATTTATATTAGAAGATAATATACTTTATTAAGCTTTTAGATATAGCTATAGTTAAAGGATTTTATATTAATATTATATTTTTATTAAAGCTTTAGAAAGTAGGGATTTAGCTAATAGGGTATAATAATATACTTTGCACCAGTATAGCTAGTTTAAATATTATTATAGGGAAGGTAAAGTATAAGTATAATCTTTTATTTCTTTAATATAAGCCTTTATCGCTTTATATTACCTTTATCTTTAAATATACTATACTAAGCAGCTTAATAGCTTTTTTTATTTTTCCTAATATAGACTATAGTTTTTATATAGCGTTAAGAAGTAGGAGAAGACTAATATATAATCCCTTAATATTATAATATAACTTTAAATAGCTCTGGTATTTATAATTAGGATATTTAGGCCTAGAAGCGCTTAGAGTATTTATAAAGAATGCGAGGAATATATATATTAAAGGAACTATGCATATAAAATATAAAGCTTATACTTTTATATATATAAAATAGGTTATCTTTTATAGACTATTTAATAGATAAGCACTAAAACTGTTCTTTAAAGTGCACTAGGATTTTTAAGATTATTTTAAAGGCTATAATAGGGATAACTGGCTTTTAATGCTTAAAAAAGAATATACTGTATAGCTATATATACACCTTTTACTAAATAAAAAACAGGAAACTATTTTTAGTGCTCTTTTTAACTTTATAAGTATAGTAAAGATGCAATATAATATCTCTATATACTTTTTTAGGCAGGATAATAAAAAAGCTGTAATTGCAGTTAAGAGTTTATTATACTTTTAGATCTAGGCTAATATAGAGGGTATTATTTTAGAGCTTGCCTTTTCCTATATATATAAGCTAAACGGCATTTTAGAATAGGTAGGTTAAGAAGTTATAAATTAATTAATTAAAATGCTAGAAGCTGCAGGTCTCTTAACTGACTTATAGCCTAAGAGCACAAAAGCTGCAGCGTATATTATCAATATAAGTCCTACGCGCAGCCTTAATATAATATTACTTATCGATAAATTATTAAAGTAATGGTTTTGCGATTTTGCGCCCCTTCCGATAAAGGAGCCTTCCGCGGACTTACAGCCAGATTAGAGCGGTCTCTATATATATAGCTGCTGCGCTTATATACTAAATAAAGACTATAAAGCTAGCCAGAAAAAGAGAGAATTTAAGATTAAGCCTAAGGGGCTAATTGGATATTTTATTAGCTATACTGCAAATAATATATATTACATTTAGTTACCTTACTTAGCGAAGGTAATTATTATAAGGAATATATAGTTTAATAAAACTAGCTTCTTTAATAGTAATAAAGAGATTGCGGATAAACTGTCTATAGTTAAGTTAAATAAGCTATTTTAAACTCTTCCCTATATATATTCCTGCAGTAAAGAATACCTTTATAGGTAATATAGAAAAAGAAAGTATACCTTTAAAGGTAGTAGAGATATAAAGCGTTAAAGACAGCTTAATAAATACTTTAAGTAAACTATTAGCGCATTTAAAAGGACCTTTTAGTCTTTAAATATTAAAGGCTACCCTAGGATAGTTAATCTTTATAGATAATATTAGCGCGTTAATAGGAACCTTAGGTAATATTTTAATAAGCGATTTACCCCCTTTTATGGAAAGGGATATAGTAGAAGAATAGCCTTATATATTAAGGGTATATAACCTAATAAAAGAGGATAGTCTGCTAAGGCTAGAAGTAGACTAGTATATAAAAGACTCGCTTACTTTTATAAAAAAAAGCAGACCTTTAAGGAAATATTAGCTAATAATCCTTTAAGCAGTAAAGCAGTAGCTAATATTTATAAAAGCTTAAGACTTTAAAGGAAGTAACCTGTAAAAAAGGCTAATAAGTATCTCCCAATATATAAAACTAAAATATATACCTTAAATACTACTTTTAAAGATAATAAGCCTAGTATATACTTAATAATTATTAGGCTTTTTAGTTTAATATTATATTAACTGCTGTTTAATTAATAGAGGTTAATAAATAATAAATTAAAAAGTATAAAAATAGTATTTACTGTTTTTAATATAGTAATAGACTAAAAATCTTTTTCTTAGAAAAGTATAGCTTTTAATAAGTTAATTATTTACTGGGAGGATTTAGTAAAATTACTAAAAGATTAAAAGGAGTTTATAAAATACCTATTTAAAAATAAATTTAAGTAAACTGCGCGTAATAAGATTAACTCTCTATATATAAAAGGAACCTAGTAAGAGATACTATACTTAAAGGCAATAATAAAGCTATTACTGGTATATTAGGTTTTTACTTATAAGTTTAACTAGAATGGAAATTTAAAATACTGTAAAGCTTACTTTATAGTCTATAAAGACTTATAAAAGCGCTTTACTATAAAGAGTATATATACAGTTATATTAGCAATATATTCTTTCTATATATTTATTGCTTTTACAGTAAAATTTAACTTTAAGTTAAAGCAGTATAATATTAAAAATACTTTTTTTAATGCCTTTAAAGATAAGAACTTGAAACCAGTTATATATAAGCTCCTTAAGGGTTTTAAACAGTTAAATATCTATTTAAAGCTCGCGAAAGCCTTATATAGCTTAAAAGACTTGCTAAAGCTATAGTTTAATAAACTATTTTTAAGCTTAAAGCAATAAAGGTTAATCTTAAGCTTTAAAGAGCCTTATCTTTTTTATAATAAAGCTTAGAAGATCTTTATTATATTTTATATAAATAATATCCTAATTGTATATTATTGTAATAATAAAGCTCTTTATATTAAGCTACTAAATGCTTTAAAAGTAAAGTATAAGCTCTATAATAGAGGAGATATATAATAGTTTTTAAAGATTAAAATTACTTAAAACTATATAAAATATAAAATATACCTTTCCTATAAAACTTATCTTAAAAAATTGCGAAACGATTTAGGCTTAATAAAGGAATATAGCTTCCTATAATTCCAATACCTATTATAAAGCTCTGGAAAAGTATATTATAAGCTTCAAAAGCAACTATTAAAATATATTAAAAGAAAGTAAAATTAATGCTTTATATAGCTATTATAATAAAGCCTAATATAGTTTACAGCGCCTTAACTTTATTATAGTTTTTAATTAACCTTAGTAAAGAGTACTTTAAAGCAGTTAACCAGTTAATCCGCTATTTATATATATAATATTTCCTAGCTTTTTAATATAAAGGGAAAGGAGAAATATAGGTCTTAACTGCTTTAAGTAATATTTCCTTTACTAATAATATAAATACTCGGAGATTATTTTAAGGGTATTTTATTATACTTTTCTTAAGCTTTATTTTATAGAATATAATACACTAAAGTATTATTAATATATTTATAATAAAAGCTAAGCTGCTTGCCTTTACTTAAATAGCAAAAAAGGCTATAGGTTTATATTACCTTTTCTAAGAAATAAAATTTAACTTTAGCGCTAATTAAAATATTAATTATAACAATTAACTAACTATATATTTTATAATTAAAGAGAGTATATAAATTAATACTCGCCTATATTATATTAATATATAAAATATATAGCTTTAGCAGGAATATTAAAAAGGATTATTTATAGTTTTTTATCTTTCCATTAACTTTATACCTATTAACAGGCTTACTAAAGCCTTACTATAACAGCACTTTAAGCATTTTAAAGCACTATTAAACTTAATAGATATATAATTACTAAAATAAAATATATAAAAATATAGGAAACCAGTTAATTCTAGCCTATAGGCCGTTAACTATAAAAGTATATTTTATTACTGCAATAACTATTCTATAAAAGCTTTCTAGCCTTTACGCGCCTGCATATAAAAGGCATTATTATTATTATCGCTATTGCCTAAGGCAGCTGCTTCTTTAAAGTAAACTGAGTTCTCCTCCTTTAATAGGTTAAATTAATAGCGCAATGCCTTTTTATACTAGGTTACTATTTAATTATATAAACTTATAAGCGTATAAAGAAAAGAGAGTATATTTACCTGGTTATCCTCTTCACTTATAGCTTAAAAGAGCTAATATATAATCGGTGCAAGCACTAAACGACTATAAAGTATACGATTAAATAAAGCAATACAGGCAAATCTAGGAGGAGTTTACTAAGGGGTATATCGGTAATTACCATTAAAGCAAGCAGTGCACCGCCGAGAGCGGGCGACGGAAATATACTGGGAGAAGTCTCCCTTGCCGGCAATTGCCGACTTCAGATAACCCTTACAAGGAAGGGATAACGGCACAGCAGCAGGGGCAGCGGCGATAGCAGAGGCAGAAGTAGAAGCAGTAGCAGAAGTAGATAAAGATGCAGAGCCAGACAGCTCAGCAAAAGCGCGCGCGTCTTCAGCAGCGAGGCGAGCCTTTAGACGCAAAGGAGCCAGACCAGCCAGCGCAGGAGCGGGAGCAGCAACAGGCGTGGCCGCTCAGCCAGCTAAGCGACCAACGCCGCGACAAGCCACCTTCAGGGGGCGACCACAACCACGCTTCACCGACGAGATATTCTTCTTCTGCGATTTCGCTGTTAGCTAACAAACACGCAGCGCGAAGGGAATCAGTCGGAAGCGTAATACTTACAGCGGGGGCTATGTTGCTGTTGATGTTGATGTTGATGTTGATGTTGATGTTGTTGTTGATGTTGATGATGATGATGTTGATGACTGAAGAAGAAGAGCGAGGAATAAGGGCCGGGGGGCAGCTAATATACCCATTCTAGCTGTTTAGGACCAATTCACCTACTTAAGAGCTTTATTATTCAACTTCCTATTGTCACAGAACAATAATAGCTACAGCGCTCACATTCCTTTCACCTCTACAACAAAATATCGATACGTATTCACAACAAGGAGCTTCTAACTAAGCAAAAGAGGCTCTAAGAGCGCGGCCAGTCAGTCACAACACTATAGATAGGCTAGAGTAGCAGTTAATGAGGCATTGGGAATAGCTTTATTAACTGGGGGGTGTATTGGGTTGAGTAGGCTGGGGCCCTACCGCTTGTCAGCGCTAGGGAGCTTTTATCTACTTATAAAGCAGATACGAGCTGATATATACATCGCGTAAGCGATGTGTCAGACTGTGCAGACGCTTACAGCGCTGCACACAGCTTCTTCTTTGTGTTAGCTATGTGTATATATAGCGAGGCCACTACGGCATATTCTCTTTTATAGAATCAAGCTTCGTTTCCCATCTCTCTATGCTCTACATAGCTGTGCCGCGCTCCGCCACACTATTTATATACAGATCTAGGTAACCGGGGATATCCTGCTGACTAACGCGCCAAGTACCTTTCTATTTAATAGGCGGTGATGCTACTTATCCCTGTTGAAGCCGACTACCTTCTGCGACACACCACAAGCTGACTGTAACGGGCTTAGGGCCTGAGAAAAAGGAGGTCAAGAGGCAGTGGAATGGGACAAGACAACAAGAATTTCCACACGGAACAGCAGGTCACACATCAGTTAAATATGGACACCACCGATTACATCCCCCCCTAAGCTTATTACACAGACCCCTCTCGTAACATACACAACACAACATCTATAATAGCCAGAGATCCTTATATCTATATAGGTAACGAAGTTACCTATCTTAACTTAGAAGGCCTCAACTTATACGACACAGCAGCTAGCCATTATCTCAAAGGAGGGAAATGAAAGCTACATAAACGTCGCTGGCCAGCTATGTAAAGCGGGCGCTAAAGTCAATAACAATACGATCTTCCATTTTCCTGTTACAGTCTCGCATATACCCGCCCTATAATACAGGTCCAGATACGCACCGTTTTATCCTCTGAGCCCGATGCTATAAATGCTGAGTCGTGTGAGAAAGCCACTGAGCTAACCCCGGCGCCGTGGCCCTTGAGTTTTTGTACACACTCGCCCGTATTGCAGCTCCAGATGCGCACCGTCTTATCCCCCGAGCCTGATGCCACAAATACTGAGTTGTGTGAGAAAGCCACCGAGTTGACCCAACTGCCGTGGCCCTTGAGTTCTTGTATACATTCGCCTGTATTGCGGCTCCAGATACGTACCGTCTTATCCTCTGAGCCCGATGCTATAAATGCTGAGTCGTGTGAGAAAGCCACTGAGTTAACCCATTCGCTGTGGCCCTTGAGTTCTTGTATACATTCGCCTGTATTGCGGCTCCAGATACGCACCGTTTTATCCTCTGAGCCCGATGCTATAAATGCTGAGTCGTGTGAGAAAGCCACTGAGCTAACCCCGGCGCCGTGGCCCTTGAGTTCTTGTATACACTCGCCCGTATTGCAGCTCCAGATGCGCACCGTCTTATCCCCCGAGCCCGATACCACGAGTGCTGAGTCATGCGATAAAGCCACCGAGCTGACCCATAAGTTATGGCCCTCGAGTTTGTATATACATTCCCCTGTATTGCAGCTCCAGATACGCACCGTCTCATCGGCTGAGCCCGATACCACGAACGTTGAGTCATGTGAGAAGGCTATTGAGTTGACAACGTTATAGTGGCCCTTAAGTTCGTGTATACATTCGCCCGTATTGCAGCTCCACACGCGCACTGTGTCATCATCGTCCGAGCCCGATGCCACGAGTGCCGAGTCGTGTGAGAACACGACTGAGTCGACTTCGCCGTGACCCTTAAGTTCTCGTATGCATTCCGCCTGTGTTGCAGCTCTAGATACGCACGGCTTGTCGTCTAAGCCCGATGGCGCGAGTGTCGAGTCGTTCCAGGAAGGCATCTCATTGACTCCGTCGCTATGGTCCTTAAGTTTTTGTAGGCATACACTCCCACCGTTTTCCATCTGTAGCACCAGAGACGTCTAATAAGAATGGTTAGAGAATGATCGACCACTGTACCACTGGGGTAACAAAACTTGCTATGTAGAAGAATATATAGCGTTGGTACCTTCTAATAGAGGCGCTATGGTACCATTCGTCGCTATTGATTCCTTAGCGACCTAGTTAGTTGGAGTGAAGAGGAGTTATAGGTGACTCTGAGAAGACTACCAACAGCAAATAACCAGCGACCAAATACATATATATATATTTAACAAAGAGCATTATATTTGGCAATAAATTCCACAGTGAGATTTTAGTTGTCGAATCTCCCCCTCCTGCACAAGGATTTTAATTAATTACTTAGCTTTTAGACTCGGAAACCTTGCGGAATGCAGGTTAGTATGCATATAGTTCGCTGAGGCTGGCCTTCTGCCTGATTTCCCGCCCGCGATGGCTGATATTGGTTATCGCTTATGAGAATAGCGCGCGATCCAAGTCCGACGCCACGTCATCTATCTTTACACATCACTTTGGTGTTTACCTAGGGCCTACTTTTTCTGTTTGGTAAGTCGTCCACTTCGTGTCTCGGAACAAGTGTTCTACTGTTTCTTGCGCTTGTCCACATGGGCATTCCGTTGCCGGCGCTCTAATCTGGTAGGGGTAACCATTCAATCGTGCCATTCCTGTTCTGAGCTGGGCCAGCACGCTGGCCTCTTTCCAAGATAGCTGATCATGAAGCTGGCGTGTATGTCTTCCCGGCAAAGCACAGTCGCCTCTTTTAGAATGTTTCCCAACTCCTTCTGGTAAACTTCTTTATTCTGTAGCTCTGATCTTGCAATAGTGAGTGTAATGGACCGAGCTCTGGGCGAGCCTGGAGGAGTCTGCCGCGGTGGCTCAACGTGCTCATATTTTCGCCACCTTAAGCAGTTCAAGCCCGCCGTCGCAGGAAAACACGCGATAATTATCTTGTTTCCATTCCCTGTGAGTGCGTTGATAAGGTCGTATATGCGGCGCACATTCTCTTGCCCCGATTGTTGGCGGGGTGAGCGCTGCGGCTTTATTACTCGTGAGCACTTCGACCACTCGATACTTAAACTTCGGCAGTGCCTCTAGGGCGTACGCCATAGCTGCTAGCTCCGCGGAGTGTGGGTTCTGTTCTCTTGCAGTACTGAGGGGAACTGAAAACGTCTCAAGTCCTCCACCACGCTACACAGACAAGGGGAGCCGGATGGCCTCTCCCATGCCAACCATACCGTTCTTCGCTGAGCTGCTCGTGGTAATGTGTATAGCCCAACCCGCGTTAGCTACTCTCGTGGCTTCTGAATTGTCTTCGGTGATTGTTTGTATCCGTTCCTCCCAGGGTGCCAATGTCAACGGGTTGATGGTCCCTATACCATTAACCGGCGCCTCGCAGCACACATCAGCAATTCTTCGCAGGGGAGATATAAACTCTTAAACGCCCGGATCCGGCAAGTGACCTTGCGGAGCGGGTTAGTACCTGGCAATGAATGGAGATCTACCTATACCCGTTGGTGGGTCCTCTGGAAACCAACTAAAAGGACTTGGCGAAGTCCTTTTAGTTGGTTTCCAGAGGACCCACCAACGGGTATCACCTAGTTATTTTTTAAATGGTGGGATCTTGCCAGCAAAGCTCGTATTGAACCCAGGAGTATAGTGAAGAGAAGAAGGTTCCGGTAACTTTTGTCAGGCAACTCTATGGAAGATACCTCGTTTCTACTGTATAGAAGGTGCAAAAGTCCTAAGATTACACAGCGCCGCAATCGTGAGTTTATTTTGACAGGATTAATATAACGATCCGGGTCTGATTCTTAAGGGATAAACCGAGGTTTGTGAGTCTATATTAATAGAGAGGTTGGATATAAATACTACCACGGCATAGAAGGACAGGTCAGGGCAAATATCGTTGTTGTGCCGTAAGGAGCAAGAAAGCCCTAGAGCTCTACGGGAAGCTATAGCTACAGGATACGCGTTGGCGCATGGGCACGTGACCGGGACTTACGTGACCGGGACTTACGTGACCAGGCGTTGACTTTGTGTTATGGTTAGTATCGTGACAGATGTTGTCTGGACTAAGGGCCGGGGACCTTTGAGGTGATGTGGTGATTCGGCATACCAAGCTAGCAGCATCCGCAAGCAGGCTTTCTATTAATATCCATATTCCACATGTATGGAATACACGGAATGACGTCATTGGTTTAAACTAAACGAATCGGTCATAGAGCCGCGTGCTTGGGCCAACCCTTGGTACATTGTCCTTGTGTAGGTAGTAATTGTTATCACATAACCCTAACCCCCGCCCACGGTATAAAAGCAGATTGCCGAGCATACCCCGTACACCTACTTGTTGTCACTGTTTCTACCGAAGCACATGTCGATACCACCTTTCCAACACGCAAGATATGGAGCCCAGACCCAACTTTCACTTCGACCCTTTTGGGCCTGAAGCAGAGTCCCTTGGCGAGAGCGACTTCGACCCCAGCAGTATCAACTGGAGCGATCCCACAGCCTTTTTCCGCACCATGAACATGCCTGCGCCGCCCCTCATGACTGCGGAGGAAGTTCGCTGCGAAGCCGAGGGTAGATTAAAGGAGATATTTGCGAGCCATGACACCTTGCATGCTATCCTCTTGCGTCACGAGGCTTCAATCCAGAATCGCTGGTCGAAGAAGAAGAAGCAGCAGAGGCTCAAAATCTTGCTCAATGCCTGGCCGAACATGCCGACAATGCATCGTCCCGACTTTGAAGCTTTCCGCATGGAGTCTCAAGAGCCTAGAAAGAAGGGAAAATTCAGAGATTATTATATCTGGCCTTAAATCAACCAAGAGGATCTCTTGAGCAACAAGGCCCTGCTGCTGATGCTGAACTCGCGGGGACGTCATTTCCCTTCCCACTTTGCAGGGGCAGACAGGGCGCAAATGCACCTGGGGCTCGTATCGAGCGGGCTGTCCGCCATCTTTTTGAACCTCTACACGATGGTGCTGAATGGAGCCGAAAATGCTGAAGGCTGTGGAAAGCTATTATCATGGGAAGACCACCCGGAAGCCTGTGAATGGGCTTGTACCCAAAAACAGTTCATCCCCGGTGAAGGTCTTCTCATTCTTGAAGCTCAGGCGAAGGTCTTGCGGTTCCTGGTGGACTGCTGTCGGCAGATCCTCCATGATATCCCTGAGGATACACTGACTACCGATGTCTTCGCCCTTCAGTCCGAGCCACATCTGAAGACAGAGACGGAGACAAGCGGATTTGAGACCCTAGCAGTCATGGCGGCAGAAGCACCCTATCGCGTCCCTGCTAATCTTGACCTCCGCCGAATCGAGTCTCTTCTCACGGCTAGGGTGTCGGCTGCGGAAGATCACATCTGGGCTCTCCGCGAGGACCCGACCTATTTCTCCCAGCATCTCCTGGAGACTAGGGAGCACCGTCAAGAGATGTTGAAGGACCTCACCGGTGCTGAGCATCCCGTTTTCAACAAAACTAAGGATAACACATTCTGGGCTAGGGTTCTTGGCAGCATCATCTTAGATTCCTACCTTGAACTTGAAACCTTCGCCGTGCTTCGCCAACAAGCCCGAAGACTGCAGCAGCTTCAATCCATGTACACCAGCAGTATTCAGGCCACAAAGGATTTGCCTGCCGAATTCATGGCTGCGATTCTCCAATTCCAACATACCCTCAATCAGCTGGCGAAAGGACCGATCAACCAACTCAAGACCATCGTTGTTTGCTCACCACCAATGCGCAGACTTTTCGTTCGAGAGCCGCCTACGGATCCCTCCTCAAGCATGATCGTCGTCAGGGATAGGCCTGGCGCAAAAAGGAGCAAAATCGAGGGACAACTCATTTGGTTGCTTCGCACACTTTGGGAAGATGACCGCCAACTATTCTTAATGAGCATGCCTTTAGTACTAGACGAGCTGGAGAGGCTGTTAGAAGCCGAACCGGAAGCGCAAGAGCTTACAACTTCGCTGATTGTTAAGGTCATCGGTGATCTTTCCATAATCGCACAATGCCTCGTGCAGCTTCAACTATATCAACCATGGTCACGAACATTTGAGACCAGCATAGTGGAAAGGAAAGATGAGCTTGATTGTGAGTTCAAGGAGTTGGCCCAGCCATGGACCAAGCTTAAGTTGGCGCTCCATGAGAAGAACCTGAATCGTGTGGCAAAACTGGGCAATCCTCATGAGAAGAAATTTTTCTATCCGTGTGACAAGCGCCGGACAAAGGAGAACGTGGAATCTATGAGAAAGGCCGAGGGAAACCTCGATGAGTTCTGGGCTGCTGTGGATCGAGTCGTGCAGGGCAAGCTTGAAGGGACAAGGGCGCTGGACTTGCTTTCTCAGGAACGAATCCTTCAGCGCACTCCGGAGTGGGTTGATGGGTTGAGTGCTACGCTCAAGGACAAAGACAAACCACAAGCCTCAAAACTTCAGGCCGATGTCACTTACAAGCCCCTATCAAGCCTGTATTTTGATCAATCGAGTACAAGCGCACTAAGTCAAAGCACACTTCCGGTGAGGACTAAGACGAAAACACGAGGACCAGCACAGGGAGTTTTCCCGGAACCTGAGGCTACGGGGATTGTTGTGGAACCTATCACTGTGAAGACGTCCATCCAGGTTGACGCCCGGGCACTGAAGGTATTCCGGACGCTCTTCTTCAATCCCGAAGTGACATCTTCTCCCGGGGAAATTTCGTGGAATGACTTCCTTCACGCGATGACGTCAACGGGGGTATTCGCGGCTGAGAAGTTGTACGGGTCGGTTTGGCAGTTCCGGCGAGTGTGTGGGCAGGACCAGAGCCGGATTCAGTTTCATGAGCCACACCCGCGGGGGAAAATACCGTTTGTGATGGCGAGAAGACACGGGAGGAGACTGTATAGAGCGTTTGGGTGGGACGGGGAGATGTTTGTGTTGAAGCAGAAATAAGAGGTTCTCGTCGGAACCCTGCTTCACGTGTCACATTCCGAACACGTTTCCCTTATATACAGTTGGTACCGTCATGATAATTGCTACAAATGCGATTATTAGCCTATTCTTTTGCCTATTGGCGTGACGGTATGACGGTTCGTCACATCACGAGACGACCCACAGCAAGTCATTAATGATATCACCTGATTGTCTCCTATGAACATCACGTAGCTGACGTTTACTGACTGCCCCAACAGCTTCAATTCTAGACATAATAGCGCCCAAATGTCGCACAACAACAGTATCATCACCTGCCTCAAGCGAGACAGCAGCCAAGCATAGCCACCCAGCAACAAGCCTCACCCAGGGTGGCGATCCATTCCACGTCCATATCCGTGGGCATCCATTCCGTAAGCTGCCCATTGTAGAGTCGGAAGGAAATTTTCATAACACTTTATTCCCCAGGAGTGGTTTGTGCGATCTAGCTCGAAGTCGACATAGTGAAACGCAAAATCAACCCCTTCTAGAGCTACAGTGTGGCAAAATGAGCCTTTAACAAAATTCATATACTGTTATTCACTGGCAAAATAAAATCGGAAAGACCAGAGTCAGCGTTCATGATATTTACTCTTGCGAAAAACCTGAAGTTGCAAAAATCCATACAGGAAACTTTTAGAAGGACAGAATTAATATCCTCGCAGTTCCATCTCAATAGCTATTTCGCGGTAGTTGCGACTCGCCAATATTAGTTGTAGTGCCGCCCTTGCTGCACTCCTTGCATCTAAACTGCAGTGCGTCCGTCAATGGGCACTGCCTTATTCCGCCCGCAGAAGGAACACAACTATACTACTTAATATAAAATCTCTTCAATATCTGTATTAATAATAAACCTACGTCTTTAAGTTGTTAATATATACTAAAAATTAGTGCTGGGGCAGAAACGGAAGTTGTGTGAAAACAAGAGAGATATGCGCGTGTGTAAATAGTATTAATTCTCTATCAGACTATAAAATCCAGCAAAATGTAAGCCCACACCGTGCGTATGGATTAGTGACCTCATATGTTATGTGACGTTTTCTTTATAAGCAGTTAAGGGCTGACATGTGATCTCATGCAATCTTGAGCACAGTCCACTTGCCATTCGCGTTTTTGGCTAGCATATGGTTTCTAGTTAGGTAGTGTCAACATCGCGACGAGTAATGACAAAGGCCAACAAGTTGAGCCCACTCTCTAAGATCCACGAGCACTTTCACTATAGATCTCCTAAACCAAAGTGACCTCGATCACACTCGGCCTTGGCACTCTGTCTGACCTAAGGGCTATAAAGTGATTCACGACTTGACACCCTCGCACCAACTTACTTGTCTTCCTCATATAGAGTTGTGTCCGCCTACGCATCTCTCCTCCGGTGACTCTTGGACATGATTGCCACACTCACAAGGGGACACCGCACCCAGAGATTTTAGAGTGTACTCTTACTCTGTTTTATGTAGCTATTCCAATAAAGCTGGGCTAGTTCCTATCGTGGTCTCTGAGGTTACGGACGAAGGCCGACGAAGAAAATGACAGTCCACACTATGCGGGCGCTTCGTATTACAAACCCACCTCAAGTCGGTTACTATCCGTCTCTCCGGCCCCGCTTTCTGATTGCCAGGTATTATTCGAACCCGACTCCGAAAACTCTCACCAGGAAGCTTGTTCATACTGCGACGAACCGAATCTCTAGTCTCGGCAGCCTTGATCAAGTTGACCAACGGACTACAGCTCAATCGGGCTATCTGCACCAACGTCTGAAGATAGTCAGAAAGCCGATTTCGCAATGGAAACATCCAACGACAGATCTAGATTTGTAGTATATCTCGTCAATATACGCTATCATTCAAGCTGATCCCTACAATCTCAAAAAATCTGTACATTATGGCTTATGACCAACGCTCTTGTCGCTGTTCGCCCCATACGGTGAGATTTTAGGGCAGGTAGTCGAACATGCCGACCGCGAAGAGGGAACACGTCATCAGGCCGTGTCAATCAGCCCATCTGGCGAAGCTACGCGAGCTTAGGCGGTAATCGGGCGAGCCGAATTGAAGACCCATTCATCATCATGAGGTATAAATAAATGTAAATTTATCTTTCAAAGTGTGAAATAACGTTATCCATTCTCTAAAATTCAAGTATACCAGTTCTTCAAATTGTCGCAAAACTCTGAAATGCGTCCTACACTTCTTCTCTCTCTTGCTTTTGCAAGCAATGTGGCCCTGGCCGCTCATTGCACGCCAGAAGCATCCTTTGGTTGCTCGGCCGGTGATTGACTAACAATTAATAATTTATCTCTATAGTGTGCAATGTATAATATTGTCGCGCAGTGGAACTGGTCTTATAATGAAGTCACTAAAATTTATTCTCTTCATGACAGACTGGCATAAGATAAGAATTAAAATTGGTCTATTAGTGTGTCGGCACCTTCTAGTCACTTGTCGAATCTAGCTTACCGACTGTGGTGTCTGTCTTCTATATAAAGGATGATTTCAACCATCAGCCCTCTCTTCTTCAATGAACTGCATATTTTGACTATAACTCTCGCATATGACCAAATAGCCCTTTATTGCGTGTTATTCTTTCTGTCCGGCTGTGACCCTATCACTCATTCTAACGCATATCTTAGACTCTTCTTATCTTGAGTGCTAAGTCTTATATGTTGTGATGTTGCGTGGTGCGATTTTTCACTATTATTAGAGCATTATATAGGGGATAGAGTATAAATGACAATTAATAATTGAATAAAATAACATTTGTATTCGCTGTCTAATATCTACATTAGTGATATTGTGATAATTGTCCATACGTTGGGGTCATTATTTTTCCGTAAGCAGCCTGCATCGCAAAAGAACAACTGCCTTGACTTGGAATCACGGTTGGTGAATTTTATGCCAGATCTTCTTAACTTAAACCCTATCGATTTGGACAGCAAAAGTCTGCATACATTCTTTATTAACTCTCAAGTTGCATCATTTGGGTGAAGTTTAAACAAAGTTGAGCAGTGAACGCGGAGTTGCTTGACAATAACGACAACCTTAAGTTAAATCACCAAAACCCCCCATTAAGATACATTTAACCTTAATGCCTGTGATATGTTATTTAATGAGCGAGAACCCCCCCTGGAAGCCAGGCCTCACGATTACATCCCACAAAGTCTTCACATACCAATCACTATCAATTCATTATCCATTCATCCATCAAGATGACAAAAAAACACACCTTCCATCAGTTCCTAGACCTGCCTGCCGAGATCAGGCTCAGCATTTGGGAACTCACCGTTAGGCCGCATCAGAGTGGCGCTCACTTCTTCTCCGTCACCAACACGTTTATTGACGGCAAAAGCTTGAAGAATCTCGCCGTCTCCGACAATGACGATGAAGAACCATCTGGTTGCCTCCTTGCAGCACCAAAGACAATCCAGTTCAACAGACCAAGGCACTCTTGGACGCACGGCAACTCTTCAACATATATCTATGATGCCGGCCTCTGGACCGCCTGCTGGGAATCGCGTTTGGTCATGCAAAAGCATTATATCAAGCTCAACCCAGGTTACCCAGTGGAGTTGAGCGGATTCCGACACAAGAACGAACGCTGGCAATTTGCACTCTTCCCACACCAAGACTTGGTCGTTCTGCAGCCTTTTCGCACCCGATCTGTGTGGAAAACTGCGTATCCACCCGACATACCAATGGCTCTGCACCGAGACGGATGGGACAATCAGTTCAAGAACATTGCTGTCGAGTACGACCCGAGTTGGATTGACATTGACCCATCCATGACTCGGCGTCAGCTGCTGGAAGAAGATAGCACTCGCGGGTTCTTCCTTCGTGCACTTCACGCGACCACGGCGACATGGACACCAGGAAAGTTCGGGATATGGCTGGTTGACTACACATTGCGACGGCGTCGAGACTTGGACGCTTCAAGGTACGGGAAAGTCCAGACATTTTTCGGCAACGACAGGAAGTTCGTGGAAACCAATGCGTTAAGCCTGGACTGGACTATCTATGCACAGAACACGGCGCTACACTTCATGGACATAATCCATCGGCGTGGTTTCAACTTTCAGTGGTTTCGGGAGAACCTTGACTACCCAGTTCGGCATCCAATGATGATGGGACATGAGCCTTGGTATCCCAGGTCTATGAGACATGTGGTCGGACTTCTCTGCTGCGAAACAGCCTGATTTCGCTGTTGATGTGTGCAGGGTGCAGGTGCAGGGCTGCAAGCTATTCGGGGATAATGACTTGGACTTGTCTGTTATACCGTCCGAATCCCAACATCAATCACATTCGCACTATTGCCAAATTGCGCTACTTTGACGAGCCCCCCCCCCCCCCCCCTAAAGCGATGTCTATCGCTTGCGTGGTCAACCCACTTGAAAACATACTCGTCGTGCGCTATCAGATGTGTTGGACCTTGGGAATATGAAAATGATGGATCGGTGCTTATCTCTGTCTGGTAAACTATAAAAAGATCGTTTGGCTGTTTGTGGGGTTTGCGTCGGGCAAGGCTGGAGATCAGCACTCGTATATTTTCTATATGAGGGAACCCAAGTAGAGAGTGAAGAGAATAGTGGGCGAGGAATAGTGATATGCAGCCAATGGAAAGTGAGTATATCATCGTAACCATCCCAGCTTGAACTTGGACTTCTCAATACATCATGTCAGAAGTAGGTAGGTATACAAGCTTAAAGCGCGTAAAAAGCAAAGCAGCCCTAATATAAGGTATCTTCTTTATATAAATCAGGCGTAAAGGCATAGTCTCTTTTATAGTAATTAAGCTATTTTTATATTCCCTTTATCCTTTAACTGATCCGCGCTGCGCGATACATCAAAACTTGGTGGTTTCCTTCATGCATAACAAGTGTCGATCGCATCACGATTGACCCTTGACATAATAATTTCCACAATAATTATATGTATAAATATGCATGCTCTCCTGAGTGTCGACATGCTCAAGCCATGCTCTCTAACCGGTTTGATGTCGACTGACAGTGGCAAGGCCCACTTTCAGCGAGCTTAATGCGCGCCACTTCTCATTGAGGTAGTGAGACATCGTATATCATAGTGACTGATAAACTTAACCATGAGGATTAAGTGATGAGCGCCAAAATGATACCAGATTTCTGTTAAAGATACCCTTCTTTCCATTTGAACTTGATGAGGCTCACGATCTGCCATAGACATGGCCAAAGGCTTGTATCCTGGGCACATGACCCAAGCGTTGAAAAAGACATCATTTATATACTCGTATGCAAGGGTGTAATAAGCGAACTAAAGTAATGTATGCAGAATCCTTCTGCACCTAAAAAGTATCTAGATACGGAGTACTAGAGAAGACAATTTGGCTCCTCTTTTCGCGGGGAAGATCCCCCCTTGCGCGCGGCGCCAAGAACTTGATGTGAGGGATCTCAAGCAGTCTCAGGCTAGATAGTAGATATTAGCATAGCAATGCAATCCATCATGATCGACTATCCTAGGCGGCATCACAAGTCGCCTCGCGAGCAGGTTGAGATGTCAAGCCAAATGAACCGCTACTGCTTCAGCACAGAAACTTTCCCGTTCTTGTCTCATATCTGGAGAGATGTGGTTGGGGTAATGAATGAGAGGAGGCTATGGATCGTCTGTTTCACTGGGGCAGATACACTGAACTTTCCAAGGGCAAGGCTCCAGAGCCTGTTACGTTACACCACATGTCTGGTGAGAATTCTTATTTACACGCACACACACATATCTCTCTATTTGCACACCACTTTCAATTTTGCCCCCACCACCAAATTAATGATAGTATGATAGGTACATGGTGTTATACGACGTACGAAGTACATACGAGTCAAAATGCGCCAATTATATCAAATAGTCACATCAATTGCAGAAAACACCTTTATAACAAGGGAGATTTTGGTGGGTTGCAAGGCTGCAAAGCTGTGAATTTACTTCAGTTTTGTTTGATCCCATACAATTGCCCCATTTACTATGAGAAATTGGGCTTAGTGGAGGATCGGCTGAACACAAGTGGGCGGCTAAGGGAAAGTGGTGTGCAAATAGAGATGTGCGTGTGTGTAAATAAGGATTCTCTTATATAAAGGTCGCAGACGGGACAGAGAAGATGTTTTCGTTTCATCAGCATACCAACATCTCCGTTGGATTAGACTAGAATTTTAATGATGCGAGGTCCCTCATTGCTTCTGGGCATTCTGGCCCTCATATCCTCTGTTGAAGCTCAAGGAGATCTCCCACAACTGAAGCTACCATGGGGAACATGGGAGGCTCAAGTCCATGACCATGACCCCAACGTAAGTCAACGTAATTAACAACAGCAATTGAACATTCGACTAACAGGATTGAAGATTTACATCTTCAAAAATGTGCGCTTCGGAGCTAACCCCGTGCGCTTCTCCGCCCCGTCCTTTCCCGATTGGAAAAACGATTCGATACAGACTAGCGACAAGAGTATCAGCTGTGTGCAGGTCAACGCCAGCTTGGATCCAGGAGACAAAGACGGTAGCGAAGTCCTTCAGACCGAAGACTGTCTCTTCCTCGACGTCTATGCCCCTGTATCAGCCTTCCGAGACGACGCTGAGACCCTCCCCGTCGTCGTCTGGGTCTATGGCGGCGGATATGTTGTCGGCAGCAAGTACCAGGGAGGACCTGCAAACACCGGCCAGTCCATTCTCAAGGCTTCTGGGTACAAGACCGTCTTCGTGAGCGGCAACTACCGCCTCGGCGCGTTTGGCTGGCTAGCAGGCAACTACCTTGAGGGCGTAGGCACGCCCAACGCGGGTCTGTACGACCAGACGCTGGTGCTTGAGTGGGTGCAGCACTATATTAACCAGGTAAATGGAGACAAGGAGCACGTAAGCGCCTGGGGTTTCTCTGCAGGCGGGGGCTCAGTTTTGCACCACCTCATCCGAGAGGGCGGCACTCGCGATCCGCTGTTCAAGTCGTTTGCCACCTTGAGCCCAGAGTTTCACTGGGCGTGGGACAACTCCCCCGATGGTCAACTGGATGGAGCGTACAAGCTCTTCTCTGCCTCTGCAGGTTGTGAAAGCAGCTACGATATTGACTGTCTGAGGTCAAAACCCGGGAAAGACCTGATCAAAGCAAACGATGACTTCTTATTTTCGAGCGTTCTAACCACTGGCATATTACCGGTCGGTCCGGCAATTGATGGGAAATGGATCAAGACACTTCCTCCTTTGGCGTTCTCGCAAGGTATGTCCCACCCATACGATTTTGAGACTGATGGTTGCCATGATCGAGTTTGCTAACTGCGGTGTTCATAAATAGGCGACTATTGGAAAGACATCAAGTCGGGTATTGTATCTCATGTCACAAATGAGTCTTTTGGCCTTACTCCCAACCTACCTTCTAACTCGGAATCCTCATTTGACCTGTTCCTGGCTACCTTATTCGCCGGTGATGCGCTCAAACCCCAGCGACAGGCCATCAAGGACAAGTACGACTGCAAGGACGCCTTTGAGGGTGATTGGCAAGCCTGCATCGCCGCCCTCACACGAGATGTCTCTTTCGCATGCAACACTCGGAATCTGATTGATTCGTATGCGTCAAAGACGCACGCCATGCAATATGCGTTCCCGAATGAGTTGCTGGCGTATCACGGATCGGATCAGATTCCGCTGTTCTCGAACAACTTTGACGAAGTCAAAACCCAATTGGTAGCTCAACTGAACAGTTCTATCGGCGAAAGTCTGGCTGGTGCTCTCGCCGTTAACCTCACAGATACGGTTCTCCCGATATTCCAGAACTTTTATGCCTCATTTGCCCTCTCTGGAGACCCAAATACGCTTCCCTCAGATCCTCACGTAGAGTGGCCACTTGCGAATAGTGATGGAGAGGAAGTCTCGAATGTCCTCAAGGTGACGCTGGGAGACTCGGTGGGGGACATTTTCCAAATTATTAATGATGATCTGAATAAAAAGGACATCTGCTCGTTTTGGGGGGAGATTGCCAAGGCTGCCGTTGCGCAGGAGGGGGGTGCTTGTCCGTAGAGTTCCGTGAGAGACAGAACATGAGTTAATAATGAAGGGAAATAACTTTCTGATTGCTGTTGCTTTGTACTATTGAGAAAACTAATGGGGACGAAAATCTTTGATGAGTTTTCGATAAGTGATAAATTAACCAACGCAATCTAGTGCGACCCCTCAAGGTCTTCCATGAGGAGCTGACCAGGCCGACATCGTTTAGGCATATATTATATATGCCACTCCTGTATTCGAATTAGGCCAATACTTTCACTATGGACTCGCGATGTGTTTCCTAGGTTCTATGTGTAACATGACCATGCCTAGACACTGTTCCTTTTTGCCATCTCGACACAAGTCTTACAATTATAATTATGGCTTATCTGCTGCATACCCTACTACATACTATGATACCTCTATAGCGTATTCTGCGTTAGCCTGCGTGGAATAAATTAGAAGCTATAGATGTTATGGAGGAAAGATATGGATAAGATTATAGAAAAGAAGAATTTTAACTATGAATGCATTACGTAACTTAATTAGTGATCAATAAGGAAAAGTAATGAATATTCAGTTCTAATAGAAGAGGTAGAGATTGAATAGACAGAGTGTAAAATAGCAACACTTGGTACGGATAACTAAACCCATGATCGTACCAGGGGCATCTTGCAGTCTAAAGAAGTTGGCAAATCAAGGACAGGCCCTATTAGATATAGCTAGTGTCAGACCACAAATCCAGCAAAAGTGAAGCTCCACACAATCTGCATAGATAAGTGACCTTATATGCTATGTGACAGCTAGTTAATAGGTATCTGTAAAGGAGTAATTCTTTGTTAAAGACTGAGATAGTTTATAAGTGCTAACTTCATGGCTAGAGGGAGAAGGTCTGGCCATGATATCCACGCTCGAGGTGATTGACATCACCCAAATTGAGGTATACTGCGTGCTCATCTTGCCATATTCGGTGGCTCCCTACTGATCTAGGCTTCGGCACAGAGCTTAGAATCGGACACGAGAGTCCGGACGAATCTTGCTGATTCCTTAAAACTACTGCATGACTCGTGGCCACCCGACAGATCCAAACCCATGGTACACCTCCCTAAAGTCACTGGCAGCCGTCTTCAAAGTACAACTCAGTCAGCTGAGAGTCAGCCCAACCTATGAACGTTCTATCAACCCACACAAATGGCTCCAGTGCATGGAAGCATTCGCCCCCGACTTCTGGCAAATTAGTGCCCTCAGAGACAAGATAACAGATCCGTCCCTGGGCCTCGTCGAGGCGGCCTTGATCGACGACGGAACCGACATCACTCATCCCAACCTAAGGGGCATAAAGATTCCAGGAAGAACCTTTCACTACGATCAAGAGGGCTCAACATGGCGCGACTCTCCGTACTGAGACTCAGCTTCTCGTCGCGGAGCGCTAATGGTGAGGTTGATTCACCGCATATGTCCCAGTGCCGTCATACACGTTGTACAGCTGCGGACCCGTAGCGGCCAGGGCGCAACGAACCTCCAAATCGACTCTAACAGCGTAGTACGGGTAAGCACATTTGTGTGGTCTGTTTTATAGCCCATGTTCTTCCGAGCGTAGACCAAAGGGCATCGAGTGCGCCATAAAACAAGGAGCCCAGAACATATTCGAGCCGGCCAAGAAGTAGGTCTTTGACGACGCCATCCACTCCGCCCTCAACAGGAAGGGTGTCCTTATGTTCTACGCGGGCAGCGACCGGGGAAAATCCGCTGACTTGACGTACCCGCATAGCAGCAATCTCAAGAGTTTCAGTTTCGGCGCGGCCTAGGCTACAGGCGGCATGCTCTACACGGTTGAGGACGCACGTGGTTTAAACTATCTTCCCAGTTTGGTGGCGGCCGCCCTTACAGCTGGTCTTGCTGCCCTCATCATCCAGTGTGTCCGGTTGGGTGTCTTTTATACCAATGAGACGAAGCAGCTCGACCAGACCGTGGCGATAAGGAAAGAGGGCTTAATCAAAATACGAGAGTAGAATCAGATGGTATATGCCCTCAAGTCGATTGGTACGAACCGCAACGTAGATAACATGTGTGGGATACGTTCCGTGCTGTTGCCAAGAAGTTGAAGGGGAATGAGGACTCCCAGATCACCCCGTTGGAGATTATTGCGGGTTTGGCCAAGCTGTTTCGTCGCAAGGGTTTGATGGTTGCAGGGATTTTCATTGGGTCTAGATAGGGGTAGACAAACCCTTGTTCAAAAAAAGCAATCTAACAAGCTGAGATTTTTGCATCAGCAATGACCATCCGCTTTAGACCATGGGGCCCCCAGCATTGCTTGGATCGTCTAGCCAGGCAGCCGGAACGAGCTCGTTCTTAATACTAGCAGCATCAATAACTATGTATTTTACTGGCTGAACATTAATCGATACTATAAGCCAAAAAGGACACCCATTATATACTACTGGAACTGGCCCAACCAGGAAAAACAAGTGGAAGAAGAAAGAATTAGGCATTCAGCCTTAATAGATCAACTTGATAACTTCCTGGATCAGTATCCTGCAGAGCTCAAAATGGAGACGTCTTTCTTTATCACAGCTCATGTAATGTTGGAGGGAAATCTGCTTTCAACATGCATCACGACTTTGAGTATATATGAAGCCGAGGCAGATCCGTAGCATCTTCGTTATGATCTGGCGTATGCGCGAAAGTTTTTGGGAGTTGAACCTCGAGTGTCAGATTCTGACATACATCTGGTGAGGGGGGCAACATTAGGAAGTACAGGCAAACCAAATGAATGTAAACAAATTTCTATAATTGATCTATTGATTGAATATATTAATAGGAATGCATGAATGAGTGATAGCCCATTACGAAATATGGCAAGTAGTGAAAAGGAAAAGGCATTGTGATGGCGTCTGAGTCCATCATGGCCGTGGTTTGCTACAGGACACCAACCACTGTATAGGTAGTCTAAAAAGAGGATATTAATGCCGACCTTGGCCTCGAGTGATTCTTCTCTTGTCCTTTAGGCTCCGCCCTTGCGATCCTTCTTCGCCCAAGGCAGCCTAAATTTAGAGCCCCCAGTATTCCATTTCTTTACCCTGAAGAGGTAGTACAGCAAAATCGCGGTTGCAATATTGAACACAACATAAGCCCACACAATGCCATAGTTTCGCCATCTTTGATCCCAGTAAATCTGAGACCCAGCAAGGAACTGATCTGCGTTGCTAAGGGTGCAATAGTGACATTGTGCCGTGGCCTCAGGATTCTGTAGCTGTCCGGGCGCTCTTTGTAGGAACGGTGCGAGGTACTCGCCACAGGTTTGGCCAGACGGAGGGTTAAAGGTGGACATCTCGCGATCGGAGCAGGTGATAGTCCGCTCATGGAGCTCAATGGACGTAATGCCTGCAATCCAATAGTTGAAGATCGAAACACGCCACATGAACTTCCAAAATCCCGGAAGGGCATCGGGTGTCTGTAGGACACCACTGAAGATGGTGCTCATGATGACAAATAGATTAACAATGCTAGCGGCTGTTTCTGCGTTTGGCATAGTAACAATGGTCATGTGGGCGAAGGAGCTGGCGTAGATATAGAGTTGGATGATGTAGAGGAGAACCATGCCCTGGCGGATGGAGCTTTGTATGCCGACAACAGGGTAGTAGAAGCAGGCATAAATTAAGATTCCAGTAATAATCTGATAAGGGATCTCGACGGTGATATTGGCCAGAATGAAAGCTTTCCATGAGTAGGCCTTGCTAGGACGTTCGCGGACCTCGTAGAGGGACCTCTGAGTAATGAAAAGAGGTTGAATCTGAAAGCGTCTGATTAGTGCATACTCTTTGGTGAAACAAACAGCAAAACATTTCACATACCTGTTGAACCAAGGTCGAAAATATGGTTGTTACCATGAAAACCGAGAAGATAACGTTCTGCAAGCCCGCTTGTGTGCCCTTGGCGTTATAAAACGTGAATCCGATAAACAAACCCGCAGTGATTCCTAGTAACCATTTGGCAAAGATGTAGCTTGGCATTCGCCAGTATTGCTGGAAAACTCGGTAGGTGACTTCCCAGATTTGAGTTGTCAAGGGCACGGCGAATTCCGAATGAGAGCCAGCTTCCTCCACTTCAGAAGAGTTTTCCGACAGCTTTTCAGCATGGATTCTATCAAGCTCTGCCTGCGTCGCCTGGGATTCGGGACTTGAATTCCAAACACTGTGCCAATCCTGTCCTTTGTCATTGGAAGCGTTATTCACAACCTCGAGCATGTACTCTGCTGGGTTCTCCGCATTGCCACATTTCCGGGCTCCGTTCGTCTCGAAATATTCCAGCAGTGTACGCGAGTTTTCGCCAATGTTGCCGAAATAAACCGTCTTGCCGCCCTTAGCCAAGAAGAGCAGACGGTCGAAAGACTGAAAGAGAATGGCGCTCGGCTGATGGACTGTGCAGAGGATTGCTTGGCCAGAATCGGCAAGCTTACGAAGGAAGGCACAAATAGCCCAGGAGCTCTGAGAGTCAAGACCACTTGTTGGCTCGTCGAGGAAAAGAAGTAGTTTTGGCCTGGCCGCAAGTTCGACGCCGATGGTAAGAAGTTTCCGCTGTTCGACATTGAGGCCTTCACCCGGAACGCCGACCACGGCATTGGCAAACTCCTCCATGTTCAACATTTTGATGACTTCTTCGACAAATGCATACTTTTCTTCTTTACTCACTGAATTGGGCTGACGGAGCATGGCGCTGAAACGTAAGCTCTCGCGAACAGTGGCAGTTTCGAGATGTAGATCTGGTTTGCCATTAGCACTGAGATTCTTGAACAAGAACGAAGACTCTGGTTGAATAACCTACCTTGTTGCTGGACATAGCCTGTCTTCCTCTGAAAACTGGGGTCTCGAGGTCTTCCATTGACGAGCATGTCGCCTGTAATGACGCCCATAGTAGTACGTTGTGCAAGGACATCTAGCAGGGTCGTCTTTCCAGCACCACTCACGCCCATCAAAGCTGTAAGCGTGCCTGGCTTGACCCAACCGGAGACGTGATCAAGAAGTCTGCGCTCCTCATCCTTGATGCGAATGTCATAAACCACATTTCTCCAGGTGAAGATGTCCTTTTGAGGTTTGAGGCCATTAATGTCCGATATAGAATTGCTAGTCTCTCTGTTGGCGCCCTTTTCCGACGACACATTTTCGGTCTTGGAAGGATGCGCTTGACTATTGAGGAGATATGCCGGAACATGGCCTCGCCGGAAAACGAGCGATTCGGCGGTGCTTGACGTGGAAGAGTTCAGCTCTGTTGCGACGAAATAGATAGCCATGAAGAAGATAAGGAAGCCCATGAGAATACCAAAATTTCGCCAGACATGGGAATAATAATACTGGTAATTGGCAGCAATGAAAGCATCTCCATTGACCGTCGAACTACCTGGAACGGCACCTGTAACGGCACAGATCCACGAATCGCCGAGGCGAGGCACATATGGGGGCACGACAGTCGAACCACAGGGAAAGTCTCTACCGTGAAACTCGTTGGCAACCAAGATCTCGAAGGCGTAGTAAATGGGGTTGATCCAGCGAATCCAGCTAAACCAAGGATGCATTTCTGGAACAGTGACGGCAAAACCAGTGTAGATGACGAGGGCAAGCACCAACACTCCCGCCAGCGCCATGGCTTGGGAGACTGTCCTTGTGATGGCAGCCATGGTTCTGAAAACGGCACTCATGACGAAAATGGACATGTAGGTGATGAGGAAGTAGATAAAGAATTGTGCTGGTTCTCGTCGCAACCCGGCCATAAAGTAGAGGACGATATTGAAGACAGATGCTATCACAAACTTGATTGGAATGTCGGCTGCAATACCGGCTGCTGCTTCTGTGGCTGGATGGTAGAAGGCATACGAGGCATGTTTTTCGACAATAGGCCGTTGAGCAAACAAATTGTTGATCTCGGTGATGGCAGTCAAGGCATTGAGTAAGACAGCCATGAAAAGAACTGAACCCTTTGCGTAGAAACTATCCGTTGTGTCTGGAGAGCCGTAGAAGATGGAGCCGATGATGAGAGCCATTATAAACTGAACCACGGTGGATGCCATGGTCGCCGAGATGTCGTTCCACATGCGTTGATATGCGCGTTTCGTGTTTAGCCTGATCTGCATCAGGACACTGATTGTGTATGGTGATTTCGGCCGAACATTTTTAGATTGTCGATAATTCTTCCGTTGGCGGAATCCAGCAAGACTCTCTCCCTGACGCTCACCCAGGAATTCCTCGTCATATTGGTCGAGCTCTTTTTGCAAAGCCTTGTACTCGGGAGACTGCCGCCAGTACCGCTCAAAGTCTTCTGGTGTTCGTGGAACCTTGTTCTCCATTCCCTCACGAGCCTTACGCTCTATTGGGTTGGTAACGGAGGTAATAAAGTCTCCGGTTGTTTGGCGCGGGGGACAATACCAGCCTTGCCTCTCAAAGAAGCGCTTGGCCTGGTCGGCAGGTCCAAAGTAGATTTGACGGCCTTCATACAGAACCGTAGCTTTGTCAAAGAGATCGTATATGGACTGGCTTGCCTGATAGATGGCCACGGCATTGGTATGGTTTCCAAAATCTGCCGCCATCCGCAACGCCTGGACAAACTTCAGCGCAGTGGCTGAATCGAGGCCGCGAGTACTTCGAAATGTCAGTAAAGCCGAAGCATATCAATTGTTGATGAACAAACCTGTTATCCCATGCAGAGAAGAGCGACCCAGACAAGACCATCTCCGCAATGCTGACACGCTTTCTCTCGCCACCAGACACACCACGGACAAAATCGTTGCCAACCTTGGTGTTATACGTGTGACTAAGGCCAAATGCAGCCATGACAACCTTGGCAATGTAACGGCAGTAGTCTTGACGTGACATATCATGAATACGGTGGGATGGTGTGCGGGCAGAGGCTGCAAATTCAAGCGTCTGGCCGACCGTGAGATGAGGGAAGTGTTTGTCAACCTGCAGACTGACGGTCAGTGACACTGTGACGAGATTTTGTCTTTTGATAGCACTCATTTTATATGAAAGCCTCTGCAAACCTGTTTAACATACCTCTTGATTGTAGAGGGCCTCTCCCTTGAACTCCTTCTGCATCTGTTTCTGTGGGATGCCGTCGTAGTGTACACTCGACTTTTCACCAAGTTTGAGTCCGTATAGTTCACCACAGATGGACTTTAGAAGGGTGCTGCATCCAGATCCCGGTCGTCCGAGAACCACTAGGAGCTCTCCGCTCTTGAGAACTCCATTAAAGTTGTGGAGGATCTGTTTTGGCTGTTTCTTGCCGAAGCTGAAGAACTCACCAACCCTCAATGGTGACATGAGAACCGAGCCAACCGTTTGTTGGATCTGGATCGCCGAACCAGACCCGAAGACGTCCAGGTTTCGAAAGGCAATATCAAGCTGACAGTCTGTGATACCCTTTTCGCGCACCTGTTCAATGAAACGGTGCAGCCATTTTGAAAGATCGAATTCACGATGCTCCGGGTCCAGAGTCTGGTCATATTCGTCGATTGCTCCAAGGCCCATTCCTGACTGAGGATTCACAGCAACGCTAGAGCGCCGGCGGGAGAGTGCAGTTGCAATGCGCTTGAGTTCAGTTTTGTCCTCCTGTCCAATCATGGCCTCAGGGTCGTATGTGTGGGAACGCTCCAAGCGCTCCGTTTCGTCACTCATCTCATTGTCGGAGTTGGAAAAGTGACTTTGACTTGGGCTCCTCTCCATTTGGGGTCTTCCCGGGCCAACGTAGTTTTCCATGATCGCGGGTAGATGGAGATCTTGCTGTACCGTAGCACCTGCTTCTTCGAGGCTGCCACCTGCAGCCTCCCTTGTATCGTCAGGATGGGTCATGGCTGTATTCCTATTCCTCGACGGGTGGATACGAGCTGAGTGAAGAGAAGGAAGGAGCACGACGAGGACACGGCTCGATTAAGTAGCGGGACATGTTTCCTTTCAATTGTTATCTGGTCCATGGCTTACCAGTCCGGGAACGGGCAGTCGGGTCGCGAGTCCAGTCCAGTGTCCAATGGCTAGCCAAAACCTTGTAGGGTGATTAAACATTGGCAACTGGAATGTTCCATCGTGCGCAGGCATGGTGGACAATGTTGGATGAAAGCAAACAAGCGTCCTCCGCAGGTCCACGGGTCCTCATCGGAGGCCGGACTTTGAGGAGCGGGTCGCCGCAAACCCTGCCAAGATCGCCGGGAACGGGAACGGGGTTGCTTCACATGCTGTTTCCCCGATCGACCGACGAGCCAGACAGGCACAGACAGCAGACCGCATCCGGGTTCTTGAGACATATCCTAATCATTGTCTCATACTTCTTATTTGCTCGCGGCTTGTACGGAGTACTACTCCACATGTTGTGTCAGGCCACGAATCCTCTCGGCGCCAAAGGGAACCTTGGCCAGCTCAAAGCAGCGTTGGCAGCTAGCGAATAGCTGGGATCGATCTGTTGAGCTTTGTTTCCCAGGCTGAGCCTGATATGATGCAATCGGATCTTCTGTGGAGTGGACGGAAACCGGTTATGGACACGCTACTCCTGTTAGCTTGCCTGGTCTGCATTCCAACGACACGGCCGTCAAACACTCTGCGAATGGGCGAAGGGCCCGCACAAATTGACTTTCGAGACCCAGGGAGATTTGATGGCGTTGCCCGAGTCGGGCGGATCTGAAGTAACACTCAACTACTTCATAGTACGGAGTAGCACTACTAGCATCGAAAGCACAACGTTGGAAGCTACCGTATGGGTAAGTGCCGAGGGCTAGCTAGTAGTAGAAAAATAATATCGTTCTTGCTCAGGTCTATAGTAGTAGTCATAGGTCTTCGCGCGTGATGATGCTGAGGTCAATTTCCTGAGATGGCTCAGGTTGGGAATAGGAGTGGTACAGAGATCACGTGGACACATCATTCCTGCCTCAAGTTCCTCAACAGCGCACAACTTGTATTTTGTCCATTCACATAAAAAAGGCGTTTTTCCCATTGTTCAACCATCAGCTCTCCCACAGAGCACAATCTGTCCTCTTGCGTGGAATCACGGATTTTCACGTTTCTGCGACTTGGCCTGAATCATTCGTTGGTAATAATCATGTAATAATGCCTGGTGGGGACAGCGAAGAGCCGTCGGAGTTTGAAATCGTCACTCCCGCCCCCGAAACTCCGTCCCGAGCGCTCCATATAACGAAGATGACGCCTCCAGCCTATTAATCACACTCGCGATCTGGCCGGAAAGATGCCGCCTTCTACTCATGGGCCCGGGCCCGGAGCCGAGCCGTGTAAGGCATGCGTCGAGAGGCAGTTTCCGGGTGCACAGCATGTTCCGTCGTGATCCAGGAAATCAGGCTCGGAATCCTCCCGACTGGCTCCGCATTGATTTAACATGGCTTCCTCGTGCCAAAGTCTGGAAATGTTCCTCTTTGGCCGGCGGGTGCTAATTTCTGTTTTTGTCAGCAGAAGCGCGCGTCATTTACTCACATTCCGGGCCACCGAGAGACGCTTGAAGTGCGGCGGCTCTTCCCAGATGTACAGACTGGATTCGCAATTCCACCATCCACAGCCTCTGACGCTAGCCTCGCACGGTTTATTGAAGACAGACTGAGACAGTGCGAGAGATAGTATCACACATCTTGTCGGAACCGTTCCGGTGTGGCACAACGCCGAAGCGTATGTATGCTGGACGTCGGCTTCTCGGTAAACTACTGTGTCCGATTGCACAAAGAAAGACACCAATATGCATGTCTGGGCTACAATTGGGGCAGCTCTCAACCCCTGAGCAAATTATCGATCAATGTTGAATCCCACCTGGAGCAGGTACCATGCATGACATCTGCTCCCGCCATCTTTCAAGATGCCATAACTTGCGTGTGCAAACTGGGAATTCCTTGCTTGTGGATTGACAGCCTGTGCATCGATGACTGGAGGCGGGAAGCCGCCAAAATGGCCACCATCTACCAAAATTCGTTTTCAGTCATCTCCGCCTCTAAATCTCCAGAACCAGACGGAGGTCGCTTCAGTGAGGGTGATTCACTTTGGGCCCCAGAAGTTGTCATGGGAGTGCCTGGACGACTCAGCCTACCAATGTAGTGGGGAGCATAGCCGACTGCTCATCCAAACTTCAAGTGGCAGTGCCCGTGGAAGCTTCAACAGTGCCATTGAGCCCGTCTCTCGCCCTAGGAGCGTAGTATAGTGAGAAATACTGCAGTTTGTTGAAAGACGATGACTTATTAGCTGTCTACTGGCATAGGTTAGTCGAATATTATACGAGGTTGCAGCTAACCTACGAAAAAGATATCTTCCGAGCAATACCTGGAATCGCAAAGAGTCCGACTACGCTGCTCGACCGTTGAAAAAGTCGTCGCTGAAGGACCTGGCGCGGTACGCAGAGTCAATCTCCAAGAGCTCTGCTGACTAGGGTGTGTGTGGTCACACCGCCCATAGACTTGACGAGCCCCAACTTGGTTATGGACAGCCGCTACATGTCAAGTAAAATTCATCGATATTCACGGTGGCTCGACTGCATTATGTGACATGGTGGAAGTATGGATTCGACCAGTGAGCTCGTCCAAGGTCACGTCCTGCTTCGCGGGTACCTGATACCAATCGCACTCCATCATCTGCCGCTACCAGGGAACGAAGCAAGGCAGCCATTTAAGCTGTTCGACCTTCACATCACGCAAGGGCGGGTGGCCAACGTCTAGGCAGATTACGGCTCTTCACCGACAATGCATGGCTTAATGCTCATGGAGAAAGCGGCATCCGGTGTACCGGAGCTCTTACTGGTCAAAAGCATCGGCGATGAAGGGAGGCGTTGCCAAGTCTATAAGCGGTTTGGATTGGTCGAGATCTCGAAGCCCCTGCGGCAATGAAAGTCCGAAAGGGATACGAAGTAATACTGGGAGGAATCTTTACCTCGAAGATGGGGGAGAACGTGCTGGTTAAAATATTATTGACTGTACAGATGAAGGAAGGGAATATGATGCACAGATGAGCCACGCGCAGCTGCTCGATGGGCTTACGAAAGACTACGAGTACTTACATACGAAGTACACCTGTGTCGAATCCTTTAGTATTTAGCAAGCTCCCCACCCTCCCTCCAGCTGCACACCACATGTGCCAACGCTGCTCCACAACGGGATATGAAGCACCTCGTTGGCCGCCTTGTTTCGTTGTGGCACATCCGAACAGGGGTTCGGCGGAGACACTCTCCGGCTGAATGTGCTGTTGGTTTGACAACCAACATCCAGGGCTGCTTGCTAAAAGGTGAAGAATCCCTGTGTCATTGGCTTTTCTGACAATGTTGCTGGCAGGAAAGAGACAACCCCCTCCATCTTGCCATCGTTTTAAAGCTGGGCCTGTCGCTTCTTTGTTATGGTGCCAAATCGATCATCTCCATTTGCTCTCTTGCGGCCGTCTCTCACGTCATTCCATAGATGGGCATCCCCGATCTGCAAGCTATGTAACTTGAGCAGACTCGTATCGTATATTCCTCCAACCCCGCTATTTGCGACCAAAACATGAGCACGAGTACGGCCACAACCAGCTCTAGTCAGACCTCCATTAGTACGCCACTTCCTCGATTATTAATGTCATATACTCCGTAAAACCGGCAACTTTGCTGACTTGTCTTGGTCGTCCCTTGCGAAGGCATTGGCGATTTTACACCACCGCCGCCAGTCGACTTTGCGACTGTCGACGAATTCTTCCAGCTCTTTACCCATTTCGGGGACGAAGGTTCCGAGACGATGCTTCCTGAGACTGTGCTCTCTACAGCCGTTGATGCGACCTACCGCAATGGTAGGACGAGCGATGATGGCACAGACCATGTGCCGAGTCAATCAGCCACCCCCGAAAGCCCTGGTCACAGCCATCAAGGTGCGACCACGCCATCAACTGCGAAGTCATTGGACGATGAAGTGCCCAAAACTTTAACTACGAGGTTACGCATCGCGGACATTATCGACAACGATGCGACCAGCAACGATGATACATGTGATAGCCCCGCCCGAAATCCTTCAACCGAAAACGGCGCGACTGGGTTCCGTGACAATGAAAAAGAGAAGCAAAAGCAGAATATAGACGAGGCGGCAACAGAGTCAAACATGGATCAGGCCGATGAGCATCAGCAAAGAAACATGTCAAAGAAGAAGCAACGCGAGGCGGCTAACGACGCCGGATTACACTTCGACAAGACCAGTGACACCGACAACATATTCGAGATTGAGTGTTTGAGATCACATCAAGTGGACAAAAAGTTCTCTGTGGTGGACTTCTTCGTCGAGTGGAAGAGCGGAGCAACCACCTGGGAAACCGAGCGCGATCTCCAACTCCAGGTGCCCTCGCTCGTGTTGGACTACTGGGACAAGCAAGGTGGCCGAGAGAATGTCACCGGGCTGCAAGAGTTTCACGTCCTACGACTTCTCGATTATCGGCAGAAGCCGTCTTCTTATCTTGTCCAGTGGGTGGGATACCGGAGAACCCGCCAGGATACTACGTGGGAATCGGTAAAGAAGCTGCAATTGATTGCGCCGGATTTACTGGCCGAGTTTGAAGCCAACAGAGCTTCCAAGGTGCGCGCGAAAAGGCGCAGTATTGCTAGCCGAGTCGAGCCGGCGCGCAAGCGATCAAGATCATCTTGAGTGCCTTACAGCAGAGGGAAATCACTTTGCAAACAATACAGGAATAAATACAATTTTTTACTGAGGAACAAGCAAGCACCTACAATACTTGGATGCTCGCAGACAGCCACAAAGCAGAGTGGTGGGTAGGCATACAGGTAGTTCACAGATAACTCGCACCGAGGCATAGGAGTAAAAGACTGTACTAGGTACTATTGATCCATTAATCTAGCTCCAGGGCCTAGCCTCCTTTTCTTTTAAATATGCAAAAACGCCTTGCATCACTCTATCCCTAGACGCCTAACTGCTTCCGTGCATAGGTAAGGTAGTCAACAAGTGATTATTACTGGGCCCCGTCAAAACCTATCCACTTGAGGGATAGGCGTCGAAGAGCTTCCTATAACGTCCGTATTCTAATTGCATATCTTGGGCGAGGCATGCTTTATCAATTGCCTACAAATCGGGGCCCCTTAGCGGGAGTGATTAAGTGGGGAATAGTCAAGCTACGCGTAGAACTTGGGAGAGGAAACAATATACAATCGGTCCGATATATTAGCTCCCAATAGCCTTAATGATAATCCTGTCAGAAAGTCCAGTTTCCGACGCTGAGAAGGGTTTAGTTTCTTAACTGTTTTGCAGGCAGCCCAGCTTATTATGCATGGTTGTCAGCCTGGATATTTTTGGAATACTATTTCAAATAAATAGTATCTGAGATGCTTTATCCTCGAATATTGTATGCAAGTTTTTCCATCGGCAGCTAAATAATCCCAATAATGCCGTCTGCAGTATTCCATCTTCTCTATATACCTGAACTTTTGAAATGTATACATATATACGTGTTTCCGTCATCTATATCTATACTCTCTGGAAACAGATGAGTCTTTAAACTTATAAAGACAGGGCTAGATGGTCAAGCTTTCCCGCCGCTTTCATTTCGCGGAGCCACTGCTTTGCACTTTTATACCCAATTTCCTGGGCTTCATCAATCTTGTCCATAGAAAACGCCCCGATATGCCTCACAGGTGGGCGGTAGTAGAGACATTCAGGCGTCTTCTTAATGGCGCGAATCTCGTTTATGTTGGTCGTGAATGAGAACAGGCTGATTGTCTTTCCTATTGTAAGCGGACCGTTCTCAACAATGCCGGCACCTTGAGGCTCGTCTGGACTTCGACTCCAACCATTCTTTTCTGTCACAATAGCCTTGGATGATCCTACGGCTATCTTTTTATCCATATCACTTTCATGCTTGCTTCCATGGCGTCGATTACCCAGGCAGGACTGGAATAGCAGCTGCATGGCCAGGCGCCAGCCTGACACGGATGGGCCAAAGTGCTGTGCTGGCGCAACATCAGGGATGCTAACATCAAAAGCGAACACGACTTCAGCGCCCAAGGTGAGTGCCGGGAACACGGGGACGTTCGCAGAGTAGCAGCCATCCACAAGAAGGTCCCCGTGATCATCCATCATGAAGGGCGGGAATATTTCCGCCAGTCCCATGGATGCCCGAACCATCTTCCACAATGGCTTGCCTTGTGGATACATGATCTTTGCCCTGCATCCGTCTGTGAGGTTCGTGACGTTGCAGTAGTAGGTAAGCCGGAGATCTCTAGAGTCCATAGCCTTTCCCAGCGCGGACGCTACGTTCTCCGTCAAGTATTCACCAGATGTTGCTGCAACTACACTGAGAATCGCTTCTCCTTTGTTTCTGTGTGTGATAGTGCGCTTGGAGAAAAGCGAGTAAATCCATTTGGGCTATCAGTCGATGTCGGTGGCGTGGGGTAGAGCGACGTTTGCAGCCTTAGAGGACTTCGAGCCAACTCTCGTGCTACAAGCCTCAGTCGGTGCGGACTCCTTGTATCGGAGAGAGTGTTTACTTGTGGCTGGGACCAATCAAGCTGGCTGTAGCTGCGCAGAGAGGTCGGCGTGTTTGGGGATTCACTTGGTTGAGGCGACGGCAAGGAACTGTCTGTAGTTGTCTCCAAGGAGTTGACTAACTTGGCCAACTCAGCCTCACATCGCATCACTTCATGATCCAGGCCGAAATGAGACCTAGCATACCGGAAGGTAACAAAGCATAGCTTCCTCATTAAGGCTTGCACCACAGGCACGAAGATATCAGCAGGTACTGTGCTGTCTTCGACATTACCCAGCGGGACAATGGCAAGCTTGGCTCCAGTAGAGGCGCGGAAAATAGGAGTTGCACCGGCGAACTTGGTATACTCATCGTCAATTTCCTGACTTGCGGCGCATGCGGGGTGTTGTTGTAAGAGCGTAAAGAGTATTTGCGATGTTGAGTTCAGACAACATCCTTTTCTAAGGGTCTTGAGTGCATCCCCAGAAGATTCCTTGTCGTCTGGGTCATGCGCAAACCACGAGGGAAGATCGGTACGCTGCAGACTAGGAATATTGACGTTGACTAGACCCTCGACAAGAAGTACTAATGAGCTCGGAAACCGGTTCCAAGGTTCAAACGTTTGTCCTACCTATATATGAGCTCTCATCCACAGTAGATCAAATAGACAAGAGTCTATGTCTATGCTATGCTGCACCTACCTGGTGGGATATTAACAAACGTGGTCTGAAGAGACAGTTGGGCTAGAGCTGAGTCTTCAATATAACGAAGCGGCCCACACCCTCGAAGTTGGTCCGTGATGTCAGTGGGATTGTCCATCATAGTTACGGAGTACAGGGTCCTGCATTTCACCACAGGCAGATATAAATATTTGGTATATAAATAAACGCTTTATGGCACCGATATTCTGAAAGCGGCGTTAACTGTAGAATATATAGGCAATAGTAATGGCATATCTGCTAATATTACAGAATATAAATATACCTTTTAAATACTGCGACACGTCTACAGAGGACAGCCAGACTTGTCGGCAGGTCCATCCGACCTACTCTCTACTCCCATAAACCCCGTTTCGTCAGAGCCGGCCCGAGCTTTGAGACACTCGGGAAGGAGGTGGCCACGCGGAAGCACCTTGAACTAATAGACTCGATGCCAGCCTCGACAATCGCGGCTTACTTAAACAGCTCCCAACTCGACGGGAAAACAGGATAGGGAGCGGCAGTATACTATAGAGCCAAAGTCTATAAGGATTGCGGGCCACTCGCTAACGCAGAGGTCTATGACGTAAAAGCTGTGGGAGCTGCTAGGGCGATTAGAACAGTAGCCGGACTCGCAAGGAATAACCCTAGAATTAATGAAATATATATCTTTCTTGACAATATATCAGTAGTTAAAGGCCTGCCAGGCGAAGCCTTAACCTCGTCACAAGAAAAGTTCATACAGTTCCAACATATAATAGAAAAGATATACCCCTATATGGTGTTTATTTCCTAGGTGCTAGGCTATAAAGATATATAAGGCAATAAAACGGTAAACGAATTAATAAAAGAAAGGATAGCCTATAACCTCCCCTCTTAAAGTTAAAGCACTTTAGCGCACATTAAACGCTAAATAAAAGCAGAAAGAATAACCCTTTAAGAGAAGTACTAGGAGGCAAACGCCCCAGAAAGCTATTAACTATAAAGCCTAGGAGCACCTATAAATCCCCTAGAACTGAAACTCCCCTGACCTATCTTGCACAGGCTGCTGGCAGAAAGGTCTAGTCACAGAGACTTCCAAAGCTACTACAACCATTTTGGCCACGACACGCAATCCCATTACAGATGCGGCTCCCCTAAAAAGCCGGGGCACTTTGCCGAATACCGCATAATAAGGAGCTTCCTCTTTAAAATACCAAGAGGCGAGAGACTAGTTATATACCTACTAAGACCTAAAGGGAGCGAGGCTTTCCAGAAGCTGGTGGAGGAGGTAAACCTATACAGCCCCCCTCTACAAGACATAGATTGAGAATATACTAAAACTTTCCTTTATCCAGCGAAACGTAGCGAACAGGGTCTAGACCCCTGGCTCCTACCGACCTGTTGCCTAAACGAGGCTGTTGTACCTAGATACAGAGCGGTCGTCTCACATCAGCACTTGCTTTATTTAGATCCGCTCACTTATGTGACCTAATTGCCTGATGATCTATTTTCAGGATTCCATGGTTCTTCGCTCTACGTCACCCTTACTGATCTATAGTCTCTGTACTCGTAGATAAAAAGTAAACCCCGGATTTTTCTTTAATCTCTTTCAGACCAGCAAGCGCACTTCATTTATATACTTTGAGTCCAAAGATCCTTGCAGCCATTGCATGGGTGATATGGCACCAAGTTTACGACGTAATCGGTCTACGGCCTATTCCCCTATCGATGGCGGCGTCGATTTATCCTTCATCAGTTTTCCCAATCGTCTAATTGAAGACGAGTACGAGGAGCCCCCTATAAGCAATCGCCCATTTCTGAGCTTTGATAATACGGATATAGCATCTCAACGTTACAAATCGTCAAACGAAATCGACAGGAACTTCTCAGTTCTTCCATTGCAAGATGGGGAATCAGAGTTACTAAACCCAAACACCAATTTACCTAATCAAGAGTGGCAAGGCCAAACCATACCTATCCATAAATCAAGAAGACGGATGATAGTACTTTGTGGCCTTACCCTTGCGTGGTTTGTCGTATGTGCGCCCCTGTCTCGCCTCCCGCCCTATATCATGAATGAACACGCTTTGGTAACACTGGGTGACAGAGAGTCGCAGAAAGTACCATCACATGTATGTACAGCTCCTAACTCCCACTGTCCTTTATGAGACCCTACGCTGACCACGCTCCTTTGCAGCATCCATCGCCCCAAATCTTGCACGGAGGTTCGGCGACATTACACTGCTAGGATGGTTCGGCGCTGCATATTTATTCCCACAGGCTACCTTGGCGATAGGGCTTGGAAAGCTATCTACAATAGTCAGGGTACAGCCATACGGGATTTTCTGGTCGATAATAATGCTAAGTGAGGGGAGACAATACATAGAACATCAGCTACGGAGCTTTTCTAACAGTAACGTGCCTTTACAACTCTACAGGTGGGACCCTTATTTGCATACTTGCATCCAGTGGCAGCGTATTTATTCTCGGACGCGTGATCAACGGCCTAGGCATGGCAGGCATGGTGCCTCTGGCTGGGACGACAGTTGGCGTTGGGTTTATTGCTTCTCTATTTTTAAAATGGCATACATTATCGGTAAAGGTGCATTGACAGGAAAACAGGCATAGAGAATTCCCTAAGTATTAAATGTATATTAAGAAATAGGGTAAAGAGCTAAAAAGATGGGGTTTTTGATATATATTGTTCATAAATATAAAGGTTTTCATTATTCCTCTGAAGCTAATAACTATAGTAGTTAGTGATAACAAAGCAAAGACTAAGATATAACCTTTTAACTACAGGCAGACCTTTACCGATAATGGCTTGGGTGACTGTCTATCTCTTTATCATACGTAATATTAGATATCATTGTGTTACATCTCTTGGCAAGCTTGGTGAAGGCTTTAGATTACTGACATTTGTTTACGGTCCAGCCTTATATGTATTGCCGTTTCAAGTAACGTTTCCCGTTCAGGCTTTTGTCGCCTAGTAGCAGTGTTTACGTCAAGATAAATATAATGTTCCACAAGATTTCTCAAGCGATAAACCGCAGAACAGTCACTTATTCGATAGAACGGGTGGTTTAATAGTTCCATCGGTGTTGATCAGTTCGATACATGTGGGTGGCCGGACTTTCGGCTTGGGTGCCGTCACGAGCAGACTAAGCAAGGTCCAATTTTGCCGTAATAGTAGAAAATGTCTGAGTCATGTCCGTCCCAGCCAAAACCTCATTCCCTCATCTATATAGTAGCTACCAGACTTGGAAGCTACTAGATAAGGCTAGGTTACCGACCTTTAGATAGGTACTAACACAATCAACCTTCCTCTTCTATTCTGGTCTGGCCCCAACAGCCTTGCAGAGCCACACGAGTGCTGTTAACCTGTTGTGAGCACAATTGCATTATTGGCATTATGATCAAATAATACCATTGTGTTGTATTCTTCTTTGCCCCAGCTAGGGGTTCTATCAGCCGTGCTACCGCACGTCCTTATTCAGCTCTTCTTGGGCTTGGTTGTGTGGTGTTGTGGGTATGTTTTGCCCCCAAAAGAATGTTTAAATTTTCATATAATTTTCTTTTAAATCTATGCTTAAGGTATCCACTGATCCAGTGGCCGGAGACTTTTGGACTATTACTATGGAGTCGTACACGAATTCCATAGAAAGTGGGACCATCTTTCGTTCATCCTTCGTAGTATAGAACTCCAGATTGTTAAATTACATGAATCCTTCAATAAAGATTATTAATCAAAACTGGGCTCAAGAAGGGAGAGGGCGAGCTTTGTGTTAGAGCATCGGACTTGATTTCATCAGACTTACTCGCTGCACACAAGCTATTCACACCAGGCAGAGGGCAAATATCTGGTAATAGACAGTCTATTCAAGATATAAGCCGAGTCTGCGGGAACCCAACACCAAGGGCGCAAAATTGCAAGCCATAGATCAGTGATTTTTATTTGCTTTCATGGATAGGCCACCAGCCTTATGCTTGATACACCTTCTCCCCCTTCAGCTATACTTCCTTAACCACCCTTCAACCAGTTAATTATCAGGATATGACTTTAAAATCGGAACCTTAGGATTCAAAAATGGAATACATTGAGCTCAAAGCAACAACTTGGTGGGATCCCGTATATTCCAATGGATGTGGTCGTATGTGCTTGGATGGCTACCTGCTGCGTCTGATATCAACTTGCTGAATGCATTTCCACGGCGGCAGCGATGTGATTCATGATCTTCTAGGTCGCGACAGAGGGCGCGTTTCTTACCCAAGAGCGACGAAACACTAAGCACAGGCGTGACGGATCGCATCCTGAAGGCATAGCGAGATCGGTTTCGAATCCTCTTCAAGATAAAGGAGCCGGTGTACATGGTGGCTACCAGCATTCCAGCTCTTGAAAGCAACTATAGGCTGACCACAAAACGAGGATGCAAGCCCGACGAGCATCATGTCACTGTCTGCATAGTGAATTTTGAAGACCCTTTACACTGGACTCAGCCGATATACTTTATCTCTTTTGATATGGTCTTTGTGTGGGACGGTCTCGACGGCGCAGCGGGGAGACGAAGTAATTGCTGAACAGAATCCTGGACCCAGAGACTGTTATATCCTCGACCACTACACCAAGCGGACTCGGGGCATAACTGCTAAAGCGAAATATAAAGGAGAAACGCGCTGGAAGAAATAAATAGACCTAGGGGCTGTGGGACGCGGAATGACAACTAGTTATGTGGCGCTTAGTGCTTTGCTCGACTAGAAGACCTTTGCATGATATTGGTTGACCGAAGGGCAATCGACTAGGGAGGACAAATCGACTATGAACTATGAACAGGTCGTAGGAACGCTCATCTAGTATGCCAGCAACAAGTGTGAAGAACTATCTTGGCGAGTGCAGTGGGTGAAACAAAGCTCTGCACACTTTTCTTAAGACCAAGTTACCCAAATGGCACGGAAGTTGGCTACACCCACTGTACGATGTTATACGAGGTCAAGCCTTGGTTCAGAGGCATGTGGCAGGATGGAACGTAAGAGAGATGTCGGTCTGTAATATTATGAGTTGGCGATTTAGGCAGCCTAATAGCTATATTTATACAGATTCGAAGAGATAAAGGGCTGAGTAGATGGACCAGGAAACTGTGAAATAGAGATTGTTAGAGCAGTACGCGCTTTTGATCTCCAATAGATACGGTTGCGCAGCGTAGAAACACTGTGTTATGACTTCTCGGCTCTTAAATTCGTATGGGGGGATTTTTGGCCTGACGAAGGAATTCGTTCGTTGTAAATGCATCTGGGATGAAATTATCGGGGGGGGGGGGGAATCGATTTTCGTTAAATCGCCATCGCCTTGCAAGGAACTTGACAAACCGCTGACGGGCGTCCAATGATTCTCTAGGCCGCGCAAGGCATTATATTTAAGCTGAAACATTTGAGCCTCATTAGCCTGATATGAATCCAAATCTGCGAGAGGTGGCCAGAGCGAAGCCTTACGCCCGCTGGAGTGGTAATTGGAGGAACTTATGCCTGTAGCCTTTGCTTTTGAGCTATCCAGACTTGCACATAACTTTCTTTTCTGAAGATGCATCACCCAATAATGTGCAGTCAGAGAGGCCTTCTGTCGCGGAGAGATGACACCGCTACATCATGAGGCGGGCGCAACTTGTTTCTTGGCAAACTTCAAGAGCTCTTGCAGAGAAAGCCACTTCATTCTTATATTGGCCCCGAGGCTCTTTTCCGCGTTGGACGTGGCGACATTCGAGTTGGCGGGTCGTCAAGGCAGCTCAATAAGAAAATAACTGACGGTGTGGAAGGCGGATAGATGAATTATTAAGGTTGTCTTTCGATTGATCTCATCAAGGCGTATTGGTAATGCTGAAATACGAAGAAGCATAAGCGTATGAGCTCTGGATATGATCAAGAGTCTAGCGTCATTGCCAAATACGAAGAAAACGCCCGTCTGTATCAAGCGACATGCACTTCGTCGGAAATGTTCGGAAGCAGCCCTATGCAGGAGAATAGGAGTTCATGCGCCTATTGACTGGGTAGAGTTTATGGCGCTATTTCTGAGCATTCATGGCCCACAGGCTTTGGTAGTAGTAAAAGTGAAAGATGATGAAAGCTTGGAGGCGGGTCTGAAAAAGATGAGCGTAATGGAGACCCAGCAGACGATGTCAAATAAGTATTGCTAGCAACACAAGCGATATTAATGCCTCCGCCAATTCAACAAAAGGTACTCCGTATTTTAGGCATTATTCTGCCGAAAAATCAGGCCAGAACCACACGATGTTATGAGACGACTTGTGGTGGCTTGTCGAGCTTGATAACGGAAGAAATCTAACCCGTACAACCGGCACCATCAGTGTAACCAATAGTGCCACGAGTGAAATCAAGATCAAGATTAAGGGTTCGCGTTTAGATAAGATGATTAGGTAGTATGTGCCAACAGAAGAGGAATGGCGTTGTCAGCTCCTCAGACCCCAGTCCACCTTCGCAGCGCAGTTGAGGGTAAATTGCTGTTGGGTTTACGACATCGACTTAGTCCGCAGCGGATGATCGCGATCTGTCACTGCTGAAATAGTAAACGGGACATCACCGCGGATAGTCAGAGAAGAATAGTAGTCAAAGTCCCAAGCCTGCCAAACTTGGCGTCGCCCTATAACTTAGTATCGCTCAATCAGCTTGAGCTTGATGAACAAGCGCGAGGCAAACCGGACAACATATAGATTGCCGACGGGTCGAATAGTTGATTCCACTGGCCGTGAAATGTATCGAAAAGGTATGGAGAAATCGAGGGGCTAATACTCGTAGTGCTTATTATCCCGCCACAGTTGATTCCATCTTGGGAAGGAGAAAATCGCATGCTTTTCGCCAGTGGCTTGGCTACAACTCGATGTAACATGGCTAGTTATTGATAAAGAAGGCATCCAGACTGGCGGACATTCCAAACACCTGCAAGCATATCACCGGACGCAACCATCTCCAGCAGGCTCACCAAAGCCGATACCGACAGGCTGGTAGGAGATTAGAACTGCAATATTACTCGTAGAACATTGGGTAGCGTCAAGATGATGCCTCAGCTCACAAAAGGCCGAGATTCTTGCTTCTTAAATCCGCTTTAGTGTTGACACAGGCCATCCGCCGGAAGGGAATTGGGCACCAAAGTCCCCGCACGCAGGGCGGGAAATCGGGCGAAATTCAGCAGCTGAATGCCCTAGCACCGAGCTATTATAGGGTTGCTGAATACGAGGAATATAGTCGAAGGCGCAACTGTGGAATTGATTTCTAGTTATGATGAACGATTTGGCGACACGAAAGAATCGTTACCTTCATACAGTCATAGCGTGCGTGTATAGTCCACATGCCATTTAACAACGACATTATCGGTTTCAAATCCTTGCTTAAGCTCATATCTCCAGAGGGGTCCTTGAACAGGGAGGGAGATTGAGGAGCTAGATAAGCACTCTCGAGATTTGATAGAGCCACAAAGAAGCGGCATCATTCCAGAAGCCCTTTGACCATTTCCTCTAATCAGACCTTTTAGAATAGCAGACAACTCCTTTAACCCTTTTTTTTACATTGCTTGACGGCTCTCTGACCCCCTCCCACAGCGTGACCTGACATAATAGTTACTCAGTTATGACATCAAAATCGCATTCGAGACATGTTTAGAACAGAAGAAAGAGGGGTCGTGATGTCACATATATTCAAGCGTGGAAGCACATTATATATAAAGAGGTGGCAGACACTAATATACATGTTTGAGAATTAACTTGTTAGTTTCTCAACATTACCAGACGAAACCCTTCAACTCTTAACAATGCATTTCTCTAAAACAGTATATTTCGCAGGCTTTCTCTGTACTACCGCTGCACAGCCTCTTTGTATTAATACGCCATCAAACGTAGTAGTATGGTCTATCTGTTATGTCTTTTTTCCTTACGAAATATATTTTGGAAGCTTATTAATGGACGTATCTAATCTATAGGAATGTGAATCCGTTTTGATATCTTGGGTAGGTTTGGACGCACCCTATGATATCGCTATTTTTCCAAGCGGCCTATTGTCGATACCTCCATTGGTGGAATTTCCGCAACAAATGGGCACATCCGTCAAATGGAATGTATATTTGCCAGCTGGGATGGTCTTACAGATAGTATTGACGTAAGCACAGAATTGATGCGATATTGAAGTGTGTGAGGTATACCCTGACACTACACAGAGATGCCACTGGCGACCGGGTTTATTCACTGCCATTTACTGTGCAACCATCTTCGGACCCGTCATGTCCTTAGACGGATCTTTCAGCCTCCGCCCGACATCGACGTCCCATGATCCGTCTCATTTTCAGTAGGAGAAAAACAAAATAAGAGAAATTACTTGTAATGAGCGAGAAATGTCCGAACATGGACTGGTGCCACTGTGACCAAGACATTCGGTGACTTAGAAACATGTTGCATGATGCGAGTCATGCGCCGCGTCTTACAAGACATATGAGTAGTATATGGATAATGCTGATGCGCACGGATGGGGAGATCTTCCCGAGTGCACTCGTTGCAGCTAGGAAACCCCCGCTTATGCAGATCCCAAGCAAAGAAGAGCCAAGTGCAAGAAATGAACAAAAATATTCAAGAAAATGAAAAGAAAGCGGGTGCAAAATTTTCACCAGGGAGAGTGCCATGGCCGCTATCCCTGGTTCCGACAGACTCTGTGTGGTGGAGCTTCTGCACCTGAAGAAGCACCCATGAAGGGAGAAACCAGAAAACTGGCTTCGGGAGATGCCGATCTTTGGTACCGATGGCCTGGGCCAAGTTATTCCAGAAAGCCATGGGTAGCAGTGATTGTCGAAGGGGCAGTAACTGTAATCCTATTAATAGGTTTGGAAGGGTGAGCCATGTGGTGATCTTCATCGAATGGCTCTCTCATGACGCCAGTTTGAAAAACGAGACAGCTGTTGCGTGCATACCCAGACTGCTAGGCGTTCCAGAAGAACGCCAGGTCCAGGAGCCTGTCGCTGTCACCACGCGCGGACGACATTCGGCTCATGATAGCCGAATCCATGCTGACAGGGTGGGTTCAGCTGAGAGTGTTGGGCTGACTGATGATTTGCTGCGTCGCAACACCAACCATAATGGGCAGTACGGAGTATCACTAGTCGTTCTGCAGTGACAGTGACGGGTTCCCGGGCCAGTAGTTGTGGCAGATTCCGAAACTCGTGCAGCATGTTGGGACGCTGACATGTTTGCCTAGGTGATTTGTCAGATATATAGTACTGCTCTCGACTGAGGACGGCTCAGAGAGTGCGGTGGTTGTCTGGATAAATAGACTGTGGTTATTGCATCTCGTAATTCGTACCCAACGGTGCACTAATAATAGAGAAATCATGTCATGTGCTGATAAGTACATGCACTGTGCATCATGCCGCAACTTTGTGCTTTGAATACAGTGCAGATGTATGTCCGATAAGCGATAAACGCACTATGCTCGTAACAACTACAGCCAGCCAAGGCACCATCTTCTTCGCCCGCCTCCTAGCATAAAACTATTTGCATTTTCCTCCCTCGTCCATACGCGAATTTTAGTTTTAGTTTCAGCCAAACGATTCGGCCTCAACTAAATAAGCGACGCAGCAGCACACCCCGGAATGTCGAAGCCGGCCATTAGGTTATTATGTGGCGCAGTTAGTCTGTCTGGTTACTGGTACTATTACTCACGAGGTACTAGTATTTGGGTTCCGTTAGGATCGTGGAAGGGCGCTTCTTCCACCACCCGGCCAGTTTCCGCGACGGAGCATCAAGGTTTATGTCTTGGCGAATTCCAGTAGAGCGGTTCTGGTAAAGCTTCGCATCTTCAGCAGGGGAGGCGCCGGGCTAGGCCACCATGGTCTCCGTGCCGGCAAATTGAGGACCGTGAGCCGACCAATGTGACGCCGTACGCGCAGACCTGGTTGTTAGTGCTGACCCCACAGGCTGGAAGCAGCAAAGATAGGCCTGCAGGGGGGACTGCTCCGTTGCAGAGAAGAGGAGGAGAGCATGGCATCATGGTTTACCGAGCCGTGGTGCAAGAGGTGGTGGCGGCGTCCTTCGGCCTTCTTGAGGAGTTAACGAGTCATGGGTGCTAGTCCTCCGTGCTACTACTACTAATACGAGCGCAGATATCGCTAGGGAAGAGGTTTGGAGATGTTTCCGTGCGGCGAGATGGTGCCAGGGAAAAAGGGAATTTATTTTAACATATCAGCACTCCTCCACTCGCCCGCAACCTAACTTTCGTCAGTCAACATATCTTTCAAGAAGGGCCCTGTTCTGCTCCCGAATAGAGTCTGGTACTGCTATTCGGTGATCTTCTCGACGATTCGGACGATGCTACATTCTTTTCAACTCCATCATCCTTGACACAAACAAGCAAACAAGCCCAGACCACACACTATGGTTGATCCCCGTGTTGCTGAAGCGATCGCGGCTGGCCGTGTTCCCTCGGATTACTCAGCCGAATACTTGAGCGAGACCCGAGATACGCCGTCCATCATCGGCATCATCATCATCACCGTCCTGACGGCGGGCGTCGTCATCGCCAGGCTCATTGCGCGAACATGCATCGTTCGGCGTGTTGGCGCTGACGATGGGCTAGCAATCATATCTTTGGTAGGTGGAAGCATGTCTGGTTTACACCATGTTTTTTTTTTATCTTTTCATTTTGTTTTTTTTTTGCGTCATCGCGCCCGTACTGACAGACTTTCTCGCTACAGGCATGCCTCATCGCCTTTGTTGCGTTGTCCATCAAGCTCATTCTCCTTGGCTCTGGTCGGCACTTCGCTTTCATCCAATACGTCTTGGATATTGACGCAGTCCTCCTGACACAAGTTCTCGACTTCGCGGCACACATTATCTATACGACAGCCCTTATCCTGTGCCGAATCTCGGGTCTGGCGTTTTACTGGAGAATCTGCGGGATGCATAAGAAGTTCCAGCTTGCCATCAAGATTATTTTTGGTCTGTTGGTTGCAGGTTACTTGCCACAGCTCTTCCTCCTGATTTTCCATTGCAGCCCCGTTACGGGCTACTGGCCGTACGGATGGGAGCCCTTTGCCGATCGTTACACTTGCTTGCAATGGGGCATAGTCTACAGCGTGAACTCGTCCGTGTCGCTGGTTTGCGACTTGCTTCTCTTTGGTATTCCTATCGCCATGTTGCGTATGCTGGAGATGCCCCGGAAACGAAAGGTGCAATTGGCATGCATTTTGCTTCCTGGTATCGTGTAGGTGGTCCCATTATCTTGCAATTTACAAAGAAGCCTTACTAACATGAGGCTTTTTTAGTGTCGTTGCCATCTCCATTGCTCGACTTGTGCTCGTTATCTTGGGACAATGGGAAGCCGATGAGTCCTGGTCTTACAACCCAATGTTGGGCGTCGAAGTGTCAGAGATTGGCGCCACGCTGATCGCCTTGTCAGTCCCGGGAGCTAAGCCTCTAGTCGATAAGCTGATTTTCAAGAAGACCGACAGCCAGACTAGCGGTACAAACTCGTATGGACACAACAAGACTAACTCTTTTCGTACTCGAGGGACTGCTCTCAACACATTAAGACTGCAGTCGCAGAGTCAGCACAGCATTCTGGGGAGCCAGGACGAGTCGACCAAGTACGGATCCGAGGCCATGGCGAGCTCGGAGAACAAGCACATTAGTGAGAATGCGGATGGCATTTACGTGCGGGTGGATTTTGACGTTAAGGAGGCGCGTATCCAGGCAGATAATGTGAGCGCGGCGAGCACGAAGTAATACATACTCCGTACTACCAGCCGATGAGGGGACCCTGGGCCGCTTTTTTTCTTTTCTTTTCTTTTTTTTTTCTTTTCGGTTCTTTGTCTGTATTGATAAATTCCTTTTTCCCCTTCTCATCACGAGACCTTATGTATGAATACACGCACAGAGCTTAGACGACGCGAATATAGAGTACTAGTAATAGTATGTAAGTAGTATTATCCATATTTTACGAACACGGCAAGGCCAGTAATACTATGTATACCGTATTATACGAAGCTTACTACGGAGGAGTGTTTCAAAAGCCCTGTCCAAAATCTGCTTAGTCATCGGACAGAATACATAAAATACTGACAGGGGCTTTTGCATAACTCAAAGACAGGACTTTTGAAACACTCCTCCGTACTCCGTACTATTATTCTGTAAACGGCAGACGGTGCTCCACAACCCCCACGGCCCCCAAAAATCGGACGTTTATGGGAACGCTATTCCTAGCCTAAACATTAACGTAACCATGACGCTGACTAAGTACTCATTGCGCCGAGCGAGCACTCATACCAGTAGTACCATCTTTTTGATTTCGACGCGTCACTGAGTTGAGAGATTTTTGACTCCGTATCTCTCGATGTCATGGCAAGCAAGATTTGGTGGGGGTGGTGGGGTTGAGACACGTGGGAAGGGATTTTAGTGTCTCTTATCTCTCTTCCTGTGGGTGTCGTACTGCATGCATTAGGTGGGAGGCGTTCCCAATCAGGCCATCGGCTACCCAGATAGGAAGCATGGGTGATAAGTAGTTTGGAGACGGAAATACGAAATACTCATTCAATGATTGCTCTATATTTGAAACCCTATATTAAATAAAACATTGGCTGACCAAGTACTTCGTACGGAGGATAATCGGCCCTTGAGACGAACCCCGGACAAGGAACGAACGATTAATCAATCGGCGATCCAAGGGACCCCTCGTTTCGCCTATCCTTACCCTACCCTACTCGTACTACTTTGGCAGCATCCGTCGGATCTAGAGTCATAGTACGAGTACTAGCTGCTTCGATTCATGAACTGCTGCTGCTCCCACAACTTGCTAGTGTTATCTTTTGGAGGCATTCTTTACGACAATGGCATCATGGGCATGGCCCAAAACGTGATGTCCACGTGGGAAACGATCGATTCTAGGAGAGTCGGGGAGTCGGAGAGTCGGAAAGGACCCAGGAAATGCAGCCTATGCATGTGCAGGACGCTATACCGATGTAACCTTGGTACACGAGTTTCGGTGAAGTTCGAATCGAACCTGTCACATAGTATTCGTACTATTGCTCCATACTCCTACACCGTACTATTACACCGGACTCTGAAGGAAAAGAGGGGAATCTGAGCAGAATTTCTCACCTCTTCGGCATATCCGGCATGAGGGAAAGGGCATGTTCCCATCAATCACAATGGCTAAACGGCATCACGTACCCAGAATCGGCCTCCGATATGTCCCCAAACGGCATCGACCTACAAAAAGTCTGGTAAAATACGAGTCTTCCGTCCTTCGATTGCTTTTTCCCCGGCAAACTATTGACGGAGCAGCAGCACCACTTCCTCTCGGTTGGTCTGTGCCCGGTCGAGATGCTGAGAGCAGTAAGGCGTCTGTCTGGGTACGCACGGAGGAGATACTACTCGTAGTAGAGCGTAGTAGAGCGTAGTACGAAGTAGAGCGTAGAGGTCTGCAGAATGTCTGCAGCGTCTGCGTGGCCAACAGGGGACTCCACTGCATAGGGTGCCACTGGGGTGCCACTGAAGGTGGACAGAACGCTGCAGAACTCCTGCAGAACCGCCTGCTAGCCTCTATGCACACTAACGCACAGTCCTAGGAAGCGCCTGGAGCTCTTTTTGCCATTTTGCCAGAAAGCAGCCGAACTCCCTCGTCTCGACAACGGAGCTTCTATCCACGTTCTGCTTCCGTTTGTCGGATAGATCGGCCGCAGACGCCCTGGCGCGTTGTCCGTGCCGCCATCAAAAGCGGGTGGCTTTTAATACCTCGATCGATCCCTTCATTTCGGTTCCCCAAACCTCGTCTCCTCCTCTTCATCTCTTTTTCAGCAGCAAAGGCAGCGTTGAATCGCGATGTGGTCTCTCTACGCTCTGCCCGCCCTCCTTGCGGGAGCTGCGGCTCTTGACGTGTCACAGGTCTTCCCTCTGACGCCGTCATTGATCCCGCTGCAGAACAATGCTGAGCCGAGCAATCTCTTCCCCATGGGCGACTGCTTCGGCTTCAAGCTCCACGAGGCCACCATCGACCAGATGCAGGCTGCCATGAAGGCCGGCACGCTGACCTCGGTCCAGCTCGTCAGCTGCTACATGACGCGTACTTTCCAGACGCAGCAGTACCTCAAGTAAGTCAAGTCAAGTCTAGTCCAGTCAGTCCTATGAGTACGCGACTTGCGGGCTGTGATGGTGATGAGCAGAGATGGAGATGGCGATGGAGATGCCGCCGTCACGCGATCTCATCTCGTCTCCGCCATCACCATCGCCAATTAAGTGGGGGGAGGCGCTCTTAGCTGACTTCGTGGCTCCCGCTAGCTCCATCTTGCAAATTAATCCCGATGCTCTCGCCATTGCCTCTCAGCGAGATGCCGAGCGCAAGGCTGGCAAGGTCTGCGGCCCGCTGCACGGCATTCCCTTCATCGTCAAGGACAACATCGCCTCCAAGGACAACCTGGAGACCACTGCTGGCAGCTGGGCGCTCCTCGGCAGCATCGTGCCGCGCGATGCCTTCGTGGTCAGTAAGCTCCGAAACGCCGGCGCCGTCCTCTTCGGCAAGGCCGCGCTCAGCGAGTGGGCCGATATGCGCAGCAACAATTACTCCGAGGGCTACTCTGGCCGCGGTGGCCAATGCCGCAGCGCGTACAACCTCAATGTCAACCCTGGCGGCAGCAGCTCTGGCAGCGGTGTTGCTGTAGCTGCCAATGTCATTCCCTTTGCTTTGGGCACCGAAACCGATGGCAGTGGTGAGTGCAGACCGCGTCCTTCTGCAGAGTGAGTATACCAACTGACAATGCTTCTCTAGTCATCAACCCTGCCATGCGCAACTCCATTGTGGGAATCAAGCCCACTGTTGGCCTGACCTCGCGCGCCGGCGTCATCCCCGAGTCTGAGCACCAGGACACCGTTGGCACTTTCGGCCGCACTGTTCGCGACGCTACCTATGCGCTCGACGCCATCTATGGTGTCGATACCCGTGACAACTACACTCTCGCTCAGCAGGGTAAGACTCCCTCCGGTGGCTTTGCTCAGTTCTTGTCTACCAAGGACGCTCTCAAGAACGCCACCTTTGGCCTTCCCTGGAAGAGCTTCTGGGTCTACGCCGATCCCGAGCAGAAGCTCATTCTCAACAACCTTCTCGACCTGATTAAATCTGCTGGCGCCACCATCATCAACGGCACCGAAATCACCGACTACCAGACTATTGTCAGCCCCGATGGATGGAACTGGGACTACGGCAGCACCCGAGGCTTCCCCAACGAGTCTGAGTACACCTATGTCAAGGTCGACTTCTACAACAACATTAAGAAGTACCTGTCTGAGGTGACCAACACCAACATCCGCTCCCTCGAGGACATCGTCCAGTACAACAATGACAACGCCGGCGTTGAGGGCGGCTTTCCCTGGCCCCAGGGCAATCCCGCCTTCTGGTCTGGCCAGGACGGATTCCTTGCCTCTCTCGCCACCAAGGGTGTTCAGGATGCTACTTACTGGCAAGCCCTGGAGTTTTGCCAGTCTTCCACCCGAAATGGTATTGATGACGCCCTGAACTACAGGGGCGGGAAGCTGGACGGCCTTTTGGTGCCCCCTGATGTTGCGCAGAGCATCCAGATCCCCGCCCAGGCCGGATATCCTGCCATCACTATCCCCGCGGGCGTCCACTCCGACTCAGGCATGCCTTTCGGTCTGGCCATTTTGCAGACTGCTTTTGGCGAGTCGAAGCTCATCAGATACGCCAGCGCCATTGAGGATCTTCAGCAAAAATCCAACACCATCTACAAGAGAAGTCTGCCCACTTGGCGTGGGTACCTCACAAGGACCCTTCCTGTCCCTCTGTAAACGCTCAGCGTTGTTACGGCCGTCATATTATGATTGACTTTTTTTATATACCTTTTTGCATGTTGAATGTGTAGATGATAAGATGTCTGTATGCAGTGCTTTTTAGATTTTTTCATGAATAGACTTTGCGATACTATTAGACAGCGATGAGTCTTGAGTGCTATTGTGAAAATTTGCTTCTCGTAGATACATGCTTGCCATGGTAAAGCTTTCCAGTAAAGTTGAAACACTTTTGGGACATTCGCTTTGCATGTGCTGTAGGTTTTGGACTCGATTCGGATTCTGACTCTTTCTGCAAGCCAGATATGCATTTTCAATTTTTTCCCCTGCACGCTATTCCTACGTTCTAGGACTTGGATGCCTACGAGTGGCTTCAGCATGAAAGTTACGTATTCTGGCCTCCTGGGAGCACAGACACAGATTCCGCAGTTTACTTTACAGGTTCGTAATGTGTTTGTCAGTTTATCTAGGTGTTTAGATGTCACTTTCTAGATATAGATATAGATTGCCTTCAAATCAAGTCTCCTCCTTTTCCCCATTGAACAGTTCAATACACTGTTGTGACTCCCTTCCAAGGCGAACTTTCTAGAATGCGACCCACCATTGAGAACTTCAGCTGCGTTGAAGATTTAAGATTTTTCTCACCTGGCTTTTATTGAAGAAAAACGAACACCGTTTTCAAAGTTTGATGTGATGCATAAAGTCGTTAAGCCAGGAGGAGGCTGATGGTTTCTCTGCCCGGAAAGCAACCCTAAATAACTGGAATTTCGATGCGCCTAAAAAAATGCTATAACTTAATTAGAACCACTGTAGGAAGTTAAATACTTTATTCGGGGGAAAAGGTTATCTCTCTTGTTGGAATTTTCAACGTCTTGTCTCTGTAGATAACGCGCGTTCTGGAGAGAAGGCGCCCCCTGAAATCTGGAAAGTGGAAAGGTTGGAGGGACTGGCACTGTAGATATGAGGAATGGAGTGTGAATGAGCCCTTCTTATGGTGTTTATGGAAGATGTGTTCCAACTTCTTGTTCATTGCGGCGTTTTGAGGTGTAGTCCCCTTTTTTGGGCACATCACGACCTGCACTGTAATCTTCCAGTCTCTGGAGCCTTGATCGCACATCTACCAGAGTTCTCTGCATCTCTCTAATAGACACAGATTTTGCCTCGTATGCATCATCTCGCATTGACTATCACTGCGTCTCCTTTTTCGTGGTCTTCTCGCGCCCCAAGGCATTCATTCCACCCCGTGTAGCATTCAGCCCTTGATACTAGATACTTTTCACTGCCCCCCTCTCATTCAAATTTCGTGAAGAAACCAAAAATGATTTTTTTCTGTTACTCCTTTGCGCTTGAAATTTCTGTATGGCTGCATATCCTCAGTTCCGTCTCCATCGAAAATATTCTCTCAACCTTAACTCTCCCCCTTTCCCATACATTTTGACTTCCTCAGACACTCCCATGCATGAATCTTGCTGGATTCTCATAGTAAATCATGCTTTGAGGCTTCAAGACTGTGAACTCTTTCTGCTTCTGATCTTTGGAACTCTGTTTGGCCCATGGGTATAAAGCAAGGGCTTCCCCCCCTTGTTCTCCAGGATATCTTTCAACGACCAGACAATCAGACATCTATTCAATCAGTCTACTTGTACATTCTTTGCCTTTTGGTTCATACACATACACTCATACATACAACACATACATACAACACATACATACAACACATACATACACACATACATACACACACTCATACACATACACATACACATACACACATCAACAACACCTACCGCCACTACCACACAAGCTCATCCAGACCTTCACTCTTCTTGAGTCTTCACTCTTCCATCTCTTTTCAAAAACCACTCTCAAACAACCACCTCTCCAACTATCAAGATGGGTTGCATCGTTTCCAAGCCCAAGTACGACAAGGGCAAGGCCCTGGACATTTACGTCCCAAAATACGGTGGCGACAAGTTCGACCTCAAGGCCGCCAAGAAGTTCAAGTCTGTGCCCTACGAGAGCACCGTCCGCTATGTGGAGCCAACCACCTCCTACGATCCCAATTGGCGGGATACTCATCAACGCCGCCGGGAGAAGTCGTCAAGCTGGGAGTCGTGGAGCAAAGCGCCCAAGCGCTGCCCCAAGCAGGGCGAGGCTGGCCCGTCCAAGTGGTATTGATGTGGCGGCTGGTTGGAGATGTCGGGCAAGTGTATGCAAGGCATGTCTGGGGTGGAATTGGGTTTGGGTGGTGAGAGTTTTGTGGCTTGGATATGTTCTTCTGTTTGACTTGCTTGAACAGCGATGAGTGTATGAACAAATTGGGAGTTTTGGAAAAAGGGGGGCGCAGTTGGAAGTGTTGGTTGATTGGGTATATGCATCTTTATCTGTGTCCTTGAACTTTATATTCTTGGACACACAGCGACTCTAGTAATATTAATTGTATAAACACACATACTTTCTCTCTTGTTCTGTGATATTCCCTTGTCCCATAAAATACACTTCATGACCCTCATGGCCTTGCATGTGCTGTGAGGACACCCCCACGAGGAGATGGAGTCCCCAGCACATGCTGTATTAGGGAAGCTGTCTTACTCCGTGGGCCCGTTGCGTGCTATTCAATGAGACCCTACAGGGCGTCCTTCAATTAAAAACATTACTGACACTGTGATTTCCAACTGCCATTCGTCATACACCTCGTCCCTTTTACTCTCCGGTCTCTTCTCCCTGCAACAAACGCCGCACCACGCATCCTCCCTCTGTCAACACTACATTTCTCAAGCACCCTGATAATTAGGCATTGACGATTTTACGCATACTCAATGAATCGTGATTCTTTATTCCGAAAAGGACCGATTCCGTTGGTCTGTAGTCGCTTTGGCGTGAAGCGTGTCACACGTAAAAAGTTCCACCACCCATTGCGCACAGGAAGATTTGCCAACAATGCTAATAATCAGGAGCATCCAATTTGTGGTTCTTTTCTCTATCTAGAATTCCCCCTCCTCCTAGTCTGGCCATTACAACCATGTATTGGCCTCATGCCACATTGTCTTCAATCTTCTCAGTATCTTACCCAAATAGACGCTGACTAGTAACAAAATCACCTCCCACAGAAAAGATGTACTATTGCCGTCGCAAGCTTTGTGAGCTGACCGGCACTCCTCGCTTGCCTTGTTTTAGTCAAAGGCTAACGGCAAAGCCGGTGCGGCGCGGGCCCCAAGAAAACCGGCGTCCGGACGGGCCGGACCCGTGGCCCGCAGCTTGGACTCCGCTTGTCCGTCCCGTGCGGCGTGGGCTGAGGTCAAATGATTAGGAGAATGGCCCTAACATCTGTAGATGTCATAATATAAGTGAGGTAGATCGTGTCTTCTGGAAGTATGTCAATTAGGGCATCAAGTATCTAGTGATTTGCAGCCCCAGGCGGCTCTTCCTTTGATGTTGATTATCTGATGATGACAAGGCATTCCCCATATTTGTCTTGGCTCCTGGTCCGATGGCACAATATTCCCGTGTTATTGCCTCATAATATTAGTACTTGTATTCAATAAAACCACACCCATCAACAAGGCACAATGAGACTTTTAAGAAAGATACTCACAATGTCTAGAGATGTTTTTTCGTCCTCTACGGTACCAGATAAACTGATCCAATTGCTTGTTGATGAGCTGCCGCACTCCCTACCGTTACTGCGACGTTTGCAATTCACAAAATTTGATAATGGTACAACTCCGCATGCTCTCATCGTCGTTGCTTCCGAGGTCGGGGGCCTCGGAGATGACTCTCGACGTCCAAAAGCCTTCACAGCTGCATACCTAGACTTTTCTGTCGATAATGAGACTCAAATGTACCTGTACTCAACCCTTGAGCGTGACCAGGGCAGCGAGCGAGCTACCAAGGGCGAATACGAACGCCAAATTGCAAATGTCGTCCAGGAAATCATCCATCTTGGCAAGGAATATGGCAAAGAGGAGAAATCCACTAACCTCGACTGCGTTTTGCTGGGGAGCGTTCACTCAGAGGTGCGCTCCATCTTGGAAGACAAATTCGGCCGTATCTTGCCCAGGCCATCGGGCAATTTTGACAAATGGCTGTTCAGGATCGAGGAGCTTCCCGAGTTTGATGACTCTCTTCCCTTCGGCATGTATTGGGATACCGCTGCTCCTGATGACTGCCGCATTGTTGTGTCGCGAACAAGCATTCCTCGAGAAGTGTTCGTGTCTGCTCAACTTGGTTGATGGACATCATTTGGATCTAACACCGGCTTTTTGTAGTGAGGCTCTGGTCCGACTTCCGAACGTCATGATCAAGCTTGAAGATGACAAAGCGCCGATTGCGTGGGGCTTCCTCAGTATGTTCTCGCCAAAAAACAGGAGTTCGATCATTGCACAGCTACATCTAACTGGAAATTATAGGCATTGATGGCAGTATCATCAGCATACACTGCGAAGTAAGTGGTATTTAAGCTGTATACATGTCAATGAGGTATAGCAAGCTCACACATGCCCAACTAGCACGCGTATAGACGGAAAGGACTGGCTAAAAAGCTCGCGACGAAGCTGATTCGTGAGAATAATGCCAGATTTGGAAACGATGGATGGTGTTGCGCCGATGTGGCAGCCCATAATGAAGCTAGTCGAGCCATGTGTAAGGCCTTGAACGGAAAGCCAGATTGGATCGTCTCTTGGTAAGGAACAGAACCCAGATCATAATATTTGATTGGGGTAGACTGCTGACAGAAACGTTGGTAGGGTCTTTTTAGTCCTTGCTGAGCCGAAATCTCTCAAGAATCCTAGCAAAAATTGAGGTCGTTTATGTGACACGGAACTGGAACTTGAGAAGCACAGTAAAACAGTCTGAATGGCCACTAAACCGCTTCAGATGGATTCCATGAGAGGTTAGTGAGATGTATATAGATACTTCTCACTTTAGAAGAATTTTCAGTCTTTCGATCTTTTGAAGGCTTCGGAAAAGATGTTTTGATTCAACCACCATCTGACAGCGGCAACATCAGTTCGTCTGCACTTGCGAATATGGCATAGGATAGGAGAAGTTCAGATAGATGACGACTTTCCACTGCGAGGGATCCTCAAGACGTTGAAGCAAACAAATAAGAATGGAGAGGCTTCGCTTGGGAAAAAGCAGCTCCCCTTTGAATCTTACTTTGCTTAGTCATTTCATATATGGAGAGGACACTGTTCAGATGCACTGTATTTATCCCCCCAACAGGTGGGCACAGCCCGTCCTCAGTGACTTAGCCCACAGATGCAGCCGCTAATGAGTACAGTGCGAAAAACGCATACCTCAGTCGCCTCGCTGTTGCCTGGACTTCGATTCTTCAATTATTCTCACAGCCTATGCAATATGAATTGAAGAAGTCTTTTGGCTTTCTGCGCACTTGATGGAACAGCTATGTCTACGTTCAATGGCCTCGTCTCCGAGTTTCCTGACATTAAAAGTAAGTGCTTCATGATTCCAGCACTCACAAGTCAGTCGTTAATCTGGAAGCAGTCGACTTCTTCCGACACCATGTCGATGCGAAACCACCGCTTGCCTGCTTCCTCAGTCATGTCCATAGCGATCATCTCGCTGGTCTTGAATCCTTTCGATCTCCCTTGTAAGCTTCTCTGCAAAATGCTTCCTATCCATGTGCTGTGTTGACTCAAGTATGTAGTATCTACTGCTCTGCAGCAACAAGGGAAATCTTACTCCGTTTGGAGAGATATCCATGTCGCATCAATTATGCAAAGGGCGTTCTCGAAGCCAGGCAGCAAACTTACAGACATCTGAGCAAAGTGGTGGTGCGTATCCATGACTTAAGATGGCCAAGGGTTCCGATCGACTAAAGCAGGGAACAGAAGTCTTTGCCGCTTGAGGCTCCAACGACCCTGGAGCTTCAGCCTGGACAATGTATTCAAGTAACTTTGTTTGATGCTAATCATTGTCCTGGGGCTGTTATGTTCTGTGGGTCTCTCTTCTCTCATTCTGCCCACTGGGCAACTGTTCACAGACGCTCACTCTTGTGTAGTGATTGAAGGAGACGGGAAAGCGATCCTTTACACCGGAGACGTGCGATGTGAACCTTGGTTCGTCAATGCCATCTCGCGAAACCCAACCCTCATCGAGTATACCTGTGGCATCAAGACACTAGACAAGATATACCTAGACACCTCGTTCATCGAGAACGTCCCGTTTCAGACGAAAGCTGAAGGCATCACAGAGTTGCTTCGTCAAGTTTCTCGATACCCGAAAGACACTGTTTTCTATATCCAGTCTTGGACATATGGATATGAGGAGGTTTGGCTTGCTTTGTCCAAGGCATTGCAATCACCAGTAAGTCGTTTGAGTTTTGGGAAGCATCTAAGAAAAATATCTGATCATCCAAGATTCACGTCGATGACTACAAGCTTCGGATCTACAACTCCCTGAGAGTGCGGTCGTCAGAAAATCGATTCAGCGCTGATGTGCATCTGACAACGGCGGCAGCCGCCCTCACCGGCTATATGTGTGGCAATTCCTTTCAACCTGGCTGCCTGACTTCCGATCAAAACGTCCGACTGCATAGTTGTGAGAGCGGCAATATGTGCACCATCGCCCAGCGCCCGTCTGTTGTCAGAATCCAACCTATTGTTGCACGTCTTCCAAGCGGCGAATCTATCCATGAAGCCGGAATAGGAGGCGGTGGTGAGGACTTGGAACGAGATGTAGAGTTGGGTATCCTAACTCAAGATGACCTCCATGTCCTGTTGAAGATGTCGGCTACGCCCCCCTTGCTTCACAGGTTTGTAGCGCACTAATTCGCCGAGTAGGCTATACACTTCCCCCGACGTAACGGAGGAGACACGCAATGAATGCATGAAGCTCCTTACGGATGCGGTTACCAGCCGTCGTAACCTCCCACTGAACATCGGCATATCCACCTTTGAGAAAACTCACTCAGCAAATCTCGAGAAGATGATCCTCTCGATCGCGAAGAAGTCCTCAGCATCTCGTGAGCCTACTGCAACAGAGCTACCGAATGTCATTCGATTTCCGTATTCGCGACACTCCCCTTATCCCGAGCTTTGCCATCTAGTCGATACCTTCAAGCCAAGGGATGTTTGGCCTTGCACAGTTAGTCCGGAGCATTGGCTAAAGGCTGGTGGGTTCGCCTCACGACTGGAGTTTGGTATGGCCTCCGCGAAAACTAATATGTCCTTGGCAGGTATCACCATCCAGTCGCTTTTCGGAAAATACTGCTCAGGTCAAACATTCGCCCATGATGTTATAATGGAAGCACTCGTAGAGCAAAAAGCCAAGCAACCCCACCAAAGCCAACAAGACTCTCAAGCTACAGAGAGTTGTGTCTCCAGATTGGCCTCACCCGTGGCGGATGCAGTAGCAACGAACCAACCGCGATCGAGACCTCCAAGCTCCACTTTAGACGATGCGATCGCCCATCAAGAATCATATGGCGTGTTCCCAGATACGGAGTCCAGACATCTTGGCATAGATTGCACATTAGGAGTGACAGAATGCGCCAGACTCAAGGCTGCCCCGATCCAAGAGTCTGACGGAACAATGGTGGTCGCACAAAAACGCGCATTCGACGAGTTTATAGACGATAGTGACGTGGAAGATGCGGGTGACTCTCAGCAAACCAACAGTTCCTTCACCTCAGCCCTGTCGATGCGCCATTCGCTGGCGCGTCATGAGGCCTATGAGCGGATGCTTCAAAATGCTCAAGGCCTAGCGTGGAATCCCATTGAACTCATATCGACGGACTGTAACCACGGGACCATGGAGCAGGAGTTGTGATTATTTTGGGAAGGGAGAGATAATACGGAGTACGGTCAATATATTCATCCGGTGTCTGAGGTATATGAGATCTGAGACATCTCATATGGAATCATGTTCGATGGAGAGATACGGCAATACGAAGTACGAGGAGGTGGATCTCGGCGTCTTCACTTGCCCTGTCGGATCGACTTTTCCGCATTGCCGAAGTCAACGTGCAATGATTCTTCTCCAATCATCACGGGGCTATTAGGAGTACTAACACTAATAGTCCGAGTACTACTAGTACTACTCCGTACTATTGCTCCTGCTATATGTGATCTCACCACCATGAGAATGGAGTACAACTAAAAATATTCCAAATCAAAACGAAATCCTCGGGTTTGAGAGAATCTATCTATAACTTCCTCGATCCTGGTAGTACTTGATGCTACCCGAGCAACTGAGGCCCGGATCGAGATTGCTCTGCTAGCTGAGACCAGGCTATGCACCTGTTTCGTCATACCTACTACTAGGTGTGGTATGTAATTACTCCGAACCTGTGGATGTGTTCGATGTATGTATGTACGAAGTACGAAGTACGGAGTACTCTATATGGTATTTCGTGGGAACCCCTCCCTTCTTCTGACGGAATGTCTGTCCTCGAGAATATTATTCAATCCACGCCATATCTTGCTCTCGATTCGTTCACTTGAGCGGCCCGCCTGTGCCATCTCAGCCACAATAGCAGCTGGTGACCAAGTTGACGTGCGAAAAGCAGATCGTGAGGAAAGCAGATCGTGAGGATATCGCTGCCACAACATGGCTCTCCCCGAGCTGCTGGGGTCTTTGACCTCAACGCAAATATGGGGGTTTGGCGTCTTTTTCTTCGTTGCCTCCTTTGTCGTCGATTTCTTCAGTTATCCCCGATATCCTGAGCAGATTCCAATGGTAGGTAAAGGCCGAGGGGCCTGGAATATGCTGTTGGATAGCTTTCTCTACATTCCCCGGTCCTATCACTGGATCTCCGATGGCTACACCAAGGTGAGTATTGGCATTTGCCGTCACTGTCTGCTGGGTTACTGATGTCTTCTCAGTATGGCAAAAAGGACCTGCCCTTCATTGCACCAACACCGCTGTCCCGACCACCAGACGTTGTTATGCCTCGATCTCAGATCCCCTGGTTGATGGACCAGCCCGACAATGTCGTCTCCACCCTTCACGCTCACAACGCAATCCTGTACTCTGAATACAACTTCCTCGGCCGGCGCCTGGCCTATGACGGGTTTCCTCATCGCGTTATGCAAAAGGCTTTGCCGCGCCACGTCTCAACTATCCTCGCGGATATCGAAGACGAGATGGATCATAGTGTAGACCAATGTCTTGGGGATGACACAGAGAACTGGAAATCGGTCAACATATGGGGCATGTGGCTGGAGATTGTGCCCCATGTCACCAACAGGATGCTGGTTGGGCCCAAGTTTTGCCGCGACAAGAAATTCGTCAATGGCATGGTTAGTTTCGCAGAGGATGTTATACGCAACAACTTCCTCCTCGAGGTGATCCCCAAAGTCCTTCACCCTATCTTTGGGAGGCTTGTTACCATCCCCAACTACCTTCACTGGCGCTCTGCCAGTTCTCGGATCCTACCAATGATCAAGGAACGGCTCGACTCTATGACGAAAAGGGCCTCTGGGGATTCTGAATTCAAGGACTATGTCCCACCTGAGGACTTCATCACCTGGGCAATCCGAGCTGCGATAGCTGAAGGAAGCACCTTCGAGCTGGACCCAGTCATTCTCTCCAAGCGCATCCTGCCTATCCAGTTTGCTGCCATCCACACAACTGTCCTGACTGGCCTGCTGTGGATGGTTGACCTGTTATCCACAGACCCCGAAACCGGCATTCTAGATACCCTTCGTCAAGAGATCCACGCTCACAAGCCCAAATCCGGCCCTTGGTCCAAGGCTGCGTTGGCGAATCTCATCCGCATCGATTCTTCCATCCGCGAGTCTCAACGCTTTAGCAACTTTGCCACCACTCTCATCGAGCGCATGGTCGTTGCCGAGAATGGCTTGCACAACCCGGAGTTGGGCTGGACCCTGCCCAAGGGCAGCTTCATGACTGTCAATCTGCAAGGAACGCATCACGACGAGGAGTTGTATGAGAATCCTGATGAGTATGACGCGCTGAGATACTCTCGGGCCAGAGAAGCCTGGGACGCAATGTCGGATGAGGAGAAGCAGAGCAATCCCGATGAGGGAACGCGTATAAGGGGTCTTGGAATGGTGACGACGAGTCCTCGACATCTTGCCTTTGGCCATGGACGGCATTCTTGGTAAGTATTGAACTGATGCCTTTATTCGAACACCACCCCTGTTATTTCTACCTTATCGCTGCACCATTGGTATTTGTGCTAACAGAACCGATAGCCCCGGGCGGTTCTTCGTCTCATATGAACTCAAGCTCTTCCTAGTCAACCTGCTCCTCAACTACGACGTCAGATTGGTTGGCAAGCGACCCGAGAAGAAGTGGCTGGGCAGTAGCCTTATCCCTCCCCTGAAGCAGACGATGGAGGTTCGCCGGAGAAAAACGAATGTCTGAAATGCCTGTCTTGGAGTTGTAAGCAAACGGATGGAAATGAGAAGCAACGAGGGAAACACTCTTTTATGTAGAAATTTACAAGTCAATAACATGATAGCTTGCGGTTAACGATTTCACCACGGTCAGCTGTAGATAATAGGTAGCAGCATATCCAACCATTGTCATCTCTTTTCCTTACCCTCTTTTGATATGTATGCTTTCATTATTTACAGGTTCATACCCAGGAGTCCATCTCCCCCAAGAAATAATCCTCCAGCCGAATCTTTCTCCCTATCCTTCAATAAAGCTCCCACATCTACCCTGCCACCCGTGATATACCGCTCGCTCACGCCCAGATTCACCCTCTTACTCAGCTCCTCACGAAGCTGTGCGCGCAGCACTCCCATCTCCGCCTTGCTCAACTGCCGGGCTTCCTTTTCCTTCTTCTTGCGCCCGCCTCCCCGGCCACCCCAGTTCCCTGGCTCACTGGCCTCAAACTCTTCCGCGTCGTAGTCTACGCCTAGTTCCTCGGCGGCGTTGCGCAGCCATGTGTCCTCACTGTGGCCTTTCTCCTTGGCGAGCACGGCATCGGCGAGTTTCTTGGCCAGGTCGACGCGGGGCTTAAGGCGGGAGGCGATTTTGCGGTCGATGGATAGTGTCTCGATGAAGTGTTCACGTTTGCCGCCGCGCTCGGCGTGGACCTTGCCAGCAAGGCGACGCGTGGGGAGCACTTCGTCTGGGGAGCACAGAAGGACACTGACACCTGAGCGGTCGCCACGGGCTGTTCGACCAGAGCGGTGGATGTAAGTATCTGCGGCGCGAGGTACGTGGTAGTGCAAGACCTGATCGACCTCTTTGATATCGAGTCCACGAGCGGCCACATCGGTTGCGACGAGGATGGAGTTGCGCGCAGCGGCGAATCGCTCGATGGATCGGAGACGAGCCTTCTGAGCCATCTGGGAATGCAGGGGGAGAACTGATGAAAGGCCGAGGTTCTGAAGAAGGGGGGCGAGACGGCGGACGGCGGAGATGGAGTTGGTGAAAACAAGGGTGCGACGACCCGGGTTGAGAACAAGAACAGTGTAGAGATAGAGATCCTAATGAGAATACGTTAAAGGGGGTTCATCGCTGACTGGCCGATAACTGCTTACCTTTTCCATAGCACCACACTCGATCAATCCCTCACGCAGGCCGTCAGCCATCTGGGTTACTGGATTGACATCAATGAACTTGGGTTGCTGACGGAACTTGAGGCACTTCATAAGGTACTCCATCTTCTCCGCGTCACTCCCTGCTGCTGCCTTGGATCCCTTCCCTCGACTAGCCAGCTTGGATTGCAAGTTCTTGTCAAACGTGGCGGAGAAGACGAGTGTTTGCCGGGGGGGCAAGTCATCATCCTCATCTTCATCAGCCTCTGGATCACGCCGGTCCAGAGCGCCGATGATGTCCTCAGCCTCTTTGAATTGCCCAGCTTTGAAGAGTCGATCGGCCTCGTCAACGACCAAGAAGTTAATCCGAGTAAAGGAATCCTGTAGTTTCATGTCGCCGTCGAGCACTTCCCAGAGTCGTCCTGGAGTGCCGATGACAATATCGGCCTTCTCCAACTGTCGCTGCTGTTTGTGGACGCTAAGACCACCTGTGACAGTACAGACGTAGGGCGCCGTGGGCAGTCCATCACACAGAGCCTTGAGATGGTCGGCCAATTGCTTCGCCAGTTCTCTCGTCGGGCTGAGGACCACAGCCATAGGGCCCTTGCGCTCAGCATTCTCTTTGCCCTCATGCCGCTCCAGCCACTTCTCCACAATGGGAATGCCAAATGCCAGCGTCTTTCCAGATCCCGTTTGGGCCTTGCCGATCACGTCCTCTCCCGTGATAATCTCGGGAATGGTCTTCTTCTGAATCGTCGTCGGCTTCGAGAATCCAAGCTTCGCAATCGCTGACATGATGGGCGGCGACAGGTTCAGCTCCAACCAAGCCGCCATGTCTGTTTCTTCGTCTTCGGAGCCGTCCACGGCCAAGAGCGCGTCAAAGGAGTTGCCCTGCTGTTGCTGTGAAGAGGGCTTTTGTAGCTCTTCGTCGGCCGTCGCCAGCTTGTCGTTCCGAGCTTTGAGCTGCTTCTTCTTCCCGTCTGCCTTTTTATCCGATTTGTCTTGCTTTTTGCTTTTGCCTGCAGCTTTCTCTTCGCGCTTCTCGCTCGCCACGCCATCTTCATTACCGCCAGCTTCGCCGGAATCGACATCCTCGCCCTCCACAGCCTCGTCGCCAAACCCTTCAAAAGACTCGTCCCCGGCATTTTCTTCTTCTTCTTCTTCTTGATCTTGGTTCTCGGATCGTGTATCGTTGTTGTCGTCGTTCTGCTGCTGCTGCTGCTCTGCTACTAGAAACTGCACTGTTCCCCCATTCCTCACCACATCCACACCCTCAATGACCTCAAGCCCTCCAAAATCCTCTCCGACAGATTTCCAAGCAAGCGAAGTAGCGTCTACCGCACGGCGCGCAATCTTCGACTTGTTGTTGGTCTTTGGGTTTTTTGATGACTTTGTCGAGGAATTCTTGTTGCGCTTCGACGGAGCCGATCCCGATCCGGCTGTGGCCTGAAGCTTGCGCTTCTTTGAAGGGGGGACCATTGAAATCGACTGTTATTACAGGCTCTGTAGCGCCTGGTCCTTTCTGTTTTATAGTGCTTCCGTGGTGTGTCCGTCTGGATTTGTAAGTGATTTATGGTATGACAGTGGAAAAGTTGCGAGATGTCGGACTCGAACTTTTTTTTTCTCCGATTTGCTCCACCGGCGTTATCAGATGCCGATCCGCCGACCATACATACTACTAATAATACATAGACGTGCGGCATGGCTTACAGACAAGATAACCACTCTAAAAGAGACATAAACAGATATCATGGAATAGTGGAATGGAATAGATATGCCATTTCCAATATTAAAAGGGAAAAAAGAAAAATCCTTGACTATAATGTGTGTGCCATGCTAAAAGTACAGCAATAATCCCTCCAAACATCTCCCATAGCCATTTTAAATGTCTTCCCACCTCCTCGTCGCATAATTAGATTCGAATACAGACCCCTCTCCCTTCATTATACATTGCAAATGTTATGCTTCTGAGGATCCGTCCTTTCCTTTCCCAATATCCCTTGCTTAATGCGCTCCTCTTGCTCTCTTTGCTCCAGCCCCAATCTCGGAATCACCTCTTGGTCGTTTCGTTCCAGGCTGGAAGTCTGACGCCCCTGGATTCATGCCCCCTCGTCCTCCTCGAGCACCTCCTCGCCCGCCACGGCCTGCGTGACTTGCGCCGCCCTCCTGGTTACCGCTAGCGGATCGGTGTCCGGGAGGGACATAGGCCCCCCTTCCACGACCTCCGCCACGAGGCATCGGGATTCCTGACCGAACCCCCATCTGTCCTTGCTGCTGTTGCTGAGCCTGTTGCTGTTGCTGGGCCTGCTGTTGCTGCTGCTGAGTCTGTGGCTGAGTCTGTGGCTGGGGTTGTTGAGGTTGGCTGACTTGTCCCGTTGGCGCACTAGCGGCCTCGGGCTTGGGAGCAAAAGGGTTCGGGGCATCAGAGTTGCCCGCGCTCGCTGGCACTGCAAATGGATTGGCAGTCTTAGGCGTAGGAACACCACCGGCCGGTGCTGCAGCTGGAGGTGCCGTCTCCGCTGCTTTGTCCTGAGCAGGAACTTGCACCGGTGTCGGCCTTGCGCTGTTGGCCGCGGGCGTTCCCGCAAACGGGATTGAAGGAGTAGATGGCAAAGTGGGAATGGATGGCTGTCTTACGGGTGTAGCCTTGACTGCCGACGCTGCCTGTGCTGCTGCCCCTGTCGCTGCCGTTGATGGCGTTGGTGGTGGAGCTTGCGCTGACTTGGCCACCTCCCAGACTTCCACTACCGGCCTCTGGGGCGTCTCTGTTGCTGCAGACTCAACGACGCCCAGCTTTGCCGTGGCACTCCTCAGCTTGTTCTCCGCCATGTTTATGCGCAGGGTAGACTTCTTAGACTCCATAAGCTGAGCTTGCTCTCGCGCTGCAGTTATCTTGCCTTCATACTCCGACTTGATTCTAACACTCTCAGTCTCAAGCTTCTTCCTAATGTTCGCAGCAATGATGCTCTTGACTGTTGCATTCGAAGCCAAGAACTGGCGGACAGAAGCGTCGTCTAATTGAGAAAGATCAGCAGGGGTTGCTGCAACCGGAGTGTTCGGTGCTGCTTGTCCCTCAACCTTGGCTGGTGTGCTTGGCGGTTGCTCTGTAGGGGCTTCCTTTGCCGGAGCTGATTTGGCAGGAGGGTTTTCTGCTTGCCAAATCAACTTCTCTTGTTCGAACCGAAGCTTGAGGTCTTCATCCTTCCTCTTGTATTCCTCCTCAAGTTTGGAGCGGCTCTCCTTGAGCTTGTTGTTCAGCGTATCCCTCATCCTATCCGATCGCTCCTTGATTGTCTGTTGAATCTTGGCCTCCACTTCATTGGCCTTTTGTTCAAACTCGGTTGCCTTTGCCTCTGCTGCAGCAATCTTCTCCTCCAGTGCCTTCTTCTCCGCATCTGAGAGACCAGCATTTGTAGCCACGGCTTCAGCGCCTTCACCAGTCGCAGCTGGCTGTGCATCTGTGGGGGCAGTTGTCGCAGCGTCCTGAAGCTTCTCCAGCGCTCCATCGCGTTCTGAAATAGCCACCTGTAATTCACTACGAAGTCTCTCCAGTTGCTGCTCAGCTCCCAGTTTCTGGGCATGTACAGCCTCCAATTCTTTACGGGCATCAGCAAGATGCTGTTCCAACACAGTAACGACTTCTGAGGACGGAGACGCCTCGGCTTGTTGGATTGTAGGCGCGGCTGCGGTTGCCTGGGGCGGTTGAGCGAGTTGTGCTTGTCGACGGAGCTCCTCCACTTGGTGCTGGAAGTTCTGGATCTGCTTCTGCAGCTCCAACTTCTCTTGGCTGGATTGTTCGGCCTGCTTCTGGACTCCTGTCAGATCACCGTTGGCCTTATCCAGCTGCTCTTGCAGGTTGTTGGCACGTTGAGTCATCTCGTTTCTCTCGCCGGTGAGCTTTCGTGATCGGTCTTTGAACTGTTCCGTAAGCTTCGCGCGAGTGTTGGCCCAGTTAGAGCGTTCGGTTTCAAGTGTGGACTCGAGCTCGGTAACCTTCTCCCTGAGTGGCTGTTCGCCATCCTTGAGGGCATTGCGCTCCGTCTCCAGGTCGGTGATCGTCTGCTTCAGCTGCTCCATTTCTGCCGGATCAACGCGGCCATACTTGGTCAAGATGCCCTCAGTCCGTTTCTGCCAGCGATCACGATCCTCTTGGATTTGCTTAATCTCCTCTTCCAAGAACGTCTTTTGTGTGTTGAGGTTGTCGATCTCTGACTCGAGAGGCTGCATCTTTTCGGTCATCTCCTCAATCTTCTTGTTCTTCTCAGAGATCTGGTCCTTCAGCTGACCGTTCTCACTCCGAAGCGCCATGCTGCTCTCGCGATACAGGTTAAGCTCATTCAGCTTCTCCAGCAGGTCTTTGTGCGCCATAGCGGTGCTGCCGTTTTGAGAGGTCAAACGCTCTTGGTCGAGCTTCAGGCGTGTCTCATCCAGTTGCGATTGTATGTACTCAACTTGCTGCTGTAATCGTTTGGCTTCCTGCGTCTTCATGTCGTACTGGACCTCGAGAATCTCCTTTTCACGACGGAGATAGCCATTCAACTCTCGCATTCCCTCAATAGCATCGCTGACGCCAATTGGAGACATGGCTTCATCCCGGTCGGCGTCATCGCCGCGATTCTGCTGCATTGTCGAGATCTGGGTAGTAAGACTTTCCAGTTGCTGATGGAGCAACTTGTTCTGGGCGTTAGCATCCTCACGCCTCTGCTTGAGCTCATCCATCTCATGTTCCAATTGTTGCTTTCGTTCTTCCCAAGAGCTTTCACTATGAGCCAAGGTTACCTTGGCTGATTCTGCCTCGGCTTGAAGTGATGCAGATTCGCTCTTGAGCTCGTTGAACTCAGTACGCAACTGCTGGACCAGTTTAGCAGCTTCGGCATGCTTAACCAACTCCTTTTCGTAGTCTTGCTGTGCCTTCGAGGCGATTTCGGCCTGAGCGCGAAGGTCTTGTTGGTGATATCGAGCAGCCTCCACGTGCCTGCTACTCTCCTCCTTGAGTCGCTTGACCTCCTCGTCCAGTATGGCCTTCTCGTCTTCGTACTTTCGCGCAACCTCTCCCTGAGCATCTCGCAAAGCGGACAGCTCAGAATTAGATCGAGATAGCTCGGTAGACACGTCCTCGATTTGCTGGCCCAGCTCCTTGATCTTGGTGTCCTTTTCTTGAATGAGGGTCTCAATCTCTTGGCGGTACTGGTCCTGTGATACGCGCAGGTCCTCGAGTGCCTCTTCGTTGCTCTGGCTCAGCTCTTTGTACTGCTCGGCCTGGGCCTTTGCGTTGTCAAGCTGAGTGTGTGCGAGGTCGAGATCTCGCTTTAGGTCAGAAATATCATTATTGAGGTCCTGGATCTCAGCTTCGAGCTCCTGCTGACGGTTGTTATCTGCCGTCAGGCCAGGGCGTGGGGTGGGACGTGGCTGCAATCGGCCCACACGCTCTTCAGCGTTCCGAAGCTCAACTGTCAACTCGTCGACACGAGCTTGGAGATGATCTTTGCTCGTCTTGGTGCCGACGTGTTCCTCGCGGATTTGACTCAGGCTAGCCATCAAATCATCAATACGCTTTTGAGATTCCTTTGCCTCGAACTCCTTCCTCTGCTGTAGATTCCGGCTCTCTTCCACTGCCTGGGATAACTTCTTCTGCGCGGTGCTCAACTCAAGTTCCAGGCTTTCAATCTTGGATTGAGCCTTGCGACGAGCTTCTGACTCGGTGATGTTCCGTTCATTCTCCAGGAATTGCTGAGATGTGAGGAGATTGGCGAGTCTGTTCTTCTCCTCAATAAGAGAGTCGTTGTCCTTGCTCATGCGCTCCTGAATGTCCTTCCAGAGCTTCTTTTCCGCCTTGAGATTAGCCGTCTCGTTTCGCATGCTATCGAGAAGTCCTTTAGCCTCGATAAGTTCCTCGGCAACTTGCTGAGTCCTTATATCTTGCTTCGCAGTTGTCTCGGATAGAACTTGGTTGCGCTTCTGAAGCTCACTGTTCTCCGTCTGAAGAGCGACATAATTGCCTTGCAACATCTCACGTCTTTCAAACTCGAGCTTAGCTTCACCTTGTAACTTGATATTTGTGGTCTGGAGGGAGTTCTTTTCCGCAGTCAGATGATCAATCTGATCTCTGAAATCCTTCCGCGCACCATCTTGAGCATCCCGGAAACCGGCATACTCCGATTGCAGTTTGCGTAGAGCCTCGGTGAGCATCTCTGTTTGCTCTCCAGACTCAATGCTGACGAGTGGCATACGACCATCAAGAGAATGACGCATGAGAGAGGCATCGTCACCGGGACCACGTTGTTGAAGAAGTCGCCGGAACATATCACGCTCCATTTTATAACTTTCCATCGTGAGCTTGGCAGATTTGATCTCTTCTGTCATATGAGTCAGATCCTGTTGTAGCCTTTCTACCATATCATGGTCCTGCTTGGCCTGGTGCTTTGCAGCCAAAGCTTCCTCGCTCTCCATTTGCTCAGCAAGTTCCCGGGTGATGCGCAAGAGATCCTCGTTCTTGGCCTGGAGGGACTTGATATCCTTGAAAACCACCAGCTTCTGTGTAATGAATTGATGGGTGTCAGAGAGGTCGGACAGTGCCTCCTCAGTGATTTCGCCTTTTTCGAGTTGCTGCAGGCGGAACTTCTCCTCCTCCGTCAGTTGATCCATGCCCCTTTCAATGGCATAAATGTTGAATACGAGCATTTGAATTTGGGTGCCCAAATCACGCAATTGTGTTCGCAAGATTTTGGTCTCAGATTGGGCTGTGGCAAGGGTGCTCTCTGCTTTTCGTGCCACCTTCCTTGCAGCATCCCGTTCTTCGAAGCTTTGCTGCGAGAGTTCCGACATGTGTGCAATCTCCCTACGAAGAGTCTCGGCCTCAGACTGGAGTTCCTGGATCTCGGGTGTCTTGGCCTCAAGAGCAGCAATCATACTGTCCAATTCTTCACCGAGCTGCTGGTTTCTCCGTCGCTCACTGGCAAGTTGTCCCTTGACTTGATAAAGCTGTTCTATCGCTTGCGTGGCCGTAATGGCTGACTTGCTGCGTATCGAACCGGGTGTTCCAAAGGGTGATGCTGCTCGACCAAGTATAGATCCATTGGGTCGAGGCGTCTGTGGTGTCGATGCAGCGGGAGGGCCATGGTCCAGACGTACTTGAACATCGTCGAGCTCATTCTCCAACTGGCGGATTCGCTCCTCCATTTCAGTGGTGACCCGACGCTCTGACTCCAGTTCCAGACGGACACGACGAAGTTCGTTCTCGTAATTGTCCTTGAGGCGCTCCTTCTCACCCTCAAGTTCTCGGACACGGTCTTGGTGTTTCTTGCTGAGCTGCTCCGACATCTCCACAAGACGCCGTTGGTCTTCGAGTTCTTGCTTATAGCTCTCTACGGTGGAGGCAAAAGAGCCCTCTTGTTTCTGCAATTTGACAAGTGCATCATCGGCCTTTGCTTGCATCGTTTCGAGTCGTTCGCGTAGCTTTTGCTCCGACCGCTTAAGGGCACTGACCTGGGACTTGGCGTCCTCATTTTGACGTTGCAGTTCGGCGATTCTAGCGCCCTTTTCTTTTCGGTATTTGAGGGCCTCGTCGCTCTTGGTCTTTAGTTCGTTCTCGAGCCATTCGGCATTTTGGCGAGCGAGGTCAAGCTGTTGCTGAAGAGCCTCTTGGCGATATTTGGCGCTGTTCAACTGTCCCTTTGCATTTTGTTCAGACTGCTGAAGTGCGGTTACCTCACGGGAAAGCTCGACATTCCTTTGGTGTTGCTTGGTAAGTTCCTCGGTCAATGTCTGATCGCGCTTGTTGTTCGACTCGATGATACTCAAGTTTGTGCGATTGGACGACTGAAGCGTTTCGATCTTGTCGTTGAGAGCCTTGACTTCGGCATCGTGATCAGAGTATTTTGCTTTCAGGGTTTGGAGATCATTCTCCACCGACTGTCGTTTCGTTTCTGTGGGACACAAAGAAGGTCAGACGAGCACACATCGAATAGCATACAAACACGTACCCTCCTCCTTCAAACGCTGTCTAGTCTCCTCCAAATCCTTCAGGGCCTTGTCTGCAGTCGCCTTGGACGTCTGCGATCGAGACTCGGAGCTTCTCACCGCGTTCTCGAGCTCAATGTCGGTTTGCAGCTTCTCCGCGTAGAGCGTCTCGAAGTCATGGGCCTTTACCGCCACCGCCTGCAGCAGAGCCGAAACGAGGTCGACCGTCGGCTGTGTTGTCAGGGAGGTCAGCACAGGCTGATCGAGGCCGAGGTGGCCTGCGAGGTAGCCGATGTCGACTTCTGCAGCCGCCATCGTTGTGCTTATGTCGACAAGGAGAGAGGTCGTCTCGTCATCACTCGAAGGTCGATTACGCCGTAACGCTGCGCAATTCGAAAAGGAAAATATGCGCCGAAGCTCGCAGTGTCGTAAATGATCGCTGGCATCGACAGCGAGAACCTCGAGGAAAAGTGAATGATGAGGTTCGAAGGAGAATGTGATGCTGTACCAAAGCGGACCTTGAAAGAAAGACAAACGCTGGAGCTCGCGCGCCTGCAGCCTTGAAACAACAAATCTTGGTCCGCGCCTGCCTGCCAGCAGTGAAAGCGCCTGTGCACAGACCACTTCGGCTTCTTTCTGCTTACCTAAGGTAGACAGACGGCCTACCCTGATTGTCTGAATTGCCTGAGATTGAAATTCGGATGGTTGTCAAACTTTGATGAGATAAATGAGATTGATGGATTGTCAGATATATTTTTTTTGTTAATTAAAGATATTGGTGTAGACTTTTAGAGAAATTAATTATATTTGACAGACGTACTGTCATATCTTACATATTTGTAAAGTATATTAAATAAGGCACCGAACCACCACCTCCGACTTGGAGTGAGCAATTGAATTAAGATCCTTTGGTATCAACAGCACTTTTGGTATCATGTCCAATAATTGAGTGCGCATCAACTTATTGCCTCCATCTTCCACGCCAAACGTCACAAGACGTATTCCCGAAACCGATATCCGGATCAAGTCACCGCTAGTCAATAATCACGCTGTGAATGATCCTCCAAACTCCTGGCTAAGCACTATGAACCAGGCTAGATATCCGCTAATAATGGCGATCCCTTCCGTCGAAAACAAGCCTAAACGCCGCGACGTATCTAGTCGCTCGCTGAAATGAGACCTTTGAGGACTGTATATACCCCAATAAGCGATTACAGACCCCTCTGCAAACATGCGCAATGCCATCTGACGGTGAATAGCTATTCCCTCGAGATGACTTTCGGAATGCCACTTCGTGACCAGCCATCGAGCTGGCATTTCCTCAAGCGTTAAAACCACGGAATTGAACCCGTTCTTCGCCGTATCCCTGGATGACCGGCCTCACAGGACTGGCATGGCTTGCAATCGACATGTTCCGCAGGACTTCGCTGGTCTGGCGATGGAGTTCTGCTCGACCGCTTCCGCCTGAACGCCTTCACGTTTTCACTCGATAACGAGAACGATCGTATCGACCATGGTGTCTTCCTTGAGGGAGTAGAGTCCGCTGATCCGCGGCGAGTGGACGTTCCAGATGCCGGTAAACTGGTTGCTTTGACCAGAAACTCGGTCATCTCGGCCATCTCAGGCTCCCTCCGTTTGCTCTCCGATGCAGCTTTCAGCCTCTGCCAGAGGGAGAATCCGAGTTCGTCCCACACGACAACGGCTCTGAAAAGGCGGCGACAAGCCTGTGTGCCCTCCTTTTGATTCAGCTCGCCGAATGATTCAAGCTCTTCCATGGTTGGGACGGCATCTCGTAGGATGGTGATGTGATGCCGTCGATCTCTCCATTCGGAATTCTCCAGGAAGAGGTCTAGATAGTCCCTGGCGCGACGCTTGGATGCGTCTTCCTCTATGCGCATTTCTCTCTCCTTCATAATCTCTCGTCTTTGCCGCTTGCTGGGGCGCTCGAGAAAGATGGTAGCTCGCTGAGCCAAAGTGGCAGGTGTGGCAACCATGGCGGTTCAGCGCCAGCGAGTCCGAACTGTATTGTTCCAGGACTGCTTGTCATTTGACCCATGGAGTATTACTATTTGGAACAAGGTCGCTGGAGTTTCGATACCGAGTCCAGCAGCAAGATCGAAAACACGGAACGGGACCTGGAGGTTGATGCGGGCTTGGATGGCAATCACAACCAAGCAGGTAGGGCTGTCCCGGAGAAGAATTAAAAGAGTCTAGGGGAAGAATGAAAATAGCATATTCCATGAATAAAAGACCATCCGGGGCCTGAAAAACGAAGAAAAGCTGTAGAACTTGATGGATTAAACAAACCCAAGCTCAAGCTCAAGCTCAGCGGTGTAGTGTGTAGTTCGGCAAATGACAAGTTATAGGCAGCATGATTTTCGAGCCAACCTTGGTCAGATTGTCGATAGCGCAGCGCATTGACATTTTAAGCGCGAACAAAACGCTGTGGCATCCATTGTGTTTATTAAATCTGTCTAATAATACTATGTCAACGCTCTGATTCATAGTCTGAAACCGTGGACGCCTGTCTTTGAAGGTGCTCTTGGGCATTGAGGAGGCACCCTTCACATGTTGTGGGTGTGACAGCGTTGTCGAAAGACTGACAAAAGTCGCACATTAGCGTCAAAGCCGCAAAGTGAAAGCTCAATTTCATAACAAGCCTTGAGCGAGATTGTCGCACGGATGAGGCGGTTCGAGGCGACACTTAGCAGCTTTTATCAGGCTGGCTTGGGGAGGTTGGCTGAAGAGTTGCATGATCTTACGTGTCTGGTGGGAGGCCAAGTGGGCGACCTGAGCTTAATGAATGGAATCGGTGGCTAGTAGAGCTGATTTAACTCAAGACCATTCGAATCCAAGCAGCCGTTTAAGCTCCCTTTCAAGGCTGCCGTTCAAGCGATCTACCCAGTTGCCACTCTAACTGCCTTTCAAGCTGCCATTCAGGCGATTCATTTAGCTGTACTCCGTACTCCGTACTCCATAATTTGTAGCGTCTAGGGTGCGTCTACTAAGGTGCGTCTAAGGTGCCTTTCAAGCTCCCGTTCAAGCTCCCGTTCAAGCTCCCGTTCAAGCTTCCGTTCAAGCTACCGTTCAAGCTTCCGTTCAAGCTACCGTTCAAGCTACCATTCAAGCTCGCATTCGGACTCTCATTCAAGTCCGTGTCGCCCAAACAGCCGTTTACACAGCCATTCAGGCTGTCGGCAAAGTTACCATTCAAGCTAGTGTTCTGGGTTGCCGTTTGACGTCTTTGTTGGTGGGATGGCGCTTCTTCTCTAACGTCACAGACATGAAAAAAAAAAAGAAAAAAAAAGAAAGAAAGGATGTTATAGGACCACTTATATGAAAAATCGAAGTGATTATTCCCATAATTTTATCTATCCGGGTATTTTTGTGTCTCCATATGCATCACCATGATACCGTTCCTTGCAAAGCAGACCCCCTATCGTTGAAACGTGAAAACTAGACCACTGTGCTATGTGATCCGAGTGGAGGCGATTGCCGCCGACCTGCTCTTAAAACTGTCCATCATATCTGTGAAACTTGTCTCGTCCTGGAACCCGCCCATGAATGTGTTTGCAACCGAGATGCATATGGGTCGTTAGGCTAGTCTCGACCTGACGTTAGCCTGATGCCGAAGAAGCTCATCCTCTATCATCTCCTTACTGTGAATGATGAATTATGACTCGTTGCATACATGTGGGCAGAGGCAGGCCGCGCCTTGAGCCGTGCCCTCAGGATGCCGAGGAAACCTGGCCATAGATTTGCCAGTGCAAGCCCGCTCGGCCACCGGCAGCGACTGTGCAGTTCACGTCGCCCTCAACCGCGAGGTTCGTTCCCTCCGAGAAGTACTGGAGAGCAACTTTGAGGATGTCCTTCACATCAATGTCCCCCATAATGTAGGAGCCATGGGCCCGATCCATGGCCTTGACGCCGAGGATACATCCCTTCGAGTTGAGGATGGGGATGAAATCATCGCCAGAGACATCGTCGATGCGGAACGTGCCATTCTCACTGGCCCAGGAGCTAGAGAGTGCGGCGCAGTGACGCCAGTCGGCGGCCTCGTTACCGGAAGCTTGAGCGAAGCTCGAGTGATCGCAGGTAGTCTGGTCATCAGAAGAAGGGTTCCAGATGAAGCCAGTGCTATTCCGAGTCGTAGGGGCAGCAGTGGCAGCCATGGTAGCAATTACCAGACCTGCAAGCACACGGAGAGAGAGCATATTGAAAGGAGATTATTGTACGAGCTGTCTTGGGGGGATTGATAGCTGATGAGTGTGGAAGGAGTTGAGCCCAAAGGTTGTCTTGAAGCCTGAAGAGATAGTCAGGTGGAAGAGGGGAGAAAATATGCGAGCAGCAGCAGTGTTTGTTTTTCTGTGTGCATCGAGAGATGAACGGGAGATGGCAAAATCGATAACACTCTTTGCTGGCAGCTGGCGGGCAGCTGAATTTGCAAAACACAAAGCGAGAACCCAAGGTGGAGGAGACAATAGCCCGTTTGTTAATACTTTAGTGCGAGAAATATTGACTGATAGTATTTTTGTGTATATTCGGATGGATCTTCTTTTAATGGACGTCTTTCTGACGATGCGAAGAGAGAGATGCAGAATGTTTGGGTTGCGGTAGTGTGATGTAGTGACTACAATTGATATGGACTTTAAATTCCAGTCTGGATGTCTACTTGAAGGCAACTGTCCATAATTACGACTCTCTAGAATTAGTGTACATCTACTCCGTATGCGCTATAGATATTGGCTTGGGAGATTCGCACATCGTGTGCAGGAACGGGGTCTCGCAACCAGCTAGACTTATTAGATGTCTAAATATGACCAAGATGACACCCCATTGCACATGATACGATACTGGATCCTGACTTACATATACTCGAACTCAGAAGATCTGGTATGTATCTATGTATCTACATTATAGTAACCGAAGAGAGCTGCTGACATTGACGTCTCCAATTGGCAATAACCTGTCATCATGCCGAGTGGCTGTAATATATCGAGATCAACATTAAACAAACAACACAAAGCAAAAGTGCTATTATTCCCCCCGCATTTTGTTTTGATAATGATACTGGTTGGTTGCTTCGTTTTTCTTGGCCAACGCGATCTGGCCCAGTCTTAGCTTCTTGGCCTCGTCTTATGACGCAAACCACGGCTCCTTCGGCGAGATGCTCTCATGAATGGACATAATTAGAGGCATGTGATGAATTGAGAAGAATTCCTCCTAATACAGAGTCAAGACTAATTGTTACATTTTTCACATGGTATAAAAAACTTGGTAAGTATTATAATCTCACTTAATTCACGGATTATTGTGTGATTGTAAATCTTGCTTCAACTAATAACGATCCCGTCGTGTTGTTCAATATCCCGATGTGGACATGTAGATCGCATCGTACGCATCCTTGGTCGTCTTAGACCCTTGACGTATCAACAAACGTCACTGAACCGGGTGCCCGAAACTTTATGACTGATGTATTTCTCTGCTTCTATTAAATGCTTATGCCTTCAACATCCAGCTGCATTTTCCTAACATTTTTTTGCAGCCTCCTAGACCAGGGAGGAACCGTTAAACCGAAATGACAAAGCATCACAACTCAGAAATCCACGGCATTAGAAGGCTTGTCGACCGCCTCCTCCACCATAATGCCAATCAGATTCACAAATCACAATCATCCTTCTTTTCCAAATATCACTGCCCTGACGCTGAGATTTCCCTCGGGATCTGGAACGCGGCCTACAATGCCCTGAGGGATAATCTAGGATCTGCTGGGCTTGTCACGGCTTACGAGGCCATTTTGTCCCAGGAACTACCCCATGGCCATGTTATCGGTGGTATGAACTCGTCATTTGGCACCAAGTCCGATGAAGAGCGATTAAAGGACCTGACCTCCATCACCGACGCTGGACTGCACAAAACTCGCACTTCAAAGGCCTCTCAAGTAGGTGATTCGGCTCGCATACTCCTCAAGTCATCGAAGGACATAATCGAATCAGCATGGGCCGTGTATCCGTCTACCGCTGTCGCCTGGTCTGGCATATGCATTCTCACGCCGGTAAGACCTGTTCCTCGTGTGATAGCTGCAGCAGTTAATCTATACTTACATGCTAGCAGCTCTTGCTGGATCCCATATTGCAGGTGGAAGACATGAGGCGCGGAGCCATGCATGTCTTGGGTCGCATCCCATGGTACATGCACCTATCGGAGCTTCTGCTGTCAAGCAGCTGGAAAGACAAGCAAGACTTCCAACGCCAGGAATTTCACACGAGGGAATATCTGATTCAGCTATACCGCAAAGTTCTCGAGTTCGAGATGAACTGTGTTTGCGCCGCGGCAAGCACCTGGAACAAGGCTGCGAAGAATGTCGTTGGATGGAATGGACTAAATCGTCTGGTCGAAGCGATTAAGGATGCAGATGACCACATAACCAAGCATATGGATACATTTTCCAGGGCCGAAGTGAATGATGCTCTGCTAAAACACAATCGGGACTTGGATCCGCTGAGCTGTGGTGAAGGGTTCAGTGATGACGAACATTTCGACGGCTTGGAGAGTACATTCCATCACACGAGCAGTGGTGCGGCGGAGACCGTGACTGGAAGAAAACATGGAAATAAACCTGCAAGATGTCCTTCAGTGAGAATATAATACTAGTTTCAATTGATCTTTTTATTCATGATATCCATTAAGAATGCGAAGTAGTATATTACTAGTACATGCAGGGACGACGTCATTCCGAACAAGTTGCAGTCTTGCCAACCCTAACCCCTGCATCGGAGCTCCGGATCAAACCTGTTCCGTTTCCACCAATCAGCACCTGGTTCTCCCATGGCATTGGGAACAGCTAAGATGCGACACGGCTAAAAGTGTGCAAAGTAAACGCGCCTGCGCGTCAGCAGGAAGATTGCACATTGGCAACGACACCATCATTTCCATCGCCTCATGTTAGCATCTCTTTCGACATGCGCCTTATAAAGCCCTCGTGGCTGAGCCATAGCGGCGAGCAGAAGGATTTTGAAGTCTACAGCTGCCATGTCTCCCCCGACGGGAAGCGCCTTGCTACCGCAGGCGGCGATGGACATGTGCGCATCTGGTCGACTGAAGCTGCCTACAATGCGCAAGAGCCCGGCTACTCGAAGCCTCGACAGCTGTGCCACATGAGCCATCATCTAGGCACCATTCACTCTGTGCGCTTCTCCCCCAACGGGCGGTACCTGGCCAGCGGCGCCGACGACAAGCTCATCTGCGTTTACCACCTGGACAAGGGTCCTCCGACGGCCACCTTTGGCACCAACGATCCCCCCCCTATTGAGAATTGGAAGACATACAAGCGATTGATCGGCCATGACAATGACGTCCAGGACTTGGCCTGGTCCTACGACTCCTCCCTGCTGGTCTCGGTGGGATTGGACTCCAAGGTCGTCGTCTGGTCAGGGCACACGTTCGAGAAGCTCAAGTCTCTGCCTGCACACCAGAGCCATGTCAAGGGCATCACGTTCGACCCGGCCAACAAGTTCTTTGCGACGGCGAGCGACGATCGAACCATCAAGATATTCCGTTTCACCCCTCCTGCGCCCAATGCGACTCAACACGATATGATTAACAACTTCGTTCTTGAGACGACTATTAGCTCCCCATTCAAGAGTTCTCCTCTGACGACGTACTTCCGACGTTGCTCATGGTCCCCGGACGGTAACCACATAGCTGCAGCCAATGCCGTCAATGGCCCGGTCAGCTCTGTCGCTATAATTGAGCGAACCAGATGGGATAGTGAGATCAACCTGATCGGACACGAGGCTCCTACCGAAGTGTGCATGTTCTCGCCGAGGCTATTTCATACGGTGAAACCAAGTCAGAACGGTGCCGCCAACGGAAATGGAGGACAGCTTGTGACGGTCATTGCATCTGCCGGCCAGGACAAGACGCTGAGCATTTGGAACACCAACACCTCCAGGCCTGTAGTCATTGTGCAAGATTTAGCTAGCAAATCGATTTCGGACTTGGCGTGGGCGCCTGATGGATGCACACTCTTTGCATCTAGCTTGGACGGAAGCGTTATTGTCGTCAGGTTTGACGAGGGCGAGCTAGGCTGGGTTGCACAGCCCGAGGAGAACACCAAGGCGTTGCAAAAATACGGTGCATCCAGGAAAGGTATGGGCATTGCTGAAGATGTCGACGGCTTGATGTTGGAGAATCACAGCAAGGCCGGTGAGTCGAGGGCCGTTCAATCGAGGATGGGCGCTTTGATGGGAGACTTCCAGGCGGAGTCAACCAAAGAGTCCACTCCAGCAACACAGGGGAGCAAGGCCGATTCATCTACTGCTGCAGCACCACCCGAGGCTACGAAGCCAGCCACAAATGGGAATACAGAGCCGGACAAGGACAAGCAACAGGAGGAAACTGCTGATAAAACCGCTGAACGAGTCCGTGAATTGAAGTCTCGCGTTACCATTGGCAAAGATGGGCGGAAACGGGTTGCTCCACTCCTTGTATCATCATCCGGCACGGGACAGTCATCCTTGCCTCAGTCGCAGCTGGTCGGATCCACGACTACAAAGACGTCACAAAACGATGCCCCCCTAACAACTTTAGATCTGACCAAGCCATTCGACGGTCTGCCAAAGGGAGGTATCGTATCTATGCTGCTTGGGAACAAACGGAGAGCTGTAGCAGCCGATGGGGAAGATGATGAGGAGCCCGTCACCAAGCGGATAGCTGGTGGACCTACAGCTATTGTGAGCAACGGCGCCGACGGCGTGGAGTCTGCCGCACTGGTGCCTGCTGAGCATGGTGTAGTGCCTACGCCCGAATTTCTGCGTCCTGCAGTTCTCAACCCATCTATTTCCTACGCCCAAGTTCGACTTGCTGTTCCCAAAATCAGATCGCATATTTTGAGGCCACTGGAGCGAGGCATTCTACAGTCGGAGTCTTCTCTAGACGAAGCATCCAAGTCTCCCGAGAATATTATTCTTGAGGCTAAAAACGATCCCAGCCCCCGGGACCCGTCCCACGTTATAGTTACGAAGAAAGGAGTTCTAGTCTGGCAAGAGTTCTTGCCGCGGGCCGTCATTTTGGTGACGGCAAACAGAAACTTTTGGGCTGTGGCCTGTGAGGATGGGTCGATACATGTTTGGACCCCGGCGGGTAGGCGGCTCCTGAACCCCATCATCCTGGAGTCTCAGCCTGTCATTGTCGAATGCCGTGATTATTGGCTGCTAGTAATTACGGCTGTGGGACTGGCGCATGTTTGGGACCTTAGGACTCAATCTTCGCCTCATCCCCCTGTGTCTCTGGGACCGATACTGGACATCGCCACGACGTCACTGAATCAGCATTCAGCCACTCCGGGTCCTGGTGTAACGTCGGCGCATCTTAATTCTACTGGCCATGTCGTCGTAACGCTCACCAATGGCGATGGTTATTACTATGCTCGGGATATGTATACCTGGCAGCGGTTGAGTGAGGCATGGTGGGCTGTCGGCTCTCAGTACTGGAATTCCAACGATTCGTCTATATCTGCTCTACAGTCCACTGCCGTGGGACCAAGTGCCAAAGAGGGCAAGGATAAAGACGCCTCTGCGGTTACAGTGTCCTCCGGTATCATTCCTTTCCTCGAGCGCCATACCACGAACGAGTTCCTCCTCAAGGGCCGAGCCTACGCATTGCAGCGCATCATCAAAACCGTCATGCAAAAATCAGACGCCGAGAGTCTCGAGAGCAGCGTCAGTATTGCACACTTGGAGAATCGGATTGCTGGCGCCCTGCAGCTAGGAGCCAGGGAGGAGTTCAGACTGTACTTGTTCATGTATGCCAAACGACTCGGGGCAGAGGGCGCACGAGCAAAGGTGGAGGAGCTGCTCAACAGTCTGCTGGGCGGTGTTCTCGAAGACAAGGACCAGGAGCACGATGGGGGCCGCGGGTGGTTCAGCAAAGAGGACGACATTTGCGGATGGGATCGCAAGGAGTTACTTAAGGGGGTGGTCCTGATTCTTGGTAAGTTTCCTCTGCTTGACACGAGATGTTATTCCGACTTCTGCCATGGGACATGCAGCTGACAAGACATTGCAACAGGTAAATACCGTGAGCTACAGCGCCTGACAGCGCAGTATGCCAGAGTGATGGACTTGAACCTGGATGACGGGTCTGCGGATGTCGAGTCTATGGATGTCGAGGCTTAATTTAATGTTTTCTGTATTATTCCTCTCACAGTGTGACATAGGTACCTGTATTCTTAAGGGTGCTATAGTGTACCTGGAGGGCGAGAGGCCGGATATGATGCCTGTTTGCCTGTTTACCTGTTTACTACCTACCGTAAGGTAGTCTGCAACCTATTGGTCAGTCTGGCGTTGGAGGATGGTTTTTTTAGCAATATTCGGAAAGGGGACTGTTGGTTTCATGGCAGCGCAGTCCAGGGAGTGGTTCTGCTGGGAGTAGATAGGGGGGTAGATTAAGAATGCAAAAGTTTGCCCTTTTTGGTTTTATATGTTGGCCATCAAGGCTATCTGTTCTGTTATCATGTTATGGGTAAAGGTAAGATGGCTTCTATTCTATAACGAACCGATGCAGGCGTCGATAGCCCCTAGCTGTGATCGATCGAGGCCCTGAATCTCAGAGTTGACAGCTGGCACAGGTGGTCAGAATCGAGCAGCTGTGTGCTGGCCTGGCAGCTGCCTCTCCCTACTATGACAGTTATTATGCTCCTCCTTCCCCCTCTCCTATTTTCTTCCACTCTTCTCAACCTCTCTCTTCTTCCATCATCATTTCTTCCAAAATCCAAATCCGCTCCTCTGTTCGTCATCATCAGACCAGGTTGTCGTCCATTCATTCATTCATTCATTCTTTTCGTTTCAACACGCTCCTCTTCCTTTCTCTTCCAATCTATCTGATTCTTGCCGCTCCTTGACTTCACTTCATTTCGTCTTTCCTTTGTCTTCTATCCATTGCCAACCGCTCCTCCGTTATTTCTCCTCACAAGTGTCAAGTCCGTCAGCATGACGAAAAGAGGTTGCGCAGCCATCGCTTCGTTCTGCTGGATCCAGCCCGTCGCATTGGCTTGGGCGCTCTTCTTCCTCCAGCTTTCATCGTTCGTGCATGGCCTTGCCATCTCTACCCCTGCTGCTGATCAGCGACCTCGAGCAGCCCTCGTCTCACTCGCCCACGAGCACGACCTGCCGGCCATCCTCTCGTCGATCTACCAGCTGGAAGACACGTTCAACCGCCGATACCACTACGATTGGGTCTTCTTCAGCACAAAGCCCCTGAGCGACGACTTTCGACGCCAGACGTCGAACGCAACCGCCGCAACCTGCATCTACGAAGTCATCTCAGAAGGAAACTGGGTCGTGCCGCAGTCTGCATCGTCTTCGCACCTTGCTGTATCGCATATCGGGCATGGATATGTCGAGGATGTGTCTGACGTTGACCAGCCGGCGCCACTTCTTCGCGAGATCTACCGGTGGAACTCGGGTCCTTTTGCAAGAGAGAACCGGCTGCGGGACTATGACTGGTTCTGGAGGATTGAGCCTGGTGTAAGTATCAGCTTGCGTATTCGACTGTGATTCGTAGCTTCTTCGGGCTTATAGCATGTATAGGCTCAGTTCACTCATGACATCCATTTCGATGTATTTCGCTTTATGCGGGACCACGAAATTGCGTACTGTTTCAACGAGGCCTTGGTCGACAAGGAGGACATGCAAACCCATTCACATGAGGTGAAGTCGTTTATGGATAAGCATCCTGACCTGCTGCACGCAGAAGCGGATGTCTCCTGGCTCCTCGGACGCGACGCCTCGACCGAACCGGTATGCCAAGAACAAGATTGCCTTGAGAAACACTGCTCGATGCCGTTGGACGAGAGAGAGATCTTCGAGGGCAGTCCAAGCCGTGTTCGACGCCGTAACGCTGACTGGGAGCAGGGTCCTGATGATGAAAACGATGAAAGCTCGCACTCCGAGGCGTTTGCCTCATGGTTGGGCAGTATTTACAAGACTGGATTCACCGGACTCTCGCCGACATTCGATATCGGATCGTTGACGTTCTTCCGCAGTCAAAGTCACCAAGAGCTGTTTAACCATCTCGATTCGGCGGGCGACTTTTATTATCGACGACGACGGGACATGTCAGTGCCCACGATCAGCGCCAGCATGTTCTTGCCCCAGAAGAGTGTGTGGAGCTTTCGCAGGAAGGATGCTGGACATACAAGCCGCCCAAGCCTACCCGAATTTACACCAGACCCCGAGTTGGATGCGAGAACGCACCAAGTTAACAGATTCGTCGGGGCGAGGCGCATGATTGGACCGCAACGGCCGGGTAGCACCCAAGAGCGAGACAAGAACCCTGGGGAGAGCATGGCAGAGCGATTTGCGCTCTGGGAGCTCATGGCGCAAGACCTCAGCAGACAGGATGCCATACCCGGCTTGCAGTCTGGTTACACGGTGATTGACGAGAGAAACTTTTCGCTACGATGAAGACGACGACATGGATCACGATGATTTATGATGATGATGAGGTGAAGGCAGACGTTACAGGAATTGGCAATTGGGTCAGGCAAGTGATTGGAATTGATCAGGCTGGCCTGTATTTATGTACAGCCTTGTAGGGAAAATACTCGGAAATACTACATTGCTATCTGCGTCGTTTGCCTGTGGAAGATCATACCTATCAGTGTCATGATGTTCGTTGGTGAAATAAGAGCTAGCACCAAGTGAAACAAGGATAATCTGGCATTGCCGAGATGCCGGTAGTTGGTGTGTATTATAACGTCTTTACTTCGTAGACCCGGCATAGTATTGATATTCTGATGACTGTTTTATGATTTATTTATTTATTTTTATATTACTCATCCATGTGGAGAGATTAAAATTATGACTGCCTTCTCCAACATAACATAAGACGTCTTATGAGTAAGAGAGTTGGGTATCAAGAACGGAAGCTGAAGCAAAAGACAATGTGATTCGTCCCCCCGCGATCTGGCAGGCCACCACAGCGGCCCCACAGGTTATTTGGTGGTGTCGCTAGCGGTAGTCTACTCGCTAGCAATGGGGTTTTAATAGCGGTTAGTTAGTGCTAGGGGGCACAGACGTCAGGGGGGGAGATTAGCGTTCTAACCGCCCGCTCGCTTGCATCTATCTTAGCATAGGTTGTTAACACTTTGCCATCTTCGTCATCGCGGATTAGTGGTTTGGAAGAGAAGAAACAAAAGAGTGAGAGATTGATTGAGAGAAAGAGAGAAAGAGAGGGAAATAGAATGTGAATACTTCTTTTCTATTACATTTCTTCTTCTTCTTCTTCTTCTCCCTCGAATACTATTTGCCTGTCCGGAATTTATCACTGCCCGTTTCTGGCTGCTGCCATCGAGGTCGCGTGGGCTCTTCTCTCTGTGTTTGTCGCTCCCAACTCTGTCTCGCTCTGAATTGGCAGCCAACAAAGCTGACAGAACCCCTCTTTGCAGTGCCATTGCGCTTGTGAGGGAAGAATAGGCATTTGTTTCTTTCAAGACGGACCAAATCTTTCTCCTCTTGAGCAGACGACGCCACCGCATTCTGTCACCGACAGACGCCTCCTCCACGTTCGCCCGCCATGGCGATACTCGAGTCCGCCGTCACTCGAGGCGGCATTGGATCTGTGAAGAGGAAGAAGAGCTCAGGGACACAGCGGTCATTGATTTTGGTACCGTGTTCCTCGCTGCTCGCTCCTGGCCTCGCCATTGGGCTCTGTGCTGACTGGGACGGATAGCTCACGGTCCAAAACTCGGCCTTCATCTTGGTATGTCTCAACATGCTAGACAGTCAAACAAACAGTCAAACAAACAGTCGAACCAACAGTCTTGCTAACATGTCGACAGATCATGCACTACTCCCGCATCATGCCCCCCGCTGGCGACCATCGCTATTTCCCCTCGACCGCCGTCTTCCTTCACGAAATCATAAAGCTCGCCGTTTCCCTTACGCTCGCCATGTACGAGGCGTCCAAGACACTTGCGCCCAGCACGCCTGCTACTGTGCTGTTCGAGCAGATATATAACGCCGTATTTGGTGGAGACGGTTGGAAGCTTGTTGTGCCTGCTATCTTTTACACCCTCCAAAATATTCTGCAATACGTTGCTGTTGGCAATCTCGACGCCGTGCATTTTCAGGTTCTCTACCAGTTAAAGGTAGCCAGCTACACAATCTGTCACCGTCATAGGTGGGAAAAGAGACACTGGTGCTAACAGCGGACATGGCAGATTCTTACCACAGCTGTCTTCAGCGTCATGCTCCTTAAACGACCCCTTGGATTCACACGCTGGCTCTCTCTGGTCGTTCTCACAATTGGCGTCTCGATCGTCTCTCTCCCCTCCTCCTCCACTACACCGTCCTCCTCGGTGTTGCTCCATGGCATGCCCGATCACTTCTTCCCCCGATCCAAACACGAGCTCGGCCATGCCATCCCTGATGACTCACCACCTGTGCATCTAACACGCCGCTCCGCGACATACCAGGGCATCGACAACGACCTGACCCCTCTTGAACCTCAGATGAACTACTCCGTTGGCGTGACTGCAGTTCTCGTCTCGGCGGCTGTCTCAGGCCTTACAGGGGTCTACTTTGAGAAGCTGCTCAAGGAGAGCCCCACGCAGGCGAGTGTTTGGATTCGAAACCTCCAATTGAGCTTCTACTCTATGATTGCTGCCCTCCTTGGCGGTGTCATGTGGCAGGATGGTGCCGGTATCCGTGAGCACGGTTTCTTTGAGGGATACAACGCGGCTGTATGGGCCACTGTTGTGCTACAGGCAGCGGGCGGCCTACTTGCCAGTCTCGTCATTAGAGACGCGGACAATATTGTCAAAAACTTTGCTACCAGTATAAGCATCATCCTGAGCTTCCTTGTGAGTGTGTGGATGTTTGAATTCAAGGTCACCATTACGGTAAGTTATCACCCCCTCAGCTGGTGATATTGGATGGAAACGGCAGCCTACTTACCACCCTACCTATACAGTTCCTCGCTGGTACATCGCTCGTCCTCCTGGCTACATACATGTACAGCGCACCCGAGGAGACCCTTCAGCGGCGACCACCACCCATCCGCGTTGCCAGCTTTACAAAGCCCACCATTGAGAGCTTTTTAACCCCCGCTGGCACGCCTCGCATGACGGATTCCAAGCACCTCAACGCAGACCCCTTTGACAGCAAGGTCATGGGGTTAACATCAAGTCGACCAAGCAGCCCGATGCTACCACGTTCAGCAAGTCGGTTAAATATGCAAAAGTAGATTTGATTCACTCTTTTTTTCGGTTTTCTTGCACTGGGGAAGTCTTTTGGATAGGGCAGCAAAAACTAGGGTTGTATATGGGTGTATGTGCACACGACATGGTATGCATACATTTTAAAGAGACACATTATTGGGGGAGGATTACGGCGTCCAGCGCATGGATAGGGGGAGAGGTATTGAATTTTTAGAGGGGGCAGACCTGGTTTGCAATGACATGAGTTGACGATGAAGTCGTGTCTCACTCATATGGTGAGATTTTATCAGGGTAAGGAGTGAGGAAAATTGGATGAGGGCTAGAGAAGTGCAAAATCTAGTCGATTGTACGAGTACGACGAACGGAATACACGACCAAGTCGGTTGGGCAAACTCTTTTCTTCTGTAGAATTATGTAAAATCTATGATTGGTCCTACAGCTCCTTCGGTATGTGAAAGAGGTAGTAGGCACGTAAGAGGGTAGTAAGAGGTAGTAGTAGAATGCGTGACATCGTTAATGGCGTCTTCACTCGCCAGAATCACATCTTTTTTTCATCATTATCTTTCAGGGGTTTTCTTCTCCTTTTTAATGTCCCATCTCGTCCGTCCGTTGCTTCCATCTATTCTTTGGGCTTTACATGATGACCTCATTGGAAACGTCCTAAAAGAAAAGAAGTTAGTGTGGGTTTCATATGAAAAACAAAAAAAAAAGGACGGGTTTGGGGCAACTCACTCTCTTCAGCTCCTTGTACGGCAAGCAGACACAGTTCTGCACGTGCACCTCATCGCCAACACCACAGTCCTTACCCAAGATGGAGGTGCTCTGCACTTTGACGCCGTTCTTGATGATGCTGGTGGAGTGGCTGCCAACTGGTGTCGGCGTACCCTCCACACGGGCCCAGGCGCCTACGCGGCTTCCCCAACCGATGATGGAGTGAAGCACGCAGGCATCGTGCTTGATATCGGAGTCTTCTAGCACGATACTGTCCTTTACGCGAGCGCCGGCACCGACGACGACGCGGGGACCGATGCTGACGTTGGGGCCGAGCTTGGCGGTGGGGTGCACCTCAGCGGTAGGGTGGATGAAGACGGGGGCGACGATGTTGGCGCTGGGCTGGGCGAGCTCGTCGCTGCCTGACTGCCAGGCCTTTTGCAGGTACAGGGCGTTGGCTGGCACGGCAGAGCCAGCGGTCTTGATTTGGCGCCAGAAGTCCTTGGTTTCGTAGACGAAGAACTGCTTGCTGTCGGCCATGTCACCGAGGATGTCCTGTTCCAAGCGGATGACTTCGTTCCTCCGGTTGGTGTCGTCGTCATCGTCGTCCGCGGCGGCAGCTGCCGGGATGTACATGTTCTCAAGGTTGTCTGAGGACGGGTAGGAGACGAGGCGCGTAGGGCGGTCGGTGCGGCGCTTGATGGCAGACCTGATGGATGGGAAGATGGCTTCGGTTGAGAAGAGGTAGACACCACAGTTGATCAGGTTGCTGATGTGGGACTCGGGCTTCTCTACGTAGTGGAGGACACGGCGGGTGTGAGAATCGGAGACGATGCAACCGAAGTTCGAGGCGGCATCGTCGCTGACGCGCGTTCCGAGGATGACGGCCTCGGCGTCCTTCTCATTGAAGAGCTTCAGCATTTCTTCGAGGGGGAACGAGCAGCAGACGTCGGCGTTGAGGACAAAGAGGCTCTCGGGCCGGCCCTTGAGGATGGCATCGCGGAAGTGGTAGAGACCACCAGCCGTGCCGAGGGCCTGGTACTCTCGTAGGTAGCGGATGGTGATGCCGGGGAACTCCTTCGCCGAGTCCTTAATAAAGTCCCGGAAGACGGTTTCGTCGTAGTAGCCAATGATGTAGACCTCCTGGATCTGCTTGTTGGGAACGCGGGCAACGGCAGAGAGGCAGTGCCAGATGATGGGGTGGCCAGCGACTTCGAAGAGCGGCTTAGGGAGGTCCAGGGAGAGTGGACGGAATCGCGTACCGCGAGAAGGACCACCGACCTAGCAAATGCGAAGATTTAATGTTAGCCAGGCCATGCATGTCTCGCAAGCTCAATGAAGCCATTGCCCGGGAAGACGACAGCTTTAGAGCAGCAAAGAGAGGGCATAGAGGCATGACGAGTATGAGAAAAGCAGTACCAGAATGACAGCCTTGGTGGCGCCCTGGTCCTTCGCACGATGCGCCATGGGCACCTGGAGAGACATGGCTTCGCTTCTTCAGCTGAGACTCGAGAGAGCTGAGCTGAGCTGAGAGGGGGAGGGGGTATATAGTATGCGATGGCGGGGCCTAGAGAGTCCGTGACAAGGGGAAGAAGAGCTTGAGGAGGCGTCTCGGTTCGTCTTCTTGAGCAGTACGGAGTAGAGGCCGTCGTTTAGTCCGAGTTCGAGAAGATCGGAGGCTTCTGGCCAGCAAATTGGCTGAAAGGGAGGCGGTGGAGAGTGTCTGTAGCACGACCTCCTATTACTGGGTATCTGTTATCTTAGAGGTTGGGGTCCTGACAGCAATCATATGCAATTAAGCGAGGGCGGAACGGCGATGGCGGGGCGCCGCTCCGATGGCCCGTGGCGGAGCTGCTGAAGCTGCTGAAGCTCCTCCAGAAGCTTTCACGGGGGCTTTAATACGTTGAATACGGGAGGCTTTCAGCGGTCTATCCGAGGGGATGTATAATAAGGTTTGAGGTGCCTGAAGCTAGCTGAAGTGCGTTGGGAGGCATTGTACTTCGTAATAGGTACGAAGTACGGAGTAGTATACGAAGTATTGGGTGTGGAGTTTGCGATAATACGAGGTGCACAATGGGCCCTTGTTACTAAATGCGTCATCGTCATGGAGCTCCAGAAATAGCCATCTACATCATCACCAGCTTCACCCCATACCAGGGATCATACACAATTTTCAAAGCCCCTTTCTAGCTCATAATTCATCAGCCCCTCGATATCTGCACCGATTTTTTTTTTCATAGATCCAGTCACCAGTCAGTCCAATTAGTCGACCTTCCTCCGCCAGTCGTTGGATGCCATCGCCCTGTTCGATCCCGGCGCATTCTCAGGTCGTGAGTTCGATGCACGCCAGGTACTGCGTCCATCCTGCTCACGTCGAGCGGGCCGCGCATCCGCACGGTTATTGATCAACTTGTCTGGAATGCCTTTGGCCATTGACACCTTCAGGACGCCTCCCTTATACGGCGTTGCGTTGAGTGCGCCGATGGCTGCTTCAGCTTCCTCTTTGGTCTCAAAGTCCACAAAGCAGTAGTGGTGATTTCCTGGTGTTTCCCTCACGCTCTCATGGGGAGTGATGCGCTTGCCAATGGCCACCCTGGTTTCATGAATTATAAATGGTTAGCAGAAGTGCCGTTTGCAGCATGTGGGGGTTCACGCACGGGTTGAAGCCCTCGAAGATCTCTCTGATCTCCTCGCTGTTTTGTCCCTGATCAATCATCTTGGTCAGGCCGCCAACATACAGTCGTCGTCCCTGGTAGTTGTCCACCATCTCGTCAAAGTGAGCCAACGCCGCGCGGGGTCCCTGTTCTTTGCTGTGGCTGTGACTGTGACTATGGCCTTGACTTTGACCTTGACCTTGACCCTGACCCTGACCTTGAGGCCTACCAGTCGTCGTTGTCGACGTCGTTGGCGCAGCCCCGTCATCGCTCGACGGGGTCCTCCAGTCGCCCCATCGCTGAAAGGCATGGCGTTCCTCGCCATTGCGCTTCTTCTTGGGCTCGCAAGGGCCGACCTTGAGCTGCCGTCCGCGAATGGTGGCGTTCAGCGACGAGAGCGCACGCTCAGCTGTCGCGAGGTCCACAAAGTCGACAAAGCAGTAGCCTGGGTTGCGGGCACTGACGGGGTCAACGGAGATGTGGATGTTCTCAAACTCGCCGAAGCCGTTAGCCACGAGGACTTCCTCGATGTCGTAGGGCTTGAGCACATAGTGGAGGTTGCCTGTCTTCAACAGTCAGTTGTGTTGTTGGCGGAGACGAGCAAAAGGGATTGAGGGTTGCCGCGCCTAAGTAGATGCGTCGGCCCTCGGCCAAGGCATCGGATCGACCCTCTGTGGAGGCTGCCATGACTGATTCCTCGACTTAATTGGCACTCGGAGGCAATCGCGCTGATATCAATTGGGCACGAGCAGCTGTGATCAGGTTGCGCGACTCTAGATGAAATTTTCTCCCAATTTTTTGGAGGTGTGTAGTGTACACTGTACTTGTAACGTGACCCTGATGGACTTGAATGCGATCGCGACAACACGCGCTTCAATTCGGATCGGTTCACTCCTTAACTCGAGATTATGCGGTAGTCATATCGCGGAACAATTTCTACAAGCTAGAGAGAAATCAACTGAATTCCAGTTGATGAAATAGACAATTCTTGGAGCTCAAGAACCAAAGTCAAATACTACATTACGGAGTATTATGCCATAGCTTGGATCCACCATCTGCTGCACTAAAGCTGCAAAGCATGTGAGTCCAGAGTACAGAGTACAGAGTACAGAGTATGGAGTATTACTACTAGTACTCGTAGTACAGAGTAGTAGTAGCAGTACTACTAGTAACAATGATGGTAGTACTATCATGTATGGCCAGCGTTGCGCAATACGAGTAAAAAGAGCCTAAAAAAAGAAACGTTTCAGAGAAGCTCTAATGCCAGTAGTTTCTGCTCCTCAGACAAAGGTGAAGTGAAGAGTGTTGGTTGGTCACGTGGACGTATTTTGGGAGAAGTGCTGAAACTCCCAGCCACCCCTTTTTTCCGCTGATGAAGCTCTCTCACAACTCCAGAGCTCATTAATTCGCGTTAGCACAGTTGTGCTTCAGAACTTAGGAAACCATCAAGAGTTTGGTAAGTTGATCCTATTTTCATTCAATGAATTTCTGTGCACTATTTTTCATTATATCTGCAATTTTCTGCGAATTGAGAACTTGAAAGTCTGACAAAATCCTGCTCTATAGATTGCTGTCCTATCAGCCGTTAACCCCTACCAGTGGTCCTAGCATTCCCTAGAGCAGAACTCCAAGCCCCAGTAACTTATGGCAACTGCCAGCTCACTTCACTTGAGCGTCACATTCACTTTACAACCACGAATCTGACATTGTCCTCTCGTCTTCCTCTCTTCAACCTACTTTTCACTCCTCTCTTCTCTCTTGTTGAAACTTCTTGTTTCAGCCTCACTTGGCTGACGTTGCGACCTCTCACAACATCGCACTCGGTCATATAGACTTGTCTATCTACACATTCACTCTTAAGATTCCACGCCATTCATGACCAACTAATCTCACGCTCGGGTCAAAACCATCGAGATGCCGACGGCACGCCGCGGCGGCTCACGCAGTGGTCCTGGGAATCGGCTTATCAAGCAGGAGTCAACAGCGCGCCCTGCGAGTTCAACCGGTTTTGACGGGAATGACGATGATACCTCGGAACATATGTCAGTTGGGCAATCGGTTTACCCTCACATGAGATCCGATGCTCGTATGTCCCATATTGAAACGATACCTTCCGATACGCTGCTAACTTTGCTCCCTAGCAACACCCAGTGAGTGCCTAGGTACCGAGTCGGGCGATCCGTTATTCAGAGAAATAAGAGTCGCTCAGGTTGCGGAGAGTCCTAGGAGTGCTGAAGAAAGCTTCTTCCACACATCCTTCCAGGACATTGGCAAGAAGCTCAAGGCTTGCAACGACACTCTCGGAGAGCTTCAGCAGCTTGGAGTCTCTCATGATGTCCAACTTCCAGAGCTTGTCCTTGTCGGCGATCAATCCGCAGGCAAATCCAGCTTGATGTCTGGCCTTGCCAACCTCGACTTGCCCCGGAGTGAAGGCACCTGCACGCGCTGTCCCCTTCACATCCGTGTCTCGCGGAACATTGAGTGGTCTTGCCGCGTGTGGCTCCGAAAGGAGTACTCTTATCAGCCACCGAACCGTCCCATTCATGAGGCAGATGTGACAGAGGAAGACCCATTCTTCCCTTGGCGCAAGAAACCCAATACCGCAGTATACGAGTTCAAGACCATGCACGACAAGAGCGAGATCGAAGATGTCCTACGCTGGGCCCAAATTGCAATTTTGAATGACGACAAGCATCATTCCCTTTTCGTCCCGGGGTCCGGCTCCATTGCCATGAACACACCCGTCACCAAGGCTGCGGAAGAGACACTGGCCAAATTCTCGCCCAACATTGTCGCCCTAGAGATCAAGGGTCCCGATCTACCAGATCTCTCATTCTACGACATGCCCGGTATTTTCCAAAATCCCGCCGATGTCAACGATGAGTACTTGGTCAATGTCGTCCGTAATCTCTCGAGCGCCTACATTCAGCACCCTTCCGCGATCATCATTTGTTCTATGCCCATGAACAGTGATGCTGAAAACTCGTCTACCTTTGGTCTCACGAGAAAGTTAGGCGCCAAGGCCCGGACAATCGGGGTTCTAACCAAGGCGGATCTCCTCCCTGCGGATGGAAACCACGGACAGTGGCTCGAAATCATGAACGGGAAAGCCCATGCGACTGGCCTTGGTTATTTTATCACGTCGCGTCCTCAGGGCAAGGATCTCGAAAACCTAACGAAATGGGAGGAGCATTTATTCCAAGATAACACCGTGGAAAATTGGCCCTGCGCCTTTCATAAATTTGCCTACCGCTGTGGCGTGGAAAAGCTCAAGGCTTTCCTCTCTGAGCGCCTAGGCGAGGAGTTTGCCAAGAGGTAAGTTGTCCAAGTTTGTTGGCAAAGTTCATTTCCACTGTATCAGAAGCTAACAATCAGCAGTCTGCCCACCATCAAGCACAAGGTGAAGCATCACCTTGACAAGATCACAAGGCAGCTTGCGAATCTGCCAGAGCTCCCCAGCAACGTTGAACTGGAGATCCAGACATGTCTGAACAGCTTCGCCGACAGCTCTCGCCTCAGAATCGATGAGTTTCCTGGACATATCAATCACCTTCCCGCCAACTTTCGAGATTGCCTCCTAGAGATCAAACCCAAGTTTACCCTCAAAGACAGGTCCGATATCCAGGCCATTGAAATAGCTGATGATGATGAGTCGGATGCAGCATCAGTTGTCACAACGACTAATAACGCTACCCCGACTTCCAAGCGACGTAATATGCTACCACAAGTGACACCTTCTAAGCGACCCAGACTTGACCTACAGGCCAATGGATCATCAACAGCTCCACCACATTCAGTCAAGCCTGAGGATAATGGGAATGGTGGCAGTTTCCAGGGATCCCAAACACCACAACCACCGCGTAGACCTACAATGGCTGAACCCTTCACGGAGTTCGCCAGTATTGGTCGTGGCTTCCGCACAATCAGACAGGTAAAGGAGGAAATTCAGGCCAAGATGAAGGCAGGCATGCCAAACATTATCCCACCCGAGGTTTATAATGATTTAGCCATGGAGGCCATCAGACCGTGGATTCGACCTACAGAAGTTTTCCTCGGGCAGGTTGTTCGTTTGCTCCACGCCGAACTCGAGGCAGCGCTGAACAAGGCATTCGAGAGTCTAAAGAAGCGCTTCATCTATACCGAGGCTAGGCGACATCTCAAGAGCTGCCTGGATGAGCATTACCTGGTGATGCAAAAGGCCCTGAGTGAGCTGTATACCGATGAGACGGTGCGAATGATGACATACAACAAAGATGCTCTCGAACAGTGTATTAAGGAGGAGAGGGCTGTATTGACACAGTATCGGCATCATATGAGGATGATCGGAGCGGGTTATGCTCAGAAGCCGCTGGTCGCATGGGAACTTCTCACTGAAGAGAAGCAGGTGCAAGACATGAAGCGGCGGGAAATGGAGCAGGCCAAACTCAAGCCTGACGAGTTCGAGAGGGAGGTCGAGGTCGTTGCGTACGTTAGGGGATACTACCGCCTCGCGGCCCTGAGGTATGCCGACGCCGTTGCTCAGCGCATTATCTGCCGGATGATTCCAGCCATCCGACGCCAGCTCCGTACTTATCTCGACGAGAAGCTTGGGGTTCGAGGTCCTGACTCTGAGAGCGTTTATGGGAGGCTCATGGACGAAGATGCCGCGACGGCGGCAAAGCGCGAGACGCTCAAGGCGGAGCATGCGAAGTTTGTCCAGGCTCTGACGAGTATCGAGAGTCTCGAAGCCGGGGCAGTGACCGAGGTAGAGAGCGTAGCAGAGCGCAGTTTTTCGCAGCAGGAGGTGAGGAGACGACGCGAGTCAGACGTAACCATGGTGAATGGAGCACACCCTGAAGAGGTGTAATTTTTCTTGCCTATGGTTCTCGGCTGTCGGAAAATGAGAGTCGACAACAATCTTCGGATTGAAGATATTCGGCGGGACGGTTATTGATTTGTATTTGGTTGGATCATGTGTGCTGCTGCCAGACAAGATGGCGGCAAATCGGTCTGTACCCACGGAGGCATACCTGATCTTTGCGAGCTGTTTTTTTTTCGAGTTTGTTGGTCTTTAATTGGCGGCGGATTTTTTGTTCACACAGACGAGGGCTTATAGGATTTGCTGGCTCACTTTGTATTACTGGCTTTATGTAATAGACCACGATGAGAGAGAAAAATAGCTGAGAGATATACGAACTTGGTCATGTTGAGGAAAGTCGTGACGATGCTATCACCACCCACATATGCATAAAGAATAAGCATCAATTGACACCCTCTTCATGTGGATCTCAAATGGACTAGGAATGCATAAATGTAATGGACTTGTAGCTAAAATTGAATCCATGCCAATAGTAACGCAAATTATTAAGCACTGAGTCAATCGGCATGCCATCACATCACCAGGCGAAAACACCTCACTATAATCGCCAGCAAATCATCGATCGCATAAATACTCCGTAGAAAACTCCGTGAATTCGGCCCGATTTTTTTTTAGCATGATGTGATGACATATGTACATGGTGATTTGCCCCCCTAAAGCTTTATCTTGGAGTTGATTGAAGAGGCCATTGGATCTTTTCAAGTCTTTTATTTCTGATCTTGATTTCTTTCAAACTTTACCACTCCTCGTACAAAAAGCATACAGCAAAATAAGTCGAACACAATATGCCGCAGAAAGTTTGGCGACGCAACTTCCCAGATGGCCTTGGCCTGGAGAAGGCCCTCGCTGCGGCCCGTAATTCGGCCGCTCCGGCGCCCATAGCCGGACCCCCGGAGGAGGTGAGCACGACTTTCCCAGCTTGACCTCCGGCGCTTCGGTCACCCGGCTCCGGGTCCCGTCCGGGCATCCCTCCGGCCATGTCTCATATTGCAGCAATATCTACGTCACGAAGTGTAAGCCGACTAACATAAACCCAACTCGCAGCTCGAAGCCCTTGTACAGGCAGATGTCGGCGGCGAGGGCTTCACGCTCTCGTCCTTTACAGCCTCCGACGCCGTTGAGCTGGGCCACCTGCTCTACGCGCGTCTTCTGCCTTTCGCGCAAGCAGGCCGGCCCGCGCTCATCTCCATCAGCATCGGCAGCGGGTCGCAGACGCTGTACCAAGTCGCCACTGGCGCGGGCGTCACGCCGGACAATGAGAGCTGGGTGAAGCGCAAGAGGACTGCGGCGCTGCGCTTCGGGGTTAGCTCGTGGTATTTGGGGAGGAAGCATAAGGGCGATGAGGCTGCGTTTGCGGCCAAGTTTGGGCTGGGGCCGGATAAGGCTGGGGAGTATGCGATTCATGGCGGTGCGGTGCCGATTCGTGTGGAGGGCGTGGAGGGAGTTGTTGGGGTGGTGGTGGTGAGTGGGTTGAAGCAGCCGGAGGATCATGGGGTGATTGCTGAGGTGATTCGTGAGAATTGGGTGTAGACAAAGGTCTGATATATTGAGATTCAGATATCTTGGAAGTCTAAGGAACAGTCGACAAACATCTTACTACAGTCACGGAGGCGAGACACATCTCATACTAGAAATCTCACTGCTCTATCGATTGTAACCTCCTCTTCCGTATTTCAAACCCCCCTTTGTCGTGTTACCACTCCTTGAGACATCGAGCAATGTTCCCACCGTCGGAGTGTTCTCTACCGCCTGCACTGCATCTCGCGAGCCTACTGCCCTTACTAGAAACCACACTATCCGGGTTATCATCGTACCTAGTACGGATATCGACACAGCCAACACCCGCGGCATATCCATCCAGACACTGCTCGTTGTCGACAAACCAAGTTTGTTCAACCAGGAGGCGTGTATATCCAGGAGCCGCAGTCCATATGTCAAGTTTCTTGTCTTCTCTGGAATTTGACAACTGTTTTCCCAGTGACGAACTTCTTGAATTGATACGCAGTAAGGGTGATACAGCTGCCAAGAATATGGATCCGCCGTCACGCTGCGCAGCTGATTGAACGGGCTTGGGAAGATGCCAGGCCGCAGAGGCAGGGTAAATTCCTTGTTGCCAAGGGGGAACTCAATGACTCGCACAGTCACCGGTTCGAAGCCAGGTATCTCCTGACGCTTGGCCCTCCCGCAACGTTTCATATCCTTGAAAACGTCTGCCGTTTCTGTCGTAAAGTGTAATAGAGCCGGGCCAGTCACAGTCCAACCATCGCAGAGATGAGACGTCGGGCAAGCTACGTAGTGGAATGTAGCATTTGCATGTGATGGGTTGGCGTAGTGATAGCGCAGCAGCTCATCGAATGCCTCGTCCCAGACGCTAGAAAACCCGTGCTCTGTACGCCATGGTATCTGTGGCGAGGCGTAGACCCAGTGATGCCACGGCTCTCCCTTATCGGATGGATGAATCTCTCGATATAGCTTGGTCAACGTGGACTCCTCCTTGATGAACTTGTTCGTTCATCTGAGTATGTCCTGGCGACAAAGGCAGGCTTTCCAATTCAAAATTTCTCACATCTAGCTTTACTAGCCATGCTATGGGCTCGAAGAGCTGCACAATGTGAAAAGGCTCGTGAGTGGTTTCAAGTGACCAGTCGTTTCCCAGGAAGTACTAGTGTTGAGCGCGATCAAGGTTCGACACGAATTTCTCCAGAAGAGATGCATGAAGCTGTTTTCCGCAAGAATAGAAAAGGGGACCTTGAATGAGGCCGGTGATAAAGGGAATAATATAGAGTGGAAGCGTTATTAGCAGGATGGCACGGGTAGTCCGGAATAGAAGCCGGAAAAGAGTCCAGAAGAGAGACCAGAGCCAACGAAACATGCTGAATCACGGTGTAATGTGGCCAATGCGATGGATTCTTTCAGTCGTCTTCCACTTGACGATTTTAAAGGAGCAAGGAGGGCCCCTTTATCACACCCCGGAACGAAATCCTTGCAGATAGGGATGTCTTGGCATCAAGGTGGACAACACTAAAAATAAGAAGTGGGCAAAAAAGAAGAAAAAATGCGCCAGAGAGTGTGTTCAAATGCATGGGAAATATTATGAATAGTAGTAGGTGGTGGGATATTATGACCGGCTTCCTTTACAGATATATTGAGTGAGAGAATCTTAGACACCCATGTAGTCAGTAAGTGAGGGCCCAATCCTACTTGAACACGTTGAACATAGAAAAAAGGTTGCAATAGGAGTTACTAAAACACAAAAAAAAGTATATTTTGTTAGCTCCCTATGGAGATACACAGGTTGATAACATCTATAAATGTACAGTGCATTCTTGTAGTATGTATTACACCTCCACCCCATAATGCCATGATCATCAGCATAATGCTCTTAGTAACAGTCTCACAGGTTTTTCCGGATCATTGGTACTCTTTGCTGGCTTGCCATCGAGTTGCCGGCAACACTGGGTCGCTGGGTAGTCGAATTGAACCCCATACCCTGGCTCATAGTCACAATGACTGTGTTAAATGCAGTCGCGGTGCTCGTCAGAATACCCGTCGGACAAGGTGTAGTGGCAGAGCTCCTCTGGGGCTCAGAATCACATGGCTCTCCATTTTGCTTCATGAATATGGTCTCGCCAGTGAAGATGTTGATGATGGTGATCTCAATGTTGTTGGGTCCTCCAGACGAAACAGTCTTTGTGAGCGTTGTGTACTGGTCAATGCTCTTCACAACAGTTTCAATTTGCGGCGCAGAAGTGACAGTAGCCTGTTGCACAGTCTTGACTTCGGTGCTGGGCTCGTTGTTGACAAAGGTCACGGTTTTGACACCTGGTCTAGCGTTGACAAAGACAGTGTGAACCTCGCTTGGCTGAGCGCCTGCAAAGACAGTTTCGGTGACAACACCCTGGTCACCGTTTGGACGAGGCGGACCGGCAGATGGCTGAGGATTGAAGGTGACGGTAACGGCTCCTGGTATTTCGGAAGGCTGAGAAGGTGCTCCGCCGTTGGTCACAGTAATAGTTGTGCCTTGGGCTGGGATAATGTTAACAGTCACAGTCTTGGGCCCTTGTGGCTCGCCCCCGCCAAGCTGGATCGTCTTTGTGATGGTTTTCGGAGGTCCTTGTTCAGGTCCATTTGAGTTCTGATCAAGGCCAGTGACAAATTTCTCAACTGGTTGAGGTTGAACTGTGACCTCCTCAATCACGACATTGGGCGGACAGGGGGGAGGAGTCTGCGTAACGAAGACGGTGGTGTCGTGCTCAGTGACCGTGACCGTCCACTCAACAGTGACAGTTTCCTTGGGTTGTGTTGCCGTTACTGTGACTGTGGTTCCGTTGCGACCAAGGCCACCAGTTGGACAAGGACAGCACTCCATTGTATCATTAATAAGAGGTAGCCTGCCGAAGCGGGCTTGAGTCAAAGAAGCCATAGCAACTACGGCCCAGGGAACGAGGCTAATCATAGTGAAGAGACTGAAAGAGAGACGCTTGAAGGTACGCGTAGTGCAGAAATGCAGGCCTGGATGTGGCTTGAGAATAAAGTTGATCGTAAGAAGTAGTTACTGATGTTGTACGAGAGAAGAGGAGGACAAGATACCAGTCTCCTTATATCTCTCATGAAGGGACATCCATACTGACCGAGACGCAAAGTTTAATTCTGCGTTGAATCATCTTCACGGAAATCATATTCAGCTGTTGAGAATGCATGTCAATAGAAAGGAGGCCCTCAAACCCCTTAGACTCCATACTCGTAGAGCAAACGCGCCCTACTCACTTGAGCAGGAAGTCATAGCCCTGTCCCTTTAGCATAGGGAGTTTTCTCGAGACAATTTAGTCTAGAAACACTGAAAGAGTTGGATCCAGAAATATTGATTCGAAGGGAAGACGGGTTCGAAAAGGGAGAGTCCCTGCGATTCGAGAAACAAGGGCGGCAATATCTGGCACGGGCAGACTCATACTAATACTCAATAGGTCACACACTTGCTGAGTATAAACAGGTATCAGGAATTCAAGCATATAAAAGGATAGAGTGCGAAATATTGCCAGCTATATGTATGTTGAGGTGGCTGGTGAGAGTGTTCAAGGAACGAAGTAGAAATAGTAATGCGAAGGACAATCGTCTTGTCACAGAGAGAAATGCGGGCCGAAGTTTACCCGACAGAGCTCAGTGGTGGGTCCTGGAGGAAGGACCAATTTCAATCCAAGAGCCACCAGAGACACTACAGACGACAAGCTGACAGCCTCAATCGAGATCGGATCTTTATATGCTCTAAAATGTATATTATCGGCCCTTTGAGAATCGCGTGAAGTTCCGAGACGCGTCTTTTCATTGCGCCAAGCAGTTTTATGCGCGCGCACACCACCGAATTGAGATATCATGGGAGTGTGCCAATCGTGCCTTGGGCGGCGGGACAAGGATATTTACGACGAGGTACGCTGGACTGCTGGTGTTGCACGTGTTGCACGGCTCTAATGAGGCATCGCAGAATGAGGAGAACCGGCTCTTGTATGACGATGGCAACGGCATGCAGTATGGGAGTTTCGGCGACGCCGCATTGAATGGGGATAGCGACACGGCGGAAGCGCAGCGCGAGAACGAGGCGCTTCAGAGAGTGGTTGCCAAGACGTCCAAGTAGGTTCTTATTCTCCCCTGATGGATGTTTGCGGACTGACAGATCTTCAGCAATATGGTCGACATCTTCGAAATTGCCCCGCAAGACTCGGCCGGTAGAGGTTCATCGACGCCTTTCGCCTACGCTGGACAAGGCGCCCGTGTAGCTCGGTATCACCATCTCGTGTCGAAGTTGAATGCACAGGAAAACAGTCCGCCTGCTGGCATCAAGGTTGACTGGCTTGCGGACGAGGACACGGTCGAAATGCATAATGAACGCCCGGCCAGCCTAAAGACACTCGACGAGGACGGTGCTGCTCTTGTCGGGACGTTTGCAGACGCGGCCGCGGCCATGAAGTAATGGTCTCCATCGGTCTCGCGCCATGGCCCGCAGTAGAGGGCCCTGGCCGAAGCCCAGGACGGGAAATATGTATGGCGGATATCAGCAGGATGGAGGATTCAGAGCACTTACGCGACATTTCCTTTCTCTCTCTCTCAATACCCAGGTTTTGCCCAAGAGAAGCATACATACGAGTAAGCTGCAAATCCGGCAATGGCGGCGTCTCAAGCGGGGCGTCCCTCGAACCGAGATTTTCCAAGTTTACGAGACTCAAGATTTCTTTTTTAATGTCCGCATGACCAGGGGCGGCAAGCGTGTGTACCAAGCAACAAGAAACCCAAAACAAGACAAGAAAGCCAGAAAAAAAAATATACATTGAAGCTAACAAGACATCAATCAACCCCAACCCCAATCGATTGACATTGATATCGCAAAATTGGGACAGGATTGACAGGGCTCACCAGACGCAGACGGTTGTGTGTGGGCTCGTGACCTGAGCGATTGCGAGATATTGCGAGATATTATTATTAAAAGGGGACAGCCCCCGGCCGTTCACAGCCACAGGCTATCTCTGAAAAAACGGTCGATTCCTCTCCTCCACCACAATGTGCCCATTGAGCATCAGACACGTGCGCGGCTTACTCGGTGGGGACCGTTAGTGCCAGGACTGGTATTCTTAGCTAGCCGTCAGATTTGCTTTTAGCCTGGTTCTTCGTCGGCCGCGGCTCGCACCGCTCTTTTAGTTCCACGGGTTCCATTTGAGGGGTGGACAGGGTCGGGAGCTTGCCGCACATCTACCAAGGCATCGGGAACGTATCGAAGGAACCAAATCTTCGGGATCATGGTGGACGTGTGAAGCCCAGTCGACGTCTGCGGGCTGTCCAGGGCGAGACAAGGCAACGCAGCCACCCCCGGCAGCCACCCCCCGGTACTAGTCGAGTGAGCGCGGCGCAGAACGGGCGCTGTTGGGACTCGGCAGCGAAGCGGCGGCAGCAGCAGTGACAGCAGAGGGAGGGGGGTGGTGACAGAAAACGACGTGCCACGGGCGTCTCCGTCGCGTCTAAAAGTACGAGCAGAGCAGCAGCCACTGCAGACTGCAGACAGACGGACGGCAATGGCTTTGCTCGTCTGCCCAGCAACGCCGTGACGGCAAGTTGGCCATAGCATAGCCGCTGAACACGGGCTTTTGTGATTATGGACACGGGGCCTCACTCGACTTCTCCACTCTCCCCCCCCTCACGCTGACCCCCGAATTGCGTCTCTCCCATTTAATATCATATCCCACTTGCCTGATATTGGCCTGGGGCCAAAAAGCCTCGTTTTTGGTCCGAGTTCCCTTGTTGAAGATGACAGGAGTCTTTTTGCAAAGCCCCTATCCGCCGATCCAAATCGTCATCATACCACAACACTCACTCAATTGTCGCAATTCTCACAATTGTCATCTGTGTGCCTCGCCAATGTCCTAGCCCCATCCATCCCACTTGATTCCTATGTTCCCGCCCCGTGACATGGCCCTGGTCTGGCCACAAACGCGATAAGCGAGCAGCTTGCTTTACTGAATATGTGCGTTGGTTGGTTGCGCAGTGAGGTCGCCTCTGCCCATCAGACGCACAGCGCCGGACATCGGTCGTTGGCTCCTGAGGCGATACCCACAGACAGACGGACACAATACTCTGGCTGCTACTACTCGCTCATACCTACGGCACCATAGCAGCACACGATGGATATTGGACGCACTCGGCGCTCGCCCCCGCCTGAGGCTTTCGTCATAGTAAATGCAACCCCTGGCCACTCACAGTGACATGGTGGGCCACCCACAAGCTGGCCCAGCCCACCATCAAATGGATTCTGCAGCGTTCTGAGTCGAGCCCTGACGCCGGGGAGCCATGCCCTTGAGCAAGCCGAAGGAATAAGCCGTTTCGGGTTCACAGAACCTAGGTATCTTGAAAAAAAATAAGGAGTGCGAGACGGGTAAAGACACAACGAAAAGTCAAAAGCCTAAGTTCCCTCGCGCCAATCATACAAAAGAAGCCGATCAAATCCATCCTTTTTGACCGGCCCATGAAACCGTCTTTTTGTGTGTCCTCGGGCAAGGCAAAACAAACCAAAAAAATGGTGAACCAGAAATAACAGCGAACAGTTTCCATGGCCCAGCAGCTCCCCCCCCTCCCCCCTCCCCCCCAAATTAAACGAACAAGAGATCCCTTTCGCGCCGATTTGACCCAAGTACTGCGTCGTGCCCAGTTTCTAATATCCACCGATCGATCCATGCCTCCGTGGCCTTGTCTTCTGTAAGCTGACTTTCCCCTCGTCGTCGTCGTCGTCACTGGAGCAGAAGACTTGTTAGCCACGGTGTTCCCGTTGTTCTGTGCCACAAATGCATTGCCCCGGCTGCCGTCCCCAGCCTCTGTTGCCGGCCTAAACGGGAAATTTTCTCATACCTGTCCAAGCGACTGTAGCCTCTGTTCATGTTCCTCGCGCATCCGATAGATCTGATCTAGCACCTCCTCCATATCACCACATGTTCGTTCGATGGTGGCACTGCGGTTGCCCTCGAGCCGCCAGCGCTGCACGTCGCGATACATCTTGTCGTAACGCCGCTGCTTCTTCTCTGTGTCGTGACACAGCTTACAGACGTCTTGGTCAACCTTGGTTTCATAGACGAGCTTGAGCCCACACGTCTCTCCCATCCGATATTCCTTATTGCACTGCTGGCGGAAATGGCCCCAGCGCCAGTAGCCACAGCTCCAACGGGTTTGATCGAAGTAGCACATATTGTCGATTCGTTGGTGGACGGCCGCGAGCGAGCCGAGCGCAAGGGAGGGGAGAAAGCTGCAGAGCGAACAAAAATCGTCAGCCAGTGAACCATGCCAACGTGATGGCATCCCTCCAGGACCCATCTCCCAGCACAACAGTGACCCTCCCGCTCCCATCGATTTCCAAAGACAGGACAATGCGAAAGACGACAACCGAAGTTTAAAGAACCTACTGTAAACAACACTGCTAGGAAACCGTGGCTTTGAGGCTAGCGTCGGGGTCGTCAATGCAGAACACCCTGTTTAGCCCTGCCGGTTTCTCGTTCGTATATTCGGCCGAGATGATCTCGAGCCGCTTTCGCCTTGGTCTCTCTTTGTTTCCGAAGCTAGTCTGGTGGGTTTGTCAACTTGATACAACATTGGGGATACACAAGCTAACTTATACTCGCCTGAACACAAGCCTTCTCCATTCGACCCTCGCCCTATTCTTCTACCATCCAGCGCTTTACAACCCAATCCGCGGTGGGACTTACAGCGACCAACAAGCTCCTTGGATTACACGGGCCAACAGACGTCGTCATTATCGTGCTGCTTCCTGCGGGATAAAAAAAGAGGCTTTGGTACGTGGATTGGGTATCCGTACTTTTTGCCCTATACCTTTTCTCCAGCTACACGCCCCCCTTTTTTTTAAGGCCGGCGACACCCCTCCCCCCTGCGACCGGTGACGGCGTTTGCTGTAGCACGTTCCTAGGTGGCATAGTAGGGGGGAGTGTGAGTGTGAATGTGAGTGTGCGTGCGTGTGGGGGTGGTTGAGCGTGCAAGTCGACGACATACAGATCACCACCACCACCACCCCTACTGCTTCAACATTGTTTAATTATTAGTACTACTATACACAACCAGTGGGTTCTGTTCGACAAGTCAAAGTCCTTGCAGCACTACGTCTAGACCTAGAATGTTGCTTTCGGTCTCTACCCGTGAACTCTTCATCTACCTGGCCCCATCTGGGGAGGGGTCCCCGGTTGTGTGCTCATGAGCCCGCTGGATGTTTGCCACGTTGATCCAGCCTCATAGGTCATCCTAGTGGGAAAAACCAGAGTCGGATGTCCCCGCTGATTCATCTACTACATACATGCCAGCTTCGTACACACAATACGCACTACAGGCATACATTCGTTCATAGATGAGGCGCAAGGCCGGCCACAGCCAGAGTTACTCCGTACAGGGAGGGAGAAACAAGGAAGACATCTCCCGAAGGACCGAAGGAGGGGTGGTCTACGGGGAGGCCTTCCACCTGTTTGTACCTACAGTGTCACGCCTCTGCCCTTTCTCCTTGTGCCTGACCCGTCTTTGATTGGGCACTGAAGAAACTCGCGTCTGCCTGTTAGCTCTTTTTAGCACATTGGCACAACAGCAGACAGCTTTTATGCACTATGCAGGCCACCGTCTGGGCGGCCATGTTGCTACTGGGATAAACTGTATCCTTCCCGCTGCGGGCCTCTCGTCCAGGTCTCAATTCTCTCGCCACAACGAGTGGGTGACTCGATCTGCGGCCATTGTGGGTCTTTCTGATGGTTCGTCCCGAGGACGGACAAGTGTCAAGAAACGGGGGACCCAGACCGCTTAGGAAATGATTCCAGATGTCGATTTCGGTGAGTACCAGGGCCATGGTTCGTTTCTTGGTGCCCGCTGTGGAAGAGACTCAACAGAACAGCAGCGGGCGTGTGGACAGGGCTGGCCGGATAGTGGGTGTGGATATTATTACCCTCCCTGGCCGCCTGTGCGGCCGTTTGTGTGTTTGCGATAACTAAACTTCCCGCTGGCAATCTTTCTGTTTTTCTCCATGCAGTTCTCGAGATCCGAACGTTTCACATTGCTGCCGGGAGAGATGGGGCGAGAGCCAGGCTGTCACGACCAGACCATCCGGACTACCTTTTCGGCTTGTTTGTCTGTCACGACGCATTGCAGCACTGCCCACTTTCATTTCACCCCATACGAGTACATCCAAACGTACACGGTGTGCCTTGTGTGAGAGTGAGAGTGCGTTTCTCGCTACTCACCTGCCGCCTCTCCGCCGTCTTCCCCGGGTTTCACAGTTGCTATTCATGTACGATCATGCTGCTTCTACCGGATACACACACCCAGGACCGGGGAAACTAGAGCTTGTATCCACAGTGAAAGCCGGCAAGTCTGACTGCAGACAGGGCAACAGCTAGCAATCATCACACATCACCGTTGCATGCGGCTTCTCGGCTAGGTTCAGGGAAGTGCCGCCCGACGACTGACGTTGGTTATCAAAGGAGGCCCCTCCAAGGAGTATTGATGAATTAATGCTCGAGTGCTGTGATCGTTTACAACGTCGTGATTTCTGGGAGGTACCATGGCTCGCCAGGAGTCTCTGGCAATGGAGGTCTATTTTAGGGGGTTTCGGTCAATGACACCTCATCAGGTCTTCCTCTCCGCTAGGCATCCCTTTGTCTTACGACTCAATTCAACAACTCTGCTCTAGAAGCGAGGATGCAGAGCGCCCGTGCATACCTCTCAACTCACATGAATATCTACTAGGCTCGCCAGGGGGTGCGTGGGTGTCCGGCTCGATCCCCCGTCGATTAGGTGCTTGAAAGCGAGAAGGTTATCTCCACTGGAGATTTGTATTCCCCCATCCTCCATCCAGGAGCTCGTCGGCAAACCTGATGGCGGGGGGTGGCTGGAGTACTTACTTGTATTGATCTTGCCAACGTGGCAGCACTCGTCTGGACGGGGGCTTGTCTTATCCCCAAGCATTGCATGGTGGTCATTTTGCGAACTGCATGGCAGAATGCATCAGCATCTTGCTAGGGAGATGCCTGAGGGCGTGCTTGGCCAAGAATTCTACATCCTCACCTGATCTTTATCCATCATATATGTACAACTCACGCTCTGTATACCTCGTTCGGACTCAAACCCCTGTCGAGACACTCATATTTGGTATAGCTAGTGTACCGCTGCAAGAGCTGCGGGAGAGACTAGAGATGGAGTCGGCAGTGTCTCCTGGAAGGCTGTGCTGGCAACGCAAGACAAGAGCAAACAATGAAGCCGGGATGGGGACGATTGGGAAGGGCTGGATCCCTGTCAAGTCAATGACCAGCGGATTTGTCGCCAACTGGATCGGAAGGGACAACACTGCTTCCGGGATGAGGCAATGTGCTGGTCAACAAGACAGCCACAGCAGCATATCGGAATCCGGAGCGGCCGGGGGTCAAGAGAGGCCATTATCGCGTACACCCTCAGAGATGCATGACGTGGGCCGTGAGCTTATCGCTGGCAGATCGGATACATTGCAAGTCGCGGCCAATTCACACGACCAAGTTCTCGAAGTGGCGTTAAGACAGGGAGACAGACAGGCAGACAGACACCTCGTGAAAGAGATGAGACGTGCCTATGTCAAAAAGAAGGAATAATTGTATCACCAAAAACCACTTTTGGGGCAACACAGCGCTTGAGGCTGAAGTATTGATCGTCTATCATCAATCAAGCTGCACGAGCGGACTGTGATCCGCGGCCATGTTGGACTAATACGGCAGCCTGCATAGAGACTGAAGGACGGGTGTCGGTATCGATTTTGTCGTGGTGAGGGTCCGAGTACATGCCGGCGACCAGCTCTGCGCGCCCAGAGACGCACATACCAAGGGATGGACAACGTGGACGACAACGAGCTCACATGATGCAGAGACCAAGTCAGGGAGCTTGCAACGTATCTGATGAGTTGGCCTACTGCTTTGGGAGGGGCCTGCATCGCCATGACGGTCTGGACATCGGGCTCATGACATTGAACAGGTGGACGGGGGAAAGGGGGCATCGAGAAGCAAGGGCTCGGTCGCATTGGGTACAATTGGGCTGAGTGGACTTGGAGACAGTCGCGTGGATTGATCAACGGATGGGCGAGTCTGCTGCCGGCAGGGAGAACGAACGAACGAACGAACGAACGAGACAAGGGGAGGGTGGCGCGCGCCAGGCGCCAAAAGTTTGCTCGACGGCTATTTTTTCCTTGCCCCTGGGCCCTGTCCGCGTCACCGTCACAAGTGCATACAACCGTAAACATGGAGTCTGCTGGGCCGCCGAAACGGTCGAGTCGGTGATGACTGTGACGAGGGTTCGTTCCCGGCCTCAACATACAACAACGAAGCGCACGGAGTACAAAGGATGAAGTATTAGTAATTACATATTACAGAGGCGCCAAGCCAGCGAGTGGAGCCCCCTGGTCGATGAGCGAGCTTGGATAATGGTGCTCTCGCCTCGCAACGGGCCGTGAGTTTGCTCTCCGGGCCGTCCCGTTTTGAACGTTGTTGACAGTTAGTGAAAAGGAGGCTTTTTGAGCGCCGTTGGGGGGAGCCGGGCCAAAGCGATAGAACGGTCAGGTCAAGTTAAGGGGGCTGGTCTGGCACGTCTCGCCATGTTCATCAATGATGGTGAAGCATTGGGACGAATCTGATGACGCACTGTTCGGATGACAGGTGGGCGGCCTGGGCCAGACCAGGGAGTGGCTGCGCCTAGGAGGATAAACCGTGTGGGCCGAAGCATCTTAGACGCCACGATGACAGGATAACTAGTATGTGTGTACGGAGTACTACCCGGCAGACAAGCCCTTGTGAGAGAGAAATCGAATCAAGACAGACGAAAACAAACACAGAGAAAGCGATTGAATTACGGTGGAAGACGGAAACGAGAAAACGTTCACGGAACAGACACGCTCAGCCGCGCGCGCGCACGCCCCTAGTGGATGGATCCTTGCACGTTGCGCCGCAAGACTCACTCTTACTCGTCAAAAATGATGTACATTTGGATGAACCAGAGTCTTGGAGAAGCACGAATCAAAGACTCGGGAGATGCTGCGCAGAGAACGTAACTGGCTGACTGGGGGCGGCTGCGGCTGCGAGCAGATCGTGGCAAGCAGCCCAATGAGAGAGACGGATCTCACAAAAGGCTGGCTGGCCACGGCACTTTGGAGCTTTTGGGCTGACGAACCACAAAACTGCACAATGCGACCCGTTGGACTGCCACCTGGCCGACGTCTTAGAGGACCCACTGATGGGCTAATGCGCAGGCTGGGGGATGGCACAGCTCCGGGGCGAGAGTTGAGGATGGTCTGCTGGTTCTTGCGTCGGTGCCTGCATTGGGCTGAGCGAAACGGTGCATCCATCCATCCATCCATCCTTACAAGGGGGACTGACGGAACAACGCCCAATCCAATCTCGGATTGTGGGGGAATGTCAAACGAAGCAGTCTTAGACAGCAAGCAACGTGGGATTGGCAGACAAGCTGTGTGGGTGGCCAACACGATGGCGTTTACGCTAACAACTGTTGGTTGGACAATGAAGAGCGGCCACCCACAACGACCCCCGTATGAGTTTGTACAAGGCGTGGAGCCTGGCCGCGGTGGGCTGAGTGAGAGGACAGTCGAACGATGAGGGGGTCTCTCAGTTGTGTCGCCTCGGGGAGATCGGGAATATCAATTGAAGGGGGAGTCGGGCATGAAGCGAGCCAATTGCTCCGCGTGTCTTTGTTGACTCACACCAGGTACTTTTGCGGTACGTCGAGGGGACGGGAAATGAACAGAAGGCACAGAATACTACGACGACGGCACCTTGCTTGGCAAGGCTTCGCGAGGGTTGCCCTTTTGGTTTGGTTTGGTTTGGTTTGGTTTGGTCTGCCAGCTCAGAGTTCGCCGCAGGTGACGAAGGAAGAGGCCGCGATCGACGGCCCGGGATGCACTCGATCATTACCCGTCTTGTCCAGAAAGGGAAACGAGACTCATGACAAGCAATCGTTTTCGGCATCAATGGCCTTAGCCGGCGGCCGAAACGGCGTCGTCTGGTCTGTGGGTTCTCTGTGTTGTCAAACGATGATGAAGACGAATGTCATCACCTGGCTGTTGGCCCTGCCAGCGAAGCAGTGCACTCACATCTGTTTTTCGTTTAGCCGCCCCCACCCGGGGGACCAGGCTGGACGTCAGCCTGATGGGCCTTTGAAGTCGAGGCCTTCGAAGCCTGACGGAAGAAGCCTTTCGGCGTGCGGAAGAGGAATTGAAGCCCAACAATGAATGGGTGGGTGGTGAGCTGGGTGGGTGGTGAGCAGGGTGGGTGGTGAGCAGGGGGGGGGAGGGCCTTGCGGCGCTTTTGTCTATCACATACATGCATTTCGTGCATGGGAGCAGAGGGCTACGAGGGGACAGGGGGGTGTATGGCCGCGGCTACGACGCTGTAGTTGTTTTGTTTCACTACAAAGCCAATATTACATGCTTGTGAAACGGGATGAAAAAAAAGGGTGACACAAGTGACTGAGGCAAGGTTGAGTGAGTGTGATTGACAAGGACAGCAATGGCGAAGAGAAGAAGCAAAAGAAGAGACAGACGGACGGATGGACAGACGGACAGACGGACTCGGGGAAAAGAGAGAGAACGGGAAAAGAGAGGGTGCAGATGGCGGCACGTGTGCGTGGCATGGCATTGCAGAGCGCATTAGTCGTATGTGAGTGAGTGATGATGTGCTGTGTGTGTGTGTGTGTGTGTGTGTGTGTGTGATGGCGCTAAATGGTAATTACAACAACAACTACTACTACTACGATAGACGCACAGCACATGTATACAGACATACACGGAGAAACATACATACATTCGTATATGTGCTTGCAAGTAGTAATAGTAGTACTACCTACTACTACTACTACCAGCCAACATACGAGTACATAATTTGCTCGAGTGGGTTTTGGCTTTGGCTATGGTGGTGGTGATAGTGGAGGTGGCGTGTGTTTGCGCGCGCGTGTGTGCGTGTGTGATAAGAACCAGGGAGGCCGCATAGAGGGCTTCGTTTTGTGAGATGGGCCGCTGAAGAGGTCGCATATTTGTCTCTCTTCCCCCCCTTTTTCTTCCCTTCTCGTTTCTTCTCTGTTTTCGTCTTGTTGTGTTTGCTGTCGTTGTAAGCGAGAGAACACGTCACAAGGAAGAGGATAATGTAGAAGAGGAGCGGGCGCAGGAGGTGGAAGTGGGAATGCAATTAATTAATGGGCAATTCTGTTGTTGTTGTTGTTGTTGTTTGCCCGTTGTAGTATTACGGAGCTTAGTGACCATGTAAGGGTAGGTAAGTATGTACGACTATGTATCAGGCGCTAATAATTCGTCTGAGTTGTTGTCTTAGTGGTGACGTTTTAACAAGAAGCATAAACACGCAAACCTCCCGTCAGTGGCTTTGGACTCTGCAGAAAGTTAAAAGGGCAGTTGAACCAATGGCTCTGCTGAATGGTACTGTGCTACTTTGTATGTATGTATATATATGTATAATGCTTGATATTAATAGTTGGGATAAACGGGCATGTTCCGTGCTATATAGCACGCCGTATGAAGTAATAGTACTCCGGAGCCCTACCGGGGCTTCAATGCCGGTGGTGAGGCGCATGCAAGCCAGGGTACAAGTACAAAGTCTTCGAAGTACTTCGTACTGTAGTACTACTAATATCGTGGCGTAGATGTCATAAACATTAGAGGTGGCCTGATCTGATGGATGTCCCGTCTGGGGTGGTTAATTTCTTTTTTTTTTCCTTTTCTACCTAGGTACCTATCGATAAGATGTGTTCAGCCCCGCCGTCCAGAACACTTGCGGCGCTCTCAGTGGCTTGCTTGTACAGTAACCCCACGGCCTACAGTGCGTGCCGTCGCCATTGTGCCGCTGTCAACCGCCTGTCACTGCCAACGGCCTAATAACGAAAACCGCCGCTACGATCGGCGGCTAAAGGCTGTTGGAGCAGCGCCTTGACCCCACCTCCCCGCCCTGAAACACCCCTCAAACCGCCCCAAAGGCCGCTGTAAATCGCATGTACCTGCTACATCATGCGCACTAACCTGCGTAGGTAGTACGAAGTAGTACTAGTATGTATCGACTCGGTGACGCAACCGCCTGGACAATTGATGAGAGAGAGCGTCTGAGACGTCTCCATCTCCAATCTTTCCTCCTACACCAAACAAACCAATCTCTGCTCTCATCTGCAATCCATCTCTTCCCACTCACCGTTTTCGTCTCGCGACCTCGGCCTGGGCCTGGGCCTGTCGTTGGCCTTTTATTTTTGTCTCTCTGCAGATAAGCAGCAGCAGCAGCAGACAGACAGACATACAGACATACAGGCGGCACAAGACACACAGACGCACACGCAGACGCAGACGACCAGAACACGCACCACCACCCACATACGAAGTACAGGCATACAGACAGACAGACGGACAGACATACATACATACGCACACACATCCAAAGTACATACAGACGCCTTCCTTACACAAACACAGCAGCAAGCACCTCGTCGTCCTTTGGTTGGCTCGGCTTTAAGACAACATATCCCCCTAACCCTGGCCCCAAGCCGATTCTCGTATCGCCGCCCGGACCTGACCTGACCTGACCTGACCTGTTTCCCTCGTCTTTGCAACCCGAACCCTGGTCAAGAGACGCATTTCGATTCCCCTTCCCCGCCCTTTATTTTGTTTTATTTTTATCTTTATTTTCGCCGCAAAGGAGGGGGGCCACTGGACCTGCTTGGCCGTCTTTGGCGACCGCGTCCAATCCTCGGGACGGCAGAGTGCAGTGCCTTCGTATTGGTCTGTTGCTGCTGCTGCTGCTGCTGCTGCTGCTGCTACCGCTTAGGGTGGGATCTCTGTCTGTGTCCAACACCAGGGGAGGGAGAAAAATCGTGTGGCAAAGGGACAACCGAAAGAAAGAGGCACACAACAGTTGGATACCCATACGTACACTCTGCTACTGCCTCATTGCCCTTGCCCAAGGTCTGTTCACTCGAACATCGACTAGTACCTCCTTTGGGAAATGCGGATGGACGCGATCGGGTTGTCAGTCCACCACTACGGAGTTCTCCCCCAAGGAGCAATAAGCCAGTACTAAGGTGTTTCTCCGTCGGCATAAATAATAGCCAACCAGAACGGAGGCGCAAAGCAAGTCAGACAAATCGGCAAGCAAACAAAAGAAAAAGAGGCGGAGACAGCAGCTGTCTCATTGTCACTGGTTTTGACTCGTGTGTTCGACTGGTCTGCCTTCGCTGCTGCTATTTGCATACATACACCTCTCACTCTCTTCGCTTAACCCTCACATATACATCCCTGGCGACTTTCACCCTGCGGTTGGAGTGACCGCAACTCACATACGACAGAAAGCGAGGGAGAGAGACGAGAGACGTGTTCGTAGCCACCTCATCACCTTGATCCCCAGTCCATCATCGCACTTGGATCCTACCTTGGCCGCCGCCATGGCCGCTCCAACCCAAGACCTCCAGCTCTTCGTCCAGACCCGCCTTCCTTTGCTCTCTTCGGCCCCGTGCGAGGCCTGCATGGATACCCCCAGCTTCGATGCTGATGTAGCTGACTCGACTGACTCGACTGCTTCTGCTGATAATACGGTGTGCGCGGTCTCGGATGCCCAACATGCTGCTACTCCTGACGAGTCTCATGGCAGTACCTCATCGTCTCCTGCACCCCTTTTGAGAAGGTTCCAATCCTCCTCGTCTGTCGTTTTTAGCACTCAGTCACCGCCATGTCTGGAGCTGCTGCCCAACGAGGTGTTGATTCTTATTGCCAGCTTTCTTGATGTTGATGATCTCCTCCGTACCTCACGTGTAAGTCCTGTACTGGCCGGTTTGCTAAGCCCTTGTTCATCTGCTGTTGTTTGATTATGCGTGTGGTGTGTTATGGGTGCTTGTCAAACTCCGCCTTGCGTTCAATCGATATTGGGCCTCATCAAATCAAGTTGCTGACACGGCCATGTAGACATGTCGTCGCCTCCGCAAAATCTCTCTTGACCCTGTCGTCCACCAGTGCCGCCTTCGCGAGACCCGCTTCATCCTGAGGCCATTCATCGCTTCGCCTTGTCGCCCTTCACTCGCTGACCTCATGTCCCGCTCCATCTTCCTCACCAACAATACTGTCATCTCGCGGCGCTTGGCTCGCTCGCTCGTCTCCATTAGGCTCGCCCGCCGTCTCTCTCAGCGACCAGACCCTGAGTCGCTCGTCCAGCGAGCCGTCTTGCCCCGAGAATGCGTCCCTGGTATGTTCCCCGTATTTGTCGCGCCAAGCCTGGTGGCTAAGCGCAAGGCTATCGAAAAGGAGCGCCTGAAAGACGGATTGAGACGCTGGATCGCCTGCAAATGGAAGGAAGAGGTAAGGGAGCGGGAGGAGGATGTGAAGAGGTGCGATGAATCCCATGGCGTTGGCCGTGTCTGGAGGTTGCGCCACTTTTGGGAGAGGGTCAGTCGAGGAGACAGGGCGGCTCACCAGTCCAATCATCATCTTGACCCTCTTACTGGTTGGTGGGCTAATTGATGAGAATGACGACGATGATGACTGATGAGCAATGACTGGGAGTTTGGCAGGGAAAGACGGCGTTTATTGAGCGACCTTGACTTTCATTATCTCGGCGTTCACGTCGACTCTTGAGGGCATCTTGACTTTATGTTTGACATATCATTTCTATTTCCTTTCTTTTCTTTTTTCAATATCTGGTCATGTTTTTGGATATACTCGGCGTCAGTTTGGATGGATTGGGTCATTTGCATCCAAGAATACATCTCTGAATGCAATGTCTTTTTTTTTGCTATTAGTCTGGTTCGATGATACTATTAGGTTCTTTTATACAGATATCATAATCACTCGCCTCGATTTTATCCAAACGTGCCTCCCTACTCCTATCGGGCTGTCCGAAATCTGAAGCCGTCCCAGTCATCCTCCTCATCGTCTTCATCATTGTCATCTCCCTCCCCATCCGCCACGGTCACTTCCACATTCTCCTTGTCCCCTGCGAGCCTCGGCACTGGCTTCGTTGGCGGTAGCGGCAGCGGCATAGATGTCTGCCCTTGACTCTCCCCGCGTCTGCGTAGCAAAGCATCCCTTTTCTCCTTCAATCGCTTTACACGCGCCTCGAGCTCCTGCATCTCCTCAAATTCTTCCTCCAGCGCCCTCGTAGCTTCCTCACGCTCTTCCTCGATATCTACGTCCGCTTTGGATTTGCGGTTGGCGTCTTGGTTCTCGTCCGCTTCAGCAGCTTCCTTTGCGGCGGCGGATTCTTCGGCGGTCATGGCTGGGCGAGAGATTGTGGCGTCGTCATCGTATGATGTGGCTGCGATGTCGGCTTCGAAGGCGGCCCATTCGGATTCGTCGACTTGGGGCTGTGTGGACGCTGCGGGCATGGGTGTAGCTGCTGAGGGTACGGCAGATGTGGGCGGCTGCTGTTGTAGGTCGTGATCGTTGGTGTTGGTGTTGGTGTTGGTGTTGGTGTTGGTGTTGGTGTTGGTGTTGGTGTTGGAGGCTGGCGTAGCGAGACTGCTGGCTTGTCGGGAGGGGAGGGATGTCGTCGCGGTTGTTGTAGGACCAGCGACTTGGGAGGGCACAGAGGAGGATGAGGAGCGCTCGCGATGGTGGGCGGGCGTAGTTGGTCGAGAGGGGATTTGGATTTCAACGCCTTGGGATGGAGTGGTTGATTTCCTGCGTGTCAAACTAGGGGATGCTGTGGCTGAGACGGGCATTGTCTTGTCTGCCGCGCCTGGCTTGCTGCGTTTCCTCCTGGCGGCCTCGTCGTCGTCCATTTCCGCGTCTTCGTCTTCGGCATCGAGCTTGCGCTTCTGGATGCTAGCTGGTGCTGGTGTATCTTGTCCGTTGGCTGTGGCTGCTGCTGAAGCAGACACTCTCTGCTGGTGGGCGTCGCTCTGCAGATGGGCGTCCCAGTGGCTCTCGGCCCGGATCTGCTCGCGACATAGGGTGCACAGGAGCTTTCCGGCGTCTGAGTAGGTGGCATAAGGGTGATCGATTCGCCTAGAGGCCCTCTGCTGGCGCAGGAGAGCTCGAATGTCGGCCATGATAGGGAAGAGAGAGAGGTGGTAGCGGGGAAGAGAGCGGTGGATCGAAGGAGGGGTTCGTTATGCAAGTGATGATCTGATTTGCTTCTTATAGGGCTGATCTGATCCTTCAGGCGTCTCGCAATCCAAGAGTTGGAAGCCAATTGAGTGCTTGGGGGGATTTGCTTCCCCCTGGTCGTGATGTGTTTAGAAGAAGCTTTGTTAGGAGCAAAAGCGCGCCCTGGACAGTGTAAGTAAGCTAAAAGCTGATGGACGTCACGTCACAATCATGAACTTTATAGTAGCCGATGTTTAGCCGGCGCATGTGAAGCCTTATCAGCGATAAGCTTTGAGGAGAGCTCTCTCTTTCCCTCTCTCTCAATCTCTCTTAGAGCCTCCCACTTGTCTCCCCCTCCGTCTCTCCGCCAAACGTCCATTTTAGACTTCCTTTTGCTCGGCATTTTGCCCTCTTTTTTTCTTTCTTCCTTTTCCAAATGAGGTGACAGCCGTGCCGGGCGAAGAAGAAGAAGGTGCATAGGGCTGAAAGATGGCGGATCAGGAGCCGCATTCGTTGGCATCAACGTTTCCAAATCCGCCTCCCTTTTGGAAGGACTTTACGCCCGATAATATCTCCAGAATCGAGGCTCTGCGTCGTTCTCATGCGGCAAAGAGTGTGACTGGCGCAGATGAAGCCCCGAATTTGGTACCGAATTTGCCAGAGGACTTGATCCTGCTGCAGCCTCCGCCAGAACCGGCTGATGGGAAATGGAGAGTGTTTGGTGACCAGTATATGGTATGTGTGTCGAGTAGAGTGCTCCAACTCTGGTCTCTCGTTCTTGTTCTCGTCATCTCTCTAATCAATGACTGCAGCTCGATGACAAACTCCCTACTCTCGAGGAACAGGGCATCCTAAACCTCCCCGCCACGGGTCCCTCAAACGCCAAAGACGCCAAATATTACGACCGCGCCTTTGAACTCAAGCGCCTGGCCAAGTCGATTCTGCTCAACTTTCTTGAGCTGGCGGGCATCATGTCGCGCAATCCGTCGCACGGGGAGGACAAGATCAACGACCTCCGCACGCTGTTTATTAATATCCACCATATATTGAACGAGTACCGTCCGCACCAGGCGCGCGAGTCGGCGATTGAGATGATGCAGGACCACCTTGACCGGACGCGCACCGAGACAATGGCAATTCGTACGCAGGTGGATAAGGCGAGGAGGGTGCTTGAGGGATTGGGAAGTCTGGGGCTGGTGAGCACAATGAATAGTGAGGGCCCTAGGTGTGGTGAAAGCGAGGAAGAGGAAGAGGGGGTGCTCACGACGGAGCGAGAAGTTGGTGTGTGGGTTGGGACAGATGTCGTATTTGCTTGATAAAGGAGGAGGGAACATTCATGGCCGAGTGAATGCTGGCCAAAACACCACTCAACGGCGCAGTTGGATGTCTGGCACAGACAGTTTCGAACCCGTTTACGTGCCGACACACAGCACCAGCCTTTTTATTGTCCGCATTATGCCGTTGATACAACGATCTAGGACACTCGGGGCGGCGGTTATATCTCTAGCGTCGAGCCCTGGCTAGTCAGGAATACGGAATATTGGCTAAGAACAGCCTAGAGAAGGAGACCAAGGGAAACTAGGAATCTTGAAATAATGATAATGACCCAAACATGGGCAGAAGCACGAAGAGGAGAGAAGGGGAGGTTTCAAGTTGGACGATATTTTATCAAATCGTCGTCGACCTCCTAACGTTGCAATTTGATTTTACCCTGCTAGTCATTTACATGAAACCGGAAACGTCATAGATAGAGCAGCTTCAAAATACAGAGAAATCCCATGTTCACCACTTGCAATTGCAGAACTCGGTCTAATACTATGCGCCTAGTACTCCCCCCCCCCCTTCATAGAGACCGACCATAAAAAGTAGTACATGATATAGAGAACCCAAAAAATCGTCGTCAAGCGAACACAATAGGTATGATTCTATTACATGGCATATTTTTCCACAACCGACAAAAACATTTACCCTTTTCGCAGAGGGACAGCACTCTCTGACTGATTGTTGTTGTTGTTGTTGTTGTTGTTGTTGTTGTTGTTGTTGTTGTTATCCGCACCGTCTTTCTCTAGTAGATTGGCTAGATATTTCAAATCGTCCTTTGCTCGGGGATCCCGCTCGAGAATACCCCTGATCACCTCCCACTCGCGCCGTGACATCTGGAACGCCTGCGGTAGAATGAACGTGGCTGTTGGGGCGTTGATTAGAGGGCCGAGAACTTCCATTGCTATTCGCTGGCCAGTCTCTTGGGCTTGCTTCTTTTGCTCTTCTGTCATTGGGGATGAGAGAGGTGGTGTTCCCGCAGCAACTGAAGGAGTTGCGAGGTGAGGAGTAGGGGGAGGCACAGGTCGGTTATGAGGAGGAGGAGCTTGTTGTTGCGGTTGTGGAATTAGGACTGGAGGTGCAGTTTGGCCGTGACCGTTGGGTGGTGCAGCGACAGAGAACGGCGGGAATGGGCCTTGAGGAGTTGCTGGTGAGAAGGCCGGGCCAGATACCGAGCCGCCCCTGTTGGCGAATCCTACTGGCGTTGGTGTTCCCGTCAGACTCGGAGGTTGCCCGGGGGTTCGAGTCGGACTTTGAGCGATGGCTGCTACCTCGTTCTGCAGCAACTGCTTCAGCTGCTCGGGCTCGTTGCGGTACACGAAAACGGCCAGTAACAAAGGCTCAGTCCTAGATTTGGGGATGTAGTTGTCCACTAGGTTGAGCATGAACTCCGGGTGTCCGTCTTCACCTGCCGGTACGGGGACCAGATATGTGTCCCTGACGTTGCCGGCTACCTTGTCGCCAACAACACCGTATCGGTTCTTGCTGATGAAGTAGTTGATGAGGTTGTTGAACTCCTGTTTTGAGTCTGGCGACTCCGGCGTGATGCTAACGACGATGATATCGGTCAGATTGCTATAACGCAGGCTGCACAGGTATTCGATAGCGCTCTGCTGGGTGATGCGGCCCGCAACCGTCATCTGTCGGGGGATCAGCTTGGACCATGGGCCAAAGGAGGCAAAGTTGGCGCCTCCAATGTGCTTGGCCGTGGCCTGGAAATCGGCAATGGAGCTCATAGCCAACGATCCGCGCCATACCACGTCTGGATCCTGAGTGTCTTCCGTAGGTGAATAAGGGGGTGACTCGTTTTCGTCCTGGAGCATGCGATCTACATCCGGATCGACTCCAGGCCCTCCGATACTCAATATAGGCGCAGTTGGTCGACGACGATGCGCAGCCGTAGGCGATTTAACGGCTGAAAATACCTTTCCAATGTCAAAGTTTGGTTGACTGGGCGACTGCTGCTGGCTCTCGATCTTGGGCTCGCTTTGATCCCCCCCAATGGACTCGCGCTTAACGTGTTGGGGGGGTTGCTCGCTTGGACGGGAGCCTCCAGCCATAGGTATTGGCGCTTCGATGTTGATGATGCTATCGTCCTCGATGACCTCCTCTCCCTTGTGCGTCCTCCGCACACGGGGGCCTGTTTCTGATGTGTACAAGATGGATTGCTTCTCAGCTTTGGCCTTCATCTCGGCAGTTTGCCGCTGCATCTCGGCAGAGGCCAGCTGTTCCGATGTCATAACTGCCAGAGTCATGGGCGAGTGTATCTGCTGCATCAGGCCCTGGAACAACTCCGGGTTGTTCTTTAGGTTGAACGACAACGACTTTATCTGTTGACTGTACTCCTTCTGGCCTCTAGATAGGGGATGCGTGTCGAAGACGGCACGTTCGATTTGCAGGGCATAGTTGTCTGCCATGGCTTCCACCGTGGTGCCTTCTGGTAACTCGATCTGACTAGTTTTGACTAATGAGGTGATGACATGGGTGAGAGATTTCTTCAGTGCCTTTGCAGGGCCAACTCTGGTCCCAGGTAATTCTGGGATGGAGGCTGCCAGGTCCTCCGGTGGTGTGTACTTGACAGATACAGATACTGATACGGGCACAGGCACAGGCACAGGCGCAGGAGTAGGTACCACAGGCGTAGGCGTAGGCGTTGGCGTTGGCGTAGGCACAGGTATAGACACAGGCACAGGCACAGGCACAGGCACGGCCTCGTTCTCTGATACCCGGCGCATCTTGGTTGACTATAGATTGAATGTGAGTTAGCATTGTATGGCTTCTTATCTCGGGTAGGAGGCAAATGGGAGAGAAACATACCTTTCCATCTACATCATGGGAATCTTCCCGTCCTTTCCGCTTGCCTTGCTTGGTCGCCGGCTCCTTTTTCTCTTTGGCGACAACATCAGGAGTGGGCGACGCCTTGGCTCGGGAGCCATCCTTGTCAATGTCTTCCTTGGGGTCGCTGGCTCGTTTTCCCTTCTTCCTACCGCCCTTCTTTTTCTTCTTTTCCGCCTCTTCCTCATGCGCCTTGCGGCGCGCTTCCCATGGCCTTTCCCCTCTAGCGATTCCGTCGAGCAGTTCTTTGTGATTTTCCGGTCGACATTGCTCGCACCAGTAGTGGTCAGGGATTTCGTCTTCGTACGAGCTCACGCCGACGCAGACGTTGTGCTGCCAGACAAAGCAGGTCTCGCAACTGATCCACGCCTCGCCCGAGTCTTCATCCTGTTCTGTCGCCCCGCAGACACAGCGGATCACTTCTTCGGGCTCCTGCGACTGCTCCTGTTCCTGGGCCTGCGCCTTCTTGGTCTTCTTGGTTTGGCGACGCTTCGGAGGGGCCGGTTCGAGTTCATCAAAGGCCTTTGTATGCTGGCCCTTGGTGGCTCTGACGGAGCGCCGAGGTTCGATTTCGCCTGGAAAAGGTCGAGTCAGCTCAAGCTCAGCACGGTACTGCGCTTTGCGAAGGGCAAGCAACCCTGCACAAGCTCCAGATGAGCCAGCGCAAAGCGGCGCATTGCTGCGCGTATGACAGGGAGAAAAGGGTGGCCGCTGTTTGGGCTTCTTACCGGACATGGTCGTGGAGCGCGCGCGCGCAAAGCGGTGTCGCAGTCCAGGACGCGATGAATGCGATATATGTACTTCGTATGCGCCTGTGGCTAGGGCTTGCCCGAACTCTACTGTGGCAGTGACGCGAAGGGAGAAAAAAAAAGAATTGCTTCGCCCTCAGATAGGCATTGGAGTTTTACAGAGCAGGCACTAGAGTCACAGCTAACGACGACGACGACGATGATTCCTCCCAAATGGTCCCAATCCGTCCGAGCTTTAGTCCAGCAAGGTCCCTATAGCTATGGACGCTGGTCGCGTAAATTGGGACGATGCGCTTAAGATATTCCCTGTGCTTTGAGGAATGATGGTTGGTGGTGGCAGCGTGGAGCCTTGCGAAGAAAGTTTTTTTTTTTCCCTTAAAAAATCGAGTCCTCGTGATAGTGACGAATAGCTCGCGTGGGGTTGTTGAGTATGGAGAATTCACTAGATGCGACGAAGTGGCGCGTCAGAGCTGTTGGTGGACAGCTGTGGACAGCTGTAGACAGCTGATGCCAGAAAACTTCAGTGCATCGATGCCGACAGAGGGCGCGTTGGGAGGAGGAGGAGGAGGAGGAGAGGGAGGAGGAGGAACAACGACAAAAAGAAGAGGCCGTGTGGACAAACAAACAGAATCTCAACAGTCGGAGTGAGTGTTTGTTTGTTGGTGAAGGAGGGAAATCAGGCACTGCCGCCCTAGGCTCTCTGCGCCTATCCTATGATGAGGGGCAAACAGCAGCATCGGCCCAAGTCCGGCAAAACAATCACAATCGCCTCAGCCTTGTGTTTCCCTCGCCTCAGGCATCCAAAGCCCACCCCCAGAGCTACGCGGCGGTCCTGCCTGGAGCTCCGTCAACTGCTCAGTGACGCTGTCTGCCGCCTTGTCCCTTGTCCTGCCTGTATTATCGCCAGCAAACAGCTCCATATAGAGAGCTTCGAACCCCTACACAACGCAACAACTCTCCTCTGCTTGGTGGATATTTTAATTCTCTTTTTTTCTCTTCTTTTCTCTGCTATTGCAGCGAAATTGCACCGTCATCATGTCCCGCCGCTACGATTCCCGTGTATGTCCAATCTATCCCGTGAGAGCTCCAAAGCTCAAGGCCATGCATGCTAATGGCGGATATGCCACAAGACCACCATCTTCTCGCCCGAAGGCCGTCTTTACCAGGTCGAATATGCACTAGAGGCCATCTCCCATGCCGGAACAGCCATCGGCATCCTGGCCAAGGATGGCATTGTCCTGGCTGCCGAGCGCAAGGTCACATCGAAGCTGTTGGAGCAGGATACATCAGCAGAGAAGCTCTACGTTCTCAACGAGTAAGGCCGTTCTTAGACTCTCTGCGTATAGGACCTGTTCTCTGACAGCCTCCCCAGCAACATGATCTGCGCTGTAGCAGGCATGACCGCTGACGCCAACATCCTCATCAACTACGCCCGCCAAGCCGCACAGCGATACCTCCTGACCTACAACGAAGACATCCCCTGCGAGCAGCTCGTGCGCCGGCTATGTGATCTGAAGCAGGGCTACACACAACACGGTGGTCTCCGACCCTTTGGTGTCTCCTTCATCTACGCCGGCTGGGACCCTCGGAGACAATTCCAGCTATACCTCAGCAACCCCTCAGGAAACTACGGCGGCTGGAAGGCGACAAGTGCGGGAGCAAATAATGCTAGCGCGCAGAGTCTGCTGAAGCAGGATTACAAGGAAGACTGCACATTGAAGGAGGCATGCGGGGTAGCTGTCAAGGTGCTGAGCAAGACGATGGATTCGACCAAGCTGAGCAGCGAGAAGAGTGAGCCTGTTGCCCCCCTCGTTGAATTGAAAACATTCCATGCTAACGAAACATTTGTACAGTTGAATTTGCGACAGTAGGACAGACCGAGGACGGCAAGATCTACCACCGACTTTGGAGCGCCGATGAGATCACAGCACTGTTGAAGGAGCATGACCTGGCCAAAAGCGAGGATTCGGAAGAGAAATAGAGCATTGAAATGGTATGGAGAACAAGTAGACTGGGAATGGGCCTTTTATAGGAGCCCCTGTAACAATACGACGAATATGCGCGAAACAAGGCCTAATGACCCAAAATGCTCACCTATCGTTAAGGTACCTACATGATGTCGATGCGTGCGCCTCCCTCCCCGAACAGTAGCTTTCCTGACAACGCCACAATATTCCTTTTGTAAACATCAAAACTTGGATGAAACACTCGTACATCAAACACCCCATCACACTACGCCTCACACATATATATATAATGAGATTTGCTTGAGATTTGCTCGAGACTTGCTCGAGATTTCCTCGTTAACCCCCTCCAGTTCGACGGGTTCCCAATGGATACCCAAGGTCTCTACCAGCAGCCGCTTCCTCCTCGTCTCTGACCCTCTGCCACCCAGGCTGACCTTCTGCTGCTGCTGCTGGGTGTGGGCGAGGCTCATCGCACACGGGGCTCGTGAGCTTGGGCCAATGCCTCCTGTAGCTCCAGTACGCAATCGCCATGCCCAGAACGGACCCAACACACACATCTTCGACATCATGGCGGTAGTCCTCACAACGAGAGATGGCGATCAAGGCTGCCCCAATGAGAGGAATCATACAAATCAGTGCACGACCGAGGTCTCGCCCTCCAGCAGGGTAGTTGAAGATATGAAGTTGGCCTGCGAGGAAGAGGCTCAGAAATCCCAGACCGGCAAAGGAGAAGGAAGAGTGACCCGAGGGGAATGAGCGCCATCCATCCTGCAGGGTATGTCCATCTGTAGCGGTGCAGACTTCGATGGTCGAAAGGACGTTGGGTTTGGCGTTTACCGTAGGTTGACACCGAGCGAGGAGGTCGGGACGGGGCCGTCCAACTGCATTTTTGATGATGTCGGTGATGACGGAGGTGAGTACTATGGAGATGGCGAGTGGGAGGTAAGTCGCCTCATGTTTTGCGGCAGAGGAGCGAGCGACTACGTTGTATGCGATGAGAATGCCGAGTGGAATGAACAGGGCATACGCAAAGTTCAGGGCTATGATGGTGGTAAGTCGTCTGCTTGAAACAAGAATACCAGATCGATCAATGAATGAATAAAGGGACACGCACGAACTGTGACCCGTTCATGTTCAGCATATGGGAAAGATATGCGCAGGTCGTTGATGAAGAACATGCGATGAAAGGGCGTGACGAATTTAATGATCTGAGGCTGAGGTTAATGAAGTGCTTCTGATAGGGATGAGACTGGACGACGCACCAGGATCCATCCCACCAAAAGGACTGTGAATCCGACGTAATCTGGCGCATGTGTGGTCTGTTTGTAGGTGATCTTATCAGCATCTAATTCATTATCTGCCAACTTGAATAGGATATGAGATGATATACCGACCGACCTTCCAAAATCTGGCCAAGCGCGATGTTGAGCCGCTGGAGTCATTGGAGTTGACGCGTCCGGGAGCCATTACACAAGCAGGAGAGATAGAGAGAGGGGCTTATTGCCTAGTAGAAGTGTATCTTCACAACTGGGCCATATGAAGAGGGAGAGACTGATCAACGATAGTTGTTGAGGTTTCGTATGAATCTGTTGTTTATGAGATTGGAGGTGTTCTTTGAGGCTGTGCGCGAGTGGATAAGCGCCCCCCGACAAGTGGGATACTATTACGAAGTAAGCGGGAAGTGTTTATTCGTTTAATCCTTCAAAACAGCAGCTTTTCAAATAACGCGCCGTTTCATAGAATTGAGAGGGATAACCGTTTCATCAGCCGGAATAAATGATGCCATTCATGAGATAGACATGAGCTGACAAGGTCACCTATTATCTATTACAGGACGAAATCAACAGTCTGTCCAGCAACAACAGCCTGTAGCTTCAGGCTTCTAGCGCTCAATAGGCCGCTATGGCGGAAATTTCACGGAGCTGTTGGCCCCCCGCCAGAGTCAAGGTGGTCAAAGCTTCCAAGGTCCATCATTGTGCATACCTAGAACTAATAGATGCGTCTCTCGTTCGCGAACTTTCTCAACTCCCTCACATCAACCCTTTTTGCTTGCGAATCTTCCCGCAATGGCTGAGCCGCAGCCCAAGATGCTCAAGTCAACGTACAGACCATCTCCCGCGGCTGCTGCAGCTGCTGCTGCATTGGCTCCTCTGCCTTCAGGCTGGACCGAACACAAAGCGCCAACAGGACACTCCTACTACTACAACGCTGAAACCAAAGAATCGACATACAAGCGACCTGGTGTCGAGCTTCTTCCTCAGCCCGCGCCTCAGCCATCGCCCGCCTACTCTCCATACGCTCATCTGCCGTCTCTCGCCGACCCAAACGTGGCAAATGCCTACCTCGCGCAGTTCAACCAGCAACAGGCCCCGCCGCAAAGGGGCGGTTTCAATGGCCGCGGTCGAGGGGGATTCGAAGGGCGACCGCGACCGCAGCCGGTAGACAAGCCTAGGAGGAAAGAAGCGATACCAGGCCATGATCCATGGATATTGGTGTACACAAAGTACTCTCGGCGCTTCGTCTACAACCCAGAGAAGAATACTAGCTACTGGCGCATACCTGAGAAGCTCATGCCAGCCATTTTGGAGATGGACAAGAAGCGGATACAAGGCAAGGCTGTGGACGAGAAAGAGACGGACACTTCTGAGAAGGACAAGGAGGTGCCCGCCAAGGTGCCCGCGAAGGAACCCGCGAAGGTGCCGGCTGGTGATGAGCCCTACGATAGCTCCGAGTATGAGGAAGTTGAAGTCACCGATGACGAGGGCGAGGGTGACGATGCAGATTCAGACCACCCCTCAAAGCGACAGCGAACCGAGACAGACTCCGCGCAAAACGAAGGGCCCATCAAATTTACCGAAGCTGATATTGCTCTGCAACTGCAGGCTATGGGTGAGGAATACGGTCTTGAGCCCGGCGACTACGACGATGGTAATATGGACAATTGGCCTGAAGGGACAGAAGGGCTAGAGCTTTCCAATGACGATGCCAAATTCCTCTTTAAAGATATGCTCATCGACTTAAACATCAGCCCTTACAGTCCCTGGGACACACTCTTGGAAGAGGGCAAAATAATCGATGATCTACGCTATACGGCATTAAGCACGACCAAAGCGCGGAAGGATTGCTACGACGAGTGGTCGCGGGAGAGGATTGCAGAACTAAAGGAGCAAAAGGCGAAGCAGGAGAAGAAGGACCCCAAAATCGCCTACATGGCCTTTCTCCAAGAAAAAGCCACGCCGAAACTCTACTGGCCGGAGTTTAGGAGAAAGTACAAGAAAGAAGACCCCATGAAGGATCTAAATCTGCCCGACAAGGATAGGGAGAAGGCATATCGCGAGCACGTCAACCGCCTGAGGCTGCCGCAATCAACTCGCAAGTCCGATCTCACAGCCCTGCTCAAGGCGCAGCCAGTACACCTGTTGAACAACAAGTCACTCGCCAACGGGCTACCTGCGCAGGTTCTCGTTGATATCCGGTACATATCCATCGAGCCAAAGATTCGTGATCCCCTGATTGAGGCCTATGTACAAACTCTCCCTCCGCCACCGGAGGACCTGAGTTCCGCGGTGGATGATGAAGAACAAAAGAAGGCCCGAGAGGCACGGGAGAGGCGGGAGAAGGCTCTAGAAGAGAGAAATCGGATGGTTGAAGAACAGCGGCGCAAGAGGGAACGAGATATTGCCGTAAGCAAGGCCAGGTTACGGCATGAGGAGAGGGAGTTGGAGGTGGCGATGAGAATAGGCAAGCAAGGTTTGCAAAGCCAGTTGGCGAGCATGCAGCAGAACGGAGAGAGCGAGCCATCATCAAGGGTTGAAAGTGATAGTTGATCGAGCGGTTATAGTTTAATAGGGGTGGTAAATGGGATGGCGATTCATTCAAAGGTCTTGGAAGAAACGATCTGCTCTCTTCTTGACATCTTCTGCCCACTGGGCAATACCATCCGACTCTTCAACACCGTTTTCAGTGACATAATGATCAACCAACTCCGAAGTCACCCACTCAAAGTACACGTTCTTCACCTCCACCCCAGACAAAGAAGATGTACTACTCGACCCAGACACAGCATCCCAGCTCCGGACGACTTCCTGAGGGTCATTCTCCTCATGTCCCGGGGGGTCAAATGGTAAAACTTTCTCCTTCTCTGACAGAACGACGACTTTTGCCTTTGGCGAGACATGCTTAGCGGAGAGGATGGCGGGTAGCGATCCTGTCTTGTTGCTCACATTGCCACTCTTGTCGATGAGGTCTGCGCCAATGAGGACAATATCTGCGTCTTTGGCGGCGATGGCTGCGCTGGCATCTGTGTAAAGAGAGACGGTGCTCGTCAGCGCTTTTTCCTTGATGAGTGAAGCTATTGTGCAGGCTGTTTTGACGCCTTCGAAGAGTGGCCGAGATTCAAGGACGCGGATGTCGAGTTGAGGTATATTCCGGTGGTCCTGTTCCTGTCCCTTCTCAGAAGGGCTGAGTGCGTGAATAATGCATGAGCTGGTTGTTGAGCTGGAGGAAAGGGTGAGGATTTTGACTGTATCAGAGGCGGAAAAGTGCTGCTCAAGGAACGAGACGAAAGCGTCTCCGATCCTATTCCCCGACTGCTCTCTCCGCTGGCCGAACCCTTTGATTGCGCCGACTACATCGTCCACAAAGCTCGCTGGAAGAGAGCCGCTCTGAGGGAGCTTCTCCTCAATGATGGCCAAGCTTGACAGCACAACGCTCAAGATCGGCGCACCCATACTCTCCCTCCCATTCTTCCACAAGTGCCATCCCGCCAGTCTCACGTTCCTCCACCAGACGTCCCTCTCGCTGACTTCAATCCTCGAAACGACATCAGCGAAGATTCCGAGCGCCTTGGTGGCCAACTGTCTCGCACCGCTCTCGTGATCTTCCTGCAACGTCCTCAAGCCCTCACTCAGCACCTTGGCCGCTTGCTTGCCCAAATCAATGTCAAACCACACCCTGCGCAGACTCTCCCGCAGTCGGGGTACTCCCTGGAACGACTCGTCTTCAGCTACGATGTCCGGATCGAACCATTCATACCCTACATGCTCCCAATCGAGTTTGATGCCTGCCTCGCCGAGGCCGCCCTCGTTAGTGGATTTGAGGATGAAAGCAAAAGGATTGATGGTCCACTCGCGCCCGATGTCGCTGTCTATGAAAGAATAGGGCTTGCCCTGTCGGAAGATGCGTAGTGATGTATGTGTAAGGGTCGTTTCTTCCTGGAGTTCTCGCCATGCGGTGGCAAGGGGGTTGGCGTCCTCGGGTTCAACGCTGCCTGCGACAGGTCCATATTTGTGTCTATTCACTCCATGAAATTATTTATTATTTATTCATTCTACAAAGAGATACAAGATATTGGCCCACGTACTGATATGTGCTCACTTTGCGGCTCCGACGGAAGAGCGCGACCTTTGGTTTGCGCGATAGATCATCGTCTGGAAACTTCAAGATGAAACTGCCCGCAACAGCGCGTTTCGTAAGCTCGGACATAGTGGCGAAGAAGACTCTTTTACCGCAGCGCGGGTAATGATAAGAGGAGGTTGACCATATTGGTCGCGAACTGGTTGTTGTCCTTGATAGTAAGAAGCGCATGACATCACTCTGAGATCTATTAACATGGAACTTGGTGAGAGTGTGATGGTGAGGTGTGTGTTAGTGTGGGTAGTCCGAGGTTTGACCGCCTACCCTATGAGATAATCATTATGCGACGACTATTTAACCAGGAGCCGCGATATCGCTGTAGGACACAATAGGAATATTTAAAATAATTCTATCAATAGATATTTAATTTGAGATATGCATGCTAGAATGATGCGAGAATAATGTTTGATGTGGTTTAGATGACTTGATAGGTGGTTACAAACGGCGACAAAGAAGCACTATCTGCGACATGAATAATATTTACATTATGCTTTAGAACTAAGGAGAAAAAAATATGGACTTGGATTTTCTTTCAGTTATTTCGTATATATTAGTATTATTTTTCTTTTTTTTAAAAAAAAAGTTTACCTGCTCTAATAAAATAAAGCAGGCAAGTGTAGTGGACATATACCTGGTTCGTTAACAGGCATCATCTCTGTCTCAATGCGTTGCTTAATGCGTTGCAATCCAATAGTCAATTACCTAATCCCAGAGTAGTTTTTAAAGCTCCCACAGAAAGACGGACGGATTGCTTTTGGTGCAAATTTCCGAGCCATATTTCTCTACCATTCACAAGTTCTTGCCCATAGCTAAGGCAACTTGTACCCAGACTTGCAGATATCACCAACATCATGTCTGGCATCGAATACGGTAGGACGTAAGGATTGTGAATCGGTATGTGAGCAGGCTATATACTCTGGTATTATATCCATTCATTCATCATACATCATGACTAACATTGTAGATAGATTTATTAATCTCGCCACTGAGAACCAGCTGTTTGTCTGCGACGATGCTCGACCACTGTTCGCCGCAGACGGGTGTAAGCCTCCTGCTTTTTGCGTTTGACACGTTGAGGAGAAGGCCACCAAAGGGCCGAAGACTGAGTTGTAACTGTTGAACATGCAATTAAAAAATACCAGTCCAGATCTCATGGAACAGCCCCATTAAACATGCTGGCGTTATACAGCGGCCACTCATCATCTACCCACGCGACTAGCTCATCATACAACGCATGATCTTCTCCAATCTGCATCCGCGGCAATGTATACTCTGGTGTCATCACCATCATCGGTGCTGCCATCTGCGGCTCAGCCAGTCGTGTAGCACCGAAATCGTGATGGGGCGGCGCCGTCAACCTGCGCACGAGGACCCATAGGTGGTGAAGCGTGTTTAGGGAGGTTTTACCAATATAGGTGAGATTCTCCTCTTCCTTCTCAATACCGAATGAGATGTCCTGATTTCTTGCCTCCAATTCCTCCGCAGAGACTTCTTCATCGGAAATGAGGTCCTCCAGGATAAGACAAACGGTTGCGTTGAAGATGAAATGCTGCTCGGCGTGCAGCGGGGCGGTTCGACTGATATTAACGGTAGCCATGTGCCGGCCCAGACGAATGTTGCGCCGTGCCGCAGCGATGCAGAGTTTGAGATGTTCGGATTGAGCATTTGTCTCAACCGACTGCACCATGAGGCGCCGGGCCACTGATTTCTTCACAGCGGCAAGGAACATGGGCCGTATGGCGAGGACAAGCAGCATATTGTATCTCATGTGGAGCAAGCAGCAGGCAGGATCGTTGCTCAGCCCGTCGGGGGACAGCTGAAGACGAGGCGGCAGTGTTGACTGCCATTGCTGCAGCATCCAAATGGCCTTGTCGGGCTGCCTGAATGCTTCTCCTCTTGCTGACTCCCAAGGCGCAACACGGTATGTGTTGCAGACTACATAGCCAGAGATGCGTGAGAGTTCAACGTTGGCCTTTAGTCCAGCAGCAGGTGGCATTGATCTAGGAGATGACAATTAGGCTCCAGAAACATAAAGTGAAGAAAACATGATGATGATGATGATGATGGATGGAATAAACTTACGGAGCATCAGCTGGAAGCTGTATCCTAATGGCATCATCCATGATAATGTGTGGGCGCCCCATCAGACAGCTCAACCAACGATCCATGATGTACGCTGTCCAAAACACCCTCTTACCCCTTTCGTCAACTAGACCCCTATGCACGCCGAGCATGATGCAAATATGCATGGCAGCAGCCACGTGCATATACGCAGCGTCTCGTCTGTTCATCTCAATTAGATAATAGGCCATGAGGCACAGGGTAGCTACGTCACTGATGGTACAGCAACGGGTGATGTCCAGGGGATTTCCCACGAGCGTCGCGGCACGGGAAAAGTACGACTCGCTGAGCGTTGGTGTCGCCGCAATACCCAGCATCTCGTGGGATGTAGAGTTGGCCTGTGTGATGACGGCAAGTGCAGCATGGAAGAATGCCATGGGGCGATAATATTCATGCAGCTCCGAGTCTGAGGCATTGGGTGGTGGCGATGCTATGTGGGCGGGAGCTGTGTTAAATTCTCCCCACCAGTATATACCACCGCTGGGCCATTCGCCGTTGCCGTCCTGAATCAGATGCCTGAGCTTCGCAAGCATGCCCCCCAAGACGTCACCTATGGGAAGGGAGATTGGCTCTGTGTCTCGTTCAATCAATGGACGAGAGTCGTCGGTATAGTACCGCCCCAAGTCCGACAAGAATGCGGTCCCATCACGATCCTGGGACAATTGCGGTTCCACACGTGCCAGGGGCAACACCGCACCAAGGAGTTCTTTCAGGTGGTCCAGGAACGTTGCTCCACTCGTTTCGCCCAGGAAGCGTGCCGTCCCTTCGGGGTCTTGAAGGAGACGGCCCGCTGTCTGCTCATTATCCGGCTCCGGCTTGACCGTAGGTGCGCCGGGGAGTTGGATTTGCTCAGAAGGAAATGATGGAGCTGCAGAGAATGGGCTTGGTGAGGGCGAGGAGCCGTCAGGGGTAGCCGAAATATGATTGATCAGCTCCTGGCGCCGGGCTGGGTCAGGTATGGCTTCCTGAAGCGCCTTTTCATAGATGATGAGCGTTTTCTTTAGGTCGTCCAGCTCAGTACGTGCAAGGCTGACCTTTTCGACAGGGACTGGGTAGACACATTCCCGGCTGGATGCTGAGCATTGTCCGCAAGGATTTCCACCTGAACATTTGACGCGGCGCACATTGCAACTATTACATCTGATGGCGGAAGAGTTAGAAACGGATAGAGAGGGTGAGACACGAGTAGTACTCACGCTGTGGCAACTCGTTTGCGCTGCTCAGGAGCTACCTTGTGACGGCGAGGATTGACGGGCAACCGCTGTGTGGCCGACGATCGTTTGTCGGCATGGTCCAGCTGCATGGTTCAGACTTTCGATTCGAGGTCTGTTTTACTCAAGCCGGACTTTGTACTTGGTAGAAGTAGTATCTCAATGCGTGTAGCTGCAGGGGTAACTGCAGAGACTATTCGTGTACAATAGAGAGAGGTAATAGGCCTGGCTCGACTTCGACTTCGGCTTCGGCTTCGGCTTCTCAGGCACGTCGACTTTTAGACAAGACCGCTCTGGGTTATCCAGTCAAGGAGAGACGGAGCAGCAGAATGAGGCCATACCCGTTATCATGTATCTATTATGTATGTGTCTTGAGAAACAGGCCTGCGGAGCCCTCGCGCAGGTGAATAATGCAAATGCAAGCAGTCGTAGTCGTAGTCGTAAGTCTGAGACTCGGAGTGATGGCAGATGCCGCTACCGCCCATTACGTCGAGCGATGAGTCCTCGTCTCATCGTATTAGCGCGTGATCGCGTACGACAAACGGGCGAGTGTTACGAGTACGAAGACGCTTCGCAAGGCTGTCTGGGGATTTGACGATGATAGTAGCAGCAGTACTCCGTAGTACGAGTAGTAGTGGTGGTAGATAGGGATGCGGGGAGGCTAGAGAAAGATGGGGATGAGATGAGGTGGGAGAGGGCGCCATTGCGGAACAATCTTCCGGGCCCTGTTTGTGATTCGCTCGTTGGTTAGTTATCTAAGGTAGTATGTGGCGAGTTGCTGCATTTGCATCCCAGCCAAGCGCGTTGGATTGGAATTGATTAATGGAAAGGGTGCAAACAATAGGTACAGTATAAATAAGTCTCTATTTCATTTTTTTTTTTTTTCAATTATTGTTTGTTTTGTCGTGATGCCCTCAGAATCAACAAGCATTCGCTCCAATACAGGGCGCGCCCACTATCCCGTCAAGCCCGTCCACTGTCTTCGGAGCATTACCGACCGGGTAGTACTAGTTAGTGGCTGATCGCTAGCCCTACTCCGTACCTAGTCCTGGCTTAGCGGGCCCTTTGTCCGCGCTACGGGCGCGAGTGTGACGCATTTCTCGTGCAGAGAAGTGCGTGAGCACTTTGTTGTCCGTCCACGAAGTACGGAGTACGCAATGTCATGTCGTGTCCTAAGAATGTTTTTTTTAGGGAGAACGCAAGCCGCCAAATAGAGTCACCAACTTGTCTGCAAGCCTCCCGATTGGGACCTTGGGCATGAGTCAGGCCACGCTGTTAGTCACGAGGTACGCCAGGAACGGCTGACACATTAATACTATTACGACTCCGCACGTTAATATATTTGATGATTCCTTCGGTATTAGTAGTAGTCATATTAAGGACAAAAACAAGATCCACAAGGCCAAAATTGTTTCCTGGCAATGTCGATTGTTATCGCCACATACGTCTCTTGCATTCGTGTCACATCCACCATCTTGCGTGTCCATCATCCATCGAATTCCATCCTCGCGCAAAGCCTTTCCGACCTCGGCACTACAACACTTCATGTCGGGAAGATTGAGAGACAGAGCTCGCTGACCATTGTGTTGCACCGCATCGTAAAATTGTGTTATCCTACGCCAAGCTCGCCGAGAGATGACATGTTCTCTATCGGTAGGCAGTTACTCCGTACTCTGTACTTTCATGTGATGACGTTCAGTTCAGCAGCCGTTTGTCTCCGCTATCCTCCTACTCGGTAATTGCTATGGCTCCGCCGTTATAGCCGTTTTCCATCGGTCCCGAAGTCTGTCTAGAGCGTCCGAGCCGGGCCCGACTAACCATCCATAATGTATAAATACCTTCCTAAATACCTACCAAAATTCTCCGTAATTATAGCCAATTTTGGTTCCCTACGCTCCACCTCTATAGCTTGGCTTGTAATCTCACTCATAATCGATAACAATCATCATCAGGGACCGTCTCGGTCAATGGTGGTAATAGGGGGTAGTATTTAGGATGCCAAACGAACAATTAAGAAAAAAGGGAGACACTATTAGACATGGCCTGATTTAGCTTTTCTAGAAAGTCCCACTTGCTGTTGGCTTTTGTACCATCAGGTACTCCGTGCCTTAGGTAGCTTCCACAGTATTATGAGTTTTGCGGTGTAGGGAAAAACCTGTCCAGACTTCTTTCTTCCTTCAACCACAACTCTGCTTCCTCCGAAATTAAACAATGAGCCGAAACATCTTCCAACTCCGTGCTTACTTTGGGCTTAAAGGCCGATCGATCGATTGTCCTAGTCCAGCTTCTTTCGTGCCATGGCAGCGTCCTACCCTGCATCGAGCGCAACTCCCAACGATTCGTGAAAGACGTGTCTATTGAGAAATCCCACAGCTGTTTGTCGATCTGGTATTTTCAGTACAAAAATTGCAAATGGAATACATGCTATACACTTTTTGATGCTACTAATGACCCCTAAGCTGCCATTGCCGATTCACGCCCTGGGAAACAGACCACCAAGGGTCAGGTTCAAAATCCGTCACCACCCTCCTCCCTCCAGGCTTCGGCGTTGCCTTCAATTTTCTTCCATTTCATGATTACTTGCGAACTCCGAAGATGGAATCGACCATCTCGCCTGACCGGGTGGCCAGGACAGATAGGAGCGTGTCACTTAGCTGCATGATGTTAGCACTGCTCGGTCTTGACCCTTTGATGCTATAATGCCGGATATCGACTTACCCCGTGTGTTCCCTCGCAGCAACCTTGGAGCCATACTCCAGATCCGTTTGCTACAGATCCCGGCTTGAATTTGACTTGATAATCGCGACCAACGGCCATCTTGCGCTCTCCTTGGTCCGTCTCGACATTCCACCCTGTGATTCCCTTGGCGAACTCTTGCACAAGGGGCGACGCCTTGGGCAACATGTCCCAGGTGTCCCGGAGAATCTCAACATGCGTATTTCGTTGGTAGCCCGTGGCGGCAATCAGCAGGTCCACCTCCAGCGTCTCCTCGTTGGCCAGGTCGACGAATCCCTCTAGCTCGCTATCCCTGATGTGCTGGACTTTGATCTCGAGGGCGTCATCTTGAGGCTCGATGCTGGTGATTTGTCGGCCACTCATGATGCGATGAGGCCACTTCGTCTCATCGGGTCCGAGCTCTCTCTTTTGATCATACATGCGCTCAAACAGCTCCTCGATGAGCTCCAGTCTCACCACACCATAATTCGTTGCGCGAGCTTCTGCTAACAGGCTGCTACGGTGTTTTGCTGATTTGGGAAAGAGGGTATCAATGTATTCTGGGTTGAAGACCGAGTTGACACTGCGAGCCAAGGTTAGAAGCATTGTCTCGACGCAGCGACAGTCTTGAATCATCGAATCAGAGGGCAACTTACAAGGGAGAGTCGTCGCTGGGCCTGAGAAACTCCGGGCGCATTATCAGGTAGGTTTGCGAGTTGGGATACAAATTCTGGATGTTGTGGAAGATTTCTGCAGCACTCTGACCTGCGCCGACCACAGCCACGCGGCACGGGGCGCTCCTCTTGGGAAGGATCTGCGGGACGGTGTACGCATATTGTGACGAGTGGATAATTCTGGGGTTCTTGGAGGGAAAGCTCTTGGGGAAGTTGGGCTGCCCACCGGCGGCAATGAGGACGTTGCGGCCCCGGTAAGAGAGAGTCTGACCTGTCTTGGTGTCTCGGGACTGAACAGTGAAAGTGCGGACAGCGCTGCTGGCCTTTGTTTCCGGAGCGACGGAGACCACTTGTTGATTGTACTGAACAAGGTGGTTGAAAAACGAAGCGCACCAGCGGAGGTAATCTTCATACTCGACTCGCGCCGGCAGGAAAGTGCTCAGGTTGGTAAAGTCGATCAGCCGGTCATTGCGGTGGAGGTAATTGAGGAACGTGAACTCGGAGCGGGGATCCCGCAGAGTGGCCAGATCCTTGATGAATGATATCTGCATCTTGGCGCCAGGGAGGAGCATGCCGGCATGCCAGGCGAAGCGAGTCTGCTTCTCGATGAACAGGACCTTGGGGACTGAGCCATCCGGCAGCAGCTTTTGACCAGAAGCCAAAGCATCGTGGATTGCGACAGCGACAGCAAGACTGGCGGGGCCGAAGCCAACGCAGATGAGATCGAATTCTGAGTCTGGATCGGCGGGAAGCAGATACGGCGACCTTTGGCTCTGTGACGGAGCCTCTGACTGATGCCCGTTGGCGTATGTCGTTGTGTGATCGCCATTCAACCTCGCCGCGCCGTTTGCGGCGCTGGTCAAGTGTGAGGAGGCATCGACGCCGTTGACATGGCCGTTCAGGGCACTAACGTCGTCCAGAGTAACCTCACTGTGAGGCGACATTTTGACAACCTACGAGGGAATTTCTGCTTTGGAATGGAGAAGGAAGAGAGAGAATGGTGTTACTGAAGATGAAGTTGGATGGGCGTGGACTTGGAGGGGGGAGAGCAGAAAGGGCTGATGACGCCGGTCCTCCGTCAGCAGTCTTATTTTGTTCCAACAAAGTTACTTTGGTCGTAATGGATAAGTATATAATTATGAGCGATCCATCCAGGTTTTATCTGGTTCCTGACACCGGGGCCTACCGCAGTGGATTGTGCTCTCCCTGCAATAGGTGGAAGGGCTAAGAATTCAGCATGGCTGCGGATTGGCTGGAGATGATCTCCTTGCAGGAGGGGGGTTATTGAGGTTGCGAGTGGGATGGGGGTGAAGGGAAAAATACGACTAGCCTCTGAAATATGCACATGTCTGATAGTTGGCTCCATATTTGCGGCGATCAAAGGGTCCATGGCATTATTAGAACGAATCCCTACTCGGATATTCCGTAATAGAGGTGAATTCTGTATGGGATATTAAAATGATAAGATATAGTATAAATCTAGAAAATAATTGGTTTTGAAACATTAACATAGACTTGTACAAATACACCTTTTGCTCATTGTTAAAATAAAATTTACTAAATTTGGATGTACTCCGAAGCAACTATATGTTGATAGGAAAATCTCTATATTTAACTATTTAATATATTGTATTCAGATTCTTATTATTAATCGTAAGCATCAAACTCTATTCTTAACGTTATTGATGTGTCATCGTGTATTGGGTGGTCTTCTAGAACATGCCTACCTAGATCCTACCCATGTTGACCGTCCCTATAGCCTTCTACACCAGTTGAACATGCCCGAAACCAACCGTGCGTACGTATAGTGCTTGATGGATTCATTACTGCTACTACTACTAGGAATAGTAGCATATCCAGGAGGGGAGCGGAGCTGCAGACACCATACTATACCAGACCATACACACCTTGCATGAAGCTGGGCGACCCAATGCAATGCCGGACAAGCATAATTCTACCTCGTACTACTACTAGTAGCTAAATTGCTTCCTTGTTAATGCAATCACTAGCTAGGTCGCCGTCAATGCACCTCGGTTGTATCGGAGTGTCGGTTTGTGAAGCTCTGTCGAGTTTGTCAAGTCAAGCAATGACCAGGCCAGGCTAGGCCTCGGGGGTTTGGTCACCTTGCCGCCTCACCTGCGGATTGCAGATCTTGGCGTATATCAGGGGCTCCACGGCTTTTTGGTCACTAATGGCCATAACAGCAGGTACCAAATTGCAAAATTTGCGTGGGATGGGGGGGGGGCACCAATTCGCGATCTGATGAGATGGACAAACATATACAAGGACACATTCAAGACCCGGATCCTGGAGTCGGCATGGCGCCATTCCCGTTATATTAGCCGATGACGGCCTCATAGTCTCCGCGGTTCAGCTTTCAAGGGCAAACTTGGTCGATGCTGGATGCTACAACTGCGAGCACGGAGACAAACGCCCCTTGAAGCTAGCTGGTGGCGCCATCATGGCGACGGCACTGCTAGACAGGCGGAGATTTGGTGAGGGAATTATCTGATCATCAGATAAAAAACGGATCTGATAAGATCTAGCTCCGTTGTTGGATCCGCATTTTGTTCGTTTCAACTCGGTAAACCTCGCATCACGAAGGCTGAAAAATTTTTCCCTCGATTTTAACAAGGGCGTCGACATGGACTCAAGCTCCCAGGTGTGCCACCTCACCTGTCTGATGCGTCTTTTCTGAACAACCAAGAATCGACAACCACCCCCGCGGCGGCACTCCCGCCCACTTTGGATGCCTGGGCCTGCGTGTTAGTGTTACATATACATACGGAGTTATTATTGTGTATGTATGTGTTTCGTATTTTGTACTCCGCACGGAGCGCTACCTACATAATGGATGGCGGTGCTACGTATATTCCTGATCCTAGCCCCGAGAATGAATCGTACCTACGAGGCACAAGCCGATGTCTCGGACGACACAACAATGGAAGAGCTGGGCGTCCCCGTAGGCGACATTTGGTTGGCTGGGCTAATTTGCTCCGATGAAGAAGTCCTACGAGTTCATGGAGAGCGGAGCATCTGTCGTCGCAGTGCATGCGTCAGTCACACAGGCTGCTGCGGTTCATAGACCAACAAGAGCCCCTCGCGAGGAACTACTACTGCCCATGAGCCCATGCTTGCTGGTTTGCACAAGTCGATGTGGTTTGCCATGAGCTGTCTGTCCTCTCGGGATCTTGCCATTGCTGCCCAGCCCCATGCCGGCTATTCCGCCCTCGAGATACCCAACACTGCGCAAACATTGTCCAGCACCGCGTACGAGTCCCACGAAGAGACGGCAGAGTCACACTTCTAGACACCCAAACATACCGATGGCCTCTCTGAATATCCGCTTGCGACATAGTTGGTGGCTGCATCGCCGCCATCTTGCCGTGTGCACCGTTCCTTACGCTCTGCTGATTAATTCCTTGATCCTGACAGGCTCGTTTTGCTCCCGCGGCGCTCCCACCTGCAGCGGGCTGTGGCCGAGGCGTCGAGTCGAACCGCTGCGGATGCTCCCTTGATGAATCACTGGCTTCCCGATTGGCTGGTATTCGAATTCTCGTGATCAGATGCGAAATAACGCGTGGAGTCCTGGGCCGCGAAGTGACCAACGAGCGTGGCGGGATTTCGCAGTGTAAGCGACGACGATTCTCGACATCATCGTACTCGTAGGTAGAGACGAGCCATTCCACTTTTTGCGCGGATTTCACGGCAGCAAGCCCAGAAACGATTTTGATTGAGAAGACAAAAGAAAAAAAGAGGAGTGCGTAAGATTGGAGACTCTCTACGGAGTACATACTATTATTTTGCGCCGGCGCAATGGAATCCGAGCGCCAGAACCTGTCTATTCGCAACCCAAACCCCATCAAACTATCGGGTCCAAGCCTCTTACACCATCTGATCCAATCACCATGCGATGGACTGGCTTTGGAATATCTGAGCAATAACAAACGCACGTCGCTCTCATATCAAGAGCTCCATGATGCAGCTGATGTTCTCGCCGCGCGAATATCCCTCGCCAGTGGCGAGATCGAGGGACCATTTGTCGTGCCTGTTCTCATCCACCAGTCGCCGCACTTATACATCGCCTTGTTAGCAATTCTAAAGGCTGGCGGTGCCTTTTGTCCTCTCAATGTTGATGCTCCCCCTGAGAGAGTCAACTTCATCCTCAAAGATGTCGCTTCGACTGTGGTCGTGGCTTCTGAGGAACTTGCCCCTCTGATACCCCCCCATAGCGACGTAAAAGTCATTCTGGTTGACAGGCAAGATAACACTCCAGCCCCGGAATCCATTAATCACCGCATCCCTGAACCGAATGATCTGGCATATGTTATGTATACGTCTGGATCGACCGGCACTCCCAAGGGCGTTGGCATATCGCACCTCGTAGCCACCCAGTCGTTACTGGCCCATGACCTTCATGTGCCAGAATTTTCCCGATTTCTCCAGTTTGCCTCGCCAACGTTTGATGTCTCTGTGTTTGAGATTTTCTTTCCCTTAATCCGGGGACGCACTCTGATCAGTGTCAACCGAAAGGAGATGCTGAATGATTTGCCTGCCGCCCTGTCGGAGATGAATGTTGACGCCTGTGAGCTGACACCGACTGTTGCGGCCAGTCTACTAAGAAGCAGAGAAAACGCCCCGACGTTGAAATTACTGCTCACAATTGGCGAAATGCTGAATGTGTCAGTAGTGCAGGAATTTGGTGGAGATGACAACAGAGAGAGCCTTCTATGGGCTATGTATGGACCGACAGAGGCTGCAATTCACTGGCGAGTGCTCTCAATCTCGATTTAATTCTGTGGTCTAGCTGACACTTATTCTAGCACTCTTCAAGGAGGGTTCCAGGCCAGCTTTTCTACAAACAATATCGGCATACCCCTGGACACAGTATCTTGCTTTATCATAGAACCTGCATCGTCTCCTGAAACGAGCGGCGATTTTAAACTTCTTCCTATAGGTGAAGTTGGTGAGCTAGCGGTTGGTGGCCACCAGCTTGCCGACGGATACCTCAACCGCCCAGAACAAACCGCCGCGGCGTTTATATCCTCGCCATACGGACGAATATACCGAACCGGTGACAAGGCCCGTATGAGGAGTGATGGAACGCTAGAATGCCTGGGGCGAATGTCAGATGGCCAGGTCAAACTTCGTGGCCAACGAATTGAGCTGGGCGAAGTACAAGCAGCTGTCTTGAGGACGCCGGGTTGTCACGGCGCGGTCCCAGCTGTTATTGACTCAATATTGGTTGTTTTCTGTGCCGTGGACGGCGGAGTTGCCGAGGAATTGATTCTGAGTCACTGTAGCAGCTGGCTTCCCCAGTTCATGGTTCCAGGCGAAATGGTCCTGATGGAAGAGTTTCCTAGGTTGCCCAGCGGCAAGGTCGACACGAAGAGGCTAAAAACGGAGTTCAAAGACCGAAAATTTACTGAGGCTCAAGATGACAGCGAATCTATAAGTCTTTCTGAGACGGAGGCGGCGCTTCTGCGCGTTCTGTCAGGAGTACTCAACGTTGAGGTGAACCATCGGATGACACTGGCTGCCGCCGGTGTGGACTCTCTCGTCGCAATCAGACTTGCATCGGCACTCCGAGCTGCAGGGTTTGAAGCGAGTGCAACAGAGCTGCTGAGCCTCAAAACAATATCAGATCTCTGTTCTACAGTCCAACCCCGAACACAGAGGGAATCGAACGAAACGGAGATGGTAGATCTCAGCCTGCTGACTGACTTGGATCGAATTTCAGAAAGCAATTTTGGCCTTCAAAAGATTCTCGACTTAGTAGAAGACATCCTACCATGCAGTTCACTGCAAACAGCAATGCTGGCTGAGACAGCACAGCAGCCGGACGCATACTGGAACGACGTTGAGCTGGAAGCAGCTTCAGGTATCACAGCGAAAGAGATCTCAGAAGCAGTGCATCAACTGGCCTTTCGAAACGAGATATTACGGGCAGGATTCATCCACCATCAAGGTGGCTTTGTGTCTCCTGTTTTCAAAACGCTTCGCAGCGAACAGGTTCAAATTGTCGATGCTTTCCATGAGCTGGATCTTTCAGGCTCTGACGAGCTGCTCTCTCCTCTTCGAGTGCAAATACAGGATGGTGGATCTGAAAATGGCACAAGGATCCTGATTCGTATTCATCATGCCATTTATGATGGCTGGTCAATGGATATCATGTTGTCGGATTTGGCGGGATTATTGTGCGGGACACAGTTGCCGTCACGACAGCAGTTTCGGAATTTCATCAAGTACTCAAACGATGTTCCAAGAAGTCATTCAGATAACGCAATGTCATTTTGGACTGAGCATCTGCTTGGTTGGAACAAGGCTCCTCTCCCTAAATTGAGTGCTCGACCAGCCGAGACCAATCAAATTCTGACCAGGAGAACCCAGATTGACATTCCCCCAGAGATCATGGAGCGGGCTACAAAAAAGACTGGCTGTAGCCCGCAGGTGTTCTTCCAGGCGGCTTTGGCATTGGTTTGGAGCGGTATTTTGGGCAGTTCGGATGTTTTGATAGGGTCTGTAACATCCGGCAGAACCGTTCCTGTTGACGGCATTGAGGAAATCCTCGGACCCTGTATTGCCTCTATGCCTCTTAGAATCAACATCAACAACGCGGCGGCAATCCTGGACGTTCTGACAAACATCAACTCCAGCAACCGAGGCATCATGGAACACTGCGCGCTGCCATTGTCAGAGATAAAGAGGCTTACGGGATTGCAAGCTGCCGAAAGTCTTTATGATGTTTTATTTGTCTACCAAGAGTCACTCTACGCAAAAGAGAGAAACATGGCATTGTTCAAAGAAGTCCGGCACCTGGATCGTTTGGAGACGAAATTGTTAATCGAGGCGGAGCCGCGAGATCACGGATTTACGGTGCAGGCTACCTACCACTCTGGCTCATTTCCCCCAGACTTTGTGGATCAGTTGCTGCAGCAGGTTGTGGGAATCTTCAACCATCTTTTAAACCACACTGAGGAGTTGATCCAGTCAGCAAGTGATGCGGTCGAGGCTGAGCGATCCATTGACAACGCAAGGTACGAGCAACTCGAGGAGACTTCAGATCTTGCCGCCTTGTTCGAAGCAGCTGTTGCCAGGAATCCACAAGCAGACGCCATATTCTTCGGTACGTCTTTAGCTTCAACCCCTATTACTGGCAACATCCTGTCATATGAGGCTTTGAACCGGCTTTCCAACCAAATTGCCAACTTTTTGCTTGGTCAGGGGGCCAAGCCTGGCGATGTTGTTTCTGTTGTAATGGAAAAGTCGCCCACACTATACGCCTCTATTCTTGGAATTATCAAGGCTAGGTGTGCATATCTCCCTCTCCTCCCATCTACGCCAATTTCTCGGGTGCAAGATATTTTTAAGTCGGCAGGTATTGAACGGTGTCTTGTAGACAAGGCATCACTATCAATCTTACAAGAAATCAGTGATGTGCAGCTCTTGGACGTCGAATCATGCCCATTGGAATCCTTCTCAGACAAGAACCTGGATATGCCCACTGATTTGTCACGTCTTGCCTATGTGATTTATACTTCAGGAACGACCGGTGTACCAAAAGGCGTGGCTGTCAGTCAAAGGAACATCGTGAGCAATGTGACATATCTCGCCTCCCTGTATCCGGATGCTCAAAGGAACGCTCCTCGGCTACTCCAATCTTGTTCACAGGCATTCGACGTTTCTGTTTTCGAAATATTCTACACATGGCATACCGGTATGAGTCTCTGTGCCGCTACAAACGATGATCTGTTCGAAGATCTGGAGCATGCGATCCAGCAATTCCGCATCACGCACCTGAGTTTGACACCTACGGTTGCATCACTAATAGATCCTAAGAATGTTCCAGATGTCGAGTTCCTCGTTACGGCCGGTGAGCCTATGACTGCTTCGGTCCTTGATGCATGGGGAGAGTTGCTATGGCAGGGATATGGACCATCTGAGACGACCAACATCTGTACCGTGAAGAAGATGAAACGGGGCGAGCACATTGAGCACCTAGGGTGGACTTTCCCAAATTCTCCTGTATTTGTCCATGCCCCTAGTAGCCTCGAAGTGGTACCCATCGGCTGGGTTGGGGAGTTGTGCTTTGGTGGCGATCAAGTCGCTGACGGATATCTCAACATGCCGGAACTCACATCGGAAAAATTCATTGAACATCCCAAATTTGGTCGGATCTATCGCTCTGGCGATTTGGGGAGAATGCTTCCTGATAAGTCATTGGTCATTCTTGGCCGTATTGATGATCAAATCAAACTCAGGGGCCAGAGAATCCAAGCCGGCGAGGCCAATGCGGTCATAACAGGCACAACACGGGCGACCGCAGCAGTAACAATCTTAGTTAGACGAGAAGATGGTGCACCTGACCAACTCGCGTCCTTCTATGTATCCTCGAGCACCGAAGTGGAGCTTCAAACCCTTGAGGTTGATCGGGAGACTCATCGCCTCTTATTGGCAAACCTGCAGTCACGATTACCCTCTTACATGATACCTTCATATCTGATCCCAGTTTCTCATATACCCTTGACCTCAAGTGGCAAGGTAGATCGACGGCGATTGCAGTCATGTTTCAAGGGCCTCTCTCACAGCTACCTCGAGTCCTCATCCAGTACCGCCATAATTCAGGATAACGCTGATTGGACTGAGACCGAAGTTGCTCTCGCCGATGTCATTGCAAAGTCTCTAAATATTCCTGGGTCTGGGGTTAACCGATGGACACCATTCGCAACCTTGGGCTTGGACTCTGTGACGGCTATTGGAGTGGCTCGCGATATCAGTTCACATTTAGCTTCTCGGGTTGCTATTTCTGCCATTCTCCAAAACCCAACAGTCGCACAGCTTGGCCGATTCATCGACGAGATGCCGAGAAATAGCGAAAGCAAGAATGTCAACACGTTTTTCACCGAATCGTTCATCCAAGACGTGCGCAAATCTTTCCAGCAAGAACAACATTCAGTGGCAGAAGTACTCCCATGTTCACCTCTTCAGGAGGCCATGCTTTCCTTTGGCCAAGGCAGCTACTACAACAAGATTCTGCTACGGATTCACATTCAGTCTGAGGATATGAGGCACTGCTGGGATGAAATGACGAAGCGCCATGGTATTCTTAGGACGTGTTTCGTGACCACAAGCGACGCCAAATTTCCCATTGCGCAAGTGGTTCTTGAGAACTGGAACATCCCATGGAGGTCATTCGATGTCAGTGAGCCATCCCTTGACGGAGCGATTCAGGAGCACCTAAAACTTCTTCCTGATCCCTTGGACACCAAGATCCCACCTCTGTCACTAGCAATCATACGATACAAAGGATCGGCTTTTCTATCATTCGTTTGCCATCATGCGCTGTATGATGGTGTAGCGATGGAGAATCTCTGGAGGGAAGTGGAAGCCCTGGCTAACGGCAAGGAATTACAGCCATCTGTCTCCTATGAACCATTTATCCAGGAAATGGTCAAGTTGCCAAATGATACAGAGCAATTTTGGGTGGATCATTTTCGTGGATTCTCTCCGCATAACCTTTTTATCCAACCCGCACGAAGACAGGTCGACCAATGTTTACACACCATATCTCTCGACGTGCCATATGGGGAGATTCAAGATCGCCATCGGTCGCTCGGAGTATCATTCCTGTCGCTCTGTCAGGCAGCTTGGGCAAATGTCCTCGCTGTATCTTGCAATATCTCAGACGTTTGCTTTGGATCCGTTGTGAGTGGTCGTACATTAGGCATTGAAGGGATTGATAGGCTTGTCGCCCCATGCTTCAATACTATCCCGGTTCGCAAGAATTTGCTTCTGAACTCGCGAAACCTCGACCTCATCAAATATTTCCAACGGCTCAACTCGGAATTGCTTCGCTATCAGTTCACGCCTTTGAGACAGGTCCAGAGAGTCGCTGGTAGCCAGGGCCGTAAATTATTTGACACCCTTTTGCTCCTCCAGAAGCCACTGCAGGAGATGGATGCCACGGTTTGGACATTGGAAGAGGACTCTGGCGATATGGATATCCCTCTTGTCTGTGAAGTTATCCCATGTCCAAACTTGAACTCTGTTGTTATCAACATGCACTACGATATGGGCATGGTTGGTGAAGATATTGCAGCTTCTCTGGTCGATATGTTCAAGAACTTCGTCCGATTAATGCTTGAAAATCCATCATCTCCTCTGCCAGATAGAAGTAGCGTTCAGCAGGCAGTTTTACCACTATTGGACACTCTGGCAGCAAACAGAGAAAAGACCAAGGTCACGAGTCAATCTCATTCAAATGATGAGAAGTGGACAGAAACTGAGACGCAGATTCAAAAGGTTCTTTCTGAGCTTTCAGGAATGCCATTGAACAAGATCTTTCGCAATACGAGCATCTTTCAACTTGGACTTGACAGCATTAACGCCGTTCAAGTGGCCTCGATGCTGCGCCGTCGGGGGTTTTCTGTATCCGCCTCGGATATAGTCGAATGCCAAACTTGCGCCAAATTGACCGACAGAATACTCGAAAACCCGGCAAATGCACCAAGACCGCAGTATGACTTGGATAAATTTTCAAGCGAGGTCTCTTCCCAAGTCAGCAGCAAGCTGCCTCATGTTGTGGACATCGAGGCCATTCTACCTTGCACGCCCATGCAATGCGCCATGCTGGCTTCTTTCTCTGAGTCGCAAGGAAGAAGTTATCTCAACTTGGTTTCCTATGCTGTCGATGACGGTGTGTCAATAACGAGTTTAGTGGCAGCCTGGAAGTCGCTTCAGAGTCGACATTCCATGCTTCGCACTGGTTTTGTGGACGTCCAGCATTCAGACAGTGTATTTGCGATGATTAGGCATCCTGCAGCCTCAGAAATCCTAGAATCGATCAACATATCTCAAAAAGTGGAAGAGTCACTTGATGTTTCGCAGTGGAAACGGGATGGAGCTGCCAGCATTTTGAACACGCCATATCTGCCACCATGGAGGGTCGCATTTGCTACGGCTAGTCACGGACTCGTTATGCATCTATTAATCCACCACGCTCTATATGATGCGCAATCTTTAGATGCCATCTTCGCTGACTTGGCAATGTCGCTCGGAACACAAACTACCTCCAACTTCCCGAGTGTTGAACCGGGTTTGAGGGCAATCTTGACGGAGAGTCTTGGAGGGCAGAACGAAGCACAGAAGTTCTGGGAGGAGAAAGCTGACCTGACAGTTGTGAATTCATTTCCCGTCATGACGCCTCTTCGAGAACATGAGAGGGTTTTGTTGACCCATACGACTACGTCTTCAATGTCACTTTCGCACTTGCAGGCTGCCACCCAAAAGCAAAGTGTCTCGATTCAAGCAGTGATTCAAGCAGCTTGGACACGTATTCTATCCTCATACTTAGGTGAGGACTCAGTTGTTTTTGGAGTTACCCTGTCCGGCCGAACGATGGATGAGACAAGGGATGTGCCGTGTCCTTGCATGACAACTATTCCCATCGTCACGTCGAACAGGTCCTCGAACGCGGAATTGGTCAATGCCATGATGCAGTACAACGCAAGTGTGCATAAATTCCGGTTTACGCCTCTAAACCAGGCCCAAAAATGGCTTGGCCACCCAGCGCGTCCAGTCTTTGACACCCTTCTTGTCTATCAGAAGGTGAATAAAGACCAGAGCATCACCCGGCCTTGGAATCTTGTTGGTGATGATGCAAGTGTTGACTACCCCGTATCCCTGGAAGTTGTGCCCATTGAGAATGACCAGATTCAATTCTGCATTACATACTTCAATGATATCCTGCCCACGGAACAGGCAAAGCTTGTGGTTCAACAGTTTGATGCCATCGTGGCACACCTCGTCACTGAACCTTACGGTCATGAGGACGGAATTTACCAAGTCAAACCTGAGCTTTTCTCCATTACACCAGCCGCCTCGCCGGTGCTCTCTGCACCAGTTCAATATCTGCATCAATTCGTTGAGGAAAAGGCGCTATCTCAGCCAGACGCAATTGCTCTGGAATTTGTTAGCAGATTTGATGGCGAAGTACCCGTCAAGCAAACTTGGACTTACGCAGAACTGGATTCAATAGGCAACAGGATGGCACATATGCTGGATGGTGTTGCTGCCGTGAGAAGCATCATTGCCATTCACTTTGACAAATGCCCCGAGGCATACGTTTCTATTCTCGGTATCCTCAAAGCAGGGTGCGCATTCGTCGCCCTTGACCCAAGTGCGCCGCAACCTAGAAAGGCGTTCATTATGAGTGACTCCATGGCACCCTGCCTTTTGACATCTTCCGGGGCCACAATTGACTTTGATGTGACTGCAGAGATCATCCGCGTTGATCTAGAAAAATTGCAACAATATTCTCCAGAAAGGCGTGTTCTGGGCTCAGAATTCGCACCCGATGCCACATGCTACTGCCTCTACACATCTGGCACCACAGGAACACCGAAGGGCTGTGAGATTACCCATGATAATTGCGTACAAGCAATGATGGCATTCCAAGAGCTTATGAACAGCCGAACGAGCCCAGATTCGCGATGGTTGCAGTTCGCATCTCTCCATTTTGATGTGTCTGTCCTGGAACAATACTGGAGCTGGTCCGTTGGTATAACAATGGTCGCAGCACCAAAAGACCTCATTCTGGATGATCTTATCGCGACGATCAACAGACTGGAAATCACCCATATAGATCTCACTCCAAGTCTGGCTCGCCTCATCACCCCAGCGGACGTGCCGAGTCTGTGTAGCGGCGTCTTAATCACTGGAGGAGAGCAGTTGAAGCAGGAAATCCTCGATGCCTGGGGGCCGCAGGGTGTCATTTATAACGCTTACGGCCCTACTGAAGCCACAATTGGTGTGACCATGTATCAACAGGTGCCTATCAATGGCCGTCCAAGCAATATTGGAAGGCAGTTCCTAAACGTTGGCTCATACATCTTCCGCCAAGGTACCGATATCCCTGTCTTGAGAGGGGCTGTTGGAGAGCTCTGTGTTTCCGGACCGCTGGTGGGCAAAGGCTATCTCAATCGCCAGGAGTTGACCGCAGAACGATTTCCAACGCCGCCAGAGTTTGAGGACAGAATCTACCGGACTGGCGATCTTGTTCGTATCCTTTACGATGGGTGTTTTGAGTTCTTAGGGCGAGCAGATGACCAAGTCAAACTCCGTGGCCAACGTCTGGAGATTGGTGAGATCAACCACGTTATTCGCACAGGGGCTCCGGAAGTAAAGGATATTGCAACTATCGTTGTGCGACAAGGAAATGGAAAGGATGTTCTCGTGTCGTTCCTCGTGGGCCAACAGTCGGGAACAGGAAGCCTCACTCTACTCCAAGATGGTGATGACCTCGGTGTGAAAGCGAGAGCGGCTTGCCGAGCAAAACTCCCAGGCTACATGGTTCCTACCTATTTCCTCATTTTACCATATATCCCTCTTTCGCCAAACAATAAGGTGGAGGCCAAGGAGTTGAAGCAGCTGTTCCAAAGCCTTTCACACGAGCAGCTTATGACTTTGACAGCCCTGAAGCCCACCAGCCGCCCCATCGATAACAAGGTCAGCCAGAAGATCATCAGCATTGTGTCCGAGTTTAGTGGAGTTGGTGAAGAACATATTAATGACGGCACAAGTATTTTTGACCTTGGAGTGGATTCCATTACTGCCCTGCAACTGTCAGCCGCCTTCAAGACTCGAGGCTTTATCGAATGTTCGCCCACTGTCCTGTTAAGAAACCCAATAGTGTTGGATTTGGCGCTTGCGCTATCCAAGAGATCGATTTCTGCCTCGAATAACAGCCTTGTACGTGAAACGAAACAGACCATCCAAGCCTGTCATCATAGACATCGCGGCTTCGTCTGTCGCGTGCTGGATGTGCAGCCAAAAGACATCGAGTACATTGCGCCTTGCTCCGCACTTCAAGAAGGAATGATCTCGAGGTCTATGACAGACACAGTTGGTGGTGCCTACTTCAATTCATTCCATTTTCTTTTAGAGGGGAATACATCAGTGGGAAGATTACAAAGCAGCTGGAATGACCTGATTGCATCACAGGCCGTCTTACGGACATCTTTTGTCAGGACATCTGATGGCTATGTTCAGGTAGCTTTAAAATATCGGACTGTGGCATGGCATAAACGCCTGGTGAACAGCAATGAGGATATCGATGCATTCGTGGAAACGACGAGACAAGATTGGGTCCAGAGGAATAACAACGACATCACATCCCCGATCGAGTTCGTACTCATCACAACGCCTCACTTCAGAAAGCTCGTCGTTCATATCTTCCACGCACTCTATGACGGAAACAGTTTTGAACTTATGATCCAACATGTAACAGCTACATACCTCGACAAGCCAATCTCACCAGCGCCCTCATTCTTGGAGGCGTTATCTCATGGTCCGCTCTGGCGACATGACGATTGCCATGAGTTTTGGACCACTCATCTGCAGGGTTGGAAAGCCTCACCCACACTCCAGCTTTCTGCCCCAGCAGCTGAACATACCGTCTCAGCGACGAGGTTGTTCGATGGAAATATACTCGAAGACGTTCGTAAGAGATACAAAGTGACGCTACATTCTGTTGTGATGGCACTGTGGACATCTGTCCTTCAGCAATACAGCCCTAATGGAACTACCGTTGGCCTGATTAGTGCTGGAAGGTCGATTGATCTTCCGAATGTTGAGAACACAATTGGACCGCTCTTCAACACGAATCCCTTCTTTACCAAGTCACTACATGGCCATACGTGGGCGTCATTGATCCGACATTGCCACCAGTTCAAGACTTCAATCCTAGGCTTCCAGCACGTTCCCCTCAAGAGCGTCCAGAAATGGTGTTCTAGCGGACGACCACTTTTTGACAGCCTATTCGTATTTGAGCTCGGACAGGATGTCTCTACGGATGAGTCAGATCTGTGGAAGGTCGAAGACGGCACATTGAATCCAGATTACCCTCTAGCTTTCGAGGGTAAGCGGAGGGCCGACGGTAAGTTGCAAGTGACCCTCATCGCCCAGGGGCAAGTTGCAAATGCAGCGAAGCTGGAGGAGATACTTGACCAAATTGAAGAAAGTATTGCCTCGATAGTTGCCGAAGATCCACTGCAAAGCTCGGTAGACCAAAATTCTCACGTGGAAGAGCTGAATGAAGATGCCGCTTCGGTACATGCAACTGATGGAGATTCGTTTGAGTGGACTGATCAAGCAACAATAATCCGGGAAATCATTGCTACCATTGCCGATGTCCCCGTAGAGGATATTACTGCACAGAAGACGATCTTGGAGTTTGGCCTAGACAGCATTGATGTCATCAAGCTATCTGCAAAACTTAGACCAAGGGGGATAAACTTGTCGGCTTCTCAGATCATGCGCCAACAGACCATCGCACAGATGGTCCATGAGATAGATACACAACAGCCTACCTCGTCGGAGGATGCCTCATCGCACAGCCTGCTTCAGGACATTGAGAAGAAACTGTGGGATTATATAGAGAAGACGGGCCTGAACATGGAAGACGTGGAGACGGTGTTGCCACCAACTCCTCTTCAAGAATCTATGGTCGTGGGGATGGTACACTCAAACTTTGAGTGGTACTTCAACCACAATCTTCTTGAAGTAGCTGCGGGAATAGATGTAGGCAAACTGCGAGAGGCGTGGATTCAAGTCATAAATCAGTCTCCGATCTTGCGGACAGGATTCTTCGAAGTGGCCGATCGACAACTCGAGGTTGGATATTGCCAAGTCATATTCAAGCACTGGACTTCCACGATTGAAGAAGTCCAAGTTGAAAGCCTATCTGAAGTTCAAAAACTCATGGAAGACGCAAAGCAAAATGCCCGAGACAAGCAAGCTACTGAAGGCTTGTTCCAGCTCAAGTTGGTGACGTGCGGAGAACAGCGTTTCGTGCTCATGTCTATCGCACACGCATTGTACGACGGCTGGTCTCTTGATTTAATGTTCCGTCATTTCGAGGCCATTTATAATGGTGAATCCACAGCACAATCGTCCACAAGAGCGTTCCTCGAGAGCATTCTTGCATCAAGAACTGAAGAAGCCAGTCAATTCTGGGCTGATTACCTGGAGGGCGTCTCGCCAACAATTTTGCCAGAGAGATATCAGCCGGTACCCGTGGGTAATACTCTATTCAGAAAAGAGGTTGCCTCGAACAAGACAATTTCCGAGGTATCAGAATTCTGTAAGAAGCAAGGCATCAGTCTACAGGTCTTGTGTCAAGCATGCTGGGCTATGGTTCTTGCTCACCGAACACGAGCCCTCGATATCACGTTCGGCGTCATCTTTTCTGGTCGCGACCGCGAAGGAATCGAGGACCTTATGTTCCCTACTATGAATACGTTTGCCCTTCGCTCCATTCTACACGGAACTGTATCAGGGTTTTTGAAGTATCTGGAGGCGAGCATGACAGACATTCGCGAATACCAAGCGTATCCCTTGCGCAAAGTACAGGCAGCTGCCCAGACGTCTGGATCCCAGTTGTTTAACTCGCTATTCTTGCTTCAAAAGTCACCCGAGGATACCTCACCATCGGGCCCTCTTCTCAAGTCTGTTGATGGAGCGTCAGCAGTAGATTACCCAGTGTGTGTCGAAGCCGAGGCCTTGGATGATGGTCTTGTCTGGCGAATTGCAAGTCAATCTCAATATAACACAGAAAAGGAGACTGCGGAGTTGTTAATCGATCTTGATCGCGCTCTGGGGTTTATGATGGGCTCCGCTACATCCGATATACTCTCATTCCAAGATGAAGGCGTTTCCATCTGTGGATTCTCACCTGTGACGACTGAGTATGACACCACGTCCGCAAGCTCCGACAGTGCGCAAGACTCAGGAGTGGATGTTGAGGAATGGACTGAATCAGCCCTGGTTATTCGACGTATCCTCAGCTACGTTTCGGATATCCCAGAGGAATCCATCCAAACTGAGAGCAACCTCTACCATCTAGGCCTCGATTCAATCAGCGCAATCAAAGTAGCCTCGCTGTTGCGAAAGGAAGGCCTAATCCTCAATCCAATGGGACTGATCAAGGCAACAAGCATCACCCAAATGGCTCATCTCGCAAGTCTATCTTCGCAAGACCACAGTCGGGAACAATCAGAGGCGTCATCAACATGGACTCCCGCACCGGGTGTTGATATTTACGCACACCTTGCTGACGCCAATATTTCCAAGGAGGACGTAGATGTCATTTTGCCTGCACTTCCTTTACAAGTCTACATGATATGTGCATGGCAAAACTCTGAGGGATCCGTCTTCTTCCCAGAATTCTGCTACACTATTGATGGAATCATTGAGATAGAGCGCATCCGTGAGGCTTGGCAATTACTCGTCGCGCAAACTCCAATGTTGCGGACCCGCCTCCTTGCAACGAATTCTGCTGAGCAACCCTTCTTGCAGGTGATCATCAAGCCTGAAGTCGGTAAAGATGTCCCTCAACCATTCGTCCAATTCAATGTCACGAAAGATGTAACTGGCCAAGTGACGATTCGGCTCAAAATTCACCATGCGCTCTACGATGGAGTCAGTCTTCCAGCGATGATGCAGCACTTTTCAGACTTGTTAGCTGAGAAGCAGATCGAGGTTGATCAGGGTATCCAGCAATGGTCACAGCATACTATCCAGCCATCGCTCGAAGAATCCCGACAGAAGCGAAGAGCCTTTTGGACAGACTACTTGGGCGATATTCCCGTGTCAAGCACTCAAGAGTCGGTATTGACAGATAAGACTCGAGTGTCATACTTGAAGAGAAATGCTCTACCAGATGTGTCTCAGCTCCGATCAATTGCCTCGCAACGTGGTATCAGCATGCAGGCCCTATTTTTTGCTGCGTATTCAAGGACTCTTATTGCGGATCGCGGAGAAAGCGTTGTCTTTGGCATATATCTGGCCAACCGAGCCAGCGATGAACAACTTGCATTGACGTACCCGACACTGAATCTCGTTCCGCTGAGAGTTGACCTTGCGGCTAATGATAGTCTCGTCGACATTGCGGATAGAATCCAAGGAGATCTCCACCGCATCGGCTCCGATGGCCACGCAGATGTCGGCTTGTGGGAGATTGCGGCCTGGACCGGCGTAAAAGTGACCTCGTTTGTCAACTTCCTCAGTCTTCCTGCTGATCCTTCGGAGGCTGTAGCAGCATCCAACGCAGATGTCAGATTGGTTCCAGCTTCTCTGGAGGATGGTGTGCCAGTGGTACCCACTGAAAGTGCGAGAGAAGTGGCGCTCTCTCACCCCTGGATACAGAAAAGTGTAGTCAGGGACGTGTTCCCGGTAAGTCCTTCAAAATAATTAACTCGTCCACTTACGCCGAGGACATCTACTAACATACCATCATCCACAGGCCGCGTTGGACGTGGAGGCCTCGATAAAAGGCCAGAGTCTGGATGTTGGTGTTTTCGGATCACGACAGTGCACATCTGAAGATGGCGCTGCTAGCTTAGTTGAACAGATTGTATCCTACTTGAAAGAGGTTGATGTGAAGGTTGAGTAGTCATTTGGAGTGGCATTATTTAGTATTAGGTTTTAGCGATCAGATTTAAACACAAATAAAGCTCCCTTGGGACAAGAGTATATGGGATCTTCTTGTATCAATCCGAAATACGCAATGCCGTGCGGGCGAAATCATAAACGTTGGAATAATAACCTCGGGTCACAGCGTGCTCACGGCAACCACAATGAAAGCAGTTGGACGTAGCTCCTAAGTGGGTGAATGTCAAGGTGGAAATGGAGCCATGGTGGTTATATAAAAAGTCTTTCATCTGCTATGTACCTATTTTACTCCGGGTATCTTAACCCTCCTCGTCTCATCATCATGATATGTCATGCAAACCGGAAGAAGCCAAATATACTCCAAACTATACCGCCAAACAGACCTTGCGAGATGTAATCTAACCGAGTCACACCAGTGCGCCTCTGTTCCCTTGTGTAAAAACAAGATCTCGCTCCAGCTGTGTATTTTCTTTTACAGCCTGGAAGTCTTGGGCTTCCAGCCCTCGTCCATGGCAATCAGCTCAGCTGCGCGTTCACCAACGGACAGCACCGTAAGCATAGGGTTAATGGAAGGCATTTCAGGGAAGACTCCAGCATCAGCGATACGCAGCTTCTTGATGCCCCGAACCTTCAGCTCTGGATCCACGACGGCAAACTCATCCTTGGTCACGTCACCCATCTTAGTCGTACCAGCTGGGTGGTAGACGGTATGAGCAACACGGCGAGCGTACTCGCTGATCTCATCGTCAGTCTGCACCTTGGGGCCTGGCGCCACCTCCTCCTTCAGCCACTCCTTGAACGGGCTCTGCTGTGCAACCTTACGCGCGGCTTTGATACCGGCCACAAAGGTGGCTGCATCGTAGCCCTCAGGGTCGGTGAAGTATCGGAAATCCAAGGCAGGCTTGACCGCTGGGTCAGCCGACGTGAGGTAGATACGACCCCGGGAACGAGGACGAGGGATGTTTGGTGTCATGCAGAATGCGTAGCTCTCTGGGACCTTGCGGTAGCCTAGTCGTTCAGTGTTGAGGGTAAAAGGGATCTGATAGCAGTGCATCATCAGATCAGCAGAATCTCCGTCGTTGCCAGCCGCATTTGTGGGCTCTCGGCGGATAAAGACACCAGCATCCGAGTCCATGGTGGTTTGGTTGGGGGGAACAGGGTGATTCAGCTCCCAGATTATGATGGTCTCCGGGTGGTCAATCAGGTTCTCACCAACTCCAGGGATGTCCTTGACCACAGGGATACCGAGGCCTTCGAGTTGAGCGCGAGGACCTAAACCGGAGTGCAGCATCAGGCGGGGTGTGTCGACGGCGCCAGCACACAAAACTATTTCTTTTCGAGGTTTGAGCACCAGTTTTTGGCCAGACGCCAAGTGGACGGCTACGCCAGAAGCCACATCATTCTCCACAAAGACTTTAGACACATGGGCCTGGGTCAGGATAGTCAGATTGGGTCGTCTCTCCTCACCACGCAGGATGGGGTGGATGTAGGCCACCGAGGCACTGCTCCGGCGGCCGTTATCCGGGTTATAAGAGACGTTGAAGAAGCCGGCACCTTGGGTCAGCTGGCCCTTCTCACGAATTTCGGTGTTGAAGTCGTGAATGACGGGGATGTTTAAGGCATCAGAGCATGCCTGAACCCAGTCTTTGCAAAGCTGGTTGCGGTGACGGTGGTGAACAGGCTGGAAGGTATTGCGGAGGTTGTCGATGTGTCGTGTGACATTTTCGAAAGTCCATCCGCGGCAACCCTGAGCGACCCAACGATCCAAATCATGGCGGAATGGACGGAAGGAGATGAGGGTGTTGTGCGAGGAGCAGCCACCCAAGACCTTTGCGCGAGAATGGCGGATGAAGCTGTTGCCCATGGGCTGCTCAGTGGTGCCATAGTCATAGTCTAGGTCGCCTCCAAGCAGAGTGAGCCACTCGCGCAAGTTTAGGACATTATTAAGGTTGAAGTCAGAGGGACCAGCCTCAATAAGGAGAACGCGGTGCTCGGGGAGATAGCTCGACAGTCTCGAGGCAATGACACAACCAGCAGTGCCTCCACCAACGATGATGTAGTCGAAGGAGGAGCTGGCAGACGACGGGATAGCCTGGGTTGTCATGGTTTTTGGGGCTCGCGGTTGAGAGATTGGTTACTTCTTTAAGTCTCCAAGAATGCAAAGATAAATAAGGCTTGCTGTCGTTCACTTATAGAGTGTCATGCATGTAGATAAAAGCGATACTACCTGTAGCTAGCAGAATCAGCAGCTCCAAAAAAAACGGTGGTACTTAGTCCGAAGAAGAAACGAAGAAGAGGAGGAAAACCTGTCAATTTACATGATTCTTAGGTCGAGTCAAACAAGGCTAGGAACGCAATCCTAGCTGACATTGGACCATAACGAAGGTCGCTACCGGCGGAGTCGGAGGCAGACACATTGTCATCCACAGAGGGCGCTCAGAAAAAAAGTTCTCACCGTCTTTGCCAATTGGATTGGATCTTCAGGTCAAGGTTCTGGCAAGCAGCCGTCACCGCGCCACGACCTATGTTTCACGGTTTGTTTGTACTGTGAGCCATGACGTCAATCACAACTTGGCGTCATCGTATCTGCAGGAGACGGCTCAGAAGTTGGTCAGACAACACAGTGTGAATCCATCGAAGAACGACGACTAGCGTAACGCGTGGAGAGTGGTTGGATGAGACTTGGATCCCTGGTGGATGTCAATGAAGATCTTTGGCTTGAAGGAGGAATCTGGAGGTTTTGCTGGTGTAAGTTTGGCTCTTGGCGGGGTTTGTGTATCCCCGCCATGGCCGGCTACATGTTAATCCGGGGCGAATGCTTGACGGCGATTGGCTGTGCGGAGGGGCAGTGGGTACGTACAGTGGAACGGCATGACAAGTGGGGCTCAGGCTTATGTTTTCGTTCGGTGGTCCACTTGGTTTGTGAGCGAACGCCATGGCTTGGAGACAGATGCATCGTATTAATTGGTAAAAGCAGTGATTGGGCGGCCGTAATCAGAGATTGCGGCTGCATGTCTCTAGATTCTAGCCAAAAAATTAAAAATTGTGTCTACAGAAGCGCCAGTTTTGACTGATTCTGTCCACGGATAGATATGAAATTAATAGGTGTACAAAGCACAAGTACTGCATACACCCCAAGTGCTGAAATGCAATTATCCGAGCACCGGACCGGTGTGGAGGAGGTATCGGGTGGATGCCACGGCATCGGCCTCTCTCGGCCTCGGAAGAAGGCATTCTGCCAAGCCATGTGGCTCTGCGGGTCCGCCGTCTCCGAGAAGGGGATCCTTCGCCGAAGTCTCCATTGGTGACGTAGTTGTTAAGCACTACGAAGTACCTACCTAGTAATAATGCCTCTCCCCTGTTGTTTGTTCCCCCCTTTCACTAATCGACCAACAGCTTTTACTCAATTTACTGCCAAATGGAGGCAAACTGCCTCATCACTTACATTAGCTGCAGACACGGACCTTGTGCCTCGTCACCTGCAGAACTTTGACAGACGTAAGGCGCAGTAAGCAGTATGTATACGAACACTCGAGAGCCGACACGACGTATCATATTTACGCCCATACCTTATTACGTATGTACCTAGCTGTCGCAAATCACCAAGCTGGTCTCGGTGTTTGGGTGTCTCGGCGACTGTCCGCCTGAGGTCCCACCATCTCTAACAAACCAATCTCCAAGACTGACATCACCCGCGTTTACTTCATCCTCAGCTCCCAATGACTCTCGACAACAGGCACTCAGTGTTGCTAGCTACTACCAAACACCCCCAAAATGACCTTTTCTAAAGAAATCCATACTTTCCACTCTGGTCGGGCCCAGTCCCAATCTTCCGGCTCACACACCTTCATCTCTGTCGACCCCAGCACCGCAAAGCCTCTGGCCACCATCTACACCACCACTCCTTCACAGCTCAATGATGCCATCGCCTCTGCCCATGCCGCCTTTCCATCATGGTCACAGACTCCAGCCCCTAAACGCGCTACCGTTCTCCTCCGCGCCGCTGCCATCCTCCGTGAGCGTAACGATGCTCTTGCCCTGACCGAGATGCTCGACACTGGCAAAGCCTGGTCTGAGACTTCCACAGTTGACATCGTCACTGGCGCAGATGTTCTCGAGTACTACGCCCACTTCATTGCAAACAGCCAGCCTGGCCAGCACACCAGTCTCCGACCGGACGCCTATGTGCTTACTAGCCATGAGCCGCTGGGCGTCTGTGCCGGCATTGGCGCATGGAACTACCCCATCCAGATCGCCTTGTGGAAGTCCGCGGCTTGCCTTGCTGCGGGTAATTGCATGGTATACAAGCCCAGCGAGGTCACTCCCCTCCATGCGAATACTCTAGCAGAGATCTACATCGAGGCCGGTCTCCCACCCGGTGTGTTCAATGTCGTCTACGGTGATGGACCCAGCGTCGGCGCTCCCCTAGTAGCTCATGAAGGCATCGCCAAGGTCAGCTTCACCGGTCAGGTCAGTACGGGAAGCAAAGTTGCCAGCGAGGCTGCCAAGGGCATGAAGGGCATCACCATGGAACTCGGCGGAAAGAGTCCCCTCGTCGTTCTCCCAGACGCCGACGTTGATGAAGCGGCCGATGTAGCCATGGCTGCCAACTTTTTCTCCACTGGCCAGGTCTGCACAAATGGCACCCGAGTCTTCATCCCTGACACATTGCTGCCCCGCGTGGAGGAAGCTCTGATCAAGCGATGTCGCGAGGGCATTCGCATGGGCATGCCAAGGGACGAAAAGACAAACTTTGGCCCTGTAGTCAGCAGCGCCCAGCATGACAAAGTCAACATGTACATCAAGCATGGCAAGGAGGTTGACCGCGCAAAGGTGCTGTACGACGGCGCAGTGGATGCGCAAAAGACGAAACCCACACCAGACGGCTTCTGGGTCCCGCCCGTCATCTTCACCAATTGTACGGATAACATGCGCGTTGTGCGCGAGGAAATCTTCGGCCCCGTCATGTGCATCTTGCCCTACCAAACTCAGGGCAAAACGCAGAATGAGTGGTTGCCAGAACTGATCCGCCGTGCAAACGACACGCCAATGGGTCTGGCTGCTGGTGTGGTCGCTTCAGATTTGAGTCTGGCGCAGGATGTCATTCGGCAGCTTCAAGCAGGTATTACCTGGATCAATACATGGGGCGAGTCACCCGCTGAGATGCCCGTTGGTGGGTGGAAAATGAGTGGCGTTGGGGTTGAGAATGGCTTTGAGGGTATTCGAGCTTATATGAGAACCAAGAGCACGCTGGTCCAGTTGGGCAAGGGGGCAACCAAGGGCTTGTTCGCCAAATTATAGTCCATATAAGACAGAATGGGTGATGACTGATCGATGTTATAATGAAAGCATCTATGACACAAATTGATAGCAATGCATGAGCTGGCGTTTGTGTTACACCGGTTCACTCAGTGGCCATAGAAGACCATGGAAATAACTCATATCCAGCGACTGCTTAGAATTGCTGTATTTAAATAGGAAAAGTTTTGTCCCTGTTTATTGTCCCGCTTTGCTTAGGTAGTCAAACAAAGATTGAGGTCAACAGTTATCGCACCGGTAGAACATATTAGACATTAGTGTAATGAATGAACCTACTCATACATCTGGCCTCATTGTAGTATGGCAAAGTCCCATCCCGATCGAGCCTGATGAGCATCGCCCAGGTTGCTCTTTAACCAACATCTATGGTCGCTTCCTGGATCACCTGGAATAATGCCCCATCCACAGCCAGCACATCCTGGATATTCAGCACAATTGATCATACAGTCCTCCATGTTGGCTGTCCAAACACTAGCTAGATCGACGGCCTGCCCTGTGCCGGTATAGTCTATTCCACAAATACGCAAGAAAGTCTTGTCCGAATTTGGAAGCTGGTATTTTGTATTATTTGCCGTCGGACAGGCACTAAGAGCTGATGTTGTGGGAGTCGGCTCGGAGGACGAGATTGAGGTTGGTTGGGTAGTGGTTGCCTCCCTATTCAGCAATGAGAGAGAATTCATCATACATTTAGCTTAGCTTTGCAGAGTTTCCTCCTACCTAGTTTGTGCATCTGATTTGTGCCTCAAACCAAGACCAACACCGACACCAACACCAATACCCACGAGAAGGACTGCAACAACGAGCACGAACCAGAACACCCGCCTCGTGAGTCCGCAGACGGTCGGCTTCGGGATTGGCGCAGGCGGCGCGACACGGTCATACTTGTAGTCGTAGTAGTCGAGGGGTTTAATATGTGTCGTACTGGATGTCTCATCCAACAACTCCAGAGGTGGTGTCCCTTCGCGATAGAAGGTCCGGAAGCTTTGATCCACGGAAGTCCGGTCGTCGACCCACACGACACCCGGCGGGCCGTTGCGCCTATCCTTGTCGTCTGTTGTGTGATTGTGTTTGTCCCTGTCTTTTTTGCTTTTTTTGCTTGCCGGGGCATCGCGGACAGGGTGTCCGGAAGACCTGCTGTTGCGTCCCGGGCCACCACGGACTTGAGTCTCTCCGGAATCTCGCCCGCGTCTGTCGCCCCGGTGATTCGGCTGCATCCCCATTTGACTCTCCGGAATCTGTTGCCGATGCCGCGCACCGGTCGGAGCAACACGTGCTGACCGATGCTGTGGCCAATAAAGCCGTTTAATAGGGATGAGATGAGGGCGACAGATCTGCAATTGAATTTATCTTCAGCCAAAGCGATCTTGAAAGGAGACGCGATCTAATATTGTTCTCCTCGGTGTTTACTCCGTACTATACTCGTATTAATTTCCGGCTCTCCCAGTATCACGTGCTGCACCCTACTATCTGTACAAGACTATCCTCATTCTTGTAGGAAGTGTATCAAGTATATAGAGATTACATCTGACAAAATTCAATAGCTTGTGTGGCTAATCAAATATATTGATTCAATGTCAAACCGCGATGGCCCAAGTACGCTTTTACCGTTGACTCGTGGTTATTCTGATTCGTGGAGAATGAAACGCCATGCAGATATTGATTGACTAATGATCCGTAAATTCTCTTCTCATACGAAGTACTCCAAAAGAAATGGTCGATACGTGTGTACAGATGGTGTATACTACTAGTAGTAGTACTATAAACATACAAATAGGTTTTTTTTTATAAAAAAAGTGGATAATGATGAAGGAATGAGCGAGCGTTGGGGGAAGAGGGGAAGGAAGGAAGCATAAAAAATGTAATAAAAAAAAGAATCCGACGGAGACAGGGTTCGAACCTGCGCACGCGAACGTATTGCATATCGAAGTTGGGAGAGAGTTGAGACTCTGTCCGTTCAAGTGCAACCCCTTAACCACTCGGGCACTCCGCCTATTTGTTGTATATTGGTGGATTAATTAATATCACACATGTAGCTATTCTGAACCAAAGCGCAAATTCTCTGAATGCAGGGTAGCCGCGATAAACAGACCAATCTCCAGAAACAAGGGAGTGCAAAAGAACAAAAAAATATTATTTGCGAGGATCCGATTGACTTAGCATTTACTATGAGTCTAATTTATTCAAACCCAGCTACTCTGGCCGGAAATAACCGTTGCTTCGAGTTTGGAGGAATCGTAGAAGAATGGTAGAAGAATTGCAGGAGATCGTACATGTACGAAGTACTCCCTCACAAGTTCCAATGCAGACATGAGCAAGTAAGTAGTAGGACATGCGGAGAAAATCCCAAGGTTGTCAGCCACTGTCCTGCAAATAGTGCCCCGGAAACTCCCTTATCTCCTAGCCTTTTTCACTTTAGAGACTACCAGCAGTGTATGTAGATGATCTGATGATAGCCGACTAAAGAGGATTCCTTCATGTGGAGTAACGCCCAGTCCAAATTGTCTGACGAATCAGAGTGCTGAAAATGCGACCAAGCCAATCACATAACATCGTTGGGGCAGTAAGAAAGTAGCGATGACCTCCGTTCCCGGGGTGGATCTCCCCGATGAGCGAACGGGCCTGGCGGATTTGCGGAGTCGCTTGATGAAAGCTCTACTATGTACTCCTGCTGCTGAAAGGTAGAGGGTTCTGCTCCCGAAAAGACCGCTATCTCCGTAAGATGGAGGACATATGTTGTAGTACAATCGACTATAAATACGATTATGGGCATCTCTCAGACCTCCCACTATAGGAATCAGCATTACTCACCACATTTCAGTATCCCTTCCTATTCTCTCTCTCTTTCTCTCTCTCTCTCTCTCTCTCTCTCTCTCTCTTCCAGTATTGTCTCTGCCCTTCAGAAGAATCCCCTTCCAATGAAGCAAAGCGTCAGTTTTGATAGCCAAGGCCTGAAACTGGCCGCCCATCTCTTCATCCCCGACAGTACAGCCGATGGAAAGCTCCCTGCCATTATCGTCGGCCATCCAGCAAGCGGTGTGAAGGAGCAAACTGCCGGTTTATACGCCCAGCGTCTTAGTGACGCCGGTTTCGTTACGATTGCCTTTGACGCTGCCTTCGGTGGGGAGAGCGAGGGCCAGCTGCGTGGACTCGAGGACCCAGGCCAACGCGTTGAGGATTTCAAGAACGCAGCATCTTTCCTTTCCAATCATGAACGAGTTGACCCGGCTCGCATCGGAGTCCTCGGCATCTGCGCATCTGCAGGGTATGTTACTGTTGCGGCTGCGACGGACATTCGCATCAAGGCCGTTGCTACAGTTAGCGGCACCGACCTAGGCATCTTCTTCCGTAAGGGTTTCAACGGCAAACAAGACCCTTCCGTCCTAAAGACACAGCTTGAGTTGGCGGCACAAGCAAGAACTGCAGCAGCGGCGCCAAACGGCACGATGGAGACCTTTCCTCTATTCCCACCCGATGAGGCAACTGCGCGCCAACTTGGACAATATGTCTATGAGGGTTGGGAGTATTACAATACTCCACGCGGTGCTCACCCTCGTACAACGAAGGCTTTCCCTTGGAGCAATGTCGACAAGATTGCAACGTTCAAAGGCTTTGAATTCATCTCGCAGATTGCCCCAAGGCCGTACTTGATGATCTTGGGGGCAAACGCGGACACCAAGTGGATGGGAGAGGAAGCATTCCAGAATGCATCCGAGCCCAAAGAGTTGTTTTGGGTTCAGGGTGCGTCGCACGTCGATCTGTACGACAAAGAGGAGCCTGTTGGAAAAGCTGTAACGCGTCTTACTGACTACTATCGACAATGGCTCAAGGCTTAGTTAGACCTTGGAAGTTGGGGGCCGTTGCTGAATGTGTTAGGAGTTTTAGGTTGTATTTATTTCGTTGTCGTTTGCCAATATCAATTTAGTGTTTCCTGCTCCTTGCATGATATTGATATTGACCTCACATCCGTGATCTGACTGATGTCCAATGGAGGTCACCGAGCTGAAGGGAGCACCTTGAATCAGAGCCCTACGATAAGACATCAGCGGCGCCCCGACTCCCAACTTGAAGATGATAATGTATGTACCCCCCAAGTAGTGTATTGTCGATTTCCCTCTTGATTATGGCCGCTCTTCCACTTCTTAGACTGGTCCATGATTCGGAGGACAACGATGAGAATAACAGCCAATAAGAGGATGTTGCTGCTGTCGCTGCTCCTGGCTGTCGTAATACTAATGCCCAGCTAATGGCAGAGCGATAAGCACGGTCGATGATATTGCTGCCGCACGCTTAAAGCCGTTGGATTTAATTTCAATCTTGAGGCTGCAATCTTGAGGCTGGGGCTTGGCCGGGTACTGTACACGCGCTGTCTCCACCATAACATTGGAACCCTCAAGTGGGGGACAAAAAAGAGAGACCATTAATATAGCATTATATAGAAAATAACCACTGGATAAGAGTCCTTTCTAGTAGCCGAGTGCTATCCATGGCAGTGATATCAGTAATCTACAGTAATTCGTACTCTGTGGAAATTGAAGTAGTAATTTGCAGTACCTAGTTGGAGTTGGCTGTGGCAATATATGAGCAGATGTCTTGCAGTCCCTGTTTTTCTGTCACCCCCTTGGCCCTTTTGTCTCGCTCTTATTACGAAGTACGGAGTACTCGTACTCCGTATGGATTGTGCAATTGACCCAACCAACGTGAACTTAACCTTCAATTGGAAGGCTGGACCAGGTCGTGCAGATGATGCTGTGTAATACATACAAAAGGCCTGTCTCTGACATGGAGCACTGTCTTTCGTCATCTCCGTGACCTTCCATACCAAGGACTGTGCCCCTCCCCCATTTCTGCCGTCTGGTCACTCAACACAGCACTCGAGGAGAGTCCAGCTCGACAGACGACCCGAAATGGTCGCCTTCAATCACATCGCCAGATATGGCGCTGCCAGCCTGGTGGCAGCAGGTTATGCCGCGGCCTTGGTTCCCCTAAACCTCGCCATACACGCCATTGACGTCCGCTCGAAGCCCGACCCCGAGCAGCGCCTCTCGATCGCGCGCGAATATCCCAACATCAAGCCCTACAACTTCTCTGTGCCCATTGACCACTTCCACAACGACTCGAGGTACGAGCCACACGCGGATGGGACATTCCCGTTGCGATACTGGCTCGACATCTCCAACTACAAGCCTGGCGGCCCTGTCATCGTCCTCCACTCCGGCGAGTTCGACAGCGTCCAGAGGCTGCCTTATTTGCAACATGGCATCGTGCCAATCCTGACCAAGGCCACGGGAGGCGTTGGCCTCATCCTCGAGCACCGCTACTACGGCACAAGCTACCCTGTCCCCAATGTCACGACCGAAAACCTCCGCTTCCTGACGACCGACCAGGCCCTCGCCGACACAGCATACTTCGCCCAACACGTCGTCCTTCCCGGGCTCGAGCACCTCGATCTAACCTCGCCCGGAACACCGTGGATTATCTACGGTGGCTCCTACGCCGGTGGCTTTGCCGCATTTACAAGAAAGCTGTATCCGGATGTATACTGGGGCGCCATCTCGTCCTCGGGCGTGACGGCGGCCGTTGACGATCTCTGGCAGTACTTTGAGGCAGCGCGCCAGTATGCTCCTGGTAATTGTGGCCCGACCACCCAGAAGCTGACACACATCGTCGATACGGTCCTCTTTGGAGGCGATCGCGCCAAGGTCAGCCAATTGAAGAGAATGTTTGGCCTTGGCGATCTGGAAGACGACGCCGAGTTTGCCACCACCATCGTTCGCGGCCTCTACGGGCTTCAGTCCACCAACTGGGACCCAGAAGAGGATTCCCCTCTGCTCGGTATCTACTGCGGAATCATTACCTCGGATGCCCAGCTTTTCCCCAGCACTACTCATCTAATTCACCCTGTGCGACGCCTCGTAGCCCAGGCCGGGTTTGCAGCCCAGAGCGATGTGCTTACCAATCGTATGCTCAACTACATCGGCTATATCAGGGATGTTATCAAGGAGGATAGGCGGACGGTGTGCAAGGGCAAGACTATTGTGGAATGCTACTCCTCTCAGTCTATATCGGAGGATGTCAGTCTGAACGCTGGATGGTTTCGAAGCTGGAGCTACCAGGTCTGCACACAGTAGGTTTTCTCTGGACAGTTAACACCATTTGTTTTAGGAGAACATTTACTGACCAAGACATCTTGTAGGTGGGGATACTTCGTCACTGGCTCCGGAACTCCCAAGGATCAACTCGCCATGATTTCTCGGGCCATCACTCTTGAATTCGCCTCAAAACTCTGCCAGGCTTGGTTCAACATCACCACCCGCCCGGACGTCGAGGCTATAAACAAGATGGGCGGTTTCAACTTCAGCTATCCGCGTCTTGCTATCATTGACGGCGTGCAAGACCCTTGGCGTGCAGCTTCGCCTCATGCTGCTGGCCTTCCGGATCGCAAGTCAACCGATACGGAGCCCTTTATGCTGATTGACTGGGGTGTACACCACTGGGATGAATTTGGCCTGCCCGAGGATGCTGACATCCCAGGTCTGCCTCCAGCGCAGGTCGTCGAGGCGCACAAGGCAGAGATTGAGTTTGTCAAGGCGTGGCTGAGAGAGTGGAAGGAGGAGAAAGGGAAGTCGAAGCCGAGTCAGGACGAGGATGAAATGCCTGGGGAGCTATAAATGGATATATGAGTTTGTACGAAGGAATATGTTTTGCCTGCTACATGATACTCCAACGTTCCCAGCAAGACCGATCCAATTTCTTCTCTTCGATAATTATTTGGTCATGTCGTTTTCCTTACAATAGTGGCTGGTGTGATGGAGAGGAACCGATGCACTAAAACATATGGCACGCCTAAGGGATGTAAAAAAAAATGATGTGAAATCATCACATATAGTTCTTTACAATATCCATAAGGGCATGGCCTTCATGTGTTCTTAACTATAGCGGATTAGCATTGTGGCTGCAATGACAACCTACTTCTCTTAGGTGTTGGCTCCTCTCCTAGTATCACACTTGTCGCAACGACGGACTGTACCCATCTCTGAATCCAGATACCTTGTCTCGCCGACTCTTCACCAATATGCAGTTCGACGTCTTGTTGCGGTCACCACGAATGAATCGATGTGTTTCATTTAAGCTAGGCTGTTCTCTCTAGATCACTCGAGCACCTTGTCCTTTCTGTCTTGCCACCGTTATGGCCGTGAGTATGCGTCAAATGTTCCCCTTCCATTCATGTAAAAAGGGTCGGTATTCCAGTGAATAATGATAACGCTCGGGGATGGACGTTGTGCAGCCTTTAATACCTCCTCGGTAATCGTAATCTGGTCTCCTCGCCTATCAAGGAGCAGTGCCATTACATCGCCTTTCTGATTTCTTACAGCAGCCTTCACTACCTCTTCAGTAATCGTAATCTGGTCTCCTCGCCTATCAAGGAGTAGTTCCATTACCTCTTTTCCATTCCTTACATTTTTTGCAGCAGCCTTCACTACCTCGTTAATCATAATCTGGTCTCCTCGCCTGTCAAGAAGCAGCGACATCAGATCGCCATTCCCAAATTCTGCGGCAGTTGTTACTACCTTAGTAGTTATAATCTGGTCTCCTCGCCTGTCAAGAAGCAGTGACATCATATTGTAACCTCCATAAAATACGGCAGTCGTTACCACCTCTTCGGTAATCATGATCTGGTCTCCTCGCTGGTCGAGAAGAAGATCTATCAGTTCTTTGCCAGTATCCGAATTTCTCGCTGCAGCCCGTACAGTGCTTTCAGTAACAGTTGCTCCTAAGCTAAGAAGTTTAGAAACAATATTTAGATGTCCCGATTCAACAGCCAGGTCAAGTGGCGTTTGTTGTATCTTATCAACGCAATTGACAAAACAAGTTGACTCATCTGGGTCAAGTTGATCGTTCCGACATAAGACGTAATCTACTAGGGCAGGAATTCCCCACCGTGCGGCAATATGCAAAACAGAGAATCCCTCTGGAACATAATAGCCTAGCCCGTGAGAAATTATTAGCTTTAGACTATTTCGCCACTGCTCTCGACTCGGTGAATTAACTCCGAAGAACTCGGCTTCTGAATCCCTGACTTCGAATCTTGACTCCGCCATACGTGCGTGATTGAACCAGTTGAGAGTCGCATAAGATAGGAAGTGGACATGCGGCTGCTCCTTGCTGTGGAACTGCTCGATCAGAAGATTAACGCAGCGGTAAGTAAGGTTGGCATGCGCTTCGAGCCGATCGATGAAGTAATTGGAACCGGCTCCAACTAAATAGTCTTTGACGGACTTATGCAGTAGGAGCACTTTTTCTTCCTGGACAATAATCATTAAGCGGCAGGATCCGATTTGGTCGCGTGTAAACTGAACTCTGGTTTCCACATCCACTTCTTGGTGTAACTGACAAGCTTCAGAAAGCTCCAACAAACTCAGTGGCCACAGGCACACAACAACCAAGCTCAGGATGCGCTGGATTACGCCAACTTCAGCCCCCTCCCGTTTAAGAGCTGTGTCAAGAAGCGTCTTGTAGAGCGAATGAAGTCCCTTAGGCATGTTCTGTAAAGTTTGGATGGCGTCTTTTGAAAGAACATTCTCGAGCTCCTCGCACGCTAGGCCAACCCAGAGGAAGGTGCCTTCGGCTTTATCTCTAAGGATATCGCTGACTTGTCTTTTGACCGCGTCTGTATAGTGTTTTCTCTTAGCAAGACTTGCGACTCTTTCCTCAATAAATCGGATAATATCTTGCTCTGCTTCGGGGAAGGAAGCCAAGTCTCTGTTGGCGAATTCCTCCAAATATTCCCGAATTTCAGGATACGGCCGACTAGTGATCAATATATGGATATTTGGCAGGGCATCTTAATTCCGAAAGGTTTCTTGCAACTGTTGTAATAGAACCTTTTGCGATTCTTGATCGCATTCATCCAGCGCGTCAATAATGCAGTATTTTCGACCTGTGCTCTTATCGGCTGCGGCGGCCATAAATATTGTCCAGAGGGCATCGAACGAGTTAAAAATCTCTGGCCCACGCTCATCATACTTCGGTAGGAGGTGGTCGAGGAGCTGTGGGTGCTGCCGGATGAGTTGAAGAAGAAGCCCTCTAACGATTGACGTCGCCGTCCTTCGCTTATCGAAGCCAGAGTCACAGAAGAAGTATGCCAGAGTTTTCCCGTGTGCCTTAGAGAAGGCTGTAGACAGCTCCTCAGTGAGGAATATAGTCATGGTGGATTTCCCCTTGCCTGGGTTCCCATGGAGCCACAGAACATGAGTCATTGGGCTCTCTGGGTGCGACGTCTGCTTGGAATCAAGCCAGGTAGTGAGCTCTTCTGTGCCAAGTATCCATTCGCAGGTGCCGTGAGCGCGGCCTCCCTTCTTGCGTTTTAATGCCTGCCTGTCTTCAGACAGATCGGTCAGGAAGAGATCGCGTAGACAGCGTCCAGCCTCCGGCCTCTTCGTGCAGGCGTCTAGGCAGTCTGTTAGCAAGACTCGGTGAATAGATATAGAAAAGACTTGCATGTTCTATCAGTAATAATCGGACTTGCTGTCGATAGTGTTAGTGAGGTGTGTATATTAATGGGGGACAGAGACGCGTACGATCTTGCCGACGTCGAACGACATCCTTTGCATTGTCACACATCTCAAAAATCTTCGCCGACACCGTTAAGAATGAGCGGTCGTCCTGGTCACGGTATTTATTTATTTTCAAGTGGTCTTTTTAGAGGGCATATCTGTCAAGGCCCGGGATGCAAGCGGACGCCTCTTCCACGACCTGAGGATATAAGTGCAGGCTCTGGACATTGACAGTTCATACATACCATTCCTTTTACCATTCCTCCTATTCCAACCCGCTGCCCATAGTCCGTTTCGTAGAGTTCGCTAAAACAAGAGACGGGCGTCAATAGCCTATTGCGCAGTCGGCAGAAGCGATGCAATTTATCCAATAGCACAGGGCTGTCGAAGTCAAGGTCCCGAATAATTCCGTTATGCGAGCCTACTGGCTGCATAAGTTGCATAACGGACTCGGCAAAGGGTTGCCACTTCGTGCCCCGGAAAGGAGTGCCAAGGAAAACGAAACCGACAGTCACCTCCGGCAGGTATTTGAACATGTCCTCGGAGTTGGCGTATAGGAGACCCTCGAACCTTAGGTTAGCCAAGGTCATAGCAATAGTGGGTATGCCAGCTTACATCGACGATGACATTTCCTCCTAGACTATGGCCGACAAAGACAATCGGACGGCGAGAGGCGTCGCCATCTCGGAATGAGTGCACGCTATGCACAAGCTCCTCTCCACAGAGCTGGAGGCGCGTCTTTAGGGCGTCGGCGTGCCATTTCGAGTCATAGTTGTAGGCGATAATCCTTGCTTTGGGCACTTTGGCAGGCAGCATGTCAGGGTCTCGAAGCCAGTTGATACACCTGTCGCCGTCTTTCCATGTCCACGACCAGTCAACATTCGACCCAAGGCCATGTACAGCAATGATGCTGCCTTGGTTAGATCGGCGTTCTCTGGAATGACTCTCGAGTTCAAAACTTACTCAACCTCGGGCTCTCCATTGCCATTCTCGGTCGGCACAGGGTACAGTATCTCAAGCGGCTGTCGGGTACAATTCTACAACGGTATTAATATATTTCCTGTTCGACGGTGGAACCCACAAACATCTTTTGTCCCTTCTGGAGAGTCATTAGCGGAATGTTCCTCTTGCATGGTTTCGAGCTGCGGTCGCGAGACTGGCAAAGATTCCTTTCCTGCTGACTGCCATAGGTTCGTAACGGTGGCAATGACAGCTCGAATGCAGTTGAACCCAGTTCGCACAAGGCCCATAATAACCACAAGTAGCACTAAGAGCTGTTTGGTGAACATGGTAACAGGAACTCATTGGATTGCAGAGAGCGGCGTCGATCTCGTAAACTCGAGAGGTAATTGGTTGTCGAACGAGCAATTCTTGAACTCGATATTTGATTGACAAGAATCATGAGGAGAGAGAACAAAATGGAACGAAGATGCACCACGAGAAGGCTGCTGGGCAGGTTGGGCACGGATTCGGAAGCGGGGTGTTATTCCATGTTGGGGTGTGAGTGCCAAGCGTCAATCACAGCCTCTCGTCAGCTGAGTAACCGTGTGTTGATACTTTGCACATGTGGTTGGTTTCCGAGAAGCCACTGACGACCAAACAGCCTCTCAGTACGGAGGATACAATGGTGTGATGGGCGCGGATTTATATCGTAATGTGGACGGTTTATTGAACTTACAAGGAAACCTGAACACCTAGACTGGTATCTTTGCCATCTCATCGTCACTTGCTCAACATCATCAAGACTCGTCATGTCTTCCAAAACCCCGTCGGCTGGAGCTCCCGGCCTCTTCTCAAGCCCTGGCCATCACCGAGGCAGCAGGCTGCCCCTCTATCTCCTTCGACATGACTTTGGTCTTGTCGCTTTCGGGCTTCTGTTCGGCTTCGTCGTGCCCATGACTCCATATCCACGCCTCGCCCCCACAGCGCACATCCAATTTGCAGCTGAAGGCACCATGGTTCTCGCTGCGGGTCTGCTACTTCAATCAGATCCATTTCCCAGGGTCGCCAAGGATGGAAACCCACCGCAGAGAGTCCCTCTGGCAGATAGACTAGGCTGGTGGCAGAGACGCATCGTCTACTGGGGCTTTGCGGGCATCTGGGTCACTCTCATGTCTGAGGCGGCGAATGCATGGTGGGGGACGCAGTGGGTGTTGGGATTGGCGCATCAAGCTGCTGGGCTGACTGACGAGGGTCCAGCTAGGAGATGGATGGAGATGGTGGTTGCTGCAGCACACTGGCCATTTGCAATGGGTCTTGCTATCGTGGTGAGTGCTTTTGAAGTGAGCGAGAATGATGCTCGACTAATTGTATGTGCGTATAGTGGCCCACCATCTTTTCTTCGTTGTGGTGATGGTCCACTGAATGAGTTTGAATGCAATCGACATTTTGCTTTCCAGGGCTGATGGTCAGATGCTCAAAAATCGCTGGAGTGTAATATCTCAAAATTGCACTGGGGCCCAACTCTTTCCGTAGTAATAATGGTTTCGGAAGAGATTCACTTCGTGCCCCAGAGAATGAGATGTTAGGCGTTGCCAATGGATTCATGCCGTGTGGGATATCTGATCCAGGATCAATAAATCTATGAAATCAGCTTGAGCAGAACCATGGATCGATCGTACCGTTGGGTGGAAGGGGATTGTGCTTCATGTCCTGCGGCTCATCCCGTTCAACATGTAGCAGCTTCGAGAGTAACGATGCAAATAATACATCAGCATTGGAATCTATAAATGTATCACAGCATAGAGGATCTAGGAATTAAATGCAAATGTGCTGGATGGATGGTTTCATTCACATCATAGACCAACCACCCCTCCACCCATGGTGAGGCCGACTGCCTTCGACCCATCGATAGCCAACCTATGGAGAGGGAATATAGATATCGTTTTCGCCAAGGAAAAAAATACCAAATAGTACTTTAAAAATTTGCCCTGGTCTACTTCATTAGCAAGCCTTGCCAGTCGTCAGGATGCTCTTGGCCTGCTGAGCGTAGGTACTCTGATTGTTGACGTTGGAGTCAGAGAAGGCAGCGTTCCACATCATGACACCACCAAAAGCGGCGTTGTTCTTGTGCTGGGAGACAAGAGTGGCAAGGTCCGTGGGAGGGAGGAAGAACTTGGCACCACCGCTCGTCCCGGTGGCAGCAAGGTGAGAGGCAGGGACACCAATGAAGATCTTTGCATTGGAGGAGGGAGTGTCGGCAATATTTTTGGTCCATTCGTTAAAGTTAATGGTGCCATCGGTCAAACAGACCTCGTTGTTGTAGAACTGGATGAAGAGGAAGTCGAACTGAGCCTTGGTAATGATCTGCTGCATATTGGGCTCGGGGATAGGGCACTGAGGAGCACCGCTGATGTAGAACTTCTGAGTGCCGAAGTTGGAGCGCAGCTTGCTGATGAGGAACTGATAATTGTCGTTGCCATTGTTGCTCTCAATGTCAAAGTCGAAGCCATCGACGGCAACGTCACCGAAAGGCCGGGGCACATTTCCTTTGCCACTACTACCAAATGCGTCCCACAGGTTCTGACCGATAGTCTCAGCCTCCTCTTGGGACTGGAGAGAGTAGCTACCAATAGCACCACCGATGGACAGCAGAACCTTGACACCATTGGCCTTGCAAGTGGCAATGGCCTGGGCGAGTTGGCCACAACCCTCGCCCTTGCCGGTGCTGTCGATGACACAGGAGTTAATACGGCCTGAGGGAATAGTAGTGCCATTGCCGTAGTTGTATAAGAAAGCCAGAGCAAGGATGTCAATACCAGAGTTCTCCTGGCAGTAGGTGGACAGATCTGCGTTCTCGGCAGAAGTAGAGCCATATCCATTTTGACCCCAATAAACTACAACCTGCGAGCCACCGCTCCGCTGGCGAGTGGTGAGACGGTTGGGGGCGGCCAGCGCGATGGTGGCCATCAGACCAAGGCTAGTGACACCAGTAGAGAATAGCATCTTGATGGTTGATATGCGAGAGATGCTGCTAAAAGAAATGAGAAGAGGGTGTAAATACAGCGAAGAAAAGAGTTGTCAAAGGGCTGAATCCGGCAGCAAATGGGGAATGGACAATCCTTCAAGGACCTCTGAAGAAAAACATGTTCAAGTAGAAGAGTAGTGAATGAAATGGGGATGAGTTGTGAAGGTGGGAATGAAGAGGCAGATGAGGCTGTATTTATACTCGTGCGATGAGAAGCATCGCGTTTGACAACTTCAACTTCATCACAGAAGCCTCACAGCTAATAGCCCCCCCAACAACCACAAGGGAACGTGACATTCAGGACATGCACTCTATGCATCAACTCGTGGGTGTGAAGTCGAACCATTTCCGTCTCTACCGAATCGCCTTGGAAAGCGCACATTAAGTTGACGTCGTGCGACTTGAGAGACTAGCCGAACCAGTGATGGGGGTGACCCTGCAACAGCCATCTCCGTGCGGCCCTTTCGCCAGAGGCACGGGGAAGAATGATATGAGCAAAGCCGACTGCCTGGTGGTTCAGTCGAGACACCAACTTGAGACCTCCGAGCTAGGTGATGTCCATCCATCATGATGCTTTACAGACAAAAGCTTCGCTTTTCACCTGATGGTATCTTCAATGCTTATAGTAAGGAGCGTCAAATGATCGTCCACCAATGCCAATCTTGACAGACGTCTTCATTCTGGCAGTGAGGTGCAAAATCGCCAGATGATGCTCTATACCCCGTACTGAGCGGAGGGGTCTGGCCTGAGGCTGAATTTAATATTGAGCAGCCCATTTGCTGTTTCATCATCGACGATGCTTCTAGGTGAAACCGCCCTGTCCGCGGGGCCAAGATAGGAAGATGGTGCGTAGTATATGCATCTAATACCCATAAGATCGGATACTAGTAGTGAGTGTGGGGTTTCCTGACTGGGACAGTTAGTACGAAGTACGAAGTACGTGAGTTGTTTATTGCATGTAAACGTCTACCTTTTGGTGGGTGTGTGGAATGCTTGTGCAGACAGAGTCGCATTCCAAGGCGTGGGAGTGCCTGTTGATAGCTTCAGCTCAGCAGTGCGTGCCTTGGAAAAGTAAAGTTAGAACGAAAGTGCGTAAATGCCGCATCCTCAACAATTATCAGAAACACTTCCTCAGCCTGAAGCCTCACTCTCCACCGGTTCGGAGTATTATTGGAGCGAAATGTCCAACTTTGGAATGGCATCATGTCTGGATAGGCAAATAGGAAAGTTGACGGGAAAGCCGGCAGCTTACTTCGTACTTTGCGATCTGGACGAAGTATGAAGAAGGTAAGCAGATTAAAGCAGACATACGAAGTAGATCAATTAATATTGATATACCTAAAGGTGTTCGCCTCTTATTAGTTGGCCCCAAAATTCCTGAGCCACCCCAAAAATCGAACCACCTTGACTTTCCCCTCAATTAGTTTCATTTACGCTGTATTTTCCACGTAAACAAAACAACAGCCTGTGTTAGACAACCATATACTACTACCATTATGACAACCCAAGTCGCCGCTTTCAAAGCCGCGGCAGCTGTATTAGCTGATTGCGATTGCCCTCCTCGTCCAAGCGTGAGAAAGCCCCTTTCTATTCGCGCCGCTGCCGTCAAATTTGGCGTCAGTCGATCAAGCGTGACCCGAGCAGTCGCCTCTATCCAACGGGCTGATCCTTCTCCTCTCCCTCCTGGGCGGCCCCGATCCCTTACGAAGGATGAAGACGACTCCCTCGTTGCGTACATACATTGGCTTCAACGAGGCGGACTTTCTGCAACCAAAGCACAGGTTGTGAGCGCTGCCAATGAACTCCGACGACGAAGAGACCCGAACGCACCCGACCTTAACAAAATGTGGTATTATAGGTGGCTTAAAGACCACCCGGAAGTGCAGAAAACCGACATCAAAGCTGTCAAGAAGTCCCGCAAGTCCTCTGAGACCTCAAATATCGAAAGCATCAAGACTTTTCTTGAGAACCTATCGAAGATAATGGACGAGGCCTCTTAATCACTTACAAAGCGGGTAGAGTACATAATATTAGCCACACAGCCCCTTTCAGGAGTACCCGAATCGACGCGTACGTTTTCCAGCCAGAGGCGTACAACTAAGCTATATTCGGACTAGGTTATAGGTACAGGCAGCATTAAAGGCAATCGTAGTTTACTTTGTACGCGTCTTTAATTAAGTGCATAGAAATGTATAGAAATATATCAACTCCATTTCAATATCGTAACGGATGCTATAAATACGGAACATGTATTGCATTATTCAATGCGAAGCCATTTACACAAAAGTCAGCTTGCCAAAGAACTTGGAGATGTGGAAGCTGGCCTTGTCAGGTGGGTTCCATGCCCCCAATTCTTGGTCTGGGAACGTGTCTGGGCCGACCACAGTCCTGAAAAAGTTCATCCTCCACTTTGTGCCCTTGGCTTTGCCGACATTGACATTGAACAGGCCCAATGGGATCACAGCGTGGCTTTTCCACGTCTTGGCCGGCTTGTTGAGAACCGTCTTTGCGCTGAATCCGTCCCCAAAAGGATCCGAAACGAAGAAGTGATCAAAAGGCGTACCGGGGGCGCGGTTCTTGGAAGGGTTGTATATGAATGCTTGGTACGTGACGTTGTTGGGGTTCACCTCGAACTCGAGATACGTCTGCGGGTCGTCGGTGCCTTGGTAGATGAAGGCCTCCATGACCTCGTATTCCCAGATGTTGTCATTGGTGCCCTGGGACGAGTTGAAGTAGAAATGGATCTCATCATAAGCAGTGAAGGTGATCTCGAGGTTCCTGTCCGTGTAGCAGAGGTCGACTTGGGTGCGCGGGAAGTCCTTCTTGTCAGGGACGGACTTGTTGTACCTGATGGTGCCGACCCGAGGGCAAGCGGGCACGTCAAGGCTGGGCGTTGCGCAGGCTGCGGCAGCAAGGCCCAAGACCGTGGTAAACGTGAGAAGGTGATGCATCCTGACCGAGTGAAACTTGCTATTTTCCTTTCTCTTCCCCTTGTGGCGCTGTTTAAAGACCGGCGTAGCTGAAGCCTTATATACCCATTCGTGATAGCCATTGCTTTGTCTGTTTATGGCCTCTGCAGGTCCCAGCTTTCAGCTCCCAGAGCCTTGAGCTCTGCATAGCGGGGGAATGTGACGTTACAAAATCCCATCTTGGCAGCTGGTTATTACATCGCATCATGATGGTTCTGGGCCAGTCGGTGCAGCCACAAATCGGCCAACCAGCCATTTACATCCTCATAACGGTCTGTCGTGTCTGTACCGAGTACGCTTTGCTATTTGAGACGTCCCTTGCATCTGATCCCTTGCTGCGAGTTGAGATTATCGCTAACGACTCCTTTCCACCGCCAATCGATTGAGCAAGGCTCACTGGCATCCTGGTGGATCGCGGGGTTTAGCCTGCAGGGGGGGGGGATTATGCGCGTGTTGTTGATAACGCTGGCAGCACGCTGGATCAACATGAGATCCTTGATGCATACCATCGTGTATATGGTTCAACTGGGATACTACATTACATTACTAGTACTTGTCAATCCCTGTCTCACTCTTCGTCCGCATGATTCTATCCTACCAGTATGTACGAAGCAGGGGTTTACTCAACTGAGTTATCAACAACCACGAGCTTTTCTGGGCCTTCACTAGACCATTTAGGCTTAATATATTTCAGTGGCATTTACGATGTACTACTCGACGACACTAATACTACAGACATCACTAATCTACTACAAGCAGTAATGCATACTTACAAATGCGGAGTAGTATGGCCTTATTAGTCCTTGTGTGCCGACCAAGCATGCATGCATTCTCGGTTATGGATCCTTGTCGGGTCATCTCTATCCCCAGGCGAGAGCTTGGCGAACAAACACAATACGGAATACTCCGTACGGCCACATCATGGCGTGCGGCCTGCTCAATTGGGGGAATTCCGAGATGGCATGGCATTTGCCCTCGGTCTTTTTGTGCTACCTAGGTGTACGAAGCTCTGGTGATTGTTTGCCCGACTTATTCAGCTGCAGGTCTCAGAGCATTATTTCGGTCGGGTAGGGCCTCATCGGACACAAATTGGCGGATTAGAGCATTCTCAATCATGTCGAGTTTAAATGTCTCTGCTTAGATGGGCGATGTCCAATTACCCCAAATTTGCGATCCGACCACAACATTAATACTACACCTAAGATGGCAAGGAATCTAAAGAATAGGTACCAGTACGGCCCCAGGATATTAGCGTTGGAGAAAACAAGAGTTTGGATCTATTGTACTCCGTATGGTTGAAGAGTTAACAGCAACGGATCCCGTTTCCCCACGAATAGAGCTCAGCCTTAGTAAATTCGGGCTGTACTTCGTACGAAGCACTCCGTTGGTCATTTTGATGGCCCGACAGCCCGAGAACGAGGGATGACGACACCTGTACAGTGGGAATCATATCGTGGGGCAAATCCAAGCAAGAATGAAGTTGTTGTACGAAGTAATATGTAGGATATGGCAATGCACGTAAAGCCCATGCTATTCATAATGCCCACTCTCGAGCCCGCTCATCAATAAACTCACACATTGGCTCTATGTGTGACAAAAATGGTGAGTGGCCAGCGTTCTCAAGGTCCAGTTCATGCCAGGACAATCCGCTCATTGAGACCATCATATTCTGTGCGATGTGAGGAATGGCACGGTCCTGATGGCATTTGACGTATGCACGGCGCCCGTTAAAGCTCTCAGACGCCCACGCGGGAGGCGGACTCGGGGTACTAAAAGGGCCGTATGACTGCAACTTCATCCCCTTGAGGGCCTTGTCAATCAACGGTTTGTCGTCGATGTTATTGTAAAACACCTCCTCCGGTTTGTCGACATCGAGCTGCCATGTTTCCTCCTACACCCGCCAATGTCAGTATTTGCCAGACAGGGGGGATCAGACGACCCATTTGTATATTGGTGCTCTTTCTTACGTTCAGAAGATGCCATGGTTCCAGCTTTGCGCCCGGCAACTTGCTGACCAGCACGTCTCCTTCATTGGCGACAAATGCACACATGAAGATCAAGCCAATGATGCCGCCTTTGCCATAGCCCGCACCCTGCCGTTCTGCCTTGCTTAGGCCATTTGCTGCGGCTGCACCTGGGCAGCCGCCATACGAGTGCATGATGACAATGACATCTTTCCCCTGATCGATTTCCGGCATCAGGACATTGTTGCGAATGAAGTCAGCATCAACAGCCACCGTCTGCTTGTGTGCCTCTCTAGAGCCGACAGATGGGAGCTGCAGCGAGTTAGTAGGGTAGCCGGCGTCGTTGAGTCGTTGCGCAAAGAGTTCAAAATGATCCGGCGTGTGCCATGCGCCTGGAACGAGGACGATTGTCGGCTTTGACATGTTTTTTCACTATCTCCGCCCTTGAGATTGAAAGGGCTTCTATAGGTATCGAGGATGAGAGATGAGAGAAGACGGCAACGACCAAACAGACCACTGGGAGATATTATACGATCCCCATTCGTTGATCCATATTTTTAGCCTTCAGCACTATCATTCCAAATACTCGGAGGCGCCGCCGAAGGGCGAGTCTAGGGGACACTATTATGTACTACTCTGGGTCAGTTGGTGGTGTCGTGGGGATTCGTCGGATATTCAGCATTTGACTTCCTTATTATCTGACTCGCCATCTCCTGGTGATTTTACCACCTTTTCGGTCAGGTTGAAGATTCCGGGGCATTAAAACCCGATACAAACTATTTAGAAACGATGAAGCGCCACCCATTCTGTCGGATAACGTCGGTCTAGCTGTTGAAAGGATTAGAAATTGGGTATGCGAGGGAGTCGGTGATCTTATGTGAGGTGAAACAGAACGCGCGTCGTTCCCTTTTCTATGATAAAAGGGCTTGAAGGGGGGTCAATTAGGATGAAAAGGACAAGGTCAACAGACACACAGAACACGGTGTAATAGAGTGGAAATTCAGACGGTGTTCAGACAGACTACACAACCGTGATACGCAACACATTCACTCTTCTGAAACTTCGCTTCATTCTTAGCCCATCCCATTTCGTCATTCTCCTGACAGTGAGGACTGACCAGTATCGTTTGTGGCCTCTTCAATCTTGTCTTGCGCCCTTCTGCCGTTATCAGAATCCGCCAAGAATCGCAAGTTCCACTTACCCCTTTCATCGGGAGGATATCACCATCCTCAGTGACCCTACCGATACAAACGTATTCTTACTGGATCAGCCCCATATAGCGCGCGGTTTCACTACTACCACGTCAACAGATGAGATGACTACAAGTCTCACGCAGTCTCTGTACTAGCTTGGAATTCTACTGCTGGAATTATACTTCGGCAAAAGGCTGGCAGATTAACCCTCGAGAAAGGTATGGCCCAGGGGAGGGAACGAAAGGAGCAAATCGTGTTCGATATTATGGCTGCGAGAGATTGGCAATGCGAAGTGATTGAAGAAGCCGGCTCAGCCTACTCAGAGGCCGTTGCCTGGTGTCTTGGGGGCAATAGGAGCACACCACCGGAGGTTTGGAGGCAGGAAATGCTGAGGAAGGTTGTTTTGCCGTTGCAACGTTGTCAGGAATATTTCGCAAGTGCTGGGGCGGTATGATTCGCAGAAATTCTCGACAAATTTGCTTTTTGGCATATCAGTTTATTAAAGAACACTAACGAAGCGAGTCGAATTTCCCTTTTCCCGTGCTGCTTGGCTCATCATGCTGCAAGACTCAGTACATTAGTTGCCTCTCCAGGCTAGAGAAGCTGAAGCTGCGATTTGTTTGTTATAGCGTTGGTTCTTAACCATGCCACGATTATTCAAGGTATTGTAGCCAGCAACATGTCGGACTATTGTCGTATCAATGCCGAGTCCCGAGACCTCAAGGCGTCATCCTGGATACTATTCACCGAAGTCTGAACCTCCTCGGCGATTAGTTTTAGAGTCTTGTTCAACAAGCAGAATCTATCGATCATAAGATGGTGCTTTGCTGTCAGCTGAAGGAATAGTGTTGCCACACCAGTGGCAACATTCCTTACAGTGGATAGACTGTATGAGGGGCGCTGGAGAAGTTCCGCACACACTAGGTATTAAGGCAGCAGCTACTTCGTATAGCAGTGCATGAAATAGCGGAAATATCATTTCGCTTGGCAATACTCGGTATACTATTCGGTATTGATGCTCCATATCGATCTGTGAAACCTTCCATAGCCCCATGGGGAGACTATACATATACCTCGCTAGTATCGAGCCCCGTGGGGAGAAAAAGGTGGGGATGGTCATCATTTGTCAGACCTCGGGAAGTTTTCAAGGCAATTTCGGGATACTATTTGGGATTGATTCGGCTTTTGCAGGATGCAATTCCCGACTGGGTTCAACCAAGGCTCTACCAAATTCCCATTTTGCAGATATCTGCATTGTTTCTTTTACTCCGATGATGTATGAATAGAAGCCCGAGCCTACATTACGAAGAAAGCTCTAATTACTCTTCTACATATTCTTTCTCTCCCAGAGATACCCATCGATAAAATGGATTCTTTGTTCCCGGATCCCCGACGAATCGTCACTGGCCACAATCCGGAAGGGAAGTCAATCGTGGTCGCAGACGGTACTGTTCCCTGTCTCCCAATCAACACCAAGGCGAACTTTGCCGTTCTATACGAAACCAATGAATTCCCGGTGTCAAATGACGGATGGGTTGATCCAATCAAGAATCGAACCACCGATTTAGCAAATGAACGAGGAATAGTACTCAGGGTTGTTGATATTCCACCAAAGGCAGAATCTGTGAGTTCAAAAGGATCTGGGCAGTATAACGTGATCTAATTCGATACTTCAGGTGTTTCACAGGACAGAATCTCTGGATTTTGGAATTTTGTACAAGGGTGAACTTACTTGGTATACTATGTGCTTTCTATTATGTTAGATACTCTGCTGACCCTTTTCTTTCCTTCCAGTTTCCTTGACGATGGAGTTCGCGTAGATATGAAGGAGGGCGACGTCTGCGTCCAACGAGGCACCATTCACGGATGGATCAATAACTCCGACGAGCCTGCAAGAATCTATTTCATTTTGTCCGGTATGATGCATATCCAAACACGTGCCCCCAGAGATACTTGACTCTAATCTAAGATCATGACAGCTGCTCACCCGGTTAATATCAGCGGAACTTTGCTAGGAAATGCCGGTTATTCAAAGGAGGAAATGGAGTCTGGCGGCGACTCAAAATAGGTATCAGGAAGATGCCTGTAAATGCGTGGTTCCCATCATTCTATCAGCGTAATTATATTTCTGTTGTTTTCTCCATAGATGGATATACCATGTAGACAAATTGTTAGGAATTCTACCACTCGTGACCTATTAAGCGATTGGTTGTTTATACGTGTATTAAGGCTGTGCCAGATTACCCAGTTGAAGAAGCGGCAGATCTTCAAATCCATACTCGTAATTGCTTATTTTGTACCAGATGTATTATGAAGGTGTACACCTGACTTTACCCCCTTGTACTCCATAGTAGTAAATTTCCTTTGGGAAGGTATATTACGCTATTATGAGAAGTTTCCTCACTATGGTTAGATACATCGCCTTACGAAGAAACTACATAGTAGTTGGTTCGGGAAATGGTTCGGCGAACGTATGATTGGTTACTCAACCTTGTCCGCCATCCCCTGATTCTAGAACTTTGGCGTCATCCTATACAGAGTAGCGTTTGACCGATAGACTATAAGATAAGAACAGTGGCCACAACAGACACTGTCAATTGAGAGCAAGCATCAAACCCTCTCCCGGTCTGCCAACATGGAGACTAAGATGGAAATCCAGGAGCTTGAGGTTTCTCGAGGGGGGGATACTACAGCACCAATCCGCGCTCATCCTCATCATACCCAGACTGAAGCAGCTCATCTGTTCCGAAGTGAGTTGGCGCAAGCTCAGCTTGTCAGAAAACTTTCCATTTGAACCTTGATTGACAAACTTGATAGAGGGAGAAAATGGCGAGTTCCTTGGTCGAGTGTTAATTCCTCGTCCAACCAATGACCCGAAAGATCCTTTGGTGAGAATATTTCACGCAAGCGTTTTCTCGCGTCGAGAGCTAACTCGGTGTCTAGACCTGGTCGCAATGGCGGAAACACTTGACCTTTGCTAGCATATTATTCTTCGTATTGCTATCTAACTTCGGTGTCTCAGCCATAACGCCAGGGATAGGGGAACTTATCGAAGAATTCCATGTCACCCCCACCCAAATCAGCTATTTGATTACCTTTCAAATTCTTCTCCTCGGAATAGGGGTAAGGTCGACGTGATTTGCTGATTTGGCGAGTCTTGGCTGAAAAGTTCCCGCGCAGAATTTGTTTTGGATTCCGCTATCGCTCAAGATTGGTAAAAGACCAGTCTGTGTGATCTCCAGCGCCTTATTCGTCGTTTCCTGTGAGAATCCACTAAGTAATAATTGTCGATTCCAAACTAATTTTTATCAAGGCGTTTGGTCGGCTCTCTCAAAATCCTATGGATCCCTCCTTGCATCTCGAATTGTTGCAGGGTTTGCCGGAAGTGCGTCTGAGGCAACGGGACCAGCAGTGGTGAGTTTTAAGAAAAAATGGGGCTTCGAAGATATAGACGGAATATAGGTCCGCTGACGAGGTTTTGCATTCTAGGTCGCTGATCTGTACTTCCTCCACGAGCGAGCTACACTGACAGGTTTCTACACGTACGCTATAACCCCATTTGCCTCACAGGAATATCAACGCTGATATTTTGCTCACAGATTTATGATTGGGGGCGGAGGCGCCCTGGGCGGCATACTTGGTGGATTAGTCTCCAATGCCAACCCAGATTGGCGCTGGCTCTTTTGGATGTGTGCCATCCTGAACGGCGTCTGTTTCATCTTGATCGTGTTTTTCTTCCAGGAAACAAATTTCGCCCGACCTCCAGAAGCTGAAGCGGGAGATGATGAGGTGGAAGGTGATCACGAAGTGGTTCATTCGAAGTTCAGCTTTGGTGAGGCGCTGAGTCTGACTGGCTGGTACGATCGGTAAGTTCAACATATGAGTAGAGAAACTGAGGCACGATGGAATGCTAATAGGGGATACGCAGTGAAACAAGCCTCTGGATTTATGTCTATCGTCCTCTACAGCTTTTGTTCTACCCAACAATTCTTTGGGCAGCTATTTGCTACGGAGTGACTCTGGGATGGGTGCTCTTTCAATTGACGGCAAACTCCACCTTTTTCCCCGAGGTGTATCATTTCTCACCGTTGGCTGTGGGAAACATCTACATTTCTGTGCGACTACCCTCCCTTCCTCATTCAACTCGTGTGCCCAAAACTTCTGCATCGTTCTTCTTGCTGACTAGATTGCCAGCATCTTGTCGGCGCAGCATTCGGCTGCATTTATTCCGGTCCTTGTTGTGATTGGTTTGTTGAGGTCATCACAAAACGACACTCCGGGTACTTCAAGCCGGAATATCGACTCTTCCTCATGATTCCGCCGTTGCTGTTTGGACCTGTTGGCCTCCTCATGTGGGGTCTTGGGTTGCATTATGTTCTTCACTGGTCTGTGCCGGTAATCGGTACGGGCATATCGTACGCTGTGCTTTGTGCGGTTCCCAATATCGGAATCACATACGTTATCGACAGTTACAGGCCAGTTGCAGGAGAAGCAATGACCTCGCTAACTGCCTTCAAGAACACCTTTGCGTTCGGGTTTAGTTTTGCCGTCTATCCCTGGATTGAGAGGAACGGCTTGGATCATGTAGGTGTACCCCTGACGTCACAACCAGCACTCATGCTCACAGCTTTCTAGGTCGCCATCTTTCAGACCGTTATTGAAGTTGTTATCTTCCTTTCTACCATTCCTGTGTTCATTTACGGAGAAAGACTGAGGAAATGGTCTAGTAAATTTGATGTTTAATTTGTGTCAAGGGCCCATGTCACTCACTGCCTTGTCGAAAATGCAGATTGAATCAATGTCAATGTCAGTTCAATCGGTATTCAGTTATCACAGGAAACAGGGGGGACCCTCAAAATTGTGGGGGTTCATGCTCTATATTATTATTAAACTTCCTGTTGCAGAAGCTCCGAGATCCAATCCTCTATGTGACCCAAGTGATCCATATGTGATCCTTCCGTCGGTAAGTCAACAGTTCCATCCAAGTCGTAAAAGTCCAGGTTCTCCGATGACACAAATGGATCCATGATGATTGGCAGTTGGTTGTTCGCCACTCTTGCCTCGCTCGAGATCTGTGACATAACGCCTGCAATATTCTCGTCTTCTGCTAAGCCAATCCCCCTCGATTCTGAACCAACCAAACCTAGATCCCCTATGTCATCCTCTCCCTTTGCGACTGAGCCCTGGTCGCTAGTCATAATTGAGTTGTGGGCGAGAATCGAAAGTCGAGCCCTTGAATTAGTGGCGTTGAATCCTTTCATAGCTACTGGAGTCATGTTCTTAGGCTCATCCGTTAATGGGAAAGGCCGGGTAGCGTGGACTTTGTACAGGCCGCAGGCATATCTCCCCTGGAAAGTATCAGTATTGGCACGAGAATAGTTCAAGAGAGGGTGTGAGATCATACCAAGATCTTCAAAAATGCCCAGGGGTGGCTCAGAATTTGCAGCGTCTTGAGGTTTGCGAGAAGATTGCATACGGCGCGTTGTCTTATGTCCGGTTTTGAGCACCACAGGAAGGGGGTCTGTATCGCGCATGCACAGTATGCGGCATAGCCAATGAAGCTCGGCATACTTCGCGCGTCCCATTCCAAGCTTAGGGCAGCGTCAAGCAAATGAGAGACGGCATTTGCATGCTCAAATGCAGTTTGTGCGGATAGTTGTTGCGGATATGCAAATGTATCATCGCAAGAGCTCCAAGAGAAGAGTGGCACAATGGAGGAATGCAAGGAACACAGACACTGATGATAAATGATGTGCAACAAAAGTAACCTTGGTAAGTCATGGGGAGACACTGAGGTTAAATTTGCGGGATCTAGATGAAAATATCCAGATAGCTGAGCCCATGCTTGATGGATCCGTGAATCAAGGGCTTGGATCTCAACCAAACGGTTACATAAGCCAGAATCAGGTTGCTTGATAAGAGCAACAACCGACGACCATAAGGCCATGGCTCTCACCAGTTCCGCGTAGATGCTTTGCGTTCCCTTAGAAGACTTCAACGAGACCCCTTGTTGCGGATTTCCGAGCTGAAAGTCATGATCGTTGCAGGGAAGTCTCATGTTCAGCATAGTTTCTGTGGGCACTTTGGGGAAGAGACTGTCTGTCTGAAACGTGCACAGCAGGTAACAGGCCCAGAACCTTCTTCTTCGGATCTCCGTCTCTAGCGGGCTTTCTTTTCCTTGTCGATCAGGAGGATTTCCAAGGATCCAAGATGTGTTGGCCGCGCAAGCTGCTCACCAATCACATCAGCGAATGTCATAGAGACGACGAGGAATGACCAATCCTACCTGAATGGATGACCGACCGTTGGAACTGGCCGACGCTATACCAGAATAGGGAGAGATTAAGGAAGACAACGATATTGTCCTGGCAGGGGGATTCGACCTCTCGGAATGCGATACGACTAGCCGCTTCTGCCCATTCATGACTGAACTGGCTGTCCACCAGTATCGGGGATCCTTTTGGATCTATGTAGAATCTGCGAGGCACGTGGTCAGAAACAGGGGACATTGTAGGTAGGAACTCGATTCCATACTTCGAGGCCAAGGCGCAAATACTGAGTAGTACATCGAGTCGTATGGCATCAGACTCCAGGGCACGAACCAAGGAGGGCCTGTGGAACAGAAGGTGGGCATTGTAGAGATGCGTGAAGTACAGGTCTATCAAAGTTGGGAGAAGCTCTGATGGTATGCCAAAGTACCGCTTGTCAGGTTCGTGAAGGCGCGATATGGTGGGCTCCGTGGGCGCCGAGGGCGTGGAAGAGAGCGGAGACGGAGCTGGACCAGCACGACTGTGGGATTTCGTAGGCGTGTATACACATGGCCGGCCTAGACGCCTGCATCTCTCGCAAATTGGTTTCTGGCCGCAGCATCGCAACTGTTCGGCCCGACAACGATATCAGCCGACTGTATTCTATTCGGGACTGAGGATAGGCTTGGCATAGTGTTGATGACTTACCTTCTGGGCATTACAGCTGTCGCACGACCGTCTTGGCCTTCCAGGCATCGAAATGTGGACTCAAAAACAAGAAGGAATCCTGATTACAGCATTCGGGGAATGCGAACGGAGTCGGGGAATGCTGCAGGATTCGGCAAATGAAGGGGGGATCCCATTCCTTTTAAACTTGGCAGTGAGGCTGAGGGCTTACATCATCCAAAGATCAAATCCAATACGTCGACGAAGCCAACGGAATGCGGGGAACGCCAAATGCAGGAGTGATTGGAGAGAATCGACGAGTCTACGGAATACTCCGCGTTTACTATGACATTAGACTCTGGACAGAATGGTGCGCTTCGTATACAAGAACAAATGAAACCCTGGTTCTGGGACAGCCAAGACCATTATACCACGTTTTGTATAGCGTCGGAGGCAAGAAGAATACCCCATACCCCATGAGGCCGTTGAGGCCGTTGAGGCCGCAGAAGGTCTTTGGCTGGTGCCTCCAGCATCTATACCTAGGAGGTATAGATAGCATCAAGTCCCTAATTGATACCAAGCGTTTTGCCGAATCGGGAAAATACGAGAATTATCAGGAGTAACTCTAGTGTCTAAAATCCAATCTATCCAGTCCAAGTAGGGTACGGAGTAGTTTCGGACGATTTAAGGCAAAACCGGTATAGGGACTTGCCAAAAGAGAGCTATTTATTACTAGCTCTATAGTATAATACCTACTACTTCGCAAATGCAAGACATAGTACACCTAGAACATGATATTGAAGCTATAACAAGAATAAAACTTTTCAAAACATGAATATAATGAGCGTAAATTTGTTTCTGTTTATGAATTTAATTAGATACTAGAATAGTATTCCTGTATTACATCCTATTTTATTGAGCATTACGTGGACTTGGGCGCTACTATGCGCAGTATTCGCGCAATGTACGGGGTACGGACTAGTATGTAACTTATACTCCGTGCTAATAGTACTCCGTAGTTCTACGAAGTTCCGTCCCCGACTATTCCCCGAGGTCCACTCGGACTCAAGAGGTTGGTTGGACTTTGGACTTGGGATTATTATTCCTGCAACCCCGCATCGCCATTCTATTCGATGTGGATATATAAAAGAGTGTGCAACAGTATTGCAACTATTTTACCTCAACCCATCCCAGTTCTGAACTCAAATTAGGTAGTATAAAGTAGTTGCAGACCTACTAGTGGCATATTCCGAGACAATGACCCCTTTTACGATTGACAACCTCCCTTATGGAGTCATCTCAACCGACGACAACCCAAGCAAACGATGCGCAGTTGCTTTTGAAAGCTCCGCCATAGACCTGGACCTGCTCTACCGAGATGGCTTCTTCACTTCCATCTCGAATTTGGACACAAATCTTTTTGCTCATGTAGGTATTTTGATCCGCCTCTGATCCGCTTCATAGGCTGGCCATCTCACACATAGAAGGAAAACTGGAACGCCTTTGCAATTCTTCCCTCGGATGTCCGCGCAGCCGTTCGAGCCCGGATCAGATCCGGCATACAAGACGATGTCGTCAGCAAGGCCATGATACCACTGTCAAAAGTCCAATGCCATCTGCCTATGGCCACGCAAAACTTCTCCGACTTCAGTTGTGCGCTCGAACACGCTACCAATGTATGGCGTGCCTCCAATATCTTTGAGGCCATGACTAACACCTGAAAGTGCTCCACGGTCCTAAACCTCAACATGCCGCGGAACTTTTTTGCTTTGCCGCCAGTCTATAACGGCCGAACCTCCAGCCTTGTGGTCTCCGGTACTCCTATTACCCGCCCCTGTGGAATCTTTCCCGACGCAAATATCCCTGGCACCGTAGCTTTTCAGCCCGAATCTAAAATGGACTTTGAACTCGAGGTTGGCGTTTGGATATCTAAGCCTATACCACGTAATCAGCGACTCAATATTGCACATGCGAAGGACCACATTTTCGGCTTGACGCTTCTCAACGATTGGTCAGCAAGGGCAATTCAGGGTTTCGAGATGCCGCCACTTGGACCATTCCATTCAAAGGGCACAGCGACAACAATAAGCCCCTGGATCGTACCGATAGAAGCGTTAGAAGTGGCCAAGAGCGAGCGGAAGACGAAGCAGGAGCCGCCAGCACCGCCACATTTAACGCAGGACGAGATTGACACGACTTTCAACATTGATCTATCAGTGAAGTTGCTAAGTAAGCATTGATGGATTACACACAGCACAGACGAGATTTGCTAATTCTAGGACTGATAGGAGATGGGAAGTTGTATACACTGTGCGAAAGTAATCTCAACGAGCTACACTGGACTCCAGCTCAGCAGATAACACATCTTGCATCAGCTGGTAGTGGTTTGTTTCCCGGCGACGTCTTCGGTACCGGTACAATTTCGAGTGATGTAAGTCAATTGTCTTATCCTCACTGTTTTGGTGGCGTATTTCTTATTTAAATTCGGTAGCGAACCACTTCCGACAATGAAAAGACCGGCCTTGGCTGCCTGTTCGAGCGTACGCTGCCGCACGCGAGACTTAGGTCAGCCCCTTCAGACCTAGCCGAAACATTTCTAAAGGATGGCGATGAGATTATAATGGAAGGATGGTGCAAGAACAAAGTAACTGGCAAGGTTATACTTGGATTTGGAGAGTGTAGGGGGAAGCTCTTGCCTGCCCTGAAAGATTAGGGATGAGTGTTCTAGAACTTCAGTAGGCTATCCGTGTTGAACTGATTTGACAATATGGAGGAAAATATAAGTAGACAGAAATATAGAATTTAGTCCAAATTATTTCTTCACCTGCATGCGCTTCTCAGCGTATCGGTAACTTGCACAGGCCTTGACAGACCAAAACGTGGCATCACCTTCCGTATTCAACAGAATTTTGGCTCAGGGACCTCATACTGACTTCAATGTCCTCAGTACCGGTAATACCATCACTCAGTATCTTTTTCAAGTACTACCAGCTATCAGTACTAGACTAGGTCTGTAAATATTACCATAAGAAGCTCAACTACATGGCAATGTGCATGGTAGGGTTCAGTACAGTGATATTTTCTGATTCTTTCTGATTCGATCCCAACACAAACTATACTGTCTAAATGGGACAAGTCTGACAGGCCGATAAAGGATAGTGTAGACCTCCTTGGCTATTTTAATAACTGACGAGAGAGCCAGCAACTTCTTGTAATTGCGTTCTAGCTTGAAGTTTAATGATCAATACTCGACTCTCCCTGCATGCAGCGCCGAGATGATAAGTGTATTATTAAGGTATGCATATTGGGGAGATCGAAGCCTATGAACTGCTGGAACGACTGTGGGGCGCGAGTGGCGTTATCTTGAATGTCTACTAAGAATGCAGCAAGGATTGTTTAACTATAAAAGTAAGGGAAAAGGGAGAAGCCTAATTAACTTAGTAAAATACCTTAACTTTAAAATAATTCTATACAAATATATTATAATTAAAATATCGATTTAAATTTTATTCATGAGAAAATAGCTAGACATAAACCCTTTAGGATATACTTGTGTGCGATTGTCTATATAAAACCATCCCGTTGTATCCTAGATTATTTTGCCCGACTAAGCGGCCATGGCGAGAGTCGCCCCCTAAAAAGGCGGGTCTATAGGCAAGAACTTTTACTAGTACTATTATAATAGTAAGACCAAGCAGTTTTAAGCAAGTCTTCCGCTAGCTTAGCAAGCTTAATGGTACTGTATATACTCCGTACCTCGGGTGCTTTACTTCTGCGGCACTATTACCCTATAACATCTATCTTGTTAGTGGGGGAATACGGAGCGTCAAAGAGATAGCGAGACAGTGCTGTCAGCGCTAAACCAGTCTGTTGTAAGGGGCTGAGAGCGAAGGTACCTACGAGTACACAGCATGTTCACGGTACGAGTGGGAATACTGTTTGACTTTCGAACTTTCGGGGCCGTCGGGCCGTTCAGTCGCTTCTCGCCGAGACTCATATCTTCAATATAGGTACCTAAGGTACAAGTAGTTAGGTATTACCTAGGTAGGTAAGCAAAGCCAGCCACTTCAACAAAACAAACATCGCGCATCACTTCACTCTACAGCCACAATGGTCTGTCACATCTCTCGCGATGATAAACACGAGAAACAGTTTCGGCGCATCTTGAAAATTTTCTACCGCGACCACATCCAGACCCACAGTTGGAGTGACACTTGAAGCTCTATAATCAGCTGACACGATTGAAACGGCGACTGGAGAAATGCACCAACAAACACTTCTCTCCTCTCTGATCGAGATCTCAAGGCCTTTGTCATTGTGCGCGGCGCGGATTTTAATGTCGATCAAGAACAACCTATTGATCTGAAGCCCGATTTCTTTTTTGTACCAGGCGTTTCTCGTGCTGTAGATAAGGAGGCCTGGTGATTTCGAGAGAGGCAGGAGAAATGGCCACAGTCTTGGCCGTCATTCTTAGAGACCGAAAAAAGGTATAGATATCCTGTTGGGTGGCTCTTATATGACAACGGGAAGCGGGTTCCAGACGTCTGAGTCGCTTCCAATTACTCATATGCTCTTAATTCTCTCATCACTTGGAGCTTCGAGCGCTGGGACGTCATCATCCGAGTCGGAATCCTCGTTGGTTCTCTTTCTTGCGAGATTTCGCAGCAGATGGCCAAAGACCCTTCACTGCTTGACTCACATCGTATGCTCAACAGTCACCACCGTGCCTACAATCCGAATCGAGTCATTCATTGCAAAAATGACTGCATCAGGCTGGGCGAATTCCATCAGTTTACAAAACTTCATTTCCCGGTTCACAGAGGGACTCACTCTCGGGGCATTAACCATTCCATATCCCAACCTATGGCAGCTGTTGGAGATACCTTTGTGCCTGATAACAAGATATTGAGAAGCGAGCTATTCCTGGCGTCAATGATTCTGAGACATATGATCGCACTATGGTACTGGAATCAACATTACAGTTTTCCTGTAAGCAATGCACTGCAGTCTGAAGCTGTCTCTTTCTTTAGCCACACTCGCTGACATTGATCTTTATAGATGCCCATCCTTAGTTTTCATGATGGAGAGGGCCGCATTCTTCAGGTCCATGCTGAGAATGGGCAACCTCATGTGAGAGTATCACGTTCATTAAATTTTGTTAGGAAAGACGATAATGTCCCACCTGATGGGCGGGCCATGGATTGATGGCTATTGGCTCACCCAATTGGGAACATTTCCTTTTCCAACGCGATGATCGGTGTCGCTGATGATGGAAATGCAAGCTATCATCAACCTCAAGATCCTGGGATGTCTTCAATACTACAGGCTTGTGTTTCGCCTCAAGAGAGGGTTAAAAGCGTTTCCCAAATCCCAGCACTGGTACCCCCCAGCCGAATCGGACAGTAAAAATCCTGTTTAATGGCAAAGCCTCGCTGACTGGGAATTATCTGCTCTTTCGTTTGTCCAATGTTCCAAATTTCTTTCAAACTCCGCGCCGAAGGACCTCGACAGTCGCCGACAAACCCGCCATCCTCGCTTAGCCGGCCTGGTACAGGCTACGACAGGTCCTCATATGATGGAAGTTAGGATTCGGGACTCAGTGGTGATCAGGGCGACCTATACGATATATCTGGGCTGGATCATGAGGATAGTCCTGGCGAGTCACGATGATGTCTCATTTGGCTCTGAAAGAGAATCACAACGGACCTCTACCCCCCCTTAGTTCTACCTCAGTTCTACCTTGAGGTCGCGACTACCTGGAGAGGATGAAGTCAATGCATCCTTCATGTCACTTCTTCAAGTGCTCTGCATTCATGATCCGGTGATTTCCGGCAGAGTTCGATGGTCTCCACATCGCAAGAGCTTTGGAGTCTGGCGGCCCGAGGATGACTGATGACTGCTTGCAGCTTCTGCAACCGGATAAGCTGGAGGAGAAGTGCCTGAGTCTCGTGGTTATTGACGTCAAGGCCAGACGGCACGACCGTCACACTGCTGATGGTATTCAAATGCAGGAGGGTGCCGAGATGGCGGCTTGGATATCTAGCCAGCCCAACCCGGGAATGCTGCCTCAATTACTAGGCGATTGTATGCACAAGTACATCACTTTATTTTAAGTTCACTAGCATGGGAACTCAGTTGTGAGCATCGAGCGGACCTCTTGGAGTGTTACACGTGCCACCTTTTTGTAGGCTGCTAACATATATGAAGGAGAGTGCTTTTATCGCAAGAGTTTGATGAGATATACGTCACCATTGGCGGGTATGATGACAGATACATTGAATGAAGCACAGGCGAGAGGCTCACGATCCTAAACTAAGCTGAACCATCCTCTCCTACTATAAACCCGCCGTCTTCCACGCCCTCACAGCAACCGTCTGGCAACAGCACAAAACTAGCCCTTCATCAACGGACCCCAGCCTATTGGTTCTGCACATAATGTGGGAGGTTTGCGTGATAACAAGGCCCCAAGTCCTGACCCGGAAGATGCAGGTCCCAGATGCGCCAAGCAGGAGCAGGGGTCCTAGGAGCTGTGGAAACGTGGAATATTATTTTCGGACGACTTTCCTAACCATGTATCAATATCGGGCGTTCATGGTCACTCAAAGGGAAGATACATTGAATCTTGTGGTGCTGCTAGTGTTGCTGAAGCGGCAGCTTTGTGTCTCGCATCAACATTTGATGGCGACTACCTAAATTACGGATTGAAGGGAAAGCTATAAGTATACAGAAAAGGATTATGCACCATATATGTATTGAGATCGTGATGAATGGAATTTTAGTGTTTGATTAAGTTTATTGACCATTGTCTGCTGGGCAGGTCCTCATTAGTCACACTACCTGATGCCTACCGACCGACTTCTTAGCTCGCACATTGCCTGCTCGGGACCAGTCGGTCCTTGTATGGATGTGATTCAAGTCGGCCATTTTGCGGGCCACGGGAAGAAAACAGTTGGCTGAGCGGAACCAAAGAATTTTCCAGTCTGCTACGCTGTAATAGCCTGACTCTAGCAAGACGACCGTGATCCATCACCAGGACGCATACCACCCGCTATACATCTCCACGGCCAGATTGTAATGGCTCGTCCCTTACTCGTGCACGACATCATGTTTAAAGGCTTTCAGGGCAGAGTAGAGACGACATCCCTCACTTTTTTTGGAGAATGCGGAAGCCCGTCAGATACGGATGTTTGTGAAAGCAGAAGTGTAGGCGTCGCGGAACACGGTTGTAGTCAGTCTGAACACATCACAATACGAGTAATAAGGCATTCTAGGCACCTGAATTTTCACTCAATTGCACCATCCTGTGTGTGTCTGCTGCCTTTTTGATCCTCCCATTCGAATTGGTGTCCCATCCAGCCATTTTATCGTGGAAAGAGAACGCCGCGCGTTCTGTTCCGCCTCACATAAGATCTCTGACTCCGATTTCTAATCATTGCAACAACTAGATCGACGTTATCCGACAGTAGGTCGACCTTTCCATCACTAGTACGGACTGCAAGAATGCCGACATATTTACAGAACATGGAGGCATCAATGAATTATGCTGTGGTTTCTTCGAACTTGGGCATCAAAATGAGGCAATGCGCGACGAAGCCAAAGCATAAAATCGGCTGTTGAACTCCATGATGGCACACGCCCTGGTGCTGGTGAGGCCACCATTCTTTGGAGCAAAAAAGACAGAAATGTACATTATACTGATTGAAAAGTGAAGTGATTAAAATTTGCCGTGCTTCCTGGACAAAATGCATATAGTCATGTGTTTACTAGGAAGGCCTTTGATGTAATTGAGAACATAATTCTAGGATTGCAAGCACGTTAGTCAATAGTGATAATACTGGCAATGATATTAGCAATAAGTGTCTCTGGCGAGTATTTCGCTTGGAGTGGGGATTGAATTGAGCTGCTTTGTCGATATTTGGATTTTGGCAATGGAAGTTGGTATCGGGCTCATCAATGACACCTAGACTACAATTGGCGTTGGCAGAGATATATTTCGTCAGTAAATGTGAAAGCAACTCACGGGAAGCAATCAAAGGGGCTAGATGATAGGTTCTGTTGAGTGAAAATACCGTCGTGGACAGTGTTTCCAATCTCTATCGTACGTCAGCAATTAACTATTGAAGTGATACTCATCTAGCCTACCTATGCTGTGCTGTGCACAGAGCTGAACGGCTCCTTTAAGACTACCGCCTTCAATATTGCGGAACTGCTGCCTGAATGTGTTGATTGTGCATCCGACAAGCTCAATGAGTATCAATATAACGGTAACTACCCTGATGACAATGGAAGAAGCGATATTGTCCGCATTGATTTGCTTAGAATATGGTTCAGTTGTATTTATGTAATGGAGATGCAGGATAATATGACGATTGTAGGCTAGAATTGGATCCTCGTGCTTTGTACTCTGTATACTTTAGGAGGTTGCGGACTGTACGCCGTATTGGATGTCTATAGAAATTTTCTTGCAAAATGGGGGTTTGCTTTGCCTAAATCCACTAAAATCTTTTTCGGTCAGCACTTAACTATTGTTTTAGGAGTTTTGAAGTTTATCTTGAATGGAGTCTGGGACTGTTGCAAAGGCAGCGATAAAGTGGGCCCAGGTTTAATCCAGCTTATGATTTTCCATTTTGGCTCTTTATATAGAGTAGAGCGCAAACTCTAATCTTATTAATATGCTAAGACCATCGCATCAGCACTAAGTATGGCATTGAAATTTTTACTATTAATAATCTTAGGTAAGACCTGATTATAGTGCTTATCTCTTTGAGATGCTGTTGCTGTGATTGAAGGCAGTTGTTTTAATGCGCTCTTACTCAGATACAAATCCTTGGGACGTTTATGAATGGTGAAACTTCGTTGATGCAATTAGTCGCGCGTGCCCCAAGGTTCATAGGAACTAAGCAATGCGATATTTGATGTTTTATGTCCTTTGCCCTGTTGTGCGTATGCTGGGAAGTGCTTAAAGCATGGAGAAAGTCCCATGACTTCCCCGTTACATGGTATGACTTCTGTCGGCATGGCTGCGACTTAAACAACCTGAATGGATGCCAGCTGAAGAACTAAACGGAAGGCCAAAAAGGCATAAAAGCTCCTAGCAATAGGAGTAAGCTGTGCTTATAGTGAAATGACGTCTTTATGTAACCAGGAATCAACATGTTATGATAACGAAATAATTTACCAGCTATTTGTATAGTTGATCTGGTTTCGTTATGATGAAATGATTCGTTTTTGTTAGTGACTACTAATTACTCGACTAGGTCTTGTCGATGGACTCTCTTTCTCATGTTTCCATTGCACAGGTTCACCGAAGAAATCGATGAAGTGTCCATGCGAATAGTTTCAGAGTTTGGCATCATTTGTGACAGCTACGATTTCTTCTTGGCTATATGATGGGTTTTGTCAACGTGGGCTTATAGTACTCGTTGGTGCGAAGTCTTTTACTTGATTTACGAAGGACCCCACCAAAGGGTCATAGCATTATTACTAGTGTCTTGAGTAGTAATAGGTTATAAGCCTTTATTCCTTCAACGTTCTGATATGCGTTTTACTCCACTTTGCAAGCTGTGTATTAGAAATCCCTGTTGGTATGGGGCCTGCCGGGACCACTTACCCCGGGGACCTCGTATTTTATTGTCCTTTGAGTTTGTAATAGCATTTGTTATGATGACTTAATAGAAGTGTGGAGGAGCATATGTGTACTTTTCCCCCTATTCCTAGTGCGGTGTACCCAATTTCCCCACTGGTGCAGCTCGTATTTTGATAGGACCAATTTTAGGATAGTACCACCAAGCTGTATGTAGGTGCTGACGGACTGCTGTCGAAAAGGAGAAGATTCAATCTAGCAGGAATTCGAATCGTGAGAGCATGACCATTTGGATGACTTGCACATTTGTACTGTATTAATGAAGCCTATTTCTCATCTAGCTGATAATTACCCATTCAGCCACTGTTGCGCCAGTCCCATTCTTCATCTGTATGTCTACAGGGTCAAGTGCTTGATTACCAATGATGAGTAATGAGGCATATCGAGGAACCGGCACAGGCGTTACGAGGGTCACATTTGTCGTGTTCCCAATGGGGATGACAATGGCATCAAGATTAGTGCTTGCTGCGATGTAAGGGTCAGACTGCCTAATATTGGACAAGGATGTTACAACATCATAGTCTGAACTTTTATTCGTGGACATATAAGCGGCAGCCGGGTCGTGAAGCGTCTTGTTATGGAAGATAACTGTGGCATTGATCGGAGGGGCCTGGGCCCAGTTGAAGTGGAAGCCCGTGACCAAAGCGCCCACGTCTTTTTCAGCAAGAGTGACTGTAACGGCGCTCATATTCGCCGCAAAAGCAGGCTGCCATTTTGTAGATGTTGCACCGTCTACTGCTGCAATAGGGAATTGCCCAGGCACGGTTTTTTCGGACGATTGTGCTGGCCGGCACTGCACGAGGTTACCAGGAGCCGTGTTCTGGGAGCCGATCTGTCGGTTTGGAACGACGACAGAGCCAGTAACTGGAAGCTGGTAAACAGTTGCGTTGCTTTGCGTTCCATAGCGAATAGTGATGGACTCGTTAGCGAATCGTTGATCCGCGACATCAAGAGGTGCGGTGTTTGATGCCCGACTCAAAATTGTATGAGTGTAATTGGACCAAGCTGAAATAGGCCAGCCGCGCCAGTAGAAAGTTCGGTACTTCAAGTAGGGGATCTGCGGCGGCAAGTTTGGCTCGATATGAAGGTAGTCGTCGGGAAGCAGACGCAGTCCAAGGTAGCCAAAGAGAACGACCTGGTTGGCACCACCGTGGCCGGTGAGGAAGGGGTACGCCGGATGTGTGCCTCCATTGATAGTAGCATTGTCAACTAGTTGCTCGGATAACTGATAGAATGGCGCGCGTGCGTACGGCTTGTACGAATATTGAGCGTATGTGTATGCCGAGCAACCAGAGGGAGACATCTCATTGGCAACGATGGAGAAGAACGCCCAGGTCATGGCAGGTCCGTCCGACGACTGCTTATTTGCATACTGGTTCATTGCGTCAGTAAAATTCGGCTCATCGAGGAATAGTTCAACGAGATACTCACGTAGTCCAGGTCATTGAGTGAATCCTGGGCACTGTAGTTGGTGGTGTATGATAGTGGATAAGTGTTCAAAATCACGTCCGCCTGCTTGACCACGGCGCTACCGTTCATTGTTGTGAACTCAAGTGTCACACCCATTTTCACGGATAACTAGCACGTTGGAGGCCATTTCAGCCCAGGTTTGATTCTCCTCTAAGCCGAATTGCTGGCGAAAGGCGTTTGCGTGCAACAAGGTCTCCGCAATAAGCGGCATTGTGAAGCCGCCAGCGTCGACATGATTTGCATATTCGTCCTAAGTTTGTTAGTTGTGCAGTGATGAAATCGTAGGTCATTCGGCTTACGGGATCAGTCATGTTGGTCAACGTCCAGGAAGACCCATTGGGCTTGAGCAAGCTTGCATAGAGTTCGGCGATCGAATTGTACACAGGAAAGAGGTTCTCTTTGAAGAACTGTGTGTCACCACTCGCCACCCATTGGTTGATCATGGACAGCCCAATGTCTCCGTTCAAATGGTACTCATAATCCCAGCAAGGGCCAACAGCAGTGCAATTGCCGAAGCGACCACTGGTCCACGGGAATACAGCAGCTGATTCAGAGAAATGAGTGCCGTTTTGGGAGCTGGTGAAGGCAGTCTTGATGTTTTCCTTAGCTTGAGCATATTTCGCCAGACGATAGTTGGTGATTCGCTGTGCTGACTCCGGGTGAGACGCAACCAGGCCAGGTTGCATCCAGAGGTCGGCGTCCCAGAATATTTGTCCTGAATATGAGTCTGACGTCAAGCCACCGACAGAGATGCTGTCAACATTGACAGAAGCGCCATTGGTCTTGTTGATGGCATTTCTTCCCACTGTATTCTGCAGAAGATAGTATGTGTTCGTGACCGCGATGATGGCGGAGTCGATAATATATTGATCTGCAGGAAGAGTACCATTCTCGGGGAAGGCATAATGATCGACCGAGTCCTCAGGCATAACGGTTGCCCATTCTGTTACGTGGGACCGAAGTGACTTAGCATACCCGTTGGTTAATGCAGCGAGTGCAGCTTCTCTGGCAATTTGCTTCGGTTCCGCGAAGGCATCCGAGGAGGCAGCCCCAACATACTTGGTGACTCGCACTGCACGTCCAGCGGAGAACTTCACAGGGACGGCCTGCGCAATTGATGAGTCGTTGGCATTCACGTAGGGCTTCCCACAAACGAGCCGTCGAGCGGATAAATCCACACCTTGAGAGGCTGTCAGGTTGGCGAAGACGTAGGCTGTGACATTCGAGACGCCAATTGGACTGACAGCTGAGAAGATTGCGCCGTCTTCCTGGCCAGACTCGACAAAAGCTGTGCGCACGGCGGAGTATCCGTCCAGCACGTTGATAATTGTCGCATTGGAATCCGTAGTCGGCACGATTTCCATATCCACCACGGCCTGGTTGACGTACAGCTTGTTGGCGAAGATGCGGTACCTGATCTTATAAGAGCCTTTTTTGGCAGCTGGTGTCCATTTGTATGACCAGCTCAGAACACCAGCTTTGAAGTCATAAGCTGATCTGAAGTGGGAGATGGTCCGATTATCTACCGTCGCATCCAGGTAATTGCCGTCTCCAAGGTCCAGTATGAGTCCACCCCAGTGTGGGATCCCACTGATGATACTTTCGTAACCATACTGCGACAGCCATGGGAAGTTGGTTCCATTGGTTGTTGGCTGAGCGTCGAAGAAGCCTGCAATGGTTGCGAAGGATTGACGCCTTGAATACAAGGGCCAACCGTTGATCACATCACCAAGCTCGGCATCGTCAAGCTCAAAGAAAGGTCCTACGCTGGCAACATTTATGCCCAGATAGCCATTGGCCACAGAACCGCGGGACTGAAAGCGTCCCTGTTCCAGCTTGGTCGTAGAAAGAAGCCAATTGGCCTCATCCCACGTTACCCCAGGAAACTCCGTTTCATACACATTATTGCTAGAATTGGCCCCAGAATGAGGCCCGGCATGCCTGCCCATACACTTAGCAATGCGATCCTCAATATTGGCGCCATGGGCCAAACTGAGGAGTTGCAACAGGAGTGCCAGTGACTGGTTGACAATCGTTAGGCTTCGCCTTCTCTAGGCTGGAGAACGAGGGGGAGGGCTCACTTTAGACCGCATTTTGCAGCCTTGTAGTCGTCTTGGCACGAGAAAGATGGGCTAATTGATATATCTTGGGATCTTCAAGGCACAACACATGAACCATTTCGCGCAGTTTTCCAATTCCTCGAGTGAATAGAAGTCCAATTTGCGACGGACGTGATGAAGAGGACGAACAAGGGGGCTGGCTATACACAGAATTTATATGCGAATCAGCGAAAAGCCGACACGGACATCCACATCCTGTCCTGTCTCCCAGATCCACCTATGGAAATAACCCAAAGCGCTATAAATGAGTCTCCGCAGCTCAGCAGGGAAACTTGAGGCCGATCGGTAAGCAACAACGAGTCGTAGTAGTCTTAGTACGGAGTATTAAATGCTAATTAGTACCCATGCACCCATGCACTAAGCTGGTGGAGCTATGACATCGTGGCAAAGCCACACAGAGAACTGGGGAGCGTTTTGGTGTTGTCCTTCCCCAGTTCTCCCCAGTATAACTAAGCTAAAAGTTTACGGAAATGACTGTTAAAAGCTTGAAAGATCGTCGCTGATGACGTGTTTGCCCTGTTTCGGATTTTCCATCTCCTGCCGGTCTCCCATAACAGTTCACCCCACAAGCCACTCCGTCCTCGTATGTAAATAGTGCCTGGATGACGACACTATGCCTACTTGATACTGACGGTATGACCTGCACTCTTTATTTTTGTTACGCAAGGAAACCTAAGATAATAGAGAAACCCAACTGTGAGCCTTCATTAGGGTAGACTATCAGATTGAAGGGAGTTGGTACGTAGAAGGGCAACAAAAAAGCCGTATTTTACGAGGTTTTTACATCAGTAGGACCAGGTTTACACTTCAGATCAAGTCTTTGACCGCCACTAAGAGTAATGATGCGAAGCGACATGACCACCGTCAGACGCCCTCTCAACTAATTATATGTATATGTCTTAACATGCCTCGACTGATCGATCCAATAAAGACGGAGGGGTGGCTCTTAAGAGGTTTACCTTGCACAAGAAGGATGCATCACAGGGCACTTCGGCCTTTTATCGGCCTGATTGAGAACCAGAACGCGCGTAGTTGAGAGAACAAGAAGTTTAGCCCAACTCAACTATCTCTTGCTAACAAAGCGTCAGTGCTAGTGTATGCATTAATTACACTCGGAGATCCTCATCTGTGTCGTCGAACTTATAGGAGCTGAACTTCCTAGCAGGCACACCCTTCTCAAACATAATATCCAACTCTTCATAAGTCCTGTCCTTGGTTTCAGGCTAAAATCACGAACTATTAGCTTAGTCTCCAATATCCGAGGTTTGCGATATACTCACCAATCTAAAAATACACCAGATGAGAGAAAAGATGGAGATGCCACCATACAAGAACTCAATCTTCGCTCCGATGCCCGCCGCACCGGGGTTAAGCAGATATGGTCCGATGACCGACGTTACTAGTCCTGTGAGTGCACTGAATATTGTGGCAATAGCAATCGTCTTCGATCTCAGTTTCGTGGATGGTGTCTCGCAGACAACAACATAGGTGAGTGGACCGAGTGTCATCTGCCAGACGAACTGCAGCACTATGAGTAGGGTAGCCTGTGCCCAACGATAGCTGGGGTTGGTCTGATAGTCTTGTGCGAAGCACAATAAGGCGACAGTGAAGAGGACAGCGACCATGAAACCGAGGCCAACAATATACGCAGGGCGGCGACCAAGGTAGATGAGCGGAATGGCGGAGAGGAGAGTACCAAGAAAGCCAACTCCATTAAGGCCAACTCCCATATCGAAAGATTGCACGCTGTTAAGGCCGATCTGCTCAAAGAAATAAGTCGCAAAGCCGACAGGGTTGCCGTTGAAGTTCTGGATGACGAACAGCAAGATGCAAATCTCTAAGCGACGCCTGTTTGACCCCTTCCAGCAATCGGTATAACTTGAGCCGACTTCCAGCTCCCGTTCCAACATATCGGTTTTTATCATCATGGCAAGCGTTTCCTTTGTGTTGATGCCGGAGTTACTTTGCACGAGTTTCTTGAGGGAGCGCTCCGCTTCCTCCATCTTGTTGTGCCGAATGAGCCACCATGGCGACTCTGGCGCAAAGTACAAACCTGAGAGCAGCAAGACAGGCCAAATCCACTGCAACGCGAAAGGAATGCGATATGCCCACTCATCGAGGCGGGTGATGAAGCCACGGGTTACACCAGTTTGAATGAACTGCCCCATTACATAGCACAGGTTGATGTAGCCTGTGAGGAAACCACGGAGGCTCAAAGGCAACACCTCGGATGCGTATGTTGCCGCAAGGACGTGGTAGCTGCCCCAAACGATACCACTGAGGTACGAACTTGCTGTCAAGACACCAATCGAATTGGCGAAGAATTGCATGAAGGTCAAAATGGCGGTCATTACAAGGGAGACGGCCAATGTCCATTTGCGGCCGAACTTCTCCAGAGGATACGCGACGAGGTATGCACCGATAATCTGGCCAACTAAACTGCCCATGCTCATGCCGACTTGCCACTGCGGTGGGATTTGGTAGCCTCCGTGGTCTGCGCCATAGTCAAAACCGAAATGCTGCTGGAAGGCGGGCAGCGCGAAGAAGTTGCCGCTGATCTCGATGTCATAAGCGCGCATAATGATGCTGAGAGATATGAACATTGACCAAAAAACGCCTTTACGGTAGAGCTTCAAAGCCTCCCAGGTGCCCAGCCGGTGCTCCTGGGCAGTACCCCGACTAGCCATTGCGGCATTGACCTCGCCGAGCTTGTCGGTGGCTTCTGACTGATACTCGGCCATGTTGCTCGTGACATTTTCGAGCGTGGTTGTTTCCTTCTCCATGATGGTGGATGTTGATGGTTGTGGGTATCAGGAGAGACCTGGGTGTTGATGTCCGGTAAGGTCATCAGCCATTTTCCAGAACGACTGGTAGGTGTTGATGCCATCATATTTATATATCCATGGATATGGCACTATTGCCTAGCATCCCGAACAAAAGGGGCAAGGTGGGGGATTCCATGGGGAAATCTGACAGCTCTACGGAGTAGAGGCTAGCAAGATCCTGGGGAAGCGGCAATAGCCACCTGCGGTTAGAGTCTTGACTGCCTGGAGACGCGGGGAGAGAAATTCCTAGGGTCTAGTGACACTTCTGTTGTCGCGGCGGCTACTATTGACATGTCAGGGTGTAGATTGTTGCCACTAGTGGTCTGGAATCATTGGTGTTGTCAGAGAAAACGCTTTCACAGGTGCCACATCGTATTGGAGATGTTAGTCCGCGCTCAAAGTTCGGGTTTTCACTGGTTCGTAGCATTTCCAGATATTTGTCCGATCTTTTCTCCGCGCCTTTGTCCATCCGTCCAACGCGTTCTTCATGAAGCGAGTCACACCACATGGTCGCCGCTGCATTGTATCGTGGACTGATTGAGGCACTAAGTATCTCATGCCTTTCTTCTAAAGGCTAACTCGAATTGCGTTGTGTTTGGATCCAATTGTTTCGGATGCATTTATATTGGCCGACGGCAACGACGGGGTGATCCGTAATTACTAGCTAAGATCAAGTCCCTTTGTCGACATGACTCTTCCGAAACTAGCAGAACACTCAAATTCTTTCAGGGCTTTGAGGGTATTCGAGCAATTCTGGGAACAGTTATTACCCTGCAAACTTCAGAAGGCCTATGATATCTTATCCATGGGTGTTTTATGTCGGCTTGTACTATGATCAAGTGGGGATTGTTGTGGCAGCGAAAAAAACCTCTGCTACTTATTTCTTCTCTGCCATTACAGAACTTCCTTCCTTCGGGTAATAAGCCCTTAAAATCCGAATTCAGTTACTGTTCATCAGTAGACTGCAATTCCATTCAATCTTCCTAAACGAGGGGAATTTCTCGGCTCGATATCCGGACTCACTTAAATCTCCAAGCCTTGATCCATTCCATTCCAGACTACTTCGTACTCCGTATTGCCTTGTATTAATATGAGTTCCCCTGCTATTGAAACCCCGCCCGCTAATCTGCCGTCGGGATATATCTACCGTCGGCCCATTCGGAAAAAGGATCTTCAAGTGATGCAGAGAAACAAATTGGTTGCGAAATCCCAAGACAGTGACAGCATTCCCGTTGGGCCTTGAGCTCTTGGTGAAATCGTCAACGCTAGAAATATTTTCAACAGAAAACCAATCCTAGAGCGAGCCATTGGCGACTGGTCGAGAAGCGAAGACGCGAATGGCCGACAAGAAGGCAATCTAACTGGCACGTTCATTGGTCGAGGAAGAAGGCATAATTCACCCCAATCATCACGGCCTTCAAGCTCACATATTTGAGTAACGGTGGTGGTTCACCAAATCGGCAGTACTACCAGCAGTTCAACCTCCAATTCACCACAGCCAGAAGAGAATACCTTCTTCGAATCGGCCCACAGATTGTTGCTTTACGATATGGAGCGAAAAGCGACCGGCGAGCACCGCCTTCATTACACCACCCCTTCTACAACTTTCCCCACCAGTCTGCCCCTGGGGAACGGCCGCCTCGCCGCCTCGGTTCTCTCTTCGCCTGCCCAAGAAACCTTCATTTTGAACGAAGTCACTTTCTGGTCCGGAGCGCCGCATGTCGCAGGCTCTGGACTAGTCTCACAAGCTTCTGACCCCAAGGCCGAGCTGCGGGAAACACAGCGCTGTTTTCTTGCTGACGACTTGGCCCAAGGGAAGAAGAGGTCGCAGAATTACCTCAGAAGCAATAAGCTCAATTTTGGCACGAACTTGGGTGTAGGAAGACTCGACATTACTGTGGTTGGCCATGGAGATGCCAGGGACGTGCGCGGGTACGAGAGAGAGCTACGGCTCGATGAGGCTATAGCCGTGGCGAAATACGAGAGAAATGGGCACTGGTTTCGGAGAAGTAGTTTTGTGAGCTGTGCACACCAGGTGCTTGTGATGAACTTTGAGAGCAGCGATCTGGAAGATCTCAAGGTCATCGTCAGCGTGCGGGGCGAAAATGAGGCATTTGCTGCTAGGGCTCATCATGGGAGACTGGAGTTTGATGCACAAGCGCTCGAGATAGTGCATAGTGATGGAACTTGCGGTATCAGGGGCCATGGAGTGGTTGCTGCCCAAGTGGATGAAGGCAACGTCGAAAGTAGAGATGGAAAGCTTGTCGTCACGGGAAAGAAGAGGGTCACACTTTTGCTGGCCTTCAATACCAACTTTGAACAGAGTGGCGATGCTTGGAGAGAGCAATCATCGCGGCAAGTTGACGAAGCTTTGAGAATCTCTGCCACTGATCTCCTCGCGGCACATCTGGCCGACTACCAACCTCTCTATCGCCGGACAAGCATCACTCTCGGTCCCAGTTCGGACTCTACAACAAGTCTGCCTACAGATCAGCGTCGCCAGAAATTTGAGCCCTCTGGATACGCTGACTTGGGCATGTTCGCTCTCTACTTTCACTATGCCCGGTATCTTACTATCGCTGGTACACGAGCCAACTCTCCCTTGCCGCTACATCTACAGGGCTTGTGGAACGACGGAGAGGCATGTCGAATGGGATGGAGTTGCGATTACCACCTCGATGTGAACACCCAGATGAATTACTTCTCCATACTTCCCAGTGCGCTACCTGAACTCATGCAACCTCTCATCTCCTATCTTACATCTCTCGCCGAAGCTGGTGAAGATGCTGCACGAGTCTGCTACGGCTGCAATGGTTGGGTCGCCCATGTCTTCAGTAATATATGGGGCTTCGCAGACCCAGGATGGGAGGTGGATTACGGACTCAATGTAACGGGCGGGTTGTGGATGGCGAGCCATCTGATCGAACTGTACGAGTACACGCTTGACGAGGCTCTTCTGGCACAAACAGCATACCCTATCTTGAAGGGAGCGGCAGAATTCTTCCTGGATTACATGATCGAGGATCCGGAGACTGGCTGGCTGCTCACAGGCCCGTCTGTCAGCCCCGAAAACAGCTTCTTCGTGATTGGCAAGGACGGAAAGAAGGAGGAGCATCATGCGTGTCTGTCGCCCACGCTTGATGTCTTGCTTCTACGTGACCTCTTTGCCTTCTGTCTACACGCTGCAAAACGCCTCAATATTGACTCTACTTTCGCTGAGCGAGTGCAAGCTGCACAGGCAAAATTGCCGCCATTCCAAATTGGCAAACACGGGCAGCTTCAAGAGTGGCTACACGACTATGAAGAGGCGCAGCCATTCCACCGCCATCTCTCGCACACCATGGCACTCTGCCGGTCGGCCCTGGTGTCTATGCGACACCAGCCGGAACTGGCAAAGGCCGTGGACGCGGCACTCGAACGAAGGCAAGCTCGCGATGACTTAGAGGATATTGAGTTTACAGCGGCCTTATTTGGTATTAACTACGCGCGTTTGGGTGATGAGGAGAAGGCCGTGGCCCAAATCGGTCATCTGGTGGGTGAGCTCAGTTTCGACAATCTGCTTAGCTACAGCAAGCCCGGTGTAGCGGGCGCGGAGTGCGATATATTCGTTATTGATGGTAATTATGGTGGTGCAGCGGCCATCATGGAAATGCTGGTGCGTTCGCTCATACCGGACCTTGGAGGGGTGGTTGAGGTGGACTTGCTCCCATCTCTGCCAGCGGCGTGGTCCGAGGGAACGGCCAAGGGCCTGCGGATCAGAGGTAACATTGAGATTGATTTGCAATGGTCTGATGGGAAACTTGATAGGGCGATATTCAAGTCATATTCAGCTGGGTCTATGGCGGTATATTACGACGAGCACTGCTACAAGGCATCATACAAGGCAAATGAGATAATCGAGCTGGGGCCTTGTCTAAAGATGGTTAAGTAATAATATCAGATACTGCTTGGTGATTGTGTATTCAGCAGTCTGGATCATCTAATACCCGCTGGATATTCCAGATCACATCCTGTGTCTGTTCTGTGCAGTTCTCGGATATTATTGTGGACGGGCGGAATGAGACCTTGCCTCGCTGATATATTCCCGTTCCTGATACTACAGGTTTCAGATCCTTCTGCCTTTTCCTACATAAACACTGCCAAGAAGTGGCTACAATCAGACATAGCAACGCGCATCGTGTTAGCTGGACCTATATCCCCACTGGGTGATACGACATCACTGCGAAGTGACTGGGGTCAACTCGGTCTGGAGTGACAGTTCAGCTCATTCAACACCCAAGATTATCTTGATACAACAGCATACCAAATTAGCCCCAGTGCTGCCCCCATTACAATTGCGATCGGAGGACTGACCCCAAGCCAGTAGCCCCCAACATAACTCGTGGCCGTGATAACCACCCACCACGGATCCAACGCAAGGCTCGTACCTTGTTGGAATTCCTGGTCTATATATCCGGTTTGCCAGATGCGGTAGACCGCAGTATAGATAAGCCCTATCGCAGCAGCATTGACACCTCTAAGAAAGGACTTGACCCATCTAAGACCGCGAACTGCACTCCAAATTCCCATTGTGCCATGGACCGTAATAAGACCAGGGACAAAAATGCCAATAAACCCTAATGCAGCCCCAGCAGCAGAGTTGTATCCCCCGTTTATTGCCGTCAGGGCACCGAGGTATACTGCAAAATTGAAATTTGGCCCTGGGAAGCTCTGTTGAATAGCCAACCCTATCAGAAAATCCCGAGTGCTCACCCAATTCTCTGCCACGACATATTCGCGTAGAAGTGGGATCACAACCGGTCCACCACCAAAAATAATTGTGCCAGCAAGGTACATGTTCGAAAAGAAGCTAAATAGAAGCAGCTTTGTTTGCAAGGTGCTACGCAGAACCATAATGACGACGAAGGTTAGAAGAAAGAACGCAAGAATTCCAAGACCAAACTGCCATGAGAACTCGAGTTTGTGCTCCGGTGGGACGATTCGTGGTTCGGTTCCAGAGAGAGGAAGCGGTAGTTGATCATTTTCCCTCTCCAAAGTATTCGGGTTCCCGGCTCCGATATCCCTGGTTGATTCAGAGATAGTATGCAAATTGGCCTCTCCAGCTTCTGATTCCCTCTTGCGACTATACAGTCTCCTGATGGACTTCAATACAATTGCCACCCTTCGGACGGGTCCGTGGAGCCAGCGCAGATCGAAAACTACAGCAGCGAGTCCGGCAAGGAACATAAGAAGCGGGAAGTACCAGAGAGCGTTGTATAACATGCCGGCTGTAGCGCCGAGGAACACAAGAATGAGTGTTAGCCTATCCGTAATGGCCTTCTCTGATAGCTGTACGGCAGCAAGGGCGATCACGCCGACAGTGGAGGCATTAAGACCTGATAGGAGTGCGTAGACTGGCCGAGGAAGTGACGATCCAATATGTGATACTCCAAGGGATAGACCATACATCCCTATAGCTCCAGGCAAGCTATCCAAAATCAGTCAGTAAACACCAGATGCTGATTTGAGTACCTCGCTTGAATGAGTTTTACCTCCATGTCAAAAAACCAAGCGCAGCCGGTAGAGAGCCAGCGTGAATTAGGTTAATACAATAAAGCATTTTGGTGCTGCCAGGGCCAGAGAAGGCCTGACACACACTGAAGATTTCTTGATACTGCGTATCACTTAGCATTTTCTGGCCACGGCCACCCTACGAATGAGTTCATACCACCTGCTCATCTATCCATTGGAGCTTTGTTACAAACTTGTCATGAATCTGCATACAGGCGATTAGCATAGTGCTTTCTTGCAGGTCGCATAATGGTAGAAAACGAATATCAGTATGCCATTTGGTAACTTACAATCTTGAAATGAACTGGGGGCCCTCCGAAGGAAGTGAAACCGAGATGGTAGTTTTGCCGAATGGTGTTCCAGAATTTGCCGCGGGGCCTATCGGCTTCCTGGCTTCCCCGTTGGTGTGCCATTAGGCGATTAGATCAAGACAACAATGATATCCGTCTTGCGCTTCATAACTTCTAGTGGGCGTCTTTGTCTCTATATAAATATGACTGATCTTCTTGGCATGACAAGGATGTCATGCTAGCCATCTGGGACGTGTCATCCAATCGTATCTCGGCTTAACATCACGTGTATTTGCATTGGCTATCGTTTTTGGGGTTGCGAGAATGAGTCACACCGAGGTCATTCGAACGAGGATAATCGCACAGAGTGGGCACGTCACTCCAGCGGCTTAATTGTACAACTGGTATTCTAATCCTATTGAGTCTAACCAATAGAATTCATGGGGTATCGCTGTCGTCCTTGACAGGGAAGGCAACACATCTAATTACGGTATTAGCAGTTCATGATATCTGCGACCCCGCCGGCTGAATGACTGGGCCGACCCCTGCAAATTAAAGGGTCAGAACACCAAAGTAGTTTTGTTTCTACCCTGTAAGTTGTATCAGTTAATAAGACGTGAGATGCAATTGAGAAAATGAAGCGCGTTGGCAGTTCTGCTGCAGGCGCAACAGACCTCTTTGCCGCTCGAGTCCATCCGCCTGGCCTAGACATCCCGGGATTTTTGGTGTTAGAAAGAGACACAAAGCATGCTCTATTTGTTTCCGCCGGTGTCCGTCTGAGCACCCGAGCTGACTAGAAGGCCAATCCCTGTTGACAAACTGGTAAAAAGCTCCCCTCTATTGCATGAAAGCGGCGGGTGTCTGGAACCCATTGAGCTCCCACAATCGGTTAGAGTTGATGGTTGAGTTAATACAATGCGCGATGTGAACATGGTCCAATTGTTCCCGAAGAGGTTTTCTTGGAGGCTATAAAGGCATGGTTGTGCGCACATGGAGAATTCAGCCTGCTAGAGGTGTCTTAAAGCTCATTAGTGATCTAAACATGGTCAACACCACTCTCGTGAGACCTATGGCATGTTGGTTAGTAGCAAAACTTTGCCGTAGTGAACCACTTAATGGCAAGATGGCGTTAGTACCTGGATTAATCAGAGCAACCAGAGAATTATGTTTTGTATAACAATCATACCGGCTAAGCCAAGTCCGAATGGAATGTAGGTGGATGTCGATGCACTTTCCGACTTGCGGATTGCCACTGACCTCATTCTTTTTTCGCCCTATTATCTGATCTAAGGACTGCTCACTATCGTACGGTCGTTGAAGACATTAGGGCTTTCTGAAGAAAGAGTTTGACAGAAATATGACGGGAATACACCCATACTGGTTTCTGCTGTCTGTGAGCCGATGAGTACGATGTTGTCAGACCACAAATCATGCAAAAGTGAAGCTCCACACAATCTGCGTGGATAAGTAACCTTATATGCTATGTGACAGATGTCATACAGAGCTCTGGCGGGTAGATTGTTCGCCTTTGTGTAGTCCTAAAGTCCTAACAAGCCCTCCAGCCGCCAAGCCCTCCGTTGAGAGCTTCCACATCGCTCAGTTGTGGAGCTGTGGGCGTCAGTTTTGTCCGCCCCACTGGTGATGCCCGCCTTAGCTTCGGCCTGGGTTTGCCGAGTTGCTGACCAGGCTGACAAAATCTCCGTTCACGGTTAAGAACTCTGCATAAGCACCTTGTTCTCCGATCTTCCTGTCTTGAATAACAATAGCATTATCAGGCAGAACAGATACCGAGTTGCTGACTAAATTCTTGTTCTTCCTTCAAGGAGGCCACGACGTCCGAACAAACTTTTTGATCAAATGTCGTCCGACATGTTGGTCCATGGCTTCAAAAGCGTCATTCAAGCGGTGAATGTCCGTCCTAGAGTACACACCCCTGGCTGGCGACAACTAAGCTTTTTGTCTCCCGCTCAATGAGGTGCCTCTATCCTTAACCCCCCTATTTGGTCTCCGTTTGGCAGCCGAGAAAAATTGGTCGAGTAAAGCACATGCCTTCAATAAATTTGGACCCGGTATCTTGTTTTGCATCTGCTGCTTTTGCAGACTTTGATGACCAAGAGAGACGCGACAAGAAGAACATCAGCCCATAACAGTGGCACTATTAAACTTGCACCATAAAGGTGGTCGCACAAACTTGGTCCAATATTTCTGTCCTTTGCTGCTCTTTCTCTATAGGTATGCTCGCTTGTTGACAAGTACCTACACGGTGGATGCTCCCAGACAGCCGCAAAAAATACTAGCACTTCAAAAAGACATGACATTGAGTTGTGTCTAAGGGAGTTTCATGGACCCCAAACCTACAACACAATGGCTGCTGGTATAATGCTGTGTCTCCTAAATCACCAATACCCTGGCTACTTGGAAGGCTGAATGTGTGCTGGGAGAGGGCTCCATTGGAAATAGTATAGTTTTTAAGGGTGACAATGTTAATCATGACAACTCCGACAGCGATTACGCGTCGAGCGTTATTTTCTGGTGGCAGCAGGTGATATGTCCCGTACCACCACTTCCAGAGCTCCGCTTCCACTTGAGCTGCAGTCGAACAGTTTTAATCATGTCCTTGTATTCTAGAACGCGGGGAAAATATCGCCTCCAGGGGAGCCCCAGTCTGGCCAAGCACTGCCGCCGCCGCCAGACTCTCCCGCGAAGGAGCCTTTATCCCCGACCTTGAACCTCTAGATCGGAGACTTTTTGGCAGGGGGCAAGCACCAGCCTACATCGAACTTCGCGATGCCGCAAGTCAGGAAGGCATAGCTTGGGAGGCCGACAAACAGGCTTCATTCGATCTGTGTCTTGCTTGGTTTGGCTTGGACGGGAACTCGGAAAAAGGCCATCCAAGGCTTGGGTCTTCGGGAAGTAAAAGCCGCTATTGAAACTGGAGGTTCCCACATGATGAAAAACACGTCAAAGGCGCTCAAAAGAACTGATACTCCTTTGGTTAAGCGCGGTGAAGGATATTTTCGCTGTCAACTTGACCCTTGTTTTTAGGATCCACATGCACACGTACATGCATACGTCAGGAACGTCGTCATGAACTCCCCAATAATAATCAAACATTCTGTCCAAGGAGGAAGGGTCGGGCCGACAGGAGTAGACCAGCCAGAATCATCTGCTTGTAGCCTTATTTTAGAGCTCGTATTCAAAATTTTCGGGTCATGTTGAAATCCATCGCTCTACCACCTAGCCTCTTGATTCTTGTTAATAATTGATCCTTGGGCGCTGAGCACGACCTATTTCCGTGTATCCCCGCCCAATAAAGAGCGAGCACATCCGATAGAGACATGTCCATTGGTGGGATTCGTTTCGATGGGGCACTGCTGACGTTTCCCTCTCCACTACTCCACACCACTCTTAGACTAGGCAGACACCATCCATCTTTCTTGAAATATTACCTTGACAAGCTAGAGCTCACAAAACGGCGTGGGGGATCCGACGTTAAAAGGTGGTGCTTCCCAACAATACAGAGTGCTAGCTATTAGATAGTAGTTTCCTCGGACTTTAGTGCTACTCACAGCAAGCAAACGACTAGCCTGCTGTCATTGAAAATGCCCCATGACCGGAATTATGCTCTGTTTGAATGTCTAATTCCCATTCATACTCTTCAGGATTCCTGCATCGTATGACGGGCACAGAGTAGCCACCGACGACCACCAATGAATCTTATACTACTTGTTGGCTAGTCGCCAAAGAAGCTGTGGGAGAAAAGAAGGATTCCGAGTCCATCATAACATTTACCCCCCTTTAATCGCCCCGTTCTTTTTCTGTGCTTGGCTCGTTACGCTCGCAAACGGCCCAGGGCCATGTCGAGGCCATCATGGCGCTCTTCCCAAAGTCCGCAGATACGTCGCGAATAGGGAAGTTTATTCTCAACAAACGACTAATTCGCATTTTCATCAGCATATGGGCTTTCTTCCTCGTCGTTTTCTTCCTCCTACGGCGCCGCCAATATCGTGCTCGTGATTTGCCCGTGCTGGGCTACAATGAGACTGACGAATACTACTCTTACACGACCTTCAGCGACTACTATCCCGTGTCCATCGACCCCGCTGGCAAGTCTACCGAAGACCTCTGCGCAACGTTTCCCAAGCATCTGCTGGACCTCGTACAGCCAGTCCTGAAGATGGGCCATACCGAGGATCGCGCCAAAATCGAAGCGCAGCTTGACAGTGTCAGTGCGTGTTTTCGGCCTAATGAGTTGCTTATATTTTCTGATCTTGATGAAAGAATTGGTAATCATACTGTCATCGATATTCTTGCTCATCTCCCTCGCAAATACTATAACCGATGGTATAATCCCGACATCAAGCACTACCTATTACAAAAAGAACTCAATAAAAACGGCTTGTTACATAAAGACGAGAAGGCGAAAAAGCGCATCAAGGGCTGGGTCATTGATAGATTCAAATTCTTACCGCAGATAGAGCGTGCCTGGCACCTAAGGCCAGATAGGCCGTTCTACTTTTTCTATGAAACAGATACGTACGTTCGTTCACCTTGCCACCCCAGGGGATGACCGGTCGATATTGCGTCATATAAATTGACTCATTGACCATATCATTTTGCAGTTACGTCGTTTGGGACAACGTATTCAGATTCCTTTCAACGTTTGACCCCGATACACCTGCATACATGGGCTCGCCATCGCCTGGACGCCACGACAATGACCGTGACATCAAGACCTGGTTTGCCAACGGTGGCCCAGGATACATTCTTAGCCGCGGAGCAATGAAGGCTCTCCTCTATGGCGACGCATCCTCTAACAATAAAACCGGCCAACCAACCATTACCGAGAAGTGGTTCTCCCTGCTTACAGACGAATGTTGTGGTGATAGCGTTCTCGGATGGGCCCTTTGGAACGCCAATGTGGCATTGCAAGGATATTGGCCCATGTTTAACCCTCACCCATTGCATGGAATTCCATTTAGTCAGCGTTACTGGTGTCAACCGGTCTTGACGCTTCATAAAACATCACCAAAGGATATGATTAATGCTTGGAGATGGGAGTTTGGGCAAAGGAAAAGCAAGGTATGTTCCTTCCTTTGATGCGCTACGTGTTGTCTCACTCGTGGTTCTAATTCCATTTCGATAGCGCCCAATGCTTTACTCGGACTATTGGAACTTCCACCATCCCGGTAAGCCTGGAGTTCTGGACGACTGGGATAATGGTGACTGGGATAGCTGGGTTCCTGATCCAGAAGAAGTAATTGACTCGTTTGAGACGTGCCAGGAGGCATGTAAAAAAGATGATGGCTGTGTTCAGTGGAACTGGAGGGGGAGAGATGAGAAGAAATGCATTCTCATGCGCTCCATTAGATATGGCACCGCACGAGAGCAAGAAAAGAAGAAAGGCAAGTGGGTAGACTACAAGGCTGGTTGGCTTGGGGACAGGATTGAGAAGTGGCGCAACGAGACGCAATGCCAGGTCGTTGAATGGGTCGGACCAAGTATTCGACGAATATTTTAAATAAATAAAGAAATAAAAAACCAGTTCTTGTCAACGGCATGTGTTGGGTGTTAAAATCGGATTAAACGTACCACGCTTCGTGTTCTTGGGCCATTTCCTCTGGAAATTTGACTAAACTACTATTCGTACGGAGTACAAATTTCAGCATTGAAAGAGTGATTCGTTGCCTCTTGCACAGCTTACGAGTTCTGAAACTGCCAAGTGACCCAGCCAGGTTGACCTAGCTTTTTTTTTAAAGAGCCGTGATCCGATATTCACAGCGATTGGGGGATCAACCACAAGGTTAATGGGCGCCGTCTTCTCGTCAACTCTGGACTCACTAATCTGTAACATGGCTGCCAGTCTCCCAATAAGCTTTCCCTCGAGTGCTAGGGCCGCTTCTTCTATTGCAGTAGTACTCCGTAGTACTACTCAAATAAGGCAGTGCGAAGCGAGGATTACCGAGTCATGACGGCTAACAACCGGGTTTATTAGCTGTGGAGCATTTCATGCGCGAGAGACAGCGAATCTCGGTCAGCATCATGTTTTGTCACTAGTATTATTAGTCTATACGAAGTAGATACAAGTCTACGGATTCGTTGGCTCTCGGCGTGTCAGCACGACGTCTGGCACTGTAATATAATTACTCGTACATGGCGCTGGCTTGGCAAGGACTAAGCTGGGTAGTATAACTATTTCCTATTTCCGCTGCGCTTGACTTCATACTGCTTGCTGAAAAACACCACAGTAAATCCACTGACTCTGGGCATCGCGTATTTGGGTCCGGAACTGAAGTTATGCGTCAAAGTCGGACACAACCCTTTCTACAGGTCGCTGTGGTTTAATGTGAACACGAACGCCTTCAGAATGGACAAAACTGATGAAACAAGGAAATTTTTGCCGTGCCGAGAAGGAGAATGAATCACACTTCTTCGTGGGCCTCTAAAGTCGCCATTTGACAACCAGCAAACAGCCCGTCCTCTGTGGCGCAATTGGCTAGCGCGTCGTAAGTTTCCAGAGCAAGTTTCTGTCCTTGTAATAAGTATAATACTAATGAAGAACATAGTGACTGTTAATCAGGAGGTTGGAAGTTCGAGCCTTCCCGGAGGAGATCTAAAGATCTATTTACTCTCTTTTTGATTGACTCTAATTTTAGATTTTTTTTATTATACACGGCAATACTGTCTTACTCAACCTACCTAGGCTGCTACGTTTGTCTGAAGTTGAATACGCATTTAATAATAAAGATTGGCTGCTTTCCGTAAATTAGTGCTGCAATAGTACTACAAACGGTGCGCTAAAGGACAGCCACGCAGCACCTCAGCGTTCTGAAGCTCCATCTTAACACAATATGCAAACTCCCAAGGACACAACATATATTATACCATAATAATCGTGAGCATACGCGATACTATTCTAATATTGTATAATTTATCATAATCCAACCCAAAGCAAACCAACATAAAGACCAGGTCAGCCAATAGAATAGTACTTGCTACCTTCGCCATAGCGGAACCTTGGCTGAGCCGGAAGTATCGTTAACGCGGACCTGTAAATCCGGGCCTAAAACTGCCGGCAAGGGCAGTCACATCCACTGGTGACAGGGAGGTACTTTTAAATGAGGTAGATGGAGAGCTACTTCGTATACCGGCACTGAAAACGTTAATAGAATCCCACGATCTGAGGATCAAGTATGCTTGTAATGAGGATTCGTTCATGTACTCTCTCGACAGCTAGTGGTCAATGGTGTTGGCCAATAAGATGTAAAATGTAAATATTACGTATATATTTTGGGATATAGGGCGCAGCTCATTAGGTAGAAACATGGCTGCCTAACGATCACCCGGTCATCCTACAGTCAACATATTTGATCCTCAAGGACAATGGTTATTATAATTTTAACTTCCTTTCTACATTTTCTACCGACACGTCCTCAGCAACGAGGAGTCGAGTGATATCCAATATGTCGACGGGACTTCAAGTTGACATCGAAACCACAAATCGCCTTTCCCACTTACTTGATCAGCAGAGAAGCGATATCGTTGAAGTGGCTGCGCAGATCAACGACCTGGTTCCAAGTGTGAGAGTTTTATCACAACTGCTCTCCTTACAATCAGTTATTAGTACAGCCTCATCCTTGCATGGCGTTGAGCACAGCATCCAGAACAAGCAGATTGGATATAGGAAGATTGGATTTGGACAATGTGGGCTGATTTTCGAGAGACCTGGGCATGATTTCGTGGTGAAAGTGTCACGGCCGTTCTTTGAGGAGGCACTCTGGAACGATTTCTTGTCACATCTCAGGGTCTACAAAGCGTTTGCGCAGCAGAAGGTTCAACCGGAATGCCGGGTCCCGCTGCTCTTCTCATATATCCCTCGGACTAATGTCGACTGGTGGAATGCGAATAAGCCCTACTTCCCGGACAACACGGGCAATTTCCCCTTGCCGGCCATGGCCCTGATCTCGGAGCATATCCTCCCATTATCAAGACCTATCCGAAATGCCCTGATCGACCAGTTTTGCCCGGAGACTTTGAAGGCTAGCGTCAAAGAAAACCCTGCGAATCGCGACTGCCTTGCCCGTGTCTACCTTGGTAGGCGTCGTCCAGCCAACTCCCCACCTCCTCCAAATTTTGGCCTCCGAAATTACAACCTTTGTCTCGACCAGATGCTCGACTTGGACCTCCCGGTTGAGGAGTATGCGACCGCAATGGCCGAATCTCTTGCTATTATCCACTGGACAGCTAACGTGGACGGATACGACATCGAGTTTGTACTTGGAAGTGAGATATATATCACATATACCAAGCATGATACGGACACTCTTGTGCTGCAGAGCGAGGCGCTTGAGAAGATGCACCCACACCCCGACCTTGAGGCCATGATACGTGTCAATTCCCAAACGCGAACAACGCGGATGTGGGTCCTGGACTTCAACCTATGCAATCGCTGGACGGAAGAGACACTGTTAGCACACTCAGATGAGGTGATCGATCAACTGGTGTTGGCATTCTTCGAGAATGACCCATATTATCCGCTTCCTTTGATGGAGTTGGACGTGGATAAGAAACTCTGGTCTACCTTTCGCATGGAATACTTGCGGAAGTCCGAGGAGATTCTTCTCCTGACACTCAACTATGAAAAGGTTCGAAATCTTCCAGCTAAATTTATGGACGCTTGCATGGAAAGAGAGCAGAAGAAGCTGGCGGAAGGTCTCGGACATGGGCACAGAGACTTGAAGGGATAAAATGAACACACCTGCGTGTCAAACCTACCCTTTAGCGATTCGGTGGTTCGGTCTTTGAAAGGGTGGGTGGATGTACGTCGGCTTTTTATTTACTGTCGTGAGGCACCTGCGCTCTTGAGATCCAGCAAATGATGCCCTCAACACCCAGCTACATAGGATCTGTATCTTTGTGACTCTAATGAGAAAGCTAGTATTATAGAATACAGCTACACTACAAGGTTGAGCACTCATACCCCTATAGATCGTCCTATATGGAAGCAACTTTAAAGATCCCAAAGCATGAGACTGCTCTATAGATTGTGTAAGGCCTGCTTATCATCGCAAACCTACGGAGTTTGTATTTTCTCTAATCTAACTGTCCATCTTCGTATACAGGCTTGGCTTATCGATTCCCTTAAGGGTTCAATGTTGTCTGCGTTATCAAAAGGCAGAATAATTCATGGAGAAATATGTAATAGTGTATCTCTGTAGTTAATACTATATCAACTCCTTGAGTATTGATAGCATTTATCAAGGGATTGGTCTATAAGCATCCGAGGTTCGTACGCCCTTGGATTTTAGAATATCTTTGATATCTCGGCCCATGCTGTGATAGTCCCCATCTATGAATCTCACTGACCCAATTTGCCAACTCTCGGACCCCATACTCCTCCGTACTGTCCACTCCAAATAATCTCTTCGTCTCACAACAATTACACTCCCCAGCCTCATCACAGGTAAGTTGAAGGACCCCAAAAACGAACCTATACCTAAGGAATATCAGTTCATAATGTCAGATATTGGGTATATCATCGTTCAGAATGATACCAGCTTTCTGGGGTGTAGTGTATAGAGAGTATCAATTGAATAGAGCCAAGGAGAACGCAGCGTAAGCCTGCACAACTACTACATCTTAATTCAGGTGATAAGCATCGTAAGTCTCTGTCACCATTGCATACTTTATTATCTAGACGCTTAGTAAAGCTAATCACGACAAATTCTCACTGATGCGATCTTGCCCGCGGTCGAGTCCAGAAGACAATCGGATAATTATAAATGGCATCTGGCTGTCCCTTGGTCTTTGACGAGTAAGAAGAGTCCGTTGAAAAATTCTACACAGCTACAGGTAGTTCAAACTATGATGTCAAAGACAAGGCTTAACTACGTGGAGATAGGAAACGCCCTGCCATGAAGGAAAGGGTAACATATAAGGAAGACATCACTGCGCTTGCCATTAGAAAAGAAAATATATATTCATACATTCACGTTCATTCATTGAATTAAGACCTTCGACGACTGGTCGTGGAGAATATCATTCTCCTATCAACATCGCACGAAGAATGGTGACCTTCACGACAACCTTGATCCAGCTCGAGCAGCATCCGCAGCGTGGTATCCAGCAGCGCGATTTCCACAATCATGACGCTTCTGGCGAGGTGCCATCGGATATGGACCCAATCCTTGAAGCTTCTCGCATTGCTGATAACAAGGTACTCAACGGTGGTTCTGGCTGGGTGGTCATCGTCGCCTGCCCCGTTATCTGCTCTTGGTTTACTGCCTGCAACTACAGTTAGGGTGTCATGCAGAACGCCCTTGTTTAGGAAGGCCTTGGGTCAGTGGCCAAACTGTCCTTCATTGGCTCCATCTCGCTCACCCTGATGGCTGTCTTAGCCATCGTCAATGCCCGCTTGATCCCGTGGACTGGTATTCGCCAAACCAGTACACTGGGCATCTCCCTTCTAGGAATATCCCTTTTATTGAGTAGCCTTTCCATAGGCAATGTTGCTGAACAGTTTATCACACAGGGTGTTGTTATGGGCGTTAGTATGAGTCTCTGCTTCATGGTAACCCCATCACTCCAACACAGTATTTCAGTCGCAATCGCGGCCTCGCCAATGGCATCGTCTCCGGTGGAGGCGGGCTTGGAGCAGCAGTTGTCAACTATGTTCTAGACGCCCTGATTCAGCGGTTTGGTATTACTTGGGCATATCGGATTCCATGCCTCGCCGCCTTAACTACAGGGCTTCCAGCAGCGTACTCCTATCAAGACAGCCAGCTTCATCGAATGGCAATTGTTCAAGAACCCCAAATTTGTGTTCATGTTTGCTAAAGGAGCCATCGAAACCTTCACACTGCTTGTGCTAGCCTTTTCCCTTCCCCTCTACAGCAGGTCCATCAAGCTGTCGTCAAGCACTGGTGTCGGACTTCTGGCATCTTTCAACTTCACGTCGGCCGTATCCTGGGTGGTTTCTTCTCTGACAAATCGGGGCCACTGAATACGCTCTCCAGCTCGTTGATTCTCAGTGCCATATGTATGCTTACTTTGTGGCCGGCCTCCACCACGTTGGCCCCGCTGGTAGTTTTCGTGATCTCCAGATGAGAAATCACACAATGTTTTACCCAAGCTGAGTAGCCACTTGAGAGAAGGGGATGCGAATTGCGTTCTTTTTTGGCTGTCACACCCTCTCTCGGATAGATCATTCGGCAAACTTACGGAGAGTGTTATGTTATGCTAACAACCACGACTAGATGTGGTTCTCATATCCTTGATGGGCGAATCCTAATGCCTGAAGCACATACCTAAGTACTTGACGAAAAGGCCGTTGGAGTTTTTTGCGAGGCCTAATGCCAAACGCCTTTATCAAACTGTCCGTCCCATTAGGACTAGGGAACTTACAGGGTTCTTTTTTATTTTATTTTTATTTTTTATTTTATTACTATTTACGACCACTCTGTATCTAGGTACAGCAGCCTCGTTTGGGCAACAGGTCAGTAGGAGCCAGGGGGCTAGACCCTATTCGCTACGTTTCGCTGGACAAAGGAAAGTTTTGGTGTGTTCTCAGTCTATGTCTTGCAGAGGGGGGCCGTATAGGTTCACCTCCTCTACTAGCTTCTGGAAAGCCTCGCTCCCTTTGGGTCCTAGTAGGTATATGACTGGTCTCTCGCCTTTTAGTGTTTCGGGGAGGAAGCTCCTCGTTATACGGCATTCGGCAAAGTGCCCCGGCTCCTTGGGGGAGCTGCATCTGCAATGGGATTGCGTGTCGTGGCCAAAACGGTCATGGTAGCTTTAGAAGTCTCTGTAACTAGACCTTTCTGCTAGCAGCCTGTGTAAGATAGGTCGGGGGAGTTTTAGTTCCGGGGGATTCGGCGGTGCTCCTAAGTCCCACGGTTAGTAGCTTTCTGGGGCGTTTACCTCCCAGTATTTCTCCTAGAGGGTTTTTCTTTCCGCTTTTACCTAGCGCTTAATATATGCTAGAGTGCTCCAGCTCTGCGGGGGGAGGTTGAGGGCTGTCCTTTCCTTCACTAGTTTATCTGCCGTTTTATTGCCTTATATGTCTTTATAGCCTGGCACCTAGGAAATAAACACCTTGCAGGGGTGTATTTCTTTTGCTGTGCGTTGGAACCATATAAACTCTTCTTGTAACGAGGTTGGGGCTTTGCCCAGCAGGCCTCTGACCATTAACGTGTTGTCAAGAAAGACGTGTATTTCGTTAATTCTGGGGTTATTCTTTGCAAGTCTGGCTGCTGTTCTGATCGCTTTAGCAGCTCCTATAGCTTCTGCGTCATAGACCTCTGCGTTGGCGAGTAGCCTGCAGTCCTTATAGACTTTAGCTTTATAGTATACTGCTGCTCCTTATCTAGTCTTCCTATCGAGTTAGGAGCCGTTTAAATAAGCTACTGCTGTTAAGGCTGGCAATAAGTCTATTAGTTTAAGGTACTTCTGTATGGCCACCTCTTTCCTAAATGTTTTAAAGCTTAGGCTGGCTTTAATGAAATGGGGTTTATAGGCGAAGAGGGTAGGTTAGATAGACCTGCCGATAAGTCTGGCTGTCCTCTATAGGCGAGTTGCAGGGAGCTGGATATTTAGTCTATTAATCCTGTCAGTTAATGGATAAGAGTAGTCTAGACCCGCAAGTCAGGCAGTGTTTCTCAGTCTTGCCTAGGCGAGAACCGTAAATGCAGGCAGGATGCCGGACTCTCTGTAAAGCACTGGGACAGGGGTGGTCTTCTAGACCGGTAAGACGGCGCGGGCTGCAGTTTTAAAGGCTTTGTCTAGTTTTGCTGTAAGGTTATTAACGCCTGTACTCACTATCCTGCCAGGGTTATTCCTAGATTCTCTCTCTAAGCCGGGCCACTACGCCTCTATGCCGTACAGGGCGACTGGTAGTATGCAGGCCTTGGCCGCTATGGCCACTGCGTTAAGGGGGGAGCCTTTTCGGGTCTTGTTAAGGCTCTTTAAGAAGTTAGCCGTCTTTAAGGCCTTGCCCGCCTAGGTCTCTATGTGTTTTTTGAACGACAGCTTGGGGTTAAGAATAACGCTGAGCCATTTTATATGTTCTTCGGGGTTGACCTGTCTTCCTTCCAGTATTACTGGGTGTTAAGGATTAGGTCTGCGTCTCTTATAAAAGTGGAGGAGTTTGGCTTTATCTGGAGCGAAGGAGATTGCGTTTTCCTGACCTTACTGGACTGCCCGGTCTAGCTTGTTCTGTAGCATTACCGAGGTGTAGCCTGCGTAAGGGCCTGTGGCCAGGAAGGCGATGTTGTCTGTGTAGCTAAAGCGTTTATTGCTGGCCTATCCTGTTCCTAGGAGTGGGGCGATGTATAGTATAAATAAGATTAGTGAGAAGGGGGATCCTTAGGGAGTTCCGCATTTAAGTTTACTGCGGGGAAGGGTGGTGCTGTCCCTTTTCCGGATAGAGACTGTATAGTCGCTTAGGAAGGACTCCACCTATTTAGTGAGCTGGTCTGGCTATCCCTGTTCTTTAAGTCGGAGGGTTATGCGGTTCTTTATTATAATATTAAAAGCTCCCGAGATATTAAAGGTAAAGATTAATGCCTCCTCTCCCTTAAAGAGTGCTAGTTCTATATTGTGAATAAGGCAGGCGAGGAAGTCTATAGCGCTCCTTTTTAGCAGAGCTTTAAAGTATTGTCTCAAGAGCACTCTATGCTTAAATGCGTCTCTTGCAATCTTTCGCGCTAGTAGCCTCTCTAGGCCTTTGCCTATATACGACAGGAGTGAGATCGGCTGTTAAGCTTTGTGCTTGGAGTAGTCCGCCTTATTTAGCTTGGGTATAAAGGTTACTTTAGCGTTTCGGAAAGGGGCTAGGTAGTATCTGATTTTTAGGTATCCTTTGAAGAGCTTGTGTACGAAGTCGCTGACTGCCGGCTAGGCTATCTTGAGAAGTTTCACTGAGATCCCGTCTGCCTTAGGGGCAGTGTTCCCTGCTCCGGTAATAGCTTTCATTACTTTTTTTTTACTTAGTTCTTTATTTTAGGGGATGTTTTTGGGGGGGCGGACTGGGTGGTCCCAGGGGGCATTAACGTCCTCGGACACTTCCTTGCGTTCGAGGACCATCCTCCGCAAGAGGGTGGCTCTATCCGTTAAGTCTATAACCTAACAGTCCCCGTCTACCAAAGGTAGTGGTTAAAACCGGTCAGTGGCCTTCCTCCACTTAGCTACCTGGAATATACCTCTGCCTAGTCCTGCCGCGGCTATAATTAAGTCCTAGTGGGCTGCTTTCTTTTATGAGACGGTTGTGCGCAGGGTCTTCTCGGCGGCTTCTCTTTCCTCAGATGCATCAGCGGTCGCTGTCACTGCCCTTTATGCCTCTCTGCAGTTGTGGTCTTATTATAGTGCGCTGTGGCCGTTTTGATGCCTTTTTTTGCTGGCCCCTGTTATAGCGGTAGTGAAGAGGTTTTGTAAAGCCTGGGCCGTTCTGTCTAAGTCCTTTTGTGTGATACTGTTGGGGTCTAGGTCTAGCAGGCAGGATTTATGGCTATATATTAGTTAGCTAAAGTCTAGGAGGGATTTGAATGGGATATAGAGCTTGCCTTTAGTAGTTGGCGGGGCTGTCAGGTTTGGCAGAGTAGTGATAAGTGTAAAGTAGTCTGACTTTGTGTTTAGTTGTCTGTCTATTACTGTCTGGGCGGCTGTATTGGTGAAGATTAAGTTGATTGTGTTGCTGTAATAGTTAGTCGGTGTGTCGATAAGAGAGGGAGAGAGACCCGCTCCTTCTGCCTATTCTTTTACCTGGTTTCCCGCGGTATTAGTCCTGCTGCTGGGTTGCCAGGTCTAGTGTATTGCATTAAAGTCCCCTGCTATAATAGTTCTCGAGGGGGGGCGCCCCTACTTCTTAAAGATATTTATTGTAATGGTTTCTATCGCCCTGCGGTAGATATTAATAATAGTGTAGTCGCAAACCCGTATCCAGTATACATTGCGGTCTTTAAGTCTAACTAGTTATAGTTGAGTTGCTGGTAGGTTAGGTAAGATCCTGATATATATAAGAACTGAGGGGGGGTCTTATGTCTAGTTCCTTAGGGGGTTAAAGGTTCTATACCCCGGGTAGTTCTTTATTTATCTGCGTAAAGAGGTGCAGTCTTACCTTGCCTATAGTTCCTGTATTAAGATAACGTCGAAGCTGCCCTCTTATGCGAGGGAGAGTGCGGTATTGTAGCATTCCGGTCTTTATCCTGTATTTACTTGCAGGACCTAAAGGCTATGTTTTTGGCGGTTTAATTGCCGGGGCGTACTATTTATTTAGTGTCTATATTAGTATTGTCGTTGGCGACCTGAATGGCCGACTTTAGTGGGGACAGGGCGTCTGATAGGACGCAAATAAGGGACTCTGTCGAGACTCCTAGTACTGGCCGCGATAGGGCGGGAGTCTGGCTTAGATAGGGGTTTGCGGGGCCTATAGGTCAGGGTGCGAAAAAGCTCTTTGCCAGGGCGGAAGGGACTGACTTGCCTTCGCCGTTGTTTGCAGCGGGCCTCTCGTCCTAGCTTTAAGGGGCTGGGGTGGGGGTGCCCTCTGTATGCAGGTCCTATATTACTCCCGCGGCTCCTGCAGAGTGGGTATAGGTGTAGGTGTCTTTATCCTGGGTCGTCCTCTAGAGGATTACTCTAGGTCTGTCTGTGCTGGTGTTTGGGTATGTCTTGACAAACTCGGTCGTCCTAAGTTTCCGGATAGCCTGGAGTTAATCTTTAATAGGCCGTTTAATCCTGCTGTCTTTGCGTTTTGGACGTGCCGCGCAGTTCAGCGCTGTGGACGAGTGAGGTCTATTACAGTTGGCATACTGCTTGGGGTTTGTGCACTCTCCGTGCAATAACCTGCCGCACTTCTTACAGCGTTCTATGCGGTTGCAAGCCTTAGGATTGTGGAAGCCTAGGCAGCGGTTGCACTAAGTGATCTGTGCTTTCGAGATTAGCCGTTTCGCAGGGGCGGAGCATCTAAACAGTCTAAAGCCAGGTTTAACCTTATCCCTAAACGAGATAATCCAGTTTCAGGAGTTGATGTCTTCCCTGTACTGTAATGGTTTGCATTTAGCGGGGGGGGGCGCCGGACTTAGCCCGGAGTTGCGCTTCTATAGCGACTAAGGGGTCGGTAGGGTGGGTCCTTTTAGTGTCGGTAAAGTAATAGGGGACTCCTTGCACTATAAAAGTTTGCTAATTTTCCGCTTCCTTTAGTTTTATCCCTTCTTTGGCGAATTCTGCTTTAAAGAAGAGGAGTTTATTGCAGGAATTTTGGTCTTTAGTTTAGATAGTAAAGCCTGTATATACCTTTTATATATATATGATGTCTGTATAGTCGAGTCTGCAGAATTTAATGACGCTGCTTTTAGCCCTGACAGCGGTGTTTTTTCTCTAGATATAGTCTGGGGGGACCTGGAGGAAGATCCTGTTATTAGGGGCTTTAGAGCTAGCGTCTTTGTTGGGGGTTTTCTTTAAGTTGTTTTTGATGTTTTTTGTTGTCTTTTCCTTTTGTTTAGTTATTGCGAGGGGGGGGGGGATTTTAGTAGGTTGTGTGCCTTGCTTGACTGCCTCGGCATAGGATGCTGTAGGGCCCTTGCCCGGCTTGCTAGTGGGTGGGAGCGGGCCGTCCTTGTCCGATAGGGTAGGGCTTGTGGGGTTGCGTGGGCTAATGGGGGCTTGCTTCTTTATGGCTTTAGGACGTTAGGCATTGTCATCGTCAATGCCTAATTCCTCGAGGGTTAGGATGCCCCCTAGGTTATAATGCTGGGTAGCAGTGAAGTTAATGAGAGATTTCTGTAGAGCTTTTGCGATCTGTAAAGCGGCGGCTCTGTAATATTTCCCTTCGAGTATAGCGAAGTAGACGTTAACGGCTTCAGAGGTGCCTAGCAGTATTTCCCTGCGGGCGTTCCTGATTTCCTCTTCTTTTGCGCACTGCTCTGCTAGGCGGCTGTAGAGAGATATGTCGAGGGGTTTGTGTAGACTAGCTATTCCTTTAGGGCCAGGTTTAGGGGTTTCGTTGCTGAAGTCGATTCTTGGGGCTTTGGCGTTTCTGAAGCGGACTTCTTTGATTGGGCGCTTTTTAGGTGTAATGGGCAGTGCAAACGGGTTCGCGATGCCCGGGAGAGCTGGGGTGGCCTCTCTCTGGTCTTAGGGGTTCGTTGCCAGCCCGGCGGCGGTGGTGATTTGGTTGGGTTAGGCGTCCGAGAGGATAGAGGCGGTTGCCATCTTGCTCAAGGGGCCCAGGAAGGGCGAGGGGGGAATTTGAGGGTGTTTTCTTGGTAGCTAATCAAGAGGTGGTGATTTTTACTGTGAGTAGGCACCCAAAGGTAGGGGTACCTGTAGATGTAGGAGGGAAGCTGTGACTTACAGGGTTCTGTCAGATTCACGGTTCGACCGTCTCGCTATGCCGCTGTGTTGGTCATCGGAGCTATTTCTGAAGTGGCCACCTGTATATTAGCTACGGTTTATGGCGCTCTGTCACATTTCATGTCGGGGCAAAGAGGATGAGGACAAAGTCCCTGATGGCACATTCTTTCCGTGTTAGTCATCGCCTCGGGGGTAATACGGAGTGCATTATGATGGAAAGGATCTGGAACGCTGAGCGGGGCTAGATAACCATTGGACGGGCGATTCTATGAACTAACCTGGTCTCCGCGTTGTCAATCTCTTCTAATATTTCAATATCATGTATTTTAGGTCTAGTGAAACCCCATTTTGAAGATTTGAACTATTCTCAATTGCGATATAAATGCCTTGAAGTAATGCTGAGGCTATGGAGTACTATGTCTCGAAATCAACCAGTCCTCAACTATGGGGAAATATCGGGATTCAGCGGGGGGAATGGTCGATTTTGAGACATTCTAGCACACACAGATCGGAAAATGGGATTCTGGGGTGGTTCGGGGTGCGGGGTGCGGTTCAGGTTCAGGCCGGACCTTGGGTCCGGTATTTGCAGTCGAAAGAGGCAACTTCCGAGGGAGTTTTTGAGTCCCTCGCCTCACAAATCCTGCTGAAAAAGATCGCGGAGTGAAAGTCCTTCTAGTAGAATTTACGTTAAGATCAGATCTATCAGAGGTATATTAATGAAAAGTTGATTACAGTTTAAAAGCTCCAAAGCTGATCGACATTCCTCGCTGGCTTACTCAATTTGTTGAGTAAAGTTTCAAAAGCATAATCCAGGGTCCCATTCTTGATCGTTAGCTTCAGTTCGGCGATTCAGAATCATCAGAACCATACTCCCGAGACCCTCTATGTCCGAGATTTTGGGTAGACAGTACTCCGTAAGCTATTACGTGAATAGCTTTCTATTTCATCCGGCCCTGCATATAAATAAGGGTCGTTTGTGAAGTATATTTGTTTTACGAATCTCAATCAAATCACATAAAAGTTGGCAATAAGAGATTTTCCATTATTATCACGACATATATCCTTCATCATGTCACAAGTTTATCTTATTACAGGCGCATCCACAGGCTTTGGAGCCCTCGCAGCTCGCGCAATCGCAAAGAGAGGGCATACTGTCTTTGCGGGCATGTACATGCATGACGGCAACACCAGGAAATACGAGGACGCCGCCTCGAAATTTGCCAAGGAACACAGCGCAGACCTCAGAACTGTGCCTCTTAATTTGCTATCGCAAGAGTCAGTGGACACAGCCGTATCAACTGTTATCAAAGCAACTGGTCGGATCGATGCTGTCATCCACAATGCGGGCCATATGTGCTGGGGTCCATCTGAAAGCTTCAGCGCACAGCAGCTTCTTCATCTCTACGACGTTAATGTTGTTGGGTGTCAGAGATTAAACCAGGCTGTATTACCGCATATGCGCAAGGCATTATCTGGGCATTTGATCTGGGTTTGCAGCGGTTCGACATATGGCGGCAAGTCACCTATGATCGGGCCGTATTTTGCAGCAAAAGCTGCCCAAGACTCTCTTGCTCAGTCATACGCCCACGAGTTAATGCCTTGGGGCATTGAGACGACTATTGTATCACCCGGTCTTTTTACAAAAGGCACGAATCACTTCCAGGATGCTGCAAAGCCCGACTTTCCAGCAATCGCTACAGAGTATAATGAGGGTCCGACGAAGCACCTCGCCGAGGAGACAATGAACGGGACTGCAGGTCTACCCCCGCCTGACGCTGATCCATCTATTGTTGCGGATGCTCTCGCCGAGCTTTCAGACATTCCACGCGGCAAAAAAACCGTTTAGAATGACTCCAGATCCTGTAATTGATGGGGGTGAGGGGGCTTCTATGGTTGTGGATAATAACAAGGCTAATTTCTATCGTCGAATGGGCTTGGAAAAGTATTTGCAAGTTTGGCTTTGAATACTACGTAGGTATATATATGTTGGCCTGATATTGTCCCGCGCAATTGTTGAGACCCGGTGTATGGAGAACGCCCATGAACCGCGAAGTACATCGCTCATCTTGTTAAGCTAATATTTGTGGTGTATATGATCTTATGTAGTACTTATAACATTATCCGGGTATCCATAAACCTTCATTTATATGAAGTCTGCTATTATCTATATACTCGATGTTCCAGTTTTAGTTAATAAGATGATTAACCCTGTCACAGAGCGACTAAGCTAGTTGTCTTCAAGGTTACGGCTGTAAATGCCCTCCAGAGTGCTGTTAGATTAGGTAGCGTTGCATACAGTCGCGATAAAATGGATGAAAGTCAACTGCTGGTGGACTTAGAGTGAAGCAACATAACCAAGCTGCGACCGAGCAACCCACAAAAATTTCCCTCCAATACACCAGATAGCTGTAGTATAATTACGTGGGCCTTTATTATTGCGCGGGCCCTAGCCATAAAGGTGTTTTCTGTAATTAATATAGCTATTTAATGTCATACTTTGTAATTGGCGTATAGATAGATGCACACTGAAATTTATTGGTGGGGTGTGGCAGCGGGAGGGTAGGGCAAAAAATGGAAGTTGTGTACAAATAGAGATATGCATGAGTGTAAATGGTGATTTCTTTGACAAATTCAGTGATGGCTGAAGGTGATCTGTAAGTAGCAATAAAATTAATACTTGGTGGACAATTCCCCAGAGCTTATAGACAAAAGGCACGGGCTGCATCACCTCACATTTCAAGCCGAACTCGAAATCTGGAAACCCATGTAGCATTTAAACGGTCCGCCCACTTATAACTTATCAAAACTTGAATCAGTCATGATCCTCCCAAGTTCGAATAAAGAGAGATTTTTGTTATGCCCTAGTAAACCCGTGGATTTAATATCTTCCAGGACCTTTACCATTAATAAACCTATTGTGTAAAACCCTACTGCTACCGAGGTGTTGGAAGAGAGTCTACCAGGTTAAGAAACCGCCGAACCATATTACAGCGATCGCAATTGTGTTAACCGTTGTTCAGGTTAGCTGCAAAATACCAGCTCATTATATCCGGTGAATTATTCGATTACGAGGTGCGGATCATAGCTACCAATCATATACTACCACAAAAAAGGTCATCAGCAATATGGATTCTGTCTTTTACACGAGACTTAGTGAACTTGTGCATGATACCTACTCAACCTTTGCATTTTGCACACAGGGGAGACATTTCTGGGCTCTTCTTACACATATACTATGCAGTACGAAGTACAGTACCTGTGATTAACATGTGACTGGTCTTGGACCTTTCGACAACAGAAAAACGCGTATGCTTGATCTGTGCGTTGTGGGCCTGACAGTGACGTATGCCAACACGTCGTTGATTGTATGTACTTCGTACGTCTGGATGGTTACTCTTTCCTATTCTTCAAGGGAGAAAACCCTCATCTGGAAAAACATAATATAGAGGCAATACACGCGAATACACATAAATGAGCGAATTCTGCTAGTCACCAATAGATTGAGCCCATCGTGTATCCAACAAGTTCGAATAAGCTTTCCAAACTTCTCACTGCCTGGCCTAAAGATATGCAACTATCCACATGCAGGCTTGGTGGCTTCAATAAATGCATATGCAATCCCCCACAATCCTTTATTCGCTATTAATCCGACTCTCTCCCACGAAGTGTGGGGTTGAATAACTCTCGCTTCTCAAGGACACGATTCCTTCCCCAAAACAGATATAACACAGTGGTGATCCTTAACAAGCAGCTATGTTACGCTGGCTACACTTGCATAGTACGTTTCGAAGATTGGCAACTATCCTCTCTCTATTTATTATCATCATTTTTCTTCATGATATATACCTTGGGCGTGGCTCCGGTCTCTTCCGATCAGACACTTGTTTGCGCTCTGTCTTGCCTCAACGTGAATTTCTCGTTACTGCGAAGCACTGTCCGCTTTCACCTTCATCTCACGAGCCAAAGACTCCACAAAATGCAAAGCTAGCATCGGCAATATCGCCAGCAGAGCTGCTCTGCCGACAACCAGCTCTAGCATCCAAGGGGATTCCAAAACTGCTCCACCAAAGCTGGAAATCGACTGAGCTGCCTGCCAAATTCCAAAAGTGGAGCAACACATGTCGCGAGAGGCATCCCGACTGGGAATGGGTGCTATGGACCGATGAGGATAACCTCCAGCTTATTAAGACTCACTTCTCGTGGTTGGAAGAGACTTATTTAAGTTTGCCAGGGAATATTTATCGAGCCGATTTGGCTCGGAACCTTTACATGTATATGTTTGGCGGGTGAGTTTACGGTCTGCATCGGATCAATCCTTTTTCATCTGAACGCATGCAGGTGAGCAAAGACGATGGCTAACTTGGGGACTAGAGTTTATGCTGATCTAGATACTGAGTGCCTGCGCTATATACCTGATGCTCTTGCAGCGTACAATATGTCCTTTCCCAACCCTGTCGACAAGACATCTGATGACAATCAGAGGGGCCGGATTGCTATGTTCGGTCGCATGGGCTCTAACTCCACCTTCCTCCACAGTATACCCAATGCTTGGATGGCTGCTTCGCCTAGACATCCCTTCTTCCTCTATCCCCTAGAGTTTGCTCGAGCCGAGATTAAAAAGAGCAAACAGATTTTGAATATTGGGTATGCGTACCCTGCAGCAGAGGAATTGACTGGCCCAATTGCTTTGCGGGTGAGTATTCAGCGATACGAATCGTGTATGAAGACGGTGGATGAGGTGGTCCTGCTACCCGATGGCTTGATATACCCTTACAATTGGCATACAGCACAAGAAGCATCATTGTCTATTTGTTCAGCTGAGAGGGATACGTTCAATGCGAGTCAGTGCAAGGAGATGCTCAACACTCAAGGGAAGGGCAGCATATCCATCACCTACTGGAGCCACACGCATAGGGGCAATGGCGCAGATGATGAAAATATTGCACGGATCAGTCGAGTGGAATGAGAAGTCCCATCAACTTGCAACAACGAGAGGTCTTAAGACACATTCCTTTCTTCGTACATTCTGTAATCCGTCCAACAATGCTCCTTTGTCAACCTCAGCAACGATAGTTCCACATCACGGCACATTCCTTCATTCCTAACTAGGTTGCAATAATAGCCAGATTCGTAAGTCTATAGCGATATCATGACAAATAGATTACCTACTTCAAGGACCCGGATAGTTAGCAGGTTTTCATGTATTTAAGCAGCAGCTTTTCCCACCTAACCTAGCATCAGCAAGAGTGTCGAATTCAAACATTTCCAATCCACCTATGAGCCCTCATACTGTTGATCTGTGATTGATATCCTTAATTCTTCGTCTTTCAGGAAGCCAATGCAATCTCGTACGTGGGGCGTGGAGATTTTGGTAAACAGCAAAGGTTTAGAATATACCAATGAAGAGGAGATAGCCTATCTAATATACAAGACCCCACGTAGTGGACAAATCCACTTGATTCGGATGAATATATTTTCATGATTCTGCCTTAATCCGTCGAAGAAGCTCAGCAGGCGCTTCTTGGTCATCACTCCAACCAACTTAGCAGCCCCTTCCTCAACAACGATCAGATACGATAGGCCCAGTTTGCCAAACATTTCTACAGCTTATTCAAGAGGTGCCTTTGCTTAGACTGACAGCGGGCTCCGATCAATGAGTTAAAGCGACATCCTGTTTTCCGAGTCCAGGAAGGGTGGCCTACCAGATGCTGCGCCAGGTCATAGACTTGATCTGTGCTGATGCAATCGGCAACTCATTTCCGCCGTGAGTATGGCAATCATGAACGGTGTAATGAAGCTCACTTCTCCAGTTACGTTAAACATGACGACTGCCAGGCTAACAGTCATTCTGCTGACTCCAGCAAGGAAGACGGCCGACCCAGCCATGGCAAAGATGCATGGTGAGATACCCGGAACTAGTTGGCCCACCATCCATCGGAACAAAGCGCCACCATCCAAAGCCGAGATGATAATCCCGGATGGCACCTTGCAGCCGAATGTAATGGTGGCATCTGCGGCATTATAACAGCCATCCTATCAGGCACACCGGGTACACCAGAGACAGCGAATGGTTTTTTTGTCCTCAAATGAGGCCTCAAAGGCCAGCCGTTGGATTTCAGGCCGGCCATTCGGAGGTAGTGCCTGTAGTCATCATGACTCTCACAATGAGAAGATCAGGCCACTAAGATGGAGCATGGGAATACTGAACAATAAGAAGACTATAGACCCATGCGAATCGACTTCAATACCGCCACCTTCATCCGCTAATCAGGCATTGTCATAGAGTCTGTCTTGCTACTCGCTGCTAACCGTGATGAGTCCCTGGGGTTATACAATTTCCATGCACGAACATCACATTTTTCGATACCAGCAGGATTTCCCGTCGATGTTCTAACGGCCCCTAGTGGGACTCATCCAATGCTAACAACTTCATCAATTTCCCAGGGACTGAACGACGAAAACGGAGGGGGAAAACGACTGACGATGGCACCATCATCTTAGAGCCCCAACAGGATGGTTCAGCCAATGACCCCCCAACTAGCCCGGGTGGCGGCATAACACTGCACTATTGTCCCTTGGTTTCTACTGTGTGGTTGGCGGTGGCGTCACGCCCCTAATGGCTGCTGGTTTCACAGATCTTGCCAAGGACTACGAAGGTACGAAGTACTTCGTATATAATGTCTCTATTGAAGAGGTTTCCTTAACTATGGGTCTCTACATGATGGGTCTTGGCGTTGAGTCTATTCTTGCGTCACCAACGGCTATTTTCCTTGGCAAACGCCCAGTCTATCTAGCCAGCGCTATTGTGTTTACCAGAACAGCACTGTGAGCTAGATTCTCGCCCAATTTACAATCTCATTTGGTTGCCCGAGTTTTCCAGGGTATTGCAATTAGTCCATTGGAGTGCCACCCTCGGCTGCCATTGCTGAGATTTTCTTCCTACATGAGCGCGCCTACCGGATTAATATATACCTACACTCTGATGATGCTTTTGGAGGGGTAGAACTTAATCCCCCTGGTTAGTGCCGCCTGGTTTGGTTTGGCGTTGCGTCTTCTAGTATGTCCCAAAATGTCACTCCAATCGATTTTCCCATGCAGTCCCTGAGAAATCCAGAAGTGTTGACTCATTTGTGTGACAGCATCTTTGCTATGATGGTTGGACTTGGCTTCACCGTCCTCTTTCACTTTGTTCTCGAGACATTTTGGGACAGGACACAAACCAAGAAACCGTGTCGGAAACCAGGTTTCCTCCGTCTTATCTCTTGCCGTAACTTAGTGCCATCCCATCAACCCGCCGCATCCATTATCGACGGTGGCAAAGTTTTCCGAAGACCGCAATTCCCCAATATTATAGAGGTTAATAAAGATCTCCATATTGGCTTTGCACCCGAGTCCGAGCGTCCGTCCGGGGGGCTATCATACTCCAACCCAGCCACGGATGGGAACTGTGATCTTGATGTTGCCAAACAGACGGAAACGCATCAGCTCGGGAATATTCTAGTGGGGTTCTCTGAGCCAACATCAGATTTCCATATTGGCAAGGCTCAACATGAAGAACAATCCACAAATCAAGGCCCTCATGCCTGATCTTCACTAGAGAAGGAGGAGACAGACAAGAACAAGCCATCTATTCAGCTCCTGAATGACACTCACTCCGTGTCCAATCGTGGTTTCTCCATAGTCTCTCCCCTTAGATAAGAATGCCATCAAGCAGTGAAACGCGCAACGTCGTATCACCATGCAGCCATAGCGTAACAGGCAGTGTTTCCAATGCCGATTATTTCTGAAAAGGGCTTGAACTTGGATGACGAGAAAGCCCCTGTCTCTAACATATTCGTGCCTCCAAAAGTCTCGGCCTATACCTACAGGCTCTGTCAGCGGCCAGTACAGTCATTTATTCAACAACTAAAGTCCTACCAAGGCTGGCTCAATGGCGATAGCTGGCTTAGGGTTACGGTCCGACCCATTATCCTCTTTGCCTATCCCACAGTGTTATGATTGGCAACAATTTACGCGTGATCTATTTGATGGCTGATTGTGATTGCTGAGAAAATGGTGATAATATACCGAGACTCAACTGGATATAATTTCACTGCCCACCAGACAGGTCTCGTCTACATCTCCCTATTTATTGGCGGCATTCTCGGCACTGCTGTGACCAGAAAAGTCAGCGATATTGTAGTAAGAGCTATAGCACGACACAATGAAGGTCTCTATAAGCCAGAGTTTTGTCTCGTTATGGCGACTTCTATCTTAATTGGCACCATTCAACTGATCCTCTGCCTGTTCTCGATTCCCATGTACGTACTGGAAAAGGGGGCACGCAGGTGGACAAAGAGAAAGATGGAGAAGTGTTAAGAATCTATTGCTATCTTAAATCTCTCCATTTACGTAAGACACAGGAGACTGTAGTTTGGGTCTCAGTCCCTTTCCACCATCCCTCCACAGAACGCAGATGTGACATGGGAACTTGTGTCAATGCCTATATTAAATCCGACGGTGACTAGAGAAGCGTACACCTAATTATGAGCTTTCGTCGTAATGAGTATGAAATATATACCTTGCATGTGCAGGGCGTTGATCCAGTCTAAAAACACCGGGTTTACCTCCATTACGGAGTACAGGTTATTCGTTTCGGCTCCTGCCCCCTTGACTATTAGCCACAGCAACAATATCACCACCGTCATCTTCAGGTAGCCGCTTAAAATCGAGCTTCTCCCAGCGCATGCAAAGGCCAAGAAGAATGCAAACTACACCTGCCGCAACGATGATATAGAATAGACGGGCAATCACACGCGTTATATTCTGTATGACGGTATCCAGTACGATGGGGTCTTTTGTTTCGAAGATAGGCGACGCCACCCCAGCCAAAGCTTCGCGAATATCTTCCTCCTTGAAGCCAAAGGGCTGTAGCACTGGGCTGAGGTATTGGAATCCAATGTTCTGGTATATACATCCTGCCAGACATAGCGACAATGCAGTGCCACCCAAAGAGGCGATGTTAAAGAGCGCTGCACCTGCAAGCCTAGCGTTGGAGTCGTGCAACGACGCGTTGGCAATACTGTAACTATTAGTGTAGACCAAGCCGACACCGACTCCCAACAAGGCCTCGAAGCCTAAGATAGCACCATCGTGCGTGGTCGGGGTAATCTGGGCCATGAGCGTACCACTGACCACCATAAGACTGCCGGCGACAATATAGAATGGCGCGTAGTAACCGATCTTCGGCATCGCTATGCTGGATAGTACAACCGAAATGATGAAGACGCCGATGAAGGGAATAACGTGAACAGCTGCCTGGATCGGAGTAGCGCTGCGTGCGAAGGAGAAGAACAGAGGTAGGTAGTACAGCGGGACAGCATAGCCCATACTAACGCAGGTGGCTGCCAGCGCCGCAAGCCCGGCTGTCCGATGCTTTAGTGCGAGAACGGGGAAGGCCCGGAGTTGCGCAGAAGTGAGCAAGGCCAAGTACTGCTGTACAGTATAGACGATGAAGGTGATGCCCATAACTACCCACACGGCGATGGCGGAGCTTGAGCTCCAGCTCCAAGTGGAGCCTGATAAAAGCAGGGCTATGGCAAAGAGGACGCTCAAGGCCATGTGCAGTATACCACCCACCCAGTCAACCTCCCGAAGGCTTTTTTGCATAGAGGAACCACGACGGGCGTTGTAGTTTGGGAGCAGCAGGATGGCCATGCACATTAGGAGGCCAAGGAAGGGAATTATAATGTAGAATGCCTGCCCTGAGGTTATTAATTTGCCCGAAGCTGATATTGTACGGTTTCCAATGCCCGTGGCACATGAAAGAAGAGAAATGAACCTACCCAGCGCCAGGTCGTCTGCTGATTCTCAGCAAAAGCACCTCCGACGAAGGGACCCAGGACAAGTCCGACAGCCCAGCTCAGGCCAACCATGCCTGCAATGCGAGAAGCATCTGCGGGATCGTAGAAGAGAGAGACGATATTCAAATTCCTACGGAGTGTCAGTAAGATTTCCCTGATGAACACAGGAGATCCCACGGATTTGGACGCACAGTTGGTACACGCCAGTATTTCCCACCGCAGTCAGCGCGCGCCCCACGATGATGACGACCATGCTATTTGCCGAGCCCGCCACGGCACAGGACACAATATACACAATGAAGAAGGCGACGACCGTGATGCGGATGTTGCCCAGATCCAGGATACAGCGTATGAGCGGCGTCGCTGCCACGCAGCTTAGGGAGTAGCACAGCGCCACCCAGGGCAACGTTTCGACATGACCGAAAGCCTCGTAGATCGGTGCCTGGATGTTGGCAATGTTACTCACGTCGTAGCCTAGGTAGGAAATGTGAGCGGGCTTTGGTTCTCTATTGTATCCACCAACTTGGCGTGCAACATTCACCTGTGAGCAGGGCAATCTGAAGTAATGTTATATAACGGGGCACTGACCATGTAGCAGCGTACACAAACATATATAAATTACAAGGACCTTCTACCGCCACGGCGCGGTTCCCTTTCTCAACTCGTTCGGGTCGCTCTTTGCAGCCGGAGGGATATTCTCGGCTTCATCTGCTGACAGTGGTACCTTGTCGGCAATCCTGTTATTAGCGAATATCGACTCATCTTTACGCAGGCAGCCATCTTGCTGGGGGTCATAGACTGCATCCGAGTCCGTCATTTTTGCATGACCAAACAGGCATTTGTATAATCAATAAAAGCTATAATTATTAAAGTCGACACACATGAAGAGTTGTTAAAAGGTATGTATAGTTCAAGGGTCTGAGTGCGATATTAGAAGAATATATAATTTTGTATCTCTAACCACTTCCTTATCACACCTGGCACCTACTCCGTACATAGTGTCAGACTGGAGATTCCATTTCTTCTTCACATTTGTGTTGTCCACCGGCATTTTCTATTCTAGGTTAATAGCATTTGTTTAATACCCGTAGACTCGCCGTTGTAGGGGCCGCCCCTTGAAAGCCTCAGCCCCGGGCTATTAATATTAGTATATTACGGAGTAGTTCTCGTATCGCGTCATGACTCAGCAGGACATTCACCTCGGACACTTATTGTCAGTAAACCTATTTAGGAAAATGCTCGTGGGGCTTGGGATATAGCTCACGCATTCCCGCGTTATAAGCCACGATGGATTGCCATCCTTATCCTTTTTCTCATCCTTCCTTATCGCGGCATGTTGACACTATCGACCGGACTAATCAAACCATCTTCCTCATTTTGGGACCAAATCCCCGACTTCCTGACAAAGGCACAAGGCACCTTTCCTCAAGCATTTTCCCCTTATTCTATTATCACCCAGCAGCGTCTTTTACCGTTTCGGGATCATGGACTGAACAGCGTGTAAGCCAAGAATTCATCTAGTGTGTTTTCTATCGGAACTAAATATTGGTACTAAAATGTACCTAAACAGAGCCATTCGGTCTTTTCTTAAATCCCAAATATCACTGACCTCAGGCATCTCATCATGTTTATCCAGTATACTGGGCCGAAGCTCAGCAAGGCGCAGAAGCAAAAGGTGCGCTCCGAGGTCATGTTCAAATACCGCAAGGAGCAAAGGCAGAATGCAGGTAAGCATTCTATTTCCTATTAACAATAGTCGGATAGATGATGACTTGCGATGCGTGAAGCTGCTGAGGAGTCTGGCAAGCCAGTCATGAAGTATTTGCATTTGGGGAGGTAGGTCGCGCGAATCTATCGTTTCGCTCGCAGCACCCTGACATGATAACAGACTCCGACAGCTGGATCCGCCGTCTCCATACGGTGCCGTCGACCAGAGCATCGACACGAAGACGTATTACGAATTCGTTTTTCGACATCAAAGTTGTACGTCATCTCTCTGTTTGCCTCATTCATTGTTCTCTGCCGCATACGAGTTGGGCATATCCTCTTCCCAGTACCATGAAACTTGGTAACTATCCCAATGCCTAACGAACAGTACCCTTTATACAGTTGCAGCGTTCGTTGATGGCGGCTTCCTCTTGGTCGGCTACCATAAGCCTCCTGTCTACTGGCCAAATCTTGGCTACCCTGTCTGTGTTTCCGTCGGCCTGCTCATGACTTCTGCCACCATCGACGCATTTCGCGGCGTTAAGGTTCTGTACCCGCATCGTGAAGGGCAGGCGCTTCAGGAGCTGCGAAAGATGGTGGAGAATTCGAACCCACGATCCCATTTAGTCCAGGTAGTACCGGTACTATCCATGGTCCTATTCAACGTGAGGAAGCTTTCCTATTGGCCCTACTTCTAGCACAAACCAACTATGGCTAAAATGTGCATATTTTATTAGGTGATTCGATGTAGTCCCCAGTCAACCATGCACCTCCTTGGGTTACAGACGTTGATACAAACGAAGGGCGGTATAAATACTATCAAGCCACGGGTAGCTCAGCAAATGACGTTAATGTCCGCCAAACCGTGTTTGCCTCCAGACTAATGGAGCATTTTCCTGGTCAATTCAGCTGACAAGTCTTCGAATAACAGGGCTGATTTGCTGCACTCTCTCTGTCTGAATCACCGCCTGATTGTAGGCAAACTAACCTCGCCGCATCCCTATGTCTCTACTTCGCAAAGAGAAGGAGAGTTCTTCCCAAGCTCGCCACTGCTGAAGTGCGATGGCAATAACTTTGAGGGAATAGCTCCCTATATCGATGCCCTTCAAGTCACCTCAGTGGCCGAGACACTTGAGAAAACCTTCATCACGATAAGATCATTATATGAGCAACAGAGCAATTCCAATACCTCGGTTACCACTGACATGGAGGATGCAGAGAAGTCCCCACTTACTCTTAATACACGCCCGCAACAGCATCCCACTATTAACTTCGGCTGGGTCGACTCCGCCGTTGAAGCGATGAATCCAAGTGATATAGTTCCTCGGGCGTGTGAACTAGCGTCGTCTATCCTTTATCGGGCTTTGCAGAACATGGTAGGCCTTGAGGATGAGAGCCATGCCCGGGACATGCGCGCCATATATGAATTAGTGAGATTTTACGGCCTAAAACCATGGATTGGCATGCCATATATTTACCTCTGGATGTTTGTTTCCCAAGATGCTTGGTATAGCGATGGATCACTGATGCCGAGCTCCAGTATTCTCATCGGAATAGGGTCTTCCTCTCTCCATGAACGGCCTTTCTTCGCCTCCGAGCTCATTAGAGCCACGCTTAGCTTTGGGTCTTATCATGTCGAGGTGTTTCCTGGTAAGCACCTATCTGACGAGGTGGCGAAGAGATCTCCGTTTCTTGCTAACTGAAGATATCGTAATAGTCTTCCTTGAAAATTTTCTTCATCTTCGGCAGGCATTGTCTTCTCGCGCTCATGAGATACTGATACACAAAGACACTGTGAATTATTTGATCATGATGCCGACAGCGAGAATGAACAATCACTGGCCCTCTAGCTCCTCAGTGGCCGTCGCAAGTAAGCTGGGGTCTGGGAATTGAATGGGAAGAATGTTCATCTGTATAAAACTAAAGATTTTTGTCTCTATTTATAGCTAACGCCTAATACAGCTACTGCCTTCTTATGCAGTAGTTCTATATTAAGTAGTGTAGAGGAAAAAGATATTTACGTGGGCTTGGGCATGTAGGTTAGTCCCGATACAATCCCAACCGGTACTCAATCATCAAGAAGCAGATCGTGGCAATCGCTAGCCCTTTTTTACTATGATTCACTAAGGTTGGTGGCCGTGTAGGTTTTTTATTCATCACAATACGTTTATTATACTCTCGTGCAATCCAGGTGGGTGTCTCCTAACAGACACGCCTGCTTTTCATTGACCAATAGAATTTGCCCAACAGAACTGCCGAGCACCATCAAACAATTATGCCGACTGAGCCACATTATCAACTCCAGCGTTATCCTGGAGGTCCGCTGGGAGGTGGAAAAGATAGATATGGCTAAAGCGATGACAAAACATAGAAAACCCACGATGTGTCAAATTTGCCGCTACGGTAAAAATGTAGGCCTACTGTGTTATACAGTAGTAGTTTAAATGAAGTTATATACGTACCTTACGCGACACGATGTTGCCGATATGCAGACAAGTGGAGATCGACGACGAGAAAGCCATCCGCACTGCCTTCAACCTGGTCATAAGCCTTCACACATGCGTTGATATTGTTGACGAGGGAGATGGCATCCTTGGCAACCGTCAAATATGCAATAACGCTACGGACATTTGTGCGGTTAAGGCCTAGTGCGCGGAGTCAGCCGTGGATTTCTGCCTTCTATAATGCACTAGTCTTGATGTCAAAGCAGGGTCTGCAATGATTCCAATGAAGCTGACATGCCACCTACCAGATTAAGTATAGAGGAGCCAGTCAACAGAGCTGAGATGATCTTATTGTTGCATTCAAATGCCCGTCTAAGATTTCTCATGTTAGTCAGATTAATACACAGCCTCCTGAAGCGGACCATAGCCCTCACCATCTGCCATTGTCGAATCAAAATGAAAATGATTCCATTTCATTTAGGTGATGCAAAAGACTATATATTAGGCAACGATGTTCTGAATCCCCATGGAAACTCACATTCAACTTTATCAAAACCCGTTATAATCTCAGCAGCATTCCTGAATCCACGACCAAGATGAATCGAATCACAATGGTGGCTGCATTGATAGCCGGTGCTCTTTTGGTGGCACCTGTGGCTAATGCCCAGCAAGGTATTAAACGGACCGATTTGCAGCATCACGACATCAGTGTTCCCGGACGTGAGGCCGTCCAGGTACGGGTCGATTTTGAACCGGGAGCCTTCGTTGGCAGGCATACGCACCCTGGCGAAGAAGTCATTTATGTTGTCGAGGGCTCTCTCGAATACCAAATCGACGGCAAGCCGCCGGTGACGCTCAAGGCTGGTGATGTCTTCTTTATCCCAGCAGGGGTGGTTCATCAAGCGAGAAACGTCGGTAAGAGCACCGGAGCCGAGCTCGCTACCTATGTTGTCAAAAAAGGGCTGCCGCTTGTCCAGCCAGTCCACTAAGGATATATCAAATGTATGTTATTTTCATTCTTCGCTGCCGCCACCACTTGAACAAGTTCTCGCTCCAAGCGACGCATATTGCTTGTATCTGTTGGATTTGAACATACGTCATCAAGCAGCTTCATAAGCTGTATACACGCAGTCCCGATTTAGGGCTAATTCGCTAATGCACCATAGTTACCTGTTCTGCCGATTTTTATCCTTTCTTTTTGGTCTCCATACAAAACTGTTCAGATATTCCTATTTAGGAATATGTGGCGAAGATGTGGAGGGCTACGCACTTGCTATGATGGACCATCTACCACTGAGATCTTGGAGCAATTATCGAAATCAGAAGTGCTATTTTGCTTTTTGGGATAGAAATTCCGACCTGGCGGTACAAGAACACTAGAAGCAAATAATATGATGGAGAGGAACCAATGCACCAGAATACATACATGAAACTCATAAGAGCACTGTCTAGCACGAAACGTTGCCCAGAGCCGAACTTCTTGCCATAGGAATCTTCAGCTGATCTGAACCAGTTTTGAAGAACTGCTAATTCTGACCTGCATTGCCTAACAGGCATTTTTCTGTCTAGACTTTGTTGATACCCCCACGGCCCCGTTGGCCCTGCCCACCCCCTCGATCACCTTGCTTGCCTGTGAGAGGATTCTGTGTATCTGGAGCCCCTGTGACTGTTGTGTGTGCTTTTTCTTTCCTACCTTCCCTCTCTCTATCCTTGATCGTGTTGTAGACCACCTTCACGAAATCAACGCGGTTCAGAGGCAGGCCCTCAAAGCAGTAAAAAAACCAACCCGGGCTGGTATTAAAGGCAGTCGCCATGGTCCTCATCTTCAGCGGCCACAGACCTGCCTCGGTATCGATAGTATTGGACTTGTCCCCTAGGTTCGCCGCAGACTTAGACTTGTTGACCTTCATCCACTCCTGTCTCAGCTCATCCATCTTCTTAAGGTGTTCCTCCAGCTTTTGCCCTGGATCCATCTTAAATTCACATCCTGTGCTTTCATTCTTTCCCTCAACGAGATATTTTTGAGGGAACTGGTCTCGTGTGCTCAGAAGAAGCATGGAATCCAGGACATTAGGGTCGTAAAGGTGGCGACTTTGTGCCTCCGCCAGGGCAATGGTCAAGTTCACAAAATCGTTGTCGTTGGCGAAAAAAAGACCATCCATCCTCGCTTTCCATCCCCCTAACGCTTTCTTTCAGGTGTCTACTGTTTCGATGTATCCTGGAGCCCGATCTCCATCTCTGGCACCTCTTTGCGAAAGGTCGACATTGTCGAACCCATCCAGTTCTTGCCGCACTTTCTGCTGTTTCTTGATTGGATCTTCGTGTATCTCCTCTAAATCAATGTAGTTTTCGTGCCATTTCATTAATAATTCTTTCCCCGTGTCCTGTTTCATAAGTTCCCGGAACTCCTGAAGGCGGGCTGATCTCCGCGGTGGCTCTACCGTGGTTGTGTCAACTGCCATCTTCATCCAGCCACTTGATGAAAGTAGAATTGCCATCGATGAACGGAAGTGGATGAGAAAGAAGGGGCTTTCCTCAATGATTGGTTGATTGCAGATACTCTCCCGCCCTTCCTGCCCAGTCACCTGGATATCCTTCCGCTGGTCGTATGACTCGTCGTTGAGGCCAAGCAATGTGCTCGCTTGTCCTTCATCTGCCTTGCCCTCCAAGACGAGTTTTTGATGACTTGAGCTATTATTCTTGACCCCGTATCCATCTGCGCCGATCACGCAAAAGCGAGGCCTAGTGTATATGGGCCAGGTTTTGATTCCGTTCTTGTCAGTCATGTGCTCTCCAGAAAATAGATCAATACCGATGAGGTCCTCGCCATGCCTGGTTGGCACACCGGGACGCCATGAAGGGAACTGTCTGACCTTAAGCATCTTCTCAATGTCCGGCCACACGTCTTTCTAGGCTAGATCATTTGTCCTACCGCAATAGAGCTTGGACTCATCCTTGAACAAAGCCCGGAAGCCATGCTGTGCCAGCAACTTCATAACACCAACATAATGGTCTGTGTCCCAATGCGTCACAACCCATGCATCCAGTTTAAACTCGTGTTCTTTGGCTCCATGTGCGTCATGTAGGTAGCGAGAAATGAATCCCAGTGCTAGCTTTATGGCGTCAGCTGCAAGTCTTTTGGGTTTTCTAGTATTTCCATCCGTCTTCTTGTCGTTCGTCCCCATTGTTGGCACTTCCCTTTCCCGTTGGTCTTTTCACCGGTAGCGTTCTTTTCAGTCATGGTCTTGCCATCTAGCTCCTCATTCTTTTTGGCTTTCTCGTCCTCCAGCTCTATGCCCATGTCTTCACTTGTGTTCTCGCCTCCATCATAAACGCGATCACAAGTTTTTTCCCATAAAGAAAGACGTGAAGGGAGTAATCCCCTATAGGGACTGGAATCTGGACGTCCTCCACAATCCAGGATAACGACTCCATGATCTCGAGGTTGTAAGTTGATACGTGGTCTGAAGTATGGCGAAGTCGACTCTTGAAGTACGAAGCTCAAGATAAAAATAACAAATAAGATTTATGAGCTGAAAATTTTGTGGTTGCTGTTAAGCATTAAATAGCTCAAGCTTCAACAATATATTTGGAAACTCCGTCGATAAGCTGGCCATTACTGAAGCCATCACATCATGAAAAGGGAACTATTGATTCAATCGCCCCGGTCATTGGTTACTGAATACTATTACGAATATTGATACGTTGTGGTTGTTTTGGCTACGATAACCGGGGCTTCTTCACCATTGAACAAAGCAGCCAGCCACTTAACTGTAGTTTTCAGTAACACGACCCATGCAAACCACTAGCGTGCAATTGAGAATTACCCACACGGCCCGCTGGTAACTATCGACTGGAATGTCTCACATTGTGGCGTTCTAGTGAAATGGTGCTGGGTACGAAGTATGTACTATGCACGAGCATGAATTGAGACAGCCATAACTTAACTAGCAACGCATTCAAATACTGAAGACATTATTTTGCCCGTTCATCTACTATTGGTTCACGGAGCATGCTAATACCGAGTAAAGAATTCGTTTGCAACACTTTGCCAGGTTGGGCAGGTTACTGGACCCGAGCTCTCGGTTACACGAAATCGTCGCTACTGACCATGTGGCATATTTTCGTAAGCTGGCCATTTGACGCAAAACGTGTGGCTTCAGAGCTTCTTCAGTGGTCATTCCTCTTTCTTACACTTCCCTTGTCCCTCTTATTCTCCTCAAGTGTTCCAATTACAGGGGAAGAAGAAGCAGAAGTTGTTCGGAGTCTGTGGACAAAACGTGGGGAATATCAGCAGGCTCTTCGCTTTAACGGGCGCAACAAAGCTCCCTGCAAACTCCATCTTCATCCTCATCATGGGCATGGTGGGCACCGGTAACAACAGCTTCATCTCTTCGTGTACCGGCAAACGAGTGCCTGTCGATCATGGGCTACAAGCTTGTGAGTATCATCGCTACTCTAACTCCGTATATACATTTGTAGCTTATGAACTACTAGATACCCAGGAAATCAGTTTCTTCAACTTTCACATCAGCGGCAATCTGGTGTACATGATAGACACGCCAGAGTTTAACGACACCGATCGCTATGATACGGAGACCCCGCGTACACTCGCTGCCTTTCTAAGTCCGTCGTATTTAAGGAATATGAATACATACATATCACATTGCCTATCTGTATCGCATCATGGTCAAGAGACTAACTGATTCGAGTGGGCTTAATACTGAATTTTTTAGGGCGTGGTGTGGATAGCTACTACTTAGAGAAAGGTCGCTACTGCTACTGCCTTTTGGAACTCGCATGACAGAGAGGTTGCAGCGGGAAGTTGAACTGAGACATAATACAGAGTTCTTTGGTGTAATAGGCTCTGAAGGTACTCGTATACTTCGCCATTGTAAGTTCCACCAGGACCCGCAGCAGCTTCCGGAATCAGTACTGTCTATTAGCCAGGCTGTGGTATCTGAGTCGATCCTGAGACGCACATTACATCTATAAATGGAGCTGTGGATCTACAAGGGTCAGTAAATCCTCCACGTCTTTACCGTGGAATTTGGTTGAATGAATCGCCATGGGGCTGTTCCATCCCCGATGGCCTTGAGGTCGGTTTGCTGACTCAATCGGTTCATAGTGCCCAGACTTAGGTGGTTGACTGTTAGTTCAAGGATTGGTTTAGTAAGGGCTACTAAAAAATCAAGATCATTCTATAAACTTATGGGGCATACGGAGTACTTGGGTCGAAAGTATAAATTACACTACAAAGTACTACTCCATACACAGTCAAAAGCTGACGGAATTGAAACATGTACTGCCGCACAGGTCATCTGGCTGACTGGGCACCACCCCCTTTGTGAGGTTATGTGGGGGAAGGCAACAAGGTTATACTAGGAGGAGAAACGTCAAGAATAAGAGCTACATTGTACTTCGCACTCCAAGCATGTAACAGCATGAATACTTACGTCGTACAGCTGACTCGATATGAATATTAAGCTGATATTTTTCAGCCTATTTTTAAGCTTGATATGTGGCGGTTTTGGAGGCGTAACCGTATCCCTTTCCCACCTCTTTTTTCAGACCAACCGATTGCATGCGAAATTGAACACTCGGTCCTCGCAGCCTAACCAAGCCATCTTCAGCCGCACGAGGCTGCCCAAGGCTGCCCAAGGCATGCTACCGGAGAAGTAGGTAGCGCAATCTCTTCAATCAGCAGCAGTTTACGAACTACGGGGTATTAACTACTTTGATTCTAAGCATAAGGATAATTAGGCACAGCCAATTTAGCGCTTAGACTGAGGCAGAGTGTTGTACCGACTGGGCAGTAGGACTTGCTTCAGACTCCTTGTCGAGTTGTTGAACATTCTCACGACAAAAGACCAGCAAAAGCAGGGCTAGTTAGGGCTATCGAAGTAGTAGCCTCAAAATGGGCCCCGAAAGCTGTACACACTACGAGGTCACGGGGTAGTAACAGTGGCAAACCACCTGGTAGAACGCTATCATCCAAGACATAGTATCGTGCAGCTGAGGTGGTGGCTTGCACATCGAACAAATCGACCAAGCCCACGTCCGCCCCCAATGCGCATCGCGCATTAGGAAGACATTCCCGCTGTTGGGCGGTAAAGAAATAGTCTGGCCCCTGAGACTTGGTTCTCCCTATATTCCCAGGAGTACTTTGTACGCCCGGACTGCATGCAGCCTTATCTAACCTGCTCTTCCTACCTATTCTCTTCTCCGCAGATTTTTGAGTCTCCCGCCGACTCCGTAGCGGTGCAATATGTGGTCGAAACATCTTGTGGCTGTCTTCCTCTTGACTGCGAGCCGTGGAACACTCGCCCAACGGTCTGATAATGAATCGATCTGCGATTACTACGCTGCCCGACGATACGGCGAGAGTAACAGCACAACCCAATTGCGCCTCGTCGAGGGCATTGTCAGCCTCGCTTACGCTGGAGGCAACAGTCTCCCAGAAGCGATAGACAACAGCACCGGAATTTTCAACGAGGGGAATTTTGGTGGATTACATGTCTATCTCAGGCCTTGGTTTGACGGGTCAAGTATGGAGCCACATTGAGTATCCTTTGCAAGTCACCGTTTGACATTGGTGATGTTGGGTAGAAGCGACGACGAACCTGAACAACCAACCCGTGGGCATCGATTGGCTAGATGGAGGAGCCACTGGACCGCTGGTGGCATTCCTGAACGGCTCTACAGACTCCGTCGTACTGGACAACTCTACAAATCAACAGTATGTTACCTTGCCCCTGTTGCCACTTTCGCCAGTCACTGTTCTGTCGCTCATCATTTCTCTCTAAATAAGCCGTCTGTTCACTCATTGGTTTACCGCTTTTGGTTATGTCTACGGTTGCAGTCGCGTGTCGGACTTTCCGCAGACGGCCGGCAGCGGTGCTCGTCTTTCCATTGCTTATGTTCATAAATACATGAACTTGAACCAAACTCACATCGGATATTTCATCAACCAGCTCACCTTGGCGAGCAAGTACTTTGGTTTCTCGGACCAAGATGCGCAGACACTCGACACTTCCATGAACGCGAGATACAATGTGCGATGCGCGCCCGCGGTCAACGGCCAGCTTTACTCTCTCTGCCTTGCAAAAGAGTGCCCGCTAGCACAACCCAATCCCGACTGTGATGCGTACACCAACCTCACGCCGAGTGGATCCGATAACAACAAAACGATAGTAACTACTGTAACTCCAACATCAGCAGGACCGACTACAACAGCGTCGACCGCTACATCTACTTCCACGGCTGGAATCTCAGACTCTAATCCCAGTCTCTCAGGTGGCGCGATAGCAGGAATCGCTATTGGCAGTGCAGCCGTGTTGCTCCTGGCCATTGGTCTGTGGCTTTTCTTCCGTCGTCAAGCCGCGAAACCACACATCGTGCCCGTTCCCGTCCCGTCGGGTGGTTACGGCTCTCCCTCCCATGCCTCTCATAGCTACTACAGCCCGAATCCGCATACTAGTTTCGCCCCCTCGGGGCCGCACGATTCGTACATGGGTGGATATGGTGGATTGCCAGGTTTTTGGGCCCCGAAGCCACATGAGATGGGCCAAAATATTCAAGAAGTGCCACCGAGCGCGACTTCACCAGGCATACAGATAGCGGAGATGGAGAGCCCAGGTTATCCACCGATTGAACAAGTTCCGCCAAGAAGTATTAGTAGTCCCACAGAGAGATGATGTAGATGGACTAAACAACAAGGAGAAGATATATAAGAGGACGTAGACAAGCCATATCATATTAATGTAACTTACCGTCTGAAGACGAATGACTTTCATGGTAATAATGTCAGGTGCCCAAAGAGGCAAAGGAGCAATGACACTACTAGGGGTCCCTTCCCCTAGTCTGGATCATGTGACTGCCTTAGAGAAGGATATATAAAGAAGGACACTTCCCCCCGAGATAAAAGGAAGGTCAGAGATGAATACAGTCACCTACCTGCTCCCTAACTGTTAGGCCCCAGCTACACTGCGGCTCGGATCCTTCCCAGACTCCTTCACTCGCCTCTTGTGCCTGTATCACTGACAAACAATGTCCAGTCACCATTCACTTTAATATTGGTCTGATTGTACATAAAGGAAAAGAAATCTCCTTTCTCGGTGAACTTGCCCATCATGCTTAACCGGAACAAGGTAAAATGAATTATTCTTAGAAATTCATTTAGAAACGAGAATATTAGGTCAAGTTAGATATGTACAGCAGTCCAAGCGTTACTACATCAATCCGATCCTTCTCGATGTTAATTTGCATGAATCCCGTAAGTTTGAGAGGTCTTTTGCCAGATTTTGTCTCTAATATGGGTAAGTGTCCTACCACACAACGTAGCCTTTTAATAATTCTTTTATATTTATAAATAAAGGATTTATAAATAACTTTTATACCTTTTTTATAATTCTGAAAGTATTTATATTTTATAAGTAAAAAATAAAAAACTAAAAGACTTTTATTAAAAATTAAAAAAAAAATTAAAAGATTATTTATGAAAATAAAAGAATAAAAAATAATTTAAATTTATATTAAAAAGAATATTAATTAAGACGAAATTAAGCAAACGTTTATATAATACTATGAATAATATAATAAAAAATACTTAAAGTCGAGCGCGAGCGCACAGCCCTGGCGTTTAGCAATCTGCAGCAAGATTAGTCTCTGTAATTTCATCTTTTACCCTGAGTCCTCCAAGCTTAGCCAGCTGAATGGTGATTTGGCCAGTCACTTTTTTAATTAATATTAAAATTATATTTTTTTAATTATAAAAAGTTAAAAATTAGCCACATTGTTGTTATCCCGCGAAAGGTCAATGGTTCTACCTCCTTTTAGACTTCCGCCATTGACACGACTGCCAGCCCACTCTTTGGGAACCGCCAGATCCAGAATGATCTTAGCTGCTGTCTCTATACACCGGGGGCAGATGGGTGATAACCATCTCCAGCGCAGCAGCTGAGAGTCTAAAGTTGGTGTCGATCTCGAAGGGCAAGACAAACACATATGGCCAGTTGCCAGATTATGTCGGAGGCCGGGCAATGGTCATCAGCCATTCCAAAGGTGATGTCGGGCAACGGCTGTTGGAGTTGACATGATAGACATATATGTGGTCTGGATATGAGCAGAATTATACTCTTGAGAGATCGTGTTAGTGTATTCTTTGGAATCCAGTGACTCGTACATGGCAAACATGGTCCCGCTCGCGGAGAAATCTACGGTATTCAAAGTTATATCGAGGTTCAGTGTCCTCTTATAGTCCATGTAGCGATACCCCAGCAATGGAAACGACAGGTTGCCAAGTTCTTCATAGGAACCGTAGTGATGGCCATACAGTGCAGATTAGTCCGGCAGGCAAGTTGGAAAGTTTGCAGGAAATCCGCACCGCCGTTCTCAAGTACTCGCTCACCTCCAGTTCCCTGCCTGAAGATGAAGGTCATCTCAATGAAGACATTAAACCTCAATCACTAAAGAACCCGAAATTGGGGACTTTGCTGTTGAGCCGCACAACTCGTGAATTTAGAGGTAGCCAGCTACCTGCAACATACACATAGTCCTCTTTCCAACCTCCTTCACTGTTCCCTTTACTCCCAAACACTAACAATCGAAGCAATGGTAAAGCCAAACCAAGATCAAACCAGCACACCCAAAGGACAGAATCCTAATATAAATCAACCCTGGAATGCCCTAAAGACATCGAAGAAGAATTTCGCCGTTTTAGCAATAATGGTTGCATTGTCGATTTTTCCAGAAATGCCACCATTTGGAGATTTACATGTCTCTCCGGGATTCTGAATTTGAACGATTGCCTTTAATCCAGTATCACCGCGAATAGTGCTCCAAGGCTTGTTATTGCAAAATGTCGTTCCTTTGCAGCACTTGAAAAAGCTTTTTGCGATTGCATCCGCAATATCTGACCGAGAATAATGCGCATTATCGAACAAGTAGTTGTTTTGCACGCACACAGCTGCTGTACCCGCAGCAAACTTCACAGCATGTGATGCCTTAATTAGAATGCTATCTTCAATGCTGCCCGACTGAAGGCTATTCTGTTTAAGGGCAACGGCAAGAGCCTGTAGATCGGCGGAGGCAACACCCGAGTTCGCCCCTTGGAGGGAACAGGCTTCCTGGGGCATAAGTCCGCGAGGATCGATTCTAAGACCTGCCCCATGTGCAACGGCGGAAAGGCCAAGAAGAAGAAAGCCGAGGTTGAGTTTGAAGAGCATTGTGATGATGGTTTGTTGCTAGAATGCTGATGATGACTTCAGAGAAGGTTGAGAGTAGTGATGGTGTTTGTTGGAGTGTTTGTTGGAGTGTTTGTTGAGATGTGTTGTTCCAAGACAGTCTGATGGAAAACATGGCTATTGACATGACTATATATACATGTGAAAGTCTGTGATGATGATGATGAAGCATACAGCGAACAGGTAAGCCTTCATACCTCACGTCTGAGCACAGTGGCTGTGCTGTATCGCAGCGCCCTCTGAATGGGAGACTAAATTGGAGTATACAAGATATCTCTCATAGCTTTTTGGTCACAAACAACCGTTATGGAGTCTTTTTTGTGAAATACGAGAGTCCGTGACATAACTTCCTTCTGTTTCCAGCAGACAGTAAATGGCCCTTTGTTTCGGAGTGTAGATAGTGTCTTCTCAACTGATTATCAATCCTGCTGCATTTCGTATCTCCCTGTATCGCACAGACCTTTTTGCGACCTAGCATTTAAACTTACATTAGGTTACGAACTATCGCAGCATAATACTTCATGTGATGTTTTTGACGGTACATAGATGGTACTTCCCCTGGCACTAATGATATAGACTAATAAAGGTACTGCTGAGGTCTATCAGAATAAAGGCCATCTCCACTAAACAATGCACTTCGTGTGCTTTGACGTCAAGCCGCTCAAGGTGCTCACTATTCCTGATATGGCAAGTGATATTTATATATAAGCGCCAAGAGCAATGCGATAACGTGAACTCCACTATGAGAGGAGAATGTAAGCCTTGGACAGGTATTTAACTTGATTTTACAATATGGCTACAAAGACAATTGGTGCAACGAGCCAACAGTCTTGACCCATAAAATACTACCTACACCCAATACAAGGAACTTCAAGAAGCTTAGCTATCAAGGTAGCAGCTCCAAAGATGCAAGAGCCACAATAAATGCCTCATTGAAGATATCATGTGCCATTAAGAGTTATATACCTCAATGTTCTAAACAGTAGTTATAGGATTTCCCCATAAACTAAAGCTCAGCAGTTAGTCATATAGTTCCTATTACCTTACATAAATAGTGGATTTTCGCTTGCAAATCTTACTTTAATTCTTAGCCCGTTTTATAGCTACAAGGAGCTCGTAATTGTAATAATAATATAGCAGTAAAGTAAATTATGATCTTAATAGGGTGGTATACTTTGAACTAACCACCGTTTTCATAAGCTCAGTCACTATAATAGGTACCTGTTAGACCATAAATCCAGCACAAGTACTCTGTACTCCATTAGGTCATTATATTATATATATAGAGTAGATCACGATATAACACAAATCATAGCATATAAAATGCTATTTATGCTTGACGTCTCTAATGTATAAATAAGCACCTGGAAATAAAATCAAAGTTTTAAGCTAGAGCTATATTAGGGGCAGTACTACCCTTTTATTCACCTAGGCTCATAATTAATAAACCCTAATTCCAATAAAAGTAACCCTTTATCTCCGTACAAGTAAGCTTATTGAGTATTTTTTCGTATCTCTCATAGTAATCATATTAAAAAACCATTGGGAATAGGAAGGTACGATGAATTATGTTATGGTCAGCAGAAATAACGTATCCCGCAACTAAGCCACACATTAGTTCCAAAGGTTGCTTAATATAGAACGTTCATACTAGTGCATAGTGGCGTTAAACGCTCTAATAATAGTAGTAATGCTTTGGTGGCGGCTTACACTCTCGGTAACGGTAGGCAACGCTGTACACTGACCTGAAATTGTTACTGTGGTTATGCTGAATTGGCATGTTCCTCCTCAAGACTTCCCTTGGACACTTCTTGTTAAGGATTTTCTGTAATGACACACCCTGTGGCATGGCGGACCATTGAAGAATGCAGTGAGACGAAATCTGGTTTTTCTTATCCGCAGGATATGCAATCATATAATTCATGCCAGAACTACCGAGGCGGTATCGTTGGCTCACTTCATTCTTAGGCCTCCTCCACACACAGAAATGGCGGTAGTAAAATGACCAAGAGCAGAGCGCATGACCCTAAACTCAAGGTTGACTACTCGAGGAAAAGTCTACTCGAAGTGGGGCAGTCTAGGGCCGTAAGCAGTTCGGCTAAAGGAGTCGTCACGCCTGGAAGCACTAGAGGTTGAATTCTTAATGGGATCAATTGTGATAGTGTATGCGGTTCGCTCATTGAATGTATTTGAGAAGATAGCAGGTGATCGGATGTATTTATCGCGATAAGTTATATAGTATAGACTTTATGTCGGTGGTAGATCTGTTGTGTATTGCGGGGTGGCAGTCTGCATGAATCCATAGGTAGGTCAAGATGGCTATCACAAAAGCTCCCACTGAGTGTTGGGCTGTCAAAAATGTAACAAATCACAGATTCCCTTGATGGCCATTGCATCTTGTAGCTACCTATGTAGGTATTTAGCACTAGACAGGTATATTTGTTTCACAACACGCCCAAGGCCCTACAGTGTCTAATTGGCCTACCAATCGGTTCTCTTGCGCGACATAAGCTACCCGGAACATCAACATACAGTTTACCCATCAACTATTATGCCTATTTGCCTTGTATTCTCAATTGTCTTTAAGCCAATGCCATATTCGCTGGCTCCTTGGAGTGGCCGTTATAGGCACAGTCTTCACTACCCTATACGACCCCTGCAAAATCACGATACTGCTATGTCTCTGTTTAATGGACTTTGGCAGCGCAAGCAAGACTATTGGTTATGCTTTCATGTCTCAGACAAGCCAATTATACCTCAGCTTTGCTGTGAATGCTGCTGTCAGGCGCCCAAGGAGGCAAGGGGTAATATCACTAGCAGGGGCCGGGGGCCCCTAGCCTATAGCAGGAGATATAAAGAAAAACACTTGCCCGAGATAAATAGAAGATTAGAGATTAATACAGTCAATTACCTGCTCCCTAACTATTAGGCTATAGTGTAGCTGTAGCTCGGATCCTTCCTAGACCCCTTCAGACTCCTCTTATCCCTGTGTCTCTAACAGCTGCCGCAGTCCTACCCCTATCTAACTCATTACTGATTTCTTAATTTAGGTTTCTAGAAGGTTTGCCAGTATAACTATTGCACTCTTCCAATATTCGTTACACTACTTGATCTCCTTTATCTATATCTATACAGTCGAGATGAGCGCTGTGTTATCCAGCGCTCTAAATAGCGGAGCCTCAACAGTTATTAGCCCCAACACTATAACTATCTTCAGGGCCTTTCAGCGTTTCTGTAAGACCTAGGCAAACTTTATAGTAACTTCGCTAGCGATATAATTGTTGGTGAGAGAATTTGACATAAGGTAGGATGCACTGTTCCGTCCCGCCGTTACAGTTATTGGGGATGAATAGTATCCTAATTATCCATAATATGCAGAGCTGCCATAAAAAAATGGCCAATTACATGGAACTATCTATTATGGCCTGGAATAAACCAATCTATTAAAGCATTAAAATAGTTTCTAGTATAATCGGCTTATAGAGCTTTAGTAATCTAAAAGGGTTCGTATAGGCATCACATAGGCGAACAGCCTGCAATGGAAGCTATAGCCTGGGAGATTGGCATAAAGATCTCGCAATTGATGAATCCCTCAAGGTTTTTATGCAATGGTTACGAAATGTCATGGTGATAGCTAAAGCAGTGTTGTGACGTAGGCGGGGCTGCAACTCTCACCTTCATACAAAGTAGATGTCTCTCATCTTTAATTCCGTAAACCAACATCAGTGTATTGACCAACAAGCTAGTAAATATTGCCAGATACAAGAAAAATATTCTAGGGTATTATGATTTGAGATGTACTATAAATAAAACATTTTATCCCACAATGCCTAAGTAAACGAATGCCTGTCTAAGGGATCGCGCCATTCTGACCCGCCCGTCAGCGTGAAGAGCCAAAATTCTGCCTGTTTTTCAACGTCACATGGACCCATGACAATCAGACACATGCAACGGAGATCGGCAGTCTGCACCGACCTCCACCGTAGCGAGCCGTGACAGGGAATGCAGCAAGTGACCCCTCTATTCCACAGTAGTAATACCACCCTACCAACGGGAGATATATACTATAAAGACTAGGTATCCGACTAATCGGATTGCTTTCCCGGATAATGGGATACCCATAATGCACGCGTGTGTCCCCTGCACATAGGTAGTTATACTATACCTATTAGCCTACTAAACCCCTCCTCTCTACTCTGTATCAACCTCATACGATTTTTTTTCAAGTGTGTTTAACGCTAATTCAAGCATGAAATATGCACTGGCCGAGAATCTTAACACTAATTAGAAATAATTCCCCTTAGAGCTCAAGCCAGTAGTACTACATTCCATCGGGTTCTGCATATGCAGATGCTACTACTGCTTACTTGAAGCTGACTAGCTAACTAAGTTGTCGGTTCGGAAGCTTGCGGCCAGGCTAGTAAAACTCCAGCTTCTTGAGTGGCTTGAATGAGTGTTTGTCACATTTCATACATTCTTGTTCTCTCTTTTCTTTTTATGGAGGAGTCGCCCGCTAGTAAATCTCAACTTATAACTGACTGAGTAGAGAAAACGCCCCTGTAAAAACAGTTTAATTACGGAGCTTATAATAGAGGCGGAGAAATAAAGATTCTTACTGTTTGAAATAAACCTCTCATTGTTGTTCTTAAAAGCTCATAGTGAAAATTGGAGCAGCTAAAATCTTTAGGCACTCCCTTGGTGTTTGTCCATCCAGGTACGGAGTACTTCGTAGCATCTCTCGGTGTCAGACCAAAATCCAGCAAAATGTGAGCCCACACTGTGCGTGTGGATAAGTGACCTTATATGCTATGCGGCACTCGGCTTATCGGACTAGGGGACCGGATTTATCACACATGCAGTTATTGCCAATTGACATATTCTTCTCAAAATTGTTTAGTGCCGGCTACAACTGAAAGAGGAATATGACTCTCGGTAGGTAACACTACGCCATTTATGGTGAAAGCAGGCGTGACCTACAAAGTGCTTGTCTCATCAATGCCTATACTAGTATAAGAAAGAAATACTACTCCGTACTGGAGTTTTTGTATATGTCCCAAGCGTTAGCAGTAGTACAATAGTGTTGAGTCATCACCCATAGTGAGCGATGGATCCTAGGTGCAATAGCGCCTTTATTAAGTCCGTGGATGCATGTAAACTGTATCACATGTAGTACATTGCATAAGAACTTAATCCAGTTGTTCGCTTTCTAATTACATGCAAAAAGTGTGGACGCCGGCGAGGCACTCGTGTGTAACAGCGACCAAACTGTTGGGAAAAAACAGTTACGTAGTCAGCTTATTTACATCACGAAGATGGGGTGCCAGAATTCCACTCAATTGCTCCATATGCTCTGCGTTCCCCTCCTGTCTTCATTGGGTTCTCTTCCAGCCATTTTATTATAAAAGCAGAACGCCGCGCGTTCTGTTTCACCTCACGTCAGATCACAGGTTCACTTGCATATACATTCTTACACATTACGAGAACTAGACTAACGTTATCCGACACAAACTGTGGTCCGAACCTTCACAGCTATTAAACTATCACATAGCCAAGGCTCGCTCCCATCTTCATCAGGTCAGTTGTCCACAGAGTCATCTAAGTCGATGGTTATAAGTCACGTCAGAGAAAAAAACAGCGTTAAGCCCTAAGAGATTAGAAATGTGTCGTCGGAGATGGGCAGAGACTTATAGAATGAGCTGAATACTGTGGCTTGCGTAGGGGAGACTCACAGTGAAACAAAAGCTGGAGCATCTCAAAAGTAATGTCAAATTTAATAGCGGACTAAACCTAGTCCGGTAATATACCCTAACAGACTATTTCTTTATTGGGTCTAGCTCTTTATTCGATTAGACATTACTTTTGAGATGCTCCTCCGTACGCCCATATCATGTGCCTTGACCATTACATGATCATTTAAGATGATAGTTCCACATCACGGCACATTCCTTCATTCCCAACTCGATTTCCTAGATCCGGATGGTCATGATCATTTAGTTAGCAAGTTTTCATGTATTTAGGCAGCAGCATTTCCCACCTAACTTGGGATCAGCAAGAGTGTCGAATTCCATCATTTCCAATCCACCTATGAGCCCTCATACTGTTGATCTGTGATTGATAATATATAGCACAGTATAGGCCCTATCACCCTCACGCCGCTCTCAGATAAGCTCAACACGTTGTATCTAAACCTAACTGTTTACAAGATTGTCATCAATATGGGCTCCCGACTTTCCAAAGCCTCCCTAACTCCGGCACAGACTCAAAAGTCTGTCCCGCCATCAACATGGGTGGGAGCGTGCGTTCCAGCCGCCGCAAAAATCAGGAAAGACTGTAATGAATATTTCCTCAAGCATTGGCCATTCCCGAGCCAGAGGAGCCGAGAGATTTTCGTCGCATGGGATCTTCCCGGCTGGGCGTGCTGGGCGTATCCTGAAGCGCTTCCTGATCGCCGCTTAGCTGGGGTGAACCTCACCATACACCTGTTCCTCATCGACGGTGAGCAATTCATCAGTCTCTCAAACCTGGCTCTAACAGACCCCGTGTAAAGATAGAGGCTCATGTTGAGAGAACCGAGCAGACCTCTTGGATGACATGTCACTCTCCGAGGGCAAAGCGCTCTGTGATAAGCTCTATGACATCACAAAAGGCAAAGTAAAGGCGGATCGATGCAATCCTATCGAGTATCTGATGCATGACATCTGGGAGAATTTGCGGGCCATCGACAAGGTCCTCGCGAACGAGATGGAGGCACTTTGCTTCCAGTTCTGGGAATCGCAAGCCTCTCAGGATCGTGTGGCTCCAAAGGGACTACGAGGCTACCTTGACTACCGTGAGCTTGATATCGCATCACCGTACGTTTTCCTCCCTGGCTACTATAGCGCTTGATTCCATCACCAAACCATAATGAGCCCTCTCACTCACTCTCACCTCTAGTGTCCTCTTGGTCTTGTAACGTTTCATGACAGGCCACAACGTCCCTGCCTCGGACAGAGCTATCGCGGCAGCTCTCGAAAAGAACTACTCCAACCATCTTGCCGTAGTCAACGATATCTACTCCTTCGACAAGGAGTTCCGTGACGCTGTGGCTAAGCGCACCGAAGGTGCAACCCTTTTCAATGCCGTGGCTGTCCTTGCTCATGATGCTGGCTTGCCATTTGATGCTTCAAAGCGTTTACTATGGTCCATGTGTCGGGAGTGGGAAGCCCGCCACGACGTCATAGTTGGCGATCTCGTTAAAAGTGGGTGCTCAGATATGCTGATGGCCTATGCAGAGGATATTAAAATGCGACTGAGTGGAAATGAGATCTGGAGCCGAGAGACGTTGCGATATAACCGGCTGGAGTTCAATGCGTGATGAAGTTATGTTGGCAGAAGGTCATGCCATTCTCATCTACAACGGATTTCTTATAAATGATGGACTCTTGACAGATGGAAATACCAGTATGTATTTAAATCATCTTAAAGAAGGTCGATTTTCTCCCTTTATGCAGGTAGTTAATTTCTATAAGTCCTCCAGAAGTTCGCAACGTCACTATCTCAAGCCTACGGCCGCCTGTTAGTGGAATACAACCCGGAGTCAAGGGTTTTTCCAGTGGCTATTACATGTACGCTGTTGTGAGATCATCCTGCAGTGCGGACGCAGACTTTCTGCTCCCAAAAAGTGCTACATCCCCGGTAGTGAGAAGCGCTGTGGCGAGTCCGATCAAGGGGGATATGTACAGCATATCGCTGAACCAGTACATGCGCATTGTATAGACGGCGTCTGTCGCGTGCGGACAAATATAGTCAACCAGATGTGTGGCTGTCTCACTGGATGCGCACACGAGAGGTCTGTCGGTTTCCCACTTGTATCCAAGGCCGTTATACCCCAAAGAAATATGGTGTTTGCGGCGCAAGGCCTGGGGAGGGCGGCTACTATGGATGTGGAGTATTTGATCAGAATGGTGTCGGCTACTGTGCGTCAGGTGTTAGTAAGGCTGCACTATTAAGGTCGGCAAATGCCATTCATTATCTGAGACAAGGCGAGTGCTGCGGCAAGAGAACCAGGCATGAGGGGGAATACTCTACTTTCAGACATGTGATACAGTTGGTCTCTGCCCCCAGAAAAGATCAAAGATGTGAGGGTTGACGACACCCTAGAAGTGGTAGATGTAGTATTTTTCCACGGAAGCTGATGGGAATTCGTTGTGTGCATGTCAGACGAGAATAGAATCCATTGCGATCGTGATATTGTCAAACCTAGCTATGGATCGTAGCACTCATGCTCGAAAGATTGTTGCTTGGTCATCAGCATATCGACTCCAAGTGGATATGTCATGAGATGAAAGGGACTGTACGCTTCTGGTTTGCTACTGAGCAGGCCAAACTGCCAATTCTCGATACCTTATGTTAGGTTTTGTGCGGCCCGTTGTAGTTCACTAAATCACCGTTACTCGTTAGGTCTATTGCATTATCCAGTCAGAATAACGGAGGCGGAGAAAGAAACGGTTTATAGAAAGAAAATAATTAAGTGCCCTGAGATCTATTTGCGTGAGCTGACAAGGATAAGCAATCTCGGGGCTTCTGCTTTACTTTTTATAGGTTTAAGTAAATAAAAGAGGGGGGTCTCTTTTAAAGGGATATTTCAAAAAAAAAGGCTTAACTATTTTATATTCTATAAAATAGCTTTATTTTTTTAATTTACTATATTTATAGGCAGACTTTTTATTATATTTAAAGCGTTTATAGTATTTAAAGAAAGCTATATATTTCAATCTTTCTGTTAAAAGTATATAAAATATAAAATACAAAAGTTCAAGTTTTAAAGGGGAAGTTAAAGCTTTAAATCTTTATTATTTATAGCCTTTTGAAGTTTTATTAAATTAATTTTATTCCTTTACCTTTATAATTTCTTTTTTAATTTATCTTTTAATATATATAATTCTAGTTTAATTTTATAGTAAAGTAAAGAAAGCTGTATTTTATTTAATTAAATAGTTAATTTATTTATTGCCTATAATATCTTTATATTTTAAAATTTATAAAATAAGAATGTTATAAAAGAAAATACTTTATATTAATTTTTAAAAGTATATATATATTTTTAATATAAAAAAGGGGGTTTATTTAATAGTTTATTAGTAATTAATAAATTATATAAAAAAAGGAAAGTTAGTTAAATTATATAATCTGTTTTTATATATTTAACTATTAACTTTATAGCCTTTAAAGCAGCCTATACCTTTAGATTATAGACTTTTATATTATTAAAGTATTTAATCTTTATAATTACTTTTACTTTATAAAAATAATTACTTTTTAGCTTATATTCCTTTTAATTTCAAATTCCTGAAAGTAAATAAACATTAAATAAAAAAGCAGGGATCTAGTTATTTTTAAATATTTCTTTATTATAGTCAATTTACTTTTACTTTTTAAATTAAGATTAAAGAGAATATATAAAGACTTTTTAATAAAAAATATAAATTTAATAGTTTTTTTAATTAAAGCAGTAATATATTAAAATTTAATTTATAGTAGTTAAAAAGGGAGTTTTTTATTTATATATTAATTAATTAAATAATTTTAAGTTAATTTTATAAATTTTACTATATATTTAAATTAAATTTAAATTAAATTAATATTAATTAAAGGGACCTTTAACCTTTTATATACAATAAAAGTATTTATAGTCTTTTAAATTAAAAGACTGCCTTTATCATAGTTTTAAAGGCTTTATTTATTTTATTTATTAAATTAAATACTTTTATATTTATTTATTTAATAAAGTTAGCCTATTATTATTATTTATACTTCACTTATTATACTTTTATTTTATATAAAGTAATAAAAAGGATATAAGCCTTTATAGTTTATATTAGAACTTTAAAAAGTAAGCCTTTTGAAGTTTTATTAAATAATTTAAAGAAATTTGAAATTTTATATATTTTAATTATAAATATCTTTATATATTTTTAAAAGAAAGCTTTCAATTAAAGTAAACCTTTAATTATTAAATATTTCTTTAAACTAAATTAATTTTCCCTTTATTATAATACTTTTTTTTATATATTTAGCTATTTATATAATAAAAATATAATAACTTAATTTTAATATAATTAAAGATATTATATTTTTTACTTTTTACTTTAATATTTTATTAAATGGTTATTATATAAAAGTAATTATTTTTTAAAATAAATTTACTTATAATAAATATACTAATATTATTAATAGATTTAAAGTAAAATTATTAATTTTTAAATTTAAAAATTAAATTAAAGTATAGTATTAATATAATAAAAAAATAAAAGACTTTTATAAAGTATTATATTTAAAGGCAAGGTTTAATAAATTAATTTTATTTCTTTTATAAATAAAAGCTGTTTTATGATTTATAAAAGACTTTACTTATTTTATAAACTAAATAAACTAGCTTTATTGCCTAAACTATAAAACTAGTTTATTGTTTATAATAATATTAAAGGCTTTAAAATTTATTAAAAGTAAATAAAGTTATAACCTCCCTGTTACTTAAAGCAATTTTAATATTATAAATTAAATAGGCAATTAAATTTATAGCTACTCTTTTAAAAAAAGCTTTAAAATACTGCTTTAAAAGGATTTTATATTTAAATGCTAAAAAGGATATCCTTTTAATAAATAGCCTTTTAAAGCCTTTTTTTATATAGGATAATAGTCAAATAGGCCTAAAAGCTTTATAGGTTATATGGTTAGGTTTATTAAATTTAAGTATAATAGTAACTTTAATATTTTAAAAAGGGAGCGGGTAGGATATTAATTTAAGGCAGCCTTTAAAGAGGTTTATAATAAACTTTTTAATAGTAAGCTATATATAGTATAAAAGGGTAATTAATATATTATCTGCGCTAAGCGCCATATTCCCTACTTTAATTACAGCTTTTTTGAATTTTTTTTACTGCAGTAAATATTTTTAAAAAAGGCTATTTACTCTTTAAGGTTTAAAATACTTTTATTACTGTTTGTTAAAAGGGGGGGTTAAAATTAATTTAGAGTAGTGCTATTTATACAGATAGAAATAGCTATTTATATAGATAGTCTATGCGCCGCCCGCGAAAATCTCCGTAGCTTTTAATTCCTAACATTTTCAATAATACATTTAACTATAATAACACCACTAATCCAATACTATCGGCACCCTTTACGATAATAAATATCCTTATTAACCCTTTATTAAATTAATTTAAAAATTCATTTAGCTTTAACTTTATTAATTACGTGGATTTTAATAGTGAAATTCCTAAGCAGCTGCAGTTGTAACGGGTGTAGCCTAACTGGAAAGCACGCAGTTAGGGCACTTCTGTATTGTCTATCTATAGCTAAGGAAGGAGGCTCTGTACTAGCTATGTATATGTTATATAGTTGTGCGTATAGGGTTGTGGCCGAGGTGGTTTCCTAATTAGGTAAGCGGTCTAGTATTGGTCGTATTTCCGGATTCGGCGTAGTCGTGATTCCGGGAGACATGACCTAGCCTGTGACAGCAGTTACCTTTTAATATACTTTGTCGGGGGTAACTGACATGCCCAACGCACCCGCATTTTTTTTCCTTTTAGCTTACCCGAGAAAGGCTGGCTGCTTATTTAAGCAGCTACTGGAATAGGAAAACATGGGAGTATAAAGATATACAGATAGACCTAGTTTAATAAAAAACAACCTTTTTCCCCCTTTAATATATAACTGTACCTATAAAAATATACCCGCTAAGGCGTATAAAGGTAACTATTAGTTGCTTTTGGCTGCTGGTATTATAATTAAATGATCTGCAGTATCTTTTAGTCCCTATATTACTTAATTACTGCTTTATAGTTCGATTAAAAGCGCGGTTCCTGCGTTTAATATTAGTTGTTATATATAGGTATATATATATTGTATATATATTTTAAAGTGCTAATTCCCCTTTAATAAAACTAGTAACTGAAATAAAGGGAAATCTCAGGGATTGCATTTTAAAAAGTAATTACTAAAGGCACTTTTATACTGCCACTAAAACCTACCTTTATTTCACTATTAATAGAATTATAGGCTAGCCTTATTTAATCTTTATATAAATATAAAATAATTAACTAAAGAAATAGCTTAAAACCCTTTTTTATAACTATTTAATATAAATTAATATAATACTTAACTTTAAAAACGCAGGTTATCTAGTTATAATTTTAAAAAGATATTAGGATTAGTTAATTTAGGTATAATGCGCTAAAATATAATAAAAGAGTAAAACTTTAAGAAACTACTAGTTAATAATACCTGTTAATTAAAAGCTAAAATGCTAAGGAAAATTATTAAAAGACTAGTCACTACAGTAAAAGTAAATATATAAGTATAACAGTTAATACTATATAACTTAAGCCCCTTTAAACTATTAATATACTATTATAACCTTTATTTTATTTATTAATAGGTAGGTTAATAGGTAAAATAGCTATAGGGGGCTAATAAAGGATATATTAATTATTTGATTTCCTAGTATAGAGACTTTATTTTAATTTTACTAATATTCCTGGCAAGGTTTTTCTTAACTCTAGATAAAAGTATTATTTTTACTGCTTTTGCAGTCTTTAATATATAGGCTATCTTTATTTATATTAAAGATATTTAAAGAAGATATAAAACAGATAATAACTTAATATCTTATAATTAGTATTAATATAGGAAACTATCTTTAAAAGATTAGCTAATTTGTTTATTTTAGACAGATAAATATAACCCTTTTTCTTTATAAAAGAACTCTTTATATTAGCAGAATATATTACTATAGCTTTATTATTAAAAGAATATATCCCTTTTTCAGTTAAAAAAGGAATACTCTTTTACAGGCTAGTTATTTAAGTTAAATAACTTTAATCTAAAAAAAAAAGTATTTTTTTATTAAAGAACTATTTAATTGAGACTTTAATAATTTACGCTAACTTAAAGTAAAAGAGTTTAAATTAAACTAATAACCTCTTTTTACTAGAATACTAAACGCGACTTTATCTTTAACCCTTTAACTTAAGGAATTATTTAATTATACACTTAATTTAATATTAATAATATTTATATTTATTGTAATAAAATTTAAAGAAAAGTTAAGCTTTTTAATAAAAAAAGGGAAATTATTATTTTAAAAGTTTCTTTTTTTATTTAAGCCTTTAAGAATATTTAAAGTATAAAGCTATTAATAGGGATTAACTTTATAAGTAAATTTAATAGTAAGAATATATTTTACTTTTTATGAAACTATTAATAAAAAATAAACGATTAAAGAATTTTAATTAAAGATTAAAAGAGGTACTTAGAACTGTTTATAAAAGTAAAAAAATAAAAGATAGTTTAGATTTTTATTAAAAAAAGTATTAGCTGGGATAAAATAAAAAAAAACTTTTATAATACTATAAGTAATAAAATAAAGATTAATTAAAATTATATATAGTATAACTTTAAAACCTTTATTGCTATAAATCTATAAGAATATAGTTGATAATAGATTAGTTGCTTTAATATTAATATTTTTATTAAAAGCTTAATAAAAGAAATTAAAGGATAGTAATACTGTATTCTTATGATATTGCGAAAGTAATACTATTAAAGCTGCTTTAGCTAATAATGGCTTTTAAAGGGATTAAAGAAATTAATGATTTTAAGGATTTAGTGTATATTAAGGTCTAGATACTTTTCTATAATAGCGTATTAATAAAGTTTAATATTTAAAGAGTTTATTTTTAAGAGTTTAATAAAAGACTATTTAAGATTAAGGATTTATTAAATTTATTTAAATTAAAGTTAAGCTTAAAGATAAGAAAATAAAAGAAAATAGCTTAAATTTACAGAATTAACTATAACTTTACAGTTCAAAGATTAAATAAATACTTTATCTAAAAGATTTAATAAGCTAGCGATTTAACTCTTTGAATAGAAAGAAAAGGTAATTAACCTAAGAGAAAGAGAATATTATCGCATTACTACGAATAATAATAAACCTAAATAAAGACCTTTTACTTTAATAATTGCTATTAATAATATTAATATAATAGACCCTTTATATAATAATATATTAAACACTTTCTTTATTAATTATTTAAAGGTAATTGCTAATATTAAATATTATTAGTATTATATAAATAAAAGCTATTTTCCTTAGAATTACGCTAAGCTGGCTTATAATAAAGGCTATAGGTTTATAATATATAACCTAGCAGTAAAAATAGCTTAGGTAAGCTTATAGAAAACCTTAGTCCTAGTTTAATTTATTATAGTGGTTATAACTATTAAAACCTATATATAAAAATACTAGCACTTTAAGTAGAATGATATAGAGCTTAGAATAAGGTTTTATTAAGCCTATTATTTAAAAAAAAATAAAACCTAGCTTCTTTAATTAGGAATTAAACCCCTATAAAATTAAACTCTTTAATACTATCTATAAAAAAATAAAGTATAGGGAAATATTTAAAATTTAGGTATTATAAAGATTAAATATAATCCCCATAAAAGGATTAATAATAAATATTATATACTTTGCAGGCAAAGATTAAATAATTATTAATAAAAGAGATAATATATAAATAAAAGGGATTAAGAAAATTTCTATAAACTTAATTAAAATAAACCCTTCAAAGGAACCTTTAAATAAAGATAATTAGGCTAGTTTAATTAAGGAATTATTTAATTAAACTCTTTTTATTAACTTTATAACTAAGAAAAGATAAAAGTGCATTTAAATAATTAATAAAGCAGATAAATAAATTAAAAAGGAGCTATTACTGCTTTAATTAAAGTAGCTAATTAAAATAAAGTAATTAAATTTAGACCTTATATTTATAACTTTAAAGGCTATATTATCTAGACTATAATATAATAAAGAAAGCAGAACTAAAGGCACTAAAAATAAAGAGGAATTACTAGAAGTAAAGTAAATTAAAATAATAATCTATATAGTAATTTTAGATAACGCAATTAAGCTTAAAACTAGTATTCTTTTAAATACTATTCTCAAACTCGCAAATACTTTAAAAGCAGACTTAATTGCAAAATTATAAAAAATTACTAAAATACAGTTTTATAGGAAAATTAACTTAATTATCTTTAAATATACTTTATATTAAATAATATTTACCTTTATATATAAATACCTTTTAAAGGAAAAACTATTAAAAAGACTAGATATAATAGCTATATATATAAAACTGACTATATAAGTTATTTAGTTACTATAAAATTAACCTTTTAAAGCTATAACTTTATAACCCTTATTAATAAAGGCATTATTAAATAAACAGTTATTTAATTTTAAAGAATTAAACCTATTATTACTTTTAAAAATATACTTTTATAAGCTAAAGTAATTAAATATAGCTATTAATTATAAAGTAAATTAATTATAAAAGTCTATAACCTGGATTTATATAGTTTAAATAGGAAAGATCCTCTATTATTTACAGGACTTACTGTAAATATAAGTATATTTAAAAGAGCTTAATAGTATAGTTATTAAAGTATTTATAAATTTAAGGTTAAAAGGAAATATTATTTTTTATTAATTAACTATAACATATAGTATAATAATATATTCCTATAAAGCAGTTAATATTATATTTAATAATAAGTAAGTAAATATATATAGGGAAACTGTTATTTAAGTATATATAAATAATGCCTAGATAGCAGTTAAATTTTATATTTGTCACAGGCTAGGCTATGTCTCCTGGAATCACGACTACGCCGAATCCGGAAATACAACCAATACTAGACCGCTTACCTAATTAGGAAACCACCTCGGCTATAACCCTATACGCATAACTATATAATATATATATAGCTAGTACAGAGCCTCCTTCTTTAACTATAAATAGATAATACAGAAGTGCCTTAACTGTATGCTTTCCAGTTAAGCTACACCCGTTATATATCTATAGCTTAGCTACTACCTAGCCAGTAAGTAATAGAACTTTTACTGCAGAAGGAAAATAGCGAATTTCGGAGACTAAGCCTTTAAGGGCAATAACATATAGTCGCGGATCAATAAGCTGTTCTACCTTTACAGGAATAAATAGCTATACTAATAAGAAAGCTGGAATCTATAGCATTAGCGACTTAAGGGCTAAATAGCTAGGAAGACAAGATATTATTCCTTCCGCAACCTAAATAAAAGCCCGCGCAGGCCGCAACTATAAAGCCTGCATTAACCTTTATAATAGAGTTTATATAAGCTTTTAAGGTTAAAAGGAAGCTACTCTTTAATCTATTTAAATTCTTAAGAAAGCGAAAAGAGTATACTATATAAGCGTAAAATATATATAAAAAGCTTAAATTTAATAAAGAGTTTTATAATAGTAATAAAGAATAGTAGTACTTTATTAACTCCTATTTAAATACTATATTTAAGTAGGTAGTTGCTATTTTTTATATATTAAAAGTAACTAACAGGAATTATAACCTAGCAGAATTTATATAATATTTAGACTATATTTATAAGGATTAAGGACTCTAGAACTAAGCTATGTAAAAGCTGTGCACTTTTAAGTAAAGAGATAAGATTTCGCTTTTATCTTTCCTTCCTTGCTTTAAATAAAAGCTCTTTAAAGCAGGCAGTAATAACTGGGCTAACTAAACTAAAATTATCTTCCTTAAAGGAGTATTATTTCTAGAACTATAATTCCGCTTAGTAATAATAGATTTACTGTTTACTTATAGCAAATAGCTTACTAAAGTTTAAGATATTGCTAGCCGCGTTAAATAATTAAATTTAAACTAATAGAACGCGGGAGCTGCTTTAATAAGCTACTCCTGGCAGAAAAAATATAATAAGCCTTAACTATATTATACTTTAAAGGACTATATATAAGCAGTTAATAAAAAAGGCAATACCTAAATAAGGGGTATAAACCGTATAAAGAACTAGTGCTGATATAGCTTTTTAGCGAGTAAGGCAGATACTGCCTAGAAGGCTATATATTACTGTTGCAGGAAAGAGGGATATATTGCCTAGTTTTGCAAGAAAGGCTATAGAGTTTAAGTATATTAAGTTTAGATTGCTGACTGTAAGTCTAATAATAATAACTAGTATATTAATAGCGAGGAAGACAGTAACTTTAGCGATAAGTTAAAAGATTAGCTTTAATATAAAGTTAGGTGTTAAAGTTTATAAAGGAAGAATTAAAGGGATAAAAGGAGTTTAAAGAGTAAATAACTAGCGAATTAGTAATATTATAAGTTAGAATAGAGAATATATTTATTATAGTATTATTCGATACTGGCTATAACCTTTATATTATTATAAACTCCTCCTTTACCTAAAAGTTATACTTTTTATAGATTAAGATTATTAAAAGGAAGATTAAGATATTTACTAAAATCTATAAAAAGGTAAAAACTAGCTGTATTACTGTTATTTACCTAGATTTATACAGCTATATTAAATATTAATATGCCTATATAGTAGATAAACTAGATTATAACCTAATCCTCAGTAAGCCTTAAGCTAAGGTTAACTAGGTAGTATATAATATAGCTAAAAAGGAAATTAGCTATAGAAGAGCTAGCCTATAGTTATAATTACAGATAAAGAGGAGCCTAGGAATATTAAAGTTATATAAAAAGCCCGGCTTATACTAGCTTTAATATTGCAAGTAAAATACTACTATACTAAAAGGAATAGTGAAAATAAAGTATATTTCCTTTAAGCTATTAGCTTATTTAATATTAAAAAAGCACTTTAGCCTAAAAAACCTATAGATCTTTAAAAATATATCCCCCTTAAACTATATAAAAAGTTCTATTTACTATTCTCTATAAAAAAAGCTATTAAGCTTTTACTATATTGCTTTAAAGTTAATTTACAGATTCCTTTAAAAGCTAATAAATACAGCAAAAAACTAGAACTCTTTTAAGGCCCCCTTTATAGTATATTATATAAAGAACTATTAGTATTATAAAAGACCCTCTTTAATTTACTTAATAAGGGATTTATTTAAGCTAATAGCTTAGCCGCTGCAGCCCCTATCCTTTTTATTTAAAAACCTAAAAGAGGAATTCGCTTTTATATAGACTACTGCGCTTTAAATGCAATAATGCAGTAAAATCGCTACCCCCTCCCCCTTTTTTTTTAAAACCTTTAATAGTTTAATAAAAGCGAAGTAGTTTATAAAGCTAGATATAGTAGCTGCGTTTTATAAAATTAAAGTCGCGAAAAAAGAAGAATATAAGACTGTATTTTATATACACTATAGCCTATATAAATAGCAAGTAGTTTTATTTAAATTTACTAGTATATTAGTTGCGTTTTAATAGTATATTAACTAGGTACTATACCCTTTTTTAAATGACTTTATATCTATATACTTTAATAATATTTTAATTTATACTAATAGGTTATAAAAAGACTATATAAAAAAGGTCTGGCAAGTTTTATATACCCTTGCTAATATTAGGCTATATTTAGATTTTAAAAAGTACACGTTTATATAAAAAAAGATTAAATATTTAAGTTTATTATATATACTAGTAAAGGAATTGCCTATAACTTTAAAAAGTAGTAAGCTATTAATAAATAGCAGGTATTTATAATAGTAATAGGAGTTTAAAGCTTTTTTAGCTCTATTAATTACTATTAGATATTTATCTTAAAGTTTTTTCGGATAGTTTACCTGCTTATAAAGCTAACTAAAAAAAGGACCCCCTTTTAGTAGAAAAGTATAGAAAAAGTAGCCTTTTAAAAGCTTAAACGCCTCTTTATTAAAGCCCTTATACTATAAGCTTAGGATCCTATAAAATACACATTTATTAAAGTAGACTATTTAGGATATACTTTAAGGGGAGTCTTTTTATAAAAGAATAAAAAGGGAGAATGCTATATTATAGTTTACTATTTATAGAAGTTAAGCCTTATTAAATATAATTATTTTATTTATAATAAGGAAATACTAGCAGTAATTTACTGTCTAGAAGAGTAGAGAGTAAAGCTATATAGCTGCGACCCTTTTATAGTTATTTTAAACTATAAGAATTTGCAGTTTTTTATAATGCGCAGGAAACTGTTTAAATAATAAATGCGCTAGGCAGAGTTTTTTTCCTAGTTTAACTTTACAATTTAATATAGGCTAGGCAGTAAGGTAGCTGCTTTTAATGCATTAAGCTGCAGGGAATAAAACCTTCTACTTAATAAAGGCAATAAGCGCGAACTAAGCCGCTATATATAATTTATCCTAGCTATACCAGCAATATAGCGATTTAAAGATAGCGATATTAATCTCCCTTTAATATATATATTTAATAGAAATAAGGAATTATAGGACCTATAAAACCTAATGATTTAAAAGGACCTAGTATATTAATAGGTATATACTGCAGTTGAAAAAGAAGAGCGCTCTTTCCTTACAGACCTTTAATTTAAAGTATAGATATTAGAATATATAATCGATAAGGACTAGAGATTAATATTTTAAGACTGTATCTAGGTATTAGCTAAAATTAAAGAAAAAGGTGAAATGCTGCGTATTTATATTATATAAGCAGAATATAACGCTGCAGTTTTAGGCCATTTAGGTTATAATAGAACTTTAGCTATTATTTCCTATAGGTTTTTTTAGCTAGGAATTAGCAGTATAGTTTAATAATTCCTCTGTAACTGTAGTATATATAGAAAAAGAAAGGTATAGAGAAGCTATAAGTAAAGACTTTTTAAACTGTTACCTATTCTTTAATATATCTGCAGCGATTTAGCTATAGACTTTATAGTTAACCTATTACCTATAAGACTAATATAGGTATAATACTTTTAGGTTATTATTAATTAGTTTATTAAAAATATTACCTTTAAAGTAATAAAAAGTATAAAGGTAAAAGTATATATAAAAAGGTTCTTTTAATACTATTATTAGTTCTATAAAATACCTTGGTTTATAGTTAATAATTAAGGATTTAATTAAACTAGCCGCTTTTAAAAAGCTTTTTATAAACTAGCAGAAACCTAGTAACGCTTAAATATAGTATATTACTTATAGACTAACAGTAGATTAAAAAAGAGTAATTAAAAGATTTAAATATACCTTAAAGTATATATAAACTACTTTTAAAGCAATTAGGGAGACTTTTTCCTAGTAGTGTAACTAGCTTTAAATAACTGTAAATATACAGCTATCTAAATAAGCCCCTTTTTCTTTAAATACAGCTATTATATAGAACCCCTTTAACTATATATAAAAGAAAATAAAGCTATTAGATTAAAGGACCTAAAGAAGGCTATAAAAGAAATAGTTAAAAGACTAGAAAGAGTAACTGCCTTTGCTTAAACAGTACTTGCTATTATGCAATAACGCTATAAGGATTCCGCGAATTAGCAGTAAGGCCCTTTTAAAAGATATAAGGTAGGAAATAAAGTTTAGCTATACTTTAGCAACTATAATATTCCCTAGCCTTTTAAAAAGTTTAATACTTTATATTATAAGTATATAGTAATAAAGGTTATTAGCCTTTATATAGTAGAATTAGGTATATTAACTGGTATATACCTGCAATTTTATATTAACCTGCTAAAAAGAGCAGCCAATAACCTTTTTCCAGGCTAGATTTTAAACGACCTTTAACTATTACCGATATAAGTGGATGGCGAGGATAAATTAGAAGTTAAAGAGGTCCTCTGCGCGAGGATTAAGCAGTAAGGTCGCGGCTTTTTTTGCAAAGTATTAATATAGTGGAAAGGATATATAAAGCTAACCTAGGAACCGATATATATACTTAAAGATACAGTAGCCCTTAATAACTATATATCTAAATATAGCCTAATTAAATCTAATAATAGGCCACTTAACAGCTATACGCCAGTAAAGCAATGGCGCCTAAGGAGAAAGCTACTGTAAAAAGGGGGGGTAATATTATAGGCTAGGCTATGTCTCCCAGAATTACAACTATACTGAATCCGGAAATACGACTAATACTAGACCGCTTACCTAATTAGGAAACCACCTTGGCTATAACCCTATACGTATAACTATATAACATATATATAGCTAGTACAGAGCCTCCTTCCTTAGCTATAGATAGACAATACAGAAGTGCCCTAACTGCATACTTTCCAGTTAGGCTACACCCGTTACAATATTATACTTAATAATATTTTAATGCCCTTTATCTTTAAAATATTATTTATTTAAGCTGCGCAGTTAATATTTAATTATATATTAAAGAATAGGGATTTATATATAAAATATAAAATAAAGAATATTTAAATTATTACTTTAACTATTAAAGCTATTTATTAAGAATATAAAATAAAGGCATTATATAACTTAAAGCTAAAATAAATATTAACTTTATAGTTAAATATAAAGTTAATAAAGCGGAAAAAAGTATAAAAAACCTTTACTTTACTTTTAAGGAAAAGGTTTTATATAGACTATTAAAGTAAATTAGGGAGGATTTAATTTAGCTGCTATTAGCTAATAAGTTGAAAGATTAAATAAAAGCGATAAAGAAAGCAGTAAAGGAATTTAAAGGAGTAAAGGAATAAAGGAGAAAGTTTTAAAAGAGAGCGCGGAAGTGTAAGCGGATTAAAACTAATACTATATATAAAAAAAAGGGTATAAAAATCCATTTAATAAATAATACTTTATTTAATAGTTTTATTCCTGCTAAACGTCTTTATTAGAAATAAAAGAAGTAAGATAAAGTTAAAGATAATTTAGACTTTGTTACATTGTATATAAGGTCATTTATCCACGCAGATTGTGTGGAGCTTCACTTTTACTGGATTTATGGTCTGACAGACTTCAATACCCCTTTTACTAAATATATTGCTTTAAAGTTTTTACCGATTAAAGCTAGGTTAAGATTTATACTAAACTGCTTAGCAGTAATCTTAAAAATAATAGAAAAAAAATTAATAATATAAAAAACTGTAATTTTAATGTAAATCTTAAAAAATAAAGAAATAATATTTTCCTGGGATTTTATAGAATATAGAAAGCTAGACTTTAAAATTGCCTTACTATAAACTATTTATATAATAAAGTATAATATTTAGTAAAACGGCAGTATCTTAATCTTTAAAGGTATAGAGAAGAAAGTAGTTAACCTGCTATAAATATATATTAAAAAAAGTCTTTTAAAGGAAGGCTATAGGCTATATAAAAACCTATTTTTCCTAGTATAAAAAAATAGTAGCTTTTAGTTTATTAACTTTATTATATAAATAAATAAAGTAACTATTAAAGATATTTTTATTCTTTTAAGCGCAGATTAATTTAGTAAAGATTTTACAGGTTATATAATATTATTATTACTAGACTTTTCTTTAGGCTATAATTAAATCCCTTTTAATAAAAAAAGCTAAAATATAACTATATTTATAAACTTTATTAGCCTTTTAAAATACTGCACTTTTTTAATAAATACTATAAACTTAATAGTGCAATTTCAGTATATTATTCTTTAAATACTATTTAATTTCATATTTATAATTTCCTTATTATTCTTACATAATATTATAATATAAGGTTTAAAGTCTATATATAGCGGTAAAGAAGTAATACTTAAAGTTTAATACTATATTTTAAAGCATTTGCAAAACTTAAATAAAACCCTAGTAAATATTAAATTATTAAGATATATAATTTCAGCAGTGAAATTAATCTTTTATTAAAAATCCATTAAATTAATAGGGTATTTATATAAAATAAAAGGGCATTAACTGGCTATAAGTAAGATTATTAAAATAAAAAAATAAAAAAACTATAAAACAATTAATAAAATTTAATCTTTTTTTAGTTTAATTAGCTACTATAAATACTAGATTCAACATTTCGCGTAGATTACTAAGCCTTTAATAACCCTATCAAAGAAAAACGCGCTTTAAAAGTAAATTAAAAAATAACAGTAAACTATAAACTAGCTTAAAGAATTTATTACTTTAGCCTTAATAATACTAATATTAAATATAAGTAAAAGATATAAAGAAATAATCTTTATAGTTAATGCTAATATAATAGGCTAAAGGGCTATTTTAATATAGATTATAAAAGGGAAAAAACGGTTAATTTAATATAAAAGTAGGTATTAGCTCCTATTAAAGATAAAGTATAATGCTATAAAAAAGGAATATAAAGCTTTACTTTAAGCCTTTAAAAGGCTGTATACTTATATCTATAGACTTTTATTTATACTAGAAATAAACACTAAAGTAGTTATTAATTAAATAAATAGTAGAATTAATAATATCTTAAGCAGGTATATAACCTAATAGATTAATTATATTTTTCTTTTTAACTTTACAGTTAAATATATGCCTAGAAAGGATCATACTATAGCAGATATATTATCCTATAAATTAATAACTGCTATAAATAAAGCTAAAGCTAAGAAAAAAAGAGACTTAAAAGATTTTATTGATATATACTTCAATACTATTTTATTTATACTGCTAGAAGAAAAGTATAGCGAGGAATTTTAATAAATTATATAATAGTTCTAAATAATATAAAAACTATTTAATCTCTTAGCTATAAACTTTTAGCGATTTAGGAATAAAGTAAAAAGGTTTATTATAAAAGATAAAAAGTTATAGGCAAAATTAATAAAACATTACCGCTAACTTACACTTATCTTTAATAGCCTAACCTTAAAGAAAATAGCTATTTAGCAGTGCTATATTAAAATAGGCTATAAAGGCTAAAAGGTAACTTTCTAATTTTTAACAGAAAAATACTAATAGCTGTAGATATAGAATCATATATATAAGGGAGTTATATTATACCCTTAATACTAAAGCTTTAATTTATATTGCCTTAAAGAGCCAGCTATTACAATGAAAGTAACTAGGCCTATAAAGAAGGTCTATTTTAATATTGAATATATTTTAAGTAATTATAAATATATTTATTTAGTTAAAGGAAAATATAACTTTTATAAATAAATAAAAGTAAAACTTATATTTACTTTATTATTAATAGTAATAATAAAGTTTATATTTAAATAAATATATACTAAAAAACTCGATAAAGTACTCTGCATTTTACCTATTATTTAGCTAAAACCTGATTTTTCCTTTAAAAGTAAAACTACTTACTTAGCGGCTAATTAGGTAAAATGAAGTCTATATAACAAAAGATTAATAAATAGCGTGTATCTATATACTTAAAAGAAAAAAGGAAAATATTAAAATAGCTTAAAAGAACGTAACTGTATTTTCTTAAATATTAGCTAAAAAGATAAATATTAATAATTAATATTTACTGTAAAAAGCAGTTAAATTACTCCTTTTTAGCAACTGTATCCTACTTTATAATATAAAGCACTAAAAGGACTTTTTAAAAAATATAAAACTAAAGATATATTAACTAAGCCTATTTAAAATTAAATTTTAAGCAAATATAATAAAAGTATATAAATTAAAAAAGCTTTAAATTAAAGGCAATTTAAATAGTCCCTTTATTAAAAACCTAAAATAGAGATATAGTTATAAAAAGGGAATAAAATATATTCTTTAGCAGCTATAATAGTAATAGACTACATTTAAAAGCACATTTAATAAAACTAAAGATTATACTGGCTATAAAATAATATAAATAAAGCTTTAATATACTTTATCTATTTAAAAAGAGTATAAAAAAATTACTTATAAATATATGAAATCTCTGCTAAGATATAAATAGGCTTAAAAAGCTTTCCTTTAATAGCGTGTATAATATTTTAAAGATATAATCAAAAGCCTTTAAAAGTATAGCACTAAAAGTATTCTTTAAAGGTATAACTTTTTAGAAATAATAAAAGCAATAAAAATAATATAAATAAAGGGGAAAAAGTAATCTTTGAATAAATTGGCAAATTTAATTAACCGATATTAATATTACCTATAATCTAAATAGTAAAATACCTTTAAACCTAGATAAAGTTAAAATAAAGATACTAATTAAATAATACTTATTTATTAAAGCTTTATTTAAAGTAAATAATTAAATAAAAAGATAAAGTTAGGTTTAACTTTTCTAAAATAAAGAAATCTCGCTAAAGGTTTTCTCGCCTATAATATATATATTAATAAAGTTGGCTATATTAGGCAATTAATAATACGCTTTTTTAATAGGATCTTTTATAATTAAATAATAGTTAAAGAAAGATTAAAAAAAAAGAAAAAAGAGAAAGAAAAGAAAATAAAAAAATAAGTGAGTTATAGAAGTTACTTTAAAGGAGTAGTGATTTATATATAATAAAAAACCTACCTTATATATGAAACTATATACCTATACTTATAAAAAGATAAAAATAATATTATATTTTGCCTTTTTTTATTTATTTAAATATAATCCTGTTTTACTATAATTAAAATATTGCCTTTACTTTAAATCCTGCATTAAAATTATTTAATTATACCCTTTTTCCTTCTTTATTATAATACTTTATTTAAAAAAAAACCTTTACTTTTTTATTTTTCTAGCTTATAGAAAATAAACTAAAAACTTTACTCTTTTATTATATTAGCTAAATATCCTTAAACTGCGCTAAAAACTTCTCTAAACTAAATAAATAAAACCTTACTATTAATCTTATTATAAATTAATATAGCTATTAACTATCATAAATTTACCTTTAATTTAACTAGTATATTACTAGCTATTTATAACTATTAGTTAAAATAATAATTACTTTAAGCTATATTTACTATAAGAATTTTATACTAATATTTAATTTTAAAGTAAATAAATAGCCCTTTTATATTAAAGATATTTATAATTTTTGATATAACTTTTCCTATAAAAGATAAATATTAAACTTTACTTTAAAGGCAATATTTTATATAATAGTAAAAAGATTAGCAACTATTAAAGCAGCCTAAGCTGAAATTATAATACTTATAGATACTTTTAAAAGTACTTTTACCTTTAATTAAATAGTACTTTAAGCTTTTAGTATTTTTAATAAACTATAGAACTTTTAATACTTTATTAAAAGATAATAAATTTTTATAGGGTTAATTTATTTTTTTAAATACTAGTATATTTATATTTTTAATAAATGTAAATACTTTTACTATTTTAACTTTTATAAATATAACTATAAACGCTAAGCGCAGCAGTTTTTTAATTTATAGGCTTATATAGTTAAAAAAGCTAGATTTCTTTATTTATTTAGCTTTTATATAATCTTATATATAAAATAACCTAAAGCTAATAAATATAGCTATTTAAAGTTATTTTAAATTTAATAAATGCTTTATAGATTTATTAATATTGAATTAAATTAACTGGCAGGACCTTTAAGCAGGATCCCTATATCTTTGAGCTTTAGAAAGTATAGAATAATTAACTTAAAGGGATTTAAACTTTTACTCTAGGATTAATATAAATACCTATACCTTAAATACTCAGTTAAAAACTGTATAGATATAATTTAAGTTTTTTATTAATTTTTAGCAGTAAATAAACTTATTATTATAAATTTTAAAATAAATATTAAAGATATTTTACCTTTTTTAATTAAATACTATTTAATTAAGTTAAATTAAGGGTAATAGGCTCCCTTTAAAATAACTTATAAAAGGAATATAATAAAGATTAATAGTTAATGCCTAGCTAACCTAAAAATACCAGTAAATAACCCTATAAAAGAGAATAGGTTAATCTATTATAATAATAGTTTTTTTTAATAATTAATTACTTTTCTACCTTTGAGTATTTAAAAAAGATTTTAATAATAGCAGCTAATACTTAGAATGCAATTTCCTATAGTAATAATACTTATACCCTTAATTATATAGCTAAGCTAGTTATAATAAAGGAAAAAAAAAGTATTTTCTTTTATTCTATAAATAGTATTAATAGCGAAAAAATAAAATAATATTACTAGCCTAGTAATATAAGCAGTATTTTTTATAAAAATAATAGTAAAACTGGCAATTAAAAGTAAATTAATGCATTTTTTAATAACGCTATAACTTATAAGACCTTTATTAACTATACTAGCTATTATTAATAATATTAAAACCTTAAATATAAAGTTAATTTTTTTTAAAAAAAGTAATAGCTTTTTTAGTATATTAAAATTTAATTAGGATTTAAAAGATAAAAAAGTTTTAAAAGTTATTACTAAATTTAACTGGTAAGTAATTAAAGATAATAAAAAGGCTTTTTTAAAACTAAGCAAAAAAAGGTAAATTATAATAGTAGTTTTTATAGCAGTAATAAAGAAAACTATACTCTAGTATTCCTAAATTTAATAAATTATAGCTTTAAATATATACTGCAGCTTAACTTTGCCTAAGCTAATAGATAAATTAGCTTAAAACAATATCTAAAAATAAGTTTATATACCTATATAAATAATAAAACGTTTAATATAAAATAAATAGATAGTAGCTTAGAATGCTTAGCGATAAAGAGATTAGTAAAAAGGGACTATTTAATTATAATAATTTTAATAAAAGGGGAATAATTTAATATAAATTAAATAAAGAGGAATTAATAATATAAATCGCTGTAGTTCTACTTTTCATTTTTTTTCATTTTTTTCTTTTAATAATACTTTTCTACTATTTTCTTATATTATTTATATTCTTTTTTAAATATTACTATACTAGTATTAAAGGGATTTAATAGGCAAAGCGTTTTATTAAGATTCGCTATTTTTATTTGCGAATATTTATAAAAAAGGTTTTATTAAGGGTAATTAATATGTTTAATATACCTGTATTTTTCCTTTTAATTTACCTGAAAAGGTTAGCTGTTTATTTAAACAGCTATTAAATTAAGAAAATATAAGAGTATAAAAATATATCGATAGATTTAATTTAATAAAAAATAACCTTTTTCCCCCTTTAATATATAACTTTACCTGTAAGAATATAGCTGCTAAGGCGTATAAAGGTAATTATTAGTTGCTTTTAGCTGCTAGTATTATAATTAAATAATCTGCAGTATCTTTTAGTCCCTATATTACTTAATCGCTGCTTTATGGTTCTGTTAGGAGCGCGGTTCCTGCGCTTGATACTAGTTGTTGTGTATGGGTGTATGTATGTATTGTGTATGTGTTTTGGAGTGTTAATTCCCCCTTGACAAACTATAAATTATATAGCTCTATTTAACCTAACCGACTTAAATAACGCAAATTCAACTAACCTAGCCAACCTAAATAATATAGCTTTAAATAACGCAGCTTTAAATAATATAACTTTAAATAATACTATTTTATGTAATTTAGCTAACTTAAATAATATATCCTTAAAAGCCGGCTTTATAATTCATAGCGTTTAGATAATTTAGCTTAATAGTAAGCTAGCTAAATAAAGCACTATATTAATTAATATAGCTTTAAATTATTAAGCTAGCTATTAAATAAAGCTATTAATTATTATATTATTTAAATTTATTATCAATATAATAGCAGGGATTATAAAGATAACTTAAAGTTAGGTTAGTTTTCTTTTTTAAAGGGGCATTTAATATATATAAAAGTATATGTTTTCTTTTTTTTTTTCCTTTTTTCTTTTTTCTTTTTTTTTTAGATTATTATATATTATATTTTTAAATTAAAGGAATTACTAGTACTAGGCTTTCAAGCTATTAGTAATAATAGTTTCATAAGTTGCTAATATATTAATAATCTTATATATAAAAATATTAATATAAAGTATGAAAACTTGATATTACAAAAAGGAAATTAAATATATAGTATTTATAATATTTATTATAAATATTATATTAAATTTAAAGTATATAAAGTAATTAATTTTGGTTTAATTATTATTATTAAAGATAAAAATGAATTTTTAATTTATATTAAAGTTCCTATCAAATTTAATCCCAGCATTAAATTTACCTTTAAATTTAGCTAAAATAGGAAAGTTATTTAATTATATTAAAATCTATACTTTTTAGCCCTTTTCTTTAATAAATTTATATAAATATTTATAAAGTGCTTATATACTGCTTTTTCTTTATATTAGCTATATATATATAAAAAAGCTATTATAATTTATTGTTGTTTATAAAATTAAGCTTTATTTATTCTCTCTTTATACTTTATATATATATACTATATTTTGTTATATATAATAATTAATAAAGCTTTAAATTATTTAAATAGTAATATTATATTTTTTACTTTTTATTATAGTTTCCTAAATATATATATTTTCAAGTTAAAGGGACTACTATTTATAGGCTTTAAACCTATTATAAGTAAAGGTTTAGTATATTATTAATATACTAATAAGATTACAAGCGAAAATATTAATATAAAGTACTAAAACTTAATATTATAAAAAGGAAATTAGTCATAATATTTATTTTAACTATTATCTTAAATTTAAAATAAGTATGGAAGCTAGTTTTAGCTTCATTATTATTATTAAAGATTAAAAAAACTATTAATATATATTAAAATTCCTTTAAAACTTTATTTCAATATTAAACTTAAATCTAAGCTTAATTAAATACAAAGATTATTTAATTATAGTAAAATATTTGTTAGCTTTCTTTTAAATAATAGAAATCTTTATTATTAAAACCTTGGCTTTACTTATATATTTAAAGGAATATAATAAAGCCTTTTATTAGCTAATAACTTTATTAACTTTTATTTATACTTTATAAAGCTTTATTAAATTTAATAAAAGAGTTTTATTTATTATTAAGTTTTAAATAATGTTAATTACATAATCTAATCTATATATAGATTTAGCAGATATATTTATAATTTATTGCATTTATAATTATAAAGGTTATATTAATTTTCATATATTAAATATATATAGCTTTATATATCTATTACTTTAATTACCTTTAACTATATTTTATTTTAAAATAGACTTTTACAAAAATATTTTATATTTATAAAACGCAGTAAAAGATAACTGCCTATAACCCTACGCCTAAAAAATACAGCAGGCTATATAAAAGTATTTATATTTTAAAGATCATAAAATTACCTTATAGCTATAATATATAAGCTAGCTGTAGTTTTTTTAAAACTAGCCTTTTAATATTATTGCTATAACAGTTTAATTACTTAAATTAGTTAAAGATAAGGATTCTTTTTTAAGATATTAATAAAGTATATTACTTTAAAGCTTTACTATTAAAAAGGCTTAATTTTATTTTTTTATATAAGCTTTTAATTTAATATTTAATTTAATTAAAGTTATATTAATATATATATATTGTAAGTCTTTTTAATGTTATACTTTCTAGATTATACCTATTTATATAAAATATATATTTATATAAAAGAGTTTTATTTACTATATTTTCTAAGTTTAATAGTAAAAGCGATAATAATATTAAAATATATATTATATAAGGTTTTAGTTAAATAGAGTGAAAATAATATATTATATTTTTACTTTAGCGTTTTAGCTGTAAAAGTAAATTAATAATAAAAATATAGCTATAGATAATAAATATAAAGGCAGTAAAGATAATTAATTTAAAAAGGATAATATTTTTAATAAAAAGTTTACAGATAATAAAGATTATTAAAATAATCAAGATAATAATAAAGACTACAATAATATATTAAAACCTAGCAGGTAATATAAACTCTTCTATATTTATTTACTTTATATCGATTATAGGCATTTACTAGCATTCTTTTATTAATTATTTAGTATAAAACTTTACCTTTATATTTGCCGCTTTAATCTAAGTTAACTAGCTTTTATTTCTTAAATATACCTTTCCTATCTATAGTATAGCTATATTACTCTCACTTATATTTAGCCAGCCCAAGATAGCTACCTATTTCAGCCAGATTAATTTACAGTAATTAAGATAAAATACCTACTTTAAGGATACTATAACCCACTCGGCGAGATTCTTGAATTAAAAGCATTCACCAGGTCTATCGTCAAGCAAGAAGGTATTCTACGAAACCTATCTTGGGCTCTGAATGGCCACTCATTCACAATAGGCAGCAACAAGAAGATTCAGCTCACCGACTTCTACAGAACCCACTATAAACCAATGGCACAGATGCACAAGCAGGTGGATGAGATGATGCTTGGATGGAAGCCAACTGTTGACCTTTCAACACTCTAGGATGACCTAAGTTACTGGATGCCGACTAGTCCTTCCTTGAAAAGACAGAAAACGGATTCATGGGAATATATAAAGCCTTGGTGCGCCGGGCATGGTATCCTCTTTCTATAGACAGGCCTTTGCAAAGGGTAGCCACTGGCTTTTAGAGACTCGTATGGCATATCTAGAGGCAGGAATTGAGTTTTCTAGATCGATTTTTGCCACATTTTACTTAACACCCGCCCTTCCTAGACGGGGCTCTGAGATAATTAGTATCCGGCTCTTAAAAACAAAGCTTACTATATAGAATATTTTTATCCAAGACAGCCGGCTTATAATCATTTTTAGCTATAATAAAGCCAGGGTATCGAATAACTATGCATTTTATATCGTCTGCTATGTTCCCGCTAGCCTTACGCCCAGCGTCTTCAAGTACATCGCTTACATTTGACCATATCTAAATTTTCTTGCAGTCCAGCTTTACTTACCTCAATACCAAAGAAGCGAGTTCTTCTTCCCGGATTTACGCTATAGAAAGAAACACTTTAGCTCGGAACAAGCCTCAGTAATCCTCAAGCGGCTAACTCAATATTTGGATATGCTATAGTCTCCTCCAGTACTTGCCATGCGGTGTTTGTGAAAATGCGATTGTTTTTGGTCGACTGGGAGTGGGTATTGTATAAGGGAGAAAAGTTGAATTGTGGGAGTTTAATGTGCAACCAAATGTGCTTAACTATCCTCCTCCGGTGACGCTGAACGATTCGATTAAAATCAGTAATGGATGACTGACTCAAAATCAGCCTATGGAAATTTTATTTTTCGAAAAAGGTCTGCCATTCCCTAGAGACGGCGGCGTAAGCGCTGATAGTATGGCGATGGCTTACTGGCAGGGATACTATCTCAAGGATTATGGCCTGAATTTCAGGGGGCAGATCATGTCACTTCGCCCTTCAGCACTTCGTGGATTTATCACGTTGCGTATCGAGTTTCGGATCTTAGCCTCATCCAATGCCGCCTAATGCTATCCAATGCCATACCGTCATCAGGGAAACAAAGACCAAAATCATGGGAAGATAGGATTTGACACAAGATCCAATATGGATCCGTTCCCGAGGCCATGTCCCCTGGCCCGTCTAAGCACGCCCGCACGTGCGCCCCTCTCTAATTGATGAACAAATCTCCTGGATTGGCATCTTCTTCCTGTCTGATTTCCTCTGCTTCGTCCGTCAAATATGCCTTGGACCACGAAGAAGGAAATAAGCTTGCCTTCATACCCCAATGCCAGACATGACCGATGCAAAGCAAGCGATAGAAGACATTGCCAAGGGCTATGGACTTTTGGGACAAAACCATCTCAAGTGCATAGAAGCCCCGGATCCGAAACTTCGAGCTGTCGTTGAGGAGGCTCTTCTCGCAAAAGATAGGCTGGCAGGAGGCTGGATCAAGAAGTACGAAGAAAAACCCGACAACAGGCCGCAAAATGTTGTTCTCTGGCACTGACAGTCTTCGGTGGCAGCCTCGCCAAAGACCTCTACAGCAGCGATGCGCGCTTCGTATTTGAGCTGCTCTAAAACGCGGATGACAACCAATATTCAGTCGCCAGCGCCGAAGGTGATTTGCCTTTCATTTCTTTCCGAGTACACCGCGATCAGATTATCGTTGAATGCAATGAAGATGGATTCACGAAGGATGACCTCGAGGCAATTTGCGGCGTTGGGAACAGCACCAAGCAGGCAACTCAAGGGTACATCGGAGACAAGGGAATCGGCTTTAAATCCGTCTTTATCGCGGCTTTGAAGGCTCTCATCCAGTCGGGCGATTATTCCTTATACTTTAAACACGAAAAGGGGGATGTTGGAATAGGCATGATCATCCCCATCTGGCAGGATATGGACGAGAAGCTGCCGCATCCATTGACCAGAATGACACTTCATCTCCATGAAAAAGGAAATGAGACCGAGTTGAAGAACTTGCGAGCAACAATATTTCGACAATTTCGTGAGATGCAGCAAACTTACCTGTTGTTTCTCCGCAATTTGAAACAAATCAAGGCAGTGTTATTCCAACCGAATCCCAACATTCAACTTTAGAAACGCATCGCCGCTTTTGTGTATGCCAGCTTAGGCGCTACTCATGGACTACTCACCCTCAGCTCTGGGACCTCAGGCGTTGCTCAGTCTTGCTCCATAGCTAGGAGGAGTGTAAATAGCGGCGCGAGGAGTCATTGCGCCATGTTTGCCAAGGCCCATTTCTAGTCGTTCAGGCCGCATAATAATAAGCGTTTTCATTTTCTGAGCGGATATTTAAACTGACCTACGGTTCCCTTCCTGACAACCTTAAAGTTACTCTACTTTCATAATCTGTGATTTCTTTGCTTCGCTCTATTTTCACTCCCTAGTCCTAGTATCTTTTACCGTCATACTAGTATCCTGGCTATTACTTACACCAAAAAGTAAACTGCAAGTTGAAAATGGAGGCACGGTCAACTCAATCCTAACCAGCAGATCGAACGGGCTATACAAAATGGACTGTGTGTGGATCCTTTAAGGCTGAACCCATACGAAGTCCGAAGAAATCTAAAACCAAAGAGCAAAAGGCAATACGACAGAGAGCTTGTGCTATGGAACGCGTCAGTTTTCATTTCATATTCACTTTTTTTTATATTAATGTTCTAACTGGCTTCTAGGTTCGAAACGAGGTTCCCTTATTCAACACTGAAGAATATTCAGACTCTGAAACAATCTGCCGAGTGTGTAGGCCTTTCCATGATAGGTAGTAGGACTAGCCGAGAAATACTAGGTTACTCCTCTAAAACGATGCCTTAAAGTATAGTCCATCTAAGAGCGAATTTTTAGCTTTAGCGAGGGAAGTGGAGTATAAGGAAGTCATGGAAACGCTTATTAAATGCGGCGTCATATCGGAATCGGATATCGAGGGGTTTATTGAATCACAATGCAATTCAGGAACAAGGTTAGAGTAAACTATTTGCTGTTATCTAGATTTATCATAGGCTACTTATTCTATAGGTCGGGTCATGAGCTAAGAAGCGTATCGCACAGGCATATGCTAGTAGATCATCGGATAATACATATATCCAGAGCATCTAGATCCCCATAGCAGTAATTAACATAGGGAGATAATCGTCCACTTTTCATCGGCCATCCCGAACATAGAACTCACACGCCTTCTTATAACATGACTTCAAGTGGCAACTTAGCCGGTCACATGAACCCAGATCACTAGCCAATCGGTTATGCGTATGTATCGTCGGCTTAATGTTGTAGGTTTAAATCAGTGCCCCTTAAGAGAACTATAATAGGCTAAAGGAGAATGGTTCTCGAAATACTGGGTCCATATAAATCTCAAAAATGTATCTGTGTTATATAGTAAAGCCGAAATATAACCCTATCCGTACATCAAACTGTAAACTGCAACTAAATACATTGCAGTTTTTTAAAGTCACCTAGAGATAGCAATACAAATTCAGGGTGTCTCCCTCATACCAGTCTCTCATTTGGTGCCCTTTAATTGCTTAGCAATGTTTATCCCCGCATCTCTCCCTTCAAAATACGCCCCGTGCAACAAGCCCCAATAATCGGCACTGGTTGCTTCCCCTGCGAAATAAAGACGTCCAAGATTAGCTCGAAGGTTGTCCTGATGGTCCAGTGTCGCCCCCGCTGGCCAGTTCGAATAGCTTCCAAACGCCCAAGGCTGTAGGCTCCAGCGGGGATACATGAATGCTGTCGGCATCGGAACTTTATCAGCGCCGTACATGTCTCGTAAGACAGCAAGAATCTGTTGCTTGGTTGTCTCGTCATCCTGTGCCTCCACTCTGTAGCTTTGATCGTGGACAACAGTAACAAAGAGGATGCCACTTCCAGGCAGAAAGCCGGCATTGTCTAGAGACTGGAATAGTGGATAATATCCTCTCTCATACGGATCGGCATACAAGAAAAACTCCACGCTGGTATCCCAAAAGACTTTATCCGGCGGGAACTGCAAGAATATCTTTGTGTACGTCGCCATGGAAAGCGTTGCGATGGAAACATTCTTCGACTCAGGCAGGGGCGGTTCAAAGGTCACTGCATCATTTTGCAGCACTCCGAGGCTGAAAGTACAAATTGCATATTCGGCACGTATACAGCTCCCATCGGAATTGTAAACTGTCACCTCGGAGTCTGAGTGCGAGATCCTCGAAACATGGGTGTTTAAATGCAAGCGTGCATCTGACTTGCAGTTGAAGTTGGCCGAGCAGTTGAGGAACGTAGACGCTTCGCCTTTGACGATTGTGTTAAATCCACGAGTGTCGTGGACAAAACGTAGAACACTGCCAGGATCTTGGCTGCCATCTTCGTTTGTGGAAGCGCCAACTATCGCATACTCCGCCGACGACTCCTCCGGAGTGGACGCAAACTCGAAATCAAAAGTCATCCATTCGGCAGCTTGGCGTTTCGGGTCTTTCTGGGGTTTCCAGTTGAGAAGAGATAAAGCCGCCCTCACAGATATGCCCTTGATGTCTGACCACATGTCATCATCGTCGGCCTTGTTGTATAGATCTTGAACAGCTGCAAAGTCGGCAATGAAATTGCTGTAGTTCGTATAGCCAGTCTCGTTGTAGGTTAAGACGGAGTCGAATTGCGACGTAGTAGTCGTGAGGTTATATTTCTGAGTCAGTCGCCAGATAGGATTTTCTTGTCCGTCGTCCAACTCCAACCCTTGCACCCAATTGGCTCCCAATTCAACCGTGTATGGTTTGCCATATGCATCCGCACCGAAGGTGGTATGCGTCATTCGACCACCCAAGTCGCCACGATACTCCACGATCAGAAAGTCTGTAATCGAGGCGTTTGACAAGGCTTGGGCAGCAGTGATACCGGCCATTCCTCCACCGAGAACAACGACCTTGGTTTGTTGACAGCCATGACTCTGGGTCTGATTCAGGGCGGGAAATGCATAGGTGAGTTGTGGGATGCAGGAGGTGAGGCAAAGCTGCCAAAAGCTGAGTTTAATTGCCATGCTGAGGAAGAAAGGAGAGCTACAGTTGCTTCGTCGATATGATCCTTACGTGGAATACCCAAGGGCTATATATAACATAATAGCACGGAATAGTAGCCAATGCTTGACCTACCGAAGTTACAGTGTTAAAATGTATGAGTGCCCAAATTTCGTTTGCGGCTGAGCATCAGCACTAGTAAATGCCATGCAACACTGAGTCAATCAATAACTAATCAAAAATTCAACGGAGGAGCATGTCAGTAGGAGGGGAAGGAGGTTCGGAGAACGTCTCTGAAGTCTCCATAGCCGTCTGCCAAGCATGGTTAAGGAAGGGGGGTGGGGATATACTTGAAAACGCCTCAATAAGCATGCAAAATAGTGGACTCTTAATGGTGGGGGATCTTAGCATCAGCGATATGTAAAGGCCCGTAGCTCGAGCGCGACTACATGCATTCACATCCATGGGCATCTAAGGAGATGGCATTCTACATCGAGTACGAGAAGAATAGAATCACGGCGCACAGACTGAGAGCCCTTTCTTGAATTTGTGGGCGGTGCTGTATGGCCGTCTAAGGCTGCAAGAGGTAGATAAATGTCTGGCTGATTTGCACTCACCTTCAAAAATGCTACTAGAGCCAAGTATATGCTTAGGGTGTGATTCACAACACTTGGATAGAAATGTGCTCGACTTGAAAAGATACGCCCCACATAGAAAATAGCGTGCGGATAACTGATGTATTGTCTCCACCCGTTTTCTTGGTCAATTTGACCATCAGCAGATATCAAATCCAGAGGAATATGACCTTAAGCTCTATAGACTGATAATGACTGTCTCGCACTCTAGCCTTAGTACGAATCTATCCGTAAAATAAAATAAAAACACTGCTATTAGTATACGAAATAGATGCCGGAATACTAGGTCAGGAGATTCTATGATGGTCTAGCTGTATGCACTGGCGAGGCCTAGGTGTCTACGCTGGCTAGTGCTCTATGAATTGCGATTATTGCGATAGCGAATACATGGCGGCACGGATTAAATGATTGCTAATACGACTATAGCCATCGCGAGGTCTTCTTTATCATCATCGTTAACCACGATGCGTGGCCATAGCCAATTCAACCTAACACTGTTAGTCGTCATTAACGCTGTTATTTCGATGTATCGCCAACCAAGCGGCTTAGATAGCCCTCTCTATCCAGGGGAGAAACGCCCTGGATAGGAATTCACATAATGATATGCGATTCTGCTGCTTTTCCAAGCGACCTTGCCAAATGCAGGCATTTACGCGATCCCTGCCAGCGTGGTACCTTGAAAACAGGGGTTGTTTCTATCCAAGTCGCATTTCCTGAGTTTTGCAGTAAAAAAGGTGTCATTTTGGGAAAAGCGACATTTTTTTTAGGGTTGTGCTGTTCTAACCAAGTCATTTGGATGCCATCCAAGTGTTGTGAATCACACCCTTAATCTCTACTTTAACTTGCTGATTACCGTCCTTAATACCACACCCAAGATAGTCACTCCGAGATACTAAGTACATCGCAGCCGATGGAATACATGATAGGCTCCGGCATGGCCGGAATTAGTGTGCATTTAAATGACTGGGAATATAGCATGCTGCAGGTTCCTTTGCAGGTAGAGGCTGTGCCTTTTAGTTCTACCACTTTTGACCAAGACCGACTTCTTATGACGCCCAAGACTCCATAGGAATAGAGAGACCGGCCTTTTGATTACCAATATGACTCGGAAAATACCTATCAATAGGGCAGTTCCCTCGGCACTCGAGGTTATGTTGGGCGCAGTCTCATCCTGCCGACTGCTGCGCCGCAATGAAACACAGCCGCTGGTCCGCGCAGAGTGATCGAACCCCTGGGAGACTAAGACCAGTGGCAGTGAGAGTAAGCCATATTTCTTTCATTGGCTGTCCAGGTAAACAGTTTCAAGAGTTAGGCAGCCAGCTACCTATTGAGCTCCACGTTGGAAGCCTCATGGGTTGCCGAATAACCATATCCTTTTTGTGCCCAACCCCCTGAACATGTTGATCAGATGTGATGACTCGGCAGTCAACAATAGGCAAATCCTACGTCCCATCGCGTAGGAATACCGTCGATAGCTTTATGCGGGATGTAGTAGGAGATGCCCCACACCAAGTAGGGGAAATATGGATCCCTTCATCCAAAACGGCGCATTATGTGAGATGACATACACAACTGGTTTATGGTATCACCTTTCGTGATTCATGCCATTCTGACTTCCCCGTGTAATTGTATTAGAGATCACAGGACCTGTCTGACGCTATATCACCACTGGCCCAATGGCATCCTTCTTCATCCCTTTTCTGACCCCATAAGCCTTTAGAATCTCTCTCGCTGCTCTTTCCCCACTCCACCAGGCTCCTGTTGTTGTCCCCAGCCCACACAGCGGAGCGGTATGTTCTCCAGCAAACCACACACTACGGTCATTACCCATAAGATTATCGCCCGATACTCCTTTGCCCCCTCCAGATCTTAATACCTGCAAGTCTTCCTCAGCGTTCTCCAACCCAACTCGAAAGCTTACGTAGCTTCCGTGTCCTGAAAAGGGATCATTCTGCCACTGCGTGGTGAGAAACCAAATCGGGCGACAGTCAGGGTCATTGGGGTCGTAGTTTGGCATTCTGGAATAGAATGGCTCGGTGAAAGAACGAAGAATCTCGTTGTATGCATTTAAATGAGGAACGAGGTCTGCGACAGTTGGCACAAGATAGCGTGAGCAGGGAGGAGCCACGTAAAAAACCAGAGTTGGATGAGCATTAGGGCCTGGCAGACCCGAAAAGGCAACCAATTCCTGCGTCCAAGAGCCCAGCTCTTTAGTAAATGGGTGATAGGACGGGCTCAAAAAATGCCAAAAAAGAAACCCCGAGGTATTTTCGGCACCTTTATCTCCCACTCCGATTCTGGAAGAACCAACATCGCTCTCATTCACTACTCGCTGCCAGAATGCGGCCGGAAATGTAACAAACACCTTTTCAAGTGCCCCATATCCAATTCTGTCAATGGCCTGTTCTAATCGAACAGGCAGGAAAGGGCTGAATGCAGTTTTGTGTCGTTTTAACCAGCCGAGAGGGCATGTCACCACGATTTCGTCAAAGGACTCAGTTTCTCCTGTTGCCGTTTCGACCGTGACGGCTTTTTGATCCGGAGTCCGAGGGAGGCTTTGCACCTTGATGACCTCTTGCCGAAAGCGGACGACCCCTGCACTGATAGCTGCCTTGCCAATTAGCTGGACAATTTTATTGTACGTCGAAGCAACGAAGGCATCGCCGCCATCAGTGCCGTCTTCAAAATAAAAGAACTTGAGGCTCTGGGTCTCAATAGGATCCCCAATCTCTGAGTTGTATGTGTATGCCATTTGTGCGCAGATGGATTTGCACTCGGCGTCGAAATCGGATCTTCCAACCCTTTCCAGCACGTAATCTAAGACATTGCTCTGAGGGCTGATGGACGGAGAATGTTCTTCGCTGTATTCTATTGCACTCTCAAAAGCATTCTCGACAAATTCGGCACATTTGTTGGCTTTCTGAGTGGGCAATTGATGCCCAGCAGCGTCGAAGAATATGCCGTTGGGGTCGTCAGGGACCAACTTTGTGTCTGTCATAGACGCAAGACATGCAATCGGATTGTCGGTGATGCCATGAACCCAGTTTGCGCCCCTTCTAGAGTCAGTACACCGTTTCTTCGCGCGACAAATGACATGGCTCACATATCTACTGGATGGCCGCATATCTCATCTTGAAAGACCTGCAGTATTTAGTAAAGTAGGGCAATGTCTGGGAACGGTGGTACCTACACGACCACCAATTCTGTCTCTGGCCTCGAGAATCGTGACGTGAAATCCATTGCGGATTAGAGTATCTGCACACCTTAAACCAGAGATGCCAGCTCCAACGATACAAACGTGGGGGGCTTTGTTTTGTGCTTTGAGCGCACGAAATTCGGATCTCCCAGTGGCAGCCATGGTTCGGGCCGAATGTTGGCTTATCGCTGTGTAGGTCGTAGAGTACGTATGAAGACTACCAGAAGATCAACGATGGGCTGGTCGTTGGTGAACCAGATCAAATTCTAAGAAGTAGCTGTTTGTTGTTGTCTTTATAACGCCTCCGGTTATATCACAAACTGTAGATAGCTTGGTAGCAGCTTCTCTTACCTTTCGGGAGTCCTTAACGTACGGACGGTTGCGTTGTATTTACTAGTTCCGATGCGTAGTGGCAAACAGACTTTGGTAAAAATGCCGAGAATGACTCGGTCACACAATGAGTGCAGCGTAAACGTCTCACGGTGAGAGATGGCGGTAATGCCTTGGGCATTTTGAGGTCTGACGTGGTCTGGAGGAGGCAGTGCCGAAGAGATACAGGACTAGACTTGTGACTCAGATGCAACGGTACTTGAAATGGCAATCACAGACTCAATAGGGTCGGGCTTGCAGCGCTAGACAGGGGATGCAGTGGCACTTCCTGCAGCTCCGTGCAGCAAGTGGAGAATTGCCGAGTCCACGGGTCCGCGGGGCGGAGTTAATGGCCCAGACATCGCCGGGCGGCCGCTTGGATCGGGGAAATCCCCGCTCTTCGGTTAAGAGATAAACCTGTCGATGACAACAAGGCACCCTTGCCAAGCGATTTATTTAGTCAGACATACGAAGTACAGGTAACACGGTTAACAAAGGCTCGGATAGTAAAAATGCTGTAATTTAAAGCTTCGCCGCCGACTTTTAACACTAGGTAGTAGGATCCTTCTGTACTTGAGCTAACACAACAAGGGAGGCAGTTCGCCATAGTGCTATGGAAGAGAAGAGACATGAATATTTCAGACGCTATTGTATATTTATCAGGTATCGGCCAAGACGGAAAAAACACCTTCTTGAGTCGGCCAAAGTATCGACGTCGATTATGGACCACTTAGCAGCAGCACTCGTAGCAGCAGAGGCCCGCGCACAAGCCGCAGCAGATGGTCTGTCTTGTTAGCTGAAGCAAGTTCGGATGCGATGTTGTTGGTAGAACTTACGCCACCGCCGGGGCCACTGTCATCCTCACCACCTCGGAGACCTATAGAGGGCTCGCTGTCCGTCGTCATGGGCTGCACTGGACGCTATAGATCAGGGCAATTAGCCATATAATACAGCCTGCAACAATTCTCTTAAAGGCTTATGGGAGATATATTTCTGCTTTTCAATTCGTGCGATAGTAATATATTGTTAAGGGGATTGTGACGTGGTGGTCTAGAGGCGGGCGGATGCTTCAGACTTAATAACGTACAGGCTGATCAGCACTGGCTCGCGGAGCCGGAACTGTTGCTTGAGTGGACTCCTGGGGAATCTCGTGCGGCTGGGAAGTAGGCATTGTAGGCGGGTCGTGGTGGAAAATAACGAAACAATCAGTTTAACAGGGCTAGTTCAAGAGATGAGACGGCAAAGTCGATGAACGAAAATCTTTGGTGAAGGGTAAAAAAAGGGTGAACTGAAAGCAGGCATGTAAGAGGACGGGCGATTTATAAGTTTCGGCATAGCGGAGCTAAGCCTTAATACGACGGTGCCATGCTACTCATCGTGGACACCTCGCGATCAGCTGCGCTACATTGGCATAGCCATTGCTGACCTTCTGCAGTTTTATGACATGACTTTGGCGCATTGCAACTATATGACTCAGGTCGATTGCAAGTGCTAAGAGCGCAGTCGGTTCGTCTTTACGCCTCCGGACAAGATGAGTACAAGATCGTGATGCATAACGGCTGCTCGGAAAAACAGGACAGCTTTATTGGAGGTCTTGCAACTGTCCGATAACATCAGTCTCGTTAGATTAACTCTTCGTTTCGTTTGCATTTTTATTCAATGTTAATTTTACTTTCATTAGTGGCTTAGCCTAGCACCACCATCCATAAACCCACAATACGGCCCGAATGTTCAATGCCGTGTAGCTGATGATTGATTCATTGTCGTTCAAGTCGGGTATGGCCGCTAATTGAATCAGTCCTCTGCCATTTCGGTACTTCCTTCTCCATGAGGGGACGTTAGTCAAATCCATTGTTGTAGAACATAACTCCTAGCCGCTCGCTGTTGCAAGCGTCTGGTGCGGATGGTTTAACCAAAAGTCCTGGCCCGGTAATCTACAGAGGAGACAGCAGCGAGGGCATTACGATCGGCTTATATCTAACTGCTGCTAGCCATCAATAGCATTAATAGAGACTTGTAATAACTGCGATGGCAGCCGTAGTATTAATGTAATATCCAGAGTTATTCGTAAGGGATAACCTGAAGGTTAGGTTTATGTTAATGGAGACAAGAGGGCGCTAGTTATGGGGCTAATAGCTTTGATAATCACTATCATAAGCTCGTACTGGAATGAGATTTCAGAAAGCTGAAGACATGAGCGCAATAGCTCTTCGCTGACGGCTGGCTCTTGCTAAGAAAGATATGGAAGAGGAAAGATTATGAAGCTATTCAGTTTCAAGTCAATCCGTAGTGAAGACTACCAATCCACTCACCCGCGCTAGGCGACAGTTCGACTTAAAGCTAGAAAATCAAGACGACCCTGACCACATGGTCACGACCCTGGGTACATACCACGGAGGAATGACGGACCGACCAACCAATAAGGAAAAAGATCACTTGAATCACGAACGTGAGCCAAGGTGATCCAACACCACCATGAGCTACAAGTGATCCAAGTACACTCACTATATATCTCCTTTATATATAAGACTGGATAAGTCACGATCGTTAGTATAGTTACTTAGACAGTCGTTAACAATTACATTCACCAGAACCGCCTGTTCTACAGAATTGTGACTACCTTACCCTGCTCAGTATTCATCCCTAACCTCTCTGTCAACATAACCCCACGAACCTCGGTTTATCCCTTGAGAATCAACCCGGATCGTCACAAATTTTCCCGATCCTTGTTCAGGACCCTCGTGTGTGACAACTGACGCAGACTTACCTTTTCATCACCAGCAGTTCGGAATTCGTCCGGCAGGATCACGAATTCACTGATGAGGGCCAGCAAAGGGAAAAGGGGGCGCTGGGCAGTGCTCAGCAGCAGTGCAGGTCAATTCGGTGCAAGGGGCTGCGCCTCGCTGGGTGGTGGGGAGTGTCAACGAAGAGTGGAGGATGGCCGCCAGTGAATATACACTCAATTGGGCCAATAACCCCAATGGGGACAAAGGACGGGTTAGGTTGGGAGCAAATGCTAGCTAGTGATAACTCTTCTAAACTCTGCGAATGCCCCTACGCAAAGGCGTTCCTAGCAGCACCACGTGAAGGTAAGAGTCGTCGCCGGCCTATTGGCTAATTCGGGGTATTGGTTCCATATATTAACCGCCTCCTATACTAGTTCCCTGCTAAGCAACAAAGGAACACTTTGAAACCCACCCGACACACGACTGCGAAATCGAGCCTACAATGATAGACTTATAAGATTGTGGAGTAGGATACATTGGAGTGCTTTTGGGCTGCTCTGTTGGAGGAGGAAGAAAACGCGCTGGCCGAGCGACAGGACGTGTAAAAGGTATAGCGGAGCAAACGATTAAGGAGCGGTGCTCTTAAGCCCGCATAGAGAACAAGGAGGCCCCTTAGTTAGTCGCGAGACACAGTTGGCCTTGCAAGGGGAGATTTTGCAAGGTGATACAAAACAGATCCGACAATCTGCAGAGCGCAGCATATTGGAGGCGACGGAAGACTAGGTGGGCGGACTGCAGTTGTGACACTTTCTACATTGCTTGAGAGGATGGACGCGCGTGTCGATCTACTGAGAGGATTAGATCTTGAAGATGGCCATCGAGAACGACATATCCAAGCTTAAGGAGGGAACTGGTCACTAATAATAGTATTCAATTAAATCACTGGCAAGTGACTGTTTTGGAGATGTTAACTAATTAATCTATGAAGAAGACTGGTATGGAATATCTTTATCGATTTATGTTTAGGAGCGTTAAGAGTTCTTGCCCAAAACCATCGCGAGTGCGCTGACAACAGCAGCCAACGCCAACAGCAGCACCTGCACCAGCACTTACAGCGGATGAATCCTAGCCTCTAATTGGCTGATACCTCTGCTCTAACCATTTTAGATTTAATTAAATATGGCTTTCAGAAAAGTGCTTAAAAGCATAACTACCCCTGCATCCTCTGCTGGTTGCCGAGTTTGCCCCTCGCAGCGCCGTCCAACCACTTCTCATGGTCAATGAAGCGGATGCACGCGCTGGGGTTGTCGACATGAACCCATTCATCGGCCGCCCCTAACTGTCGCGAGACGCTTCAAGTTCTTTCAAGGCTATTTGTGTAGTACTCCTGAAGCCAAGTTCAACATCATCCGCGTGGAGCTCTGAGCGGTGTTTCTAGCTAGTCAAATGATCTGTTTGTGCAGGGGGGAAGCGGGCGTTCGTCTAGGGCTCGCCGATTGCATTTCGCAGCCGAGTATCGGAGTCCCTGTTTCGAGGTCTCCTGCAGGCCTTGATTGTTGATCAGGTTCCGATTCGTCTTTTGTAGAGCTCAGCGCAAGATTTGGCTCCCTGTTTGTATAAATACTATAAAAACCTATTGGAAGTGCTGTAATGATATTAAAGGAAATACTATAATTATTAAAGAAAACCTATTAATAAAGACTTAAAGAAAACTCTTTTAAGCTTATAACCTATTAAAATAATAAGGTTATACTAAACCATATTTAAGTATAGCTTTTAAAAAGCCGCATTTAATACAGTAATAAAGAAATAATTAAAAGTTTACTAAATAAATAAGAAAATAAACAATAAAATTATATTTAATTTAATAGCTAAAAGGCTATAGAATATTTAATATATATATAGCTATTATAGAAGTAATTGTAAAATCATGCTTTATCTTTTATAATAGTCCTTTAACTTAATAATAAATATATAGTAGTAAAATTAAGTTTATAGCTGTATTCCTATTTTCCGCAAAATTCGTTTATATATAAAATTATTTAAATTAACTTACAGCTATACAAATGGGAAACTATTTTAGTTAAATTTCTGACAATGCCTATTATAAGTATTATATTAAGTCTAGGGTAGGCGGGGAAGCTGGTTTTAGTTTAATTATTATTGTTAAAGATAAAAGAGAATTCCTGACTTTTACCAAAGTTCCTCTAAAACTTGGTCCTAGTGTAGGACCTAATTTTAAGTCTAGCTAAAATAGGAAAGTTATTTAATTACACTAAAATCCTTACTTTTTTATCACGGCACGGAAAGGCAGGTCAGGGCAAATATCGTTGTTGTGCCGTGGAGAGCAAGAAAGCCCTAAGGCTTTATAGAAAGCTATAGCTAGGAACGCGTTAGGGCCTGGTTACGTAACCGGGGCTTACGTGACAGGGCGTCAATATCGCGTCACGGTCAGTGCCGTAACAGTACCCCCCCTCTTTATCGCGCTATTCAGCCGCGAATAGCTATATTGCTTATATAAATCGAAATTCCGGGTAATCTATCTTAATACTTCTAATATAAAGGTAAATGGGGCTAATTGTATAGTTTTTAGTGTTAATAATATATAGTTTAGTTATAGGCTTTAGCGCAGTATAGTCTTTAGTTAACGCTTTACGGGCATTGGTTTCTTTCTAGCTATTTCCTCTTTTTCCTCTTTTATAATTCCTTTTAGTACTTATTGCAGTAGGCCCAGCTTTTTTAGGTTTCCTTTATAGAAGTCTTATATTACCTTTTCTTAGCCTTATAAATCCTCGGCTAGTTACTATATAGCAGTATAGTATTTCTATTTAATAAAGTAATAGAATCTGTTATTATTATAATAATTTAAAAGTGCTTTAAACTCTTATTTCTTTTATACTTTATCTATATTATCTTTTCTTTTTAGTATTTTACTTTAAATATTTTTTAATTTAGCTTTATTAATTATTTTTTACTTAAGATACAGTAGGGTAGCTATTTTAGGTTATAGGAGGGAGTTATATAGGACTAGGAAAATCTTTATACTTTCTAGCAGGCTAATAATACAGGCTTATAGGTATACCTTTATTATTATATAAGGCCCTGCCTATTTATTATTTAGCTTTTTTATTAGTTAGTTAATTTTTATATTTTATATATTAATAAAGATTTCCTGCCTAATAGTATAGATTAGTAATGCCTTTTTTTATATATTTGCGTTTTCTTTATATCTTTTTCCTAAAGCTTTAGCGAGAGCTTTTAGCTATATAATAATGTATTTAAATTGCTTGGCAATAGCATTAATATAAAAAAACTCTCTTTACTTTACTGCAGAGAGGTTTAGCGGGCAGGGCTGTAAAGGCTTTATCTTTAAGCGAGGGTTAAAACTATAATTAGCGAAAAACAATAATATACTAATAGTTTTAAATATTATATTATTTGCAGTAAATTCAGCTAATAAAAGTTAATAGGCCTAGTTATCCTAGTAAAAGTTAATAAAAGTTTATAGGTATTATTTTATACTTATATTAATTCTTTTAGTTTAGCTATTAGTTTTAAAGTAAAAGGCTAATAACTATTTTAATATAACTTTTAATTACTTTAAGAGTTATTCCTAGAATTTTAATATAAACTATATACTGCAGTTTAATATAATATTATTAGGTATATTATAAAGGCAGTAAATTTTATTAATAAATATATTAATTAGTTTTTTTATTAATAGTAAAGTAATATATATAAAATAATATATTTTTATAAAGTAGTAAACTATTACTAGTAAATATTTATAGGTAATATTATAGTAGCGGGATTTAGGCAGTAGTATAATATAGTTAATAGAGATATTTAACTATATATAGAATAAGATTAGTAATAGTTAAAAGAAGCTTTATAGTAAAAATTATAAGGCCTTTATTTTAATATATAGTTTACAGGCTTATATAAATACTTTAGTGTCTTTTAAGATCTATAGCTACTAGTATATTTAGCTAATAAGGTTTAGAGTTTTAAACCTGCCTAGGTATTTAGCTAGGCCGCTTAAATAGTTTTTAAATAGGATTTATATATAAAGTTTATTATTAAAAGAAATAAAAAGCTGCTTTTAATAGTAAATTTTATTATTTATTACTTAACAGTTATTTATTATAATCTAAAATTCTTTATAAAGCTATTTTAGCTATTAGTAGATATTAAGGTTTTAAAGCGCAGTTACTATTTCTCTTACTATAGTATTTTATTTATATACTACTATAATTAAATTATTAATTAATTTATCTTCTGCTAGTATTATTATAGCTATAAAGGCGGCCTTTATAGACAGTTTAATATTTAATAAGACTTTTTTGTAAAATATCGCTTAAGCTTTAAGGCTAAAAGAACTTTGCAGGAGGATAATATATTACCTGTTTTTAATTTAGTTGTTAAAGGGGTTTGATTTCGCGGGCCTATTTTCTGCTTTTTTACTTAAGGCATTAGGCTTTATAGCTTTAAAGCTAGGTTAATAGATAATATAGAAGTTAAAGCTAAAAAGGAATTTAGACTATTAAATTTATTACTAGTTTAAAGCTTTTATTAAAGTAAAGTATTTAAAGTTCTTATAATCTATAATAACATTAAACTCTTATAAGCTTTATAATTCTAGGCGCTATTCCTTTATTGCTTTAATAATAGCTAGGAGTTTTTTATTATAGATTTTATAGTTATATTTTTAAATATTATACTTTATAGAGAAGAATGCAATAAAGCGTAAAATGCCCTTTTTATTATACTATAACAGGATATTACTTAATGCTTAGTTAAAGGCATTAATTTTAAAGACTATTTATTTATTATAGTTAAAGAGGGCTAGGACTAGGGCTGATTTAAAGGTATATTTAATTAGGTTAAAGGCTTCCTGCTATTTCTCTCCCTAGGTATATAGTCAGTCTTTCTTTAAAAGTTTATTTAATAATACAGCTATTTTAAAGTATTTTTAAATAAAATAGCAATAAAAATTTATAAAGTTAAAGAACTTTTATAAATCTTTTACTGCTTTAAGTAATTGCTAGTTTAATATAGCCTTAATTTTCTTAAGATTTATTTCTAGTCCCTTTAAAGTAATAATTAAATTAAAGTATTTTATCTTTATTATCTTACACTTACATTTAGTAATATTAATTTAAAGGCCAGTGTCTTAAAGGCAGGCTACTACTTTATATATATATTTTCAGTGTTCTTTTTAATATAATAAGTGTTGGGTTAAGTAGGCCGGGGCCCTACCGCTTATTAGCGCTAGGGAGCTTTTATCTGCTATATAAGCAGATACGAGCTGACATACATATCGCATAAGCGATATGTCAGACTATGCAGGCGCTTATGAAGCGCCTGCATACAGCTTCTTCTTTGTGTTAGCTATGTGTATATATAGCGAGGCCACTACGGTATATTCTCTTTCATAGAATCAAGCTTCGTTTCCCATCTCTCTATGCTCTATATAGCTGTGCCGCGCTCCGCTACAATAAGTATATAAGGATATTATTAAAGTATACTATACAGATACAGTTAAAGAGGTTATAGAGAGTATAGTTAATATAATATTAGAATATAGCAGGTATATTATAGAGGCTAAAAGGTATAATTAATATCTTAAAAAGGCTAAACCTTATAATAAACACTGTTTTTTATATATCCCCTTTAGCGATATAGAGGTTATTAAATGCAGTAATAACATTAAGTTTTATATATACCTTTATACAGCTTAAAGCATTAAGGGTTTCCCGGATTAATAGTAATAGGTATTAATTTTTAATAATAATATTATTTAACCTTTAGTAATTTTAATAAATATAAATACTGCCTCCTAGTTTTGCGGCTAAAAGGAGGGGAGCAGTATATTATACTTGCGATTTGCAGATAAATCCTTTCACTAAATTATTATCTAACTATCTTTTTATTACTTACAGTTTATTAGGTAAAAATAGCCTATTATTTTAATATAGCGGGTCTTTTCCTGGCAGTGTCTCGATTTTATAGTCCTAGGCCTGTTATAAGGGAAGTTTATTTACTGTCTTTAGCAGGAAGGTATTATATAAATTATATAGCTAGGATAGCAGTTTGTTTAGGATATCTAGCTTACTAAGCTTAAGTTTCCCTGCTATAAATTTCTTGATATTAGTAGCTATAATCTTTTTTAATTATATTAAGGAATAGTATTTATTAATAAAATTATATATTTCTTTAAATAATATTATTTTTACTTTAATATAGTCTCCCTGTCCTGTAAGTATTTATTAGAAAAACTTATTTAAGAGCTTTAATAAAGTAGTAAATATTAGTTTTTTAGTTTTAATAGTTTAGTTAATCTCCGTTTAGGTTACTTTTATTGCATAAATATATAGTTATTAATAGAAGGGAATAAAGTTTATAGCTGCTATTATCTATATATCTGCTATATTTAAGTATACTTTTTAATTTTAAAGTTTAGTTTAATTTTATAGAAGTAGTATACTGAAAAATAATAGTAATAGCTTTAATAAAGGTTTCCCTTTTTATTATTAATTGCAGATTATAAAGGCAGGCAATAGCTTTATATATATTTAATTTAGGATTATTTATGCCTATATTTCTTTATTATTAGTTTTACTATATTTATAGGTTATATAGTAATTTTAGTTTAGCGTTAAGGTTTATAGAATATATAGTTTAAAGGCCCCCTTTTTAATTAGGTTATAGTTTATTTCTTTTAAAGTATTGTCGATTAATAGTTATTAGTATAGTATAGTTTTTTATTTAATTAAATTAAACTTTGCTTTATTTAAGGCGTCTTTAATTATTAATTACTGGTAATATATACTCTTTATATTAGCTTTAATAAAATTATTTTTTATTTTAACTGCTATTAAAACCTATATAAAGCTGGCTATACTTTTTAAAAGATAATAGTTATAATAGTAATAGGATTTAAAAGTAATAGTTAACTCCTTTTAATTAATATTAAAGTTATGTTTTTTTAGCTATAAAAGGCTAAAGATTATAGGTATATTATTGGGGATATTTATAATAAAAAAAAGGCAGAGTTTTTTATAAAAGCTAATTATAGTTTATATAATAAAAAAGTCTGAAATTTTATTGGCTATACTTTTATTAATAAATAAAAGATTCCTATTAAATAGTAGTTATTAAATAGTAATACTAAATTGCTTAATAAAAGTGCAGCTAGTAAAAGTTTAAAGTATATAGCCGCTGTCTATTAAAGCTTTTATATTAATATAGATATTATATGCAAGGAATAGTATAGTTTAGATTAAAAGGGATTTACTGTTTATTAATTTAAATTTACAGGGTTTTTAATTAAAAAAATAACAGTAAATTTATTTTAGGATAATAGTCTTATTTATAGTTAACCTTTATTTATAACTTTTAGTAAAGGTTAATCTTTTCTTTAGTTTGCAAGTTAGGTTTAGGTTTTTAATAAGTAAGGCTAATTAAATTGGGGTAAACTAAAAGTTAATAGGGCAGCGCTATTATTATTGTCTTTATTAATGCTTAAAGAGGGTATATTGTTTAAGGCCTAGATTTATAGGTTATTTAGGCGTTGCGGGTAGTATTAGCGCGCTATTAGGGTTTAGTTATTATACTTTACTAGGCTATTTTATTATTAGCTTTAAGGTACTGCTAGGTTAAGGTGTAGCTAGTATAGCTGAATTTAGCAGTTTTGATTTTATATTTAGTATAGATTGCTTTAATGTCATGACCCGACTATTATAAGAACGTGATATAGTATATACCTAGGGGAACCTTGGATGGACGAACTAATTAATATTGGATCACTTAGGTCACTATAAACTATAAAGTAATCCCAGTAAGCCAATAGAAGGACTCACCATAGATTATCAGGAAAACAAGTATGATCCAAGGTAATCCAAGGTTATTCCCTTTATATATATACAACTGGCTTATTACTTATTTAATATAGTTACTTAGACAGTCATTAACAATTACATTTACTAGAACCGCCTATTCTACAAAATCGTAACTATATTACCCTGCTTAGTATTTATCTTTAACCTCTCTGTTAATATAAACCTATAAACCTCAGTTTATCCCTTAAGAATTAACCTAGATCGTTACACGTTAACGACTGTTATTTAAAAGGCTATTAAGAATCCTAAGCAATATCGCAAGTATATCCGCTGCAGTATCCTCTTCTAATAACCCCAACACTCCACCCTCTATTCCACCTCCTTGCCAAGGGCAGGACAACGACAGAGACAATAATATAAGTGGAAGCAAAGATAAGGATAAAGTCGATAAAACGGAACAACTCTGTATCTGTATAGAAAAAGCCTTCCAATATATAGAAGCCAACTGCGTAAAACAGGAGCAACGCTATCAGTATTTAGTTACTGAAAACGCTAAGCTTAACTAAATAATTCACTAACAGCAAATAACCATTATAAACTTGCAGAATTAAGCGCTGCCTATACTTAACCTAAACCCTATACCGAACCTTAAAGGAAACCGACCTCTAAGGGACTTAAAAGAATCACTTAAGATATAACCCCCCAAGCACTTTAATAGAAATACTATAGCACTTTAACTATTTCTTACTTAACTATACAACTATTTCACCTACTTCCTAACTAGCCTTAGTATAGAAACTAGTAAGGTTTTCTTAACTGCCAGACAACTTAAAGGGAATACCTTAAAGTAGTTTAAATCTACTTGAAAGGATTTCCTTAATAATAAAGCTAATACTGATAAGTAAATATAAACTATATTCGCTAATTATAATTGCTTTAAAGAAGAATTAAAGAATATCTTTAATGATATTAGTAAAGAATATACTATAAAAAACAAGTTTATAAACTTAATCTAGAAAAGAAAATGCTTTAACTATACTATATACTTTAAAAACTATACTTTTAAAGTTAAATAAGGAAACTCTGTCTTTATTAAACGCTTTTATAATAGACTTAAGCTAGAAGTTAAAAGGGAAGCCCATAAGTTCTCCTGCAATAAAGGTATTATTAAGTTTATTAAGAAATATATAAATACAGACAATTTACTTTATAAACTCTATTTAGATATAAAGAAAAAATAACAGTAATCTAGATAAGTTTATAAGTATTAAAGATATATAAACTAAAGCAAGAAGCAATAAAAATATATCGCCAGCTTTAATAATAAAAGACTTAGTTAAATAAATCTAGACACTATCTAAAAGGGAAAAATAAAAGTTATTTATTATAACTATAATAAACCAAGATACTTTTTAAAGGACTATAAAGCTCTATAAAAGCCGAGAACTAATAAACCTCAAAAGCCTGCGCTAGAACCTAAACAAAAAGTTAACATAGTTTCAAAAACTACCAATCATATATTACTTAGCTAGACTATATACTATAACGATAGCTGCCTCGCTTATAAATCTAATAAAGACAGAAGCAGATAATACCTGAAATGACCTAGAAAGATATTTATAATAAACTAAAAGGGATACTAGTTAAGACTTAGATCTTTAACTTTTAAAGATATTTTTAAAGAAGATAAAGTGAATAAATACTTACTACGCCTAAACAGTTTAACGGAATAATACCTAGACTTTAGCTATATAGAGTTAAATAAAGATAATAGTATCCTGGATAAATAAATAATCGCTATAATCGACTATTAATATCTTAATTAAATTACTGTAGGCAATAAAAGATAGACTAGCAGCAGTAACTTTAATAATAAAAATAAAAATAACCCTTTATAATATAGACTATTACTATACAGTACTGTACCTTTAGAACTAGAAAATATACTATGTATAAATAGTAACTTTAGGGATAAGTTAAACGAATACTACCTAAACCTAATTAAAAGAGTTGCTATAGGTATGCAGCAAAACAGGTTAAACCTATGCCTATACAGACAGCTCTACACGCAAAACAAAGCTAACGACAAAATAACTGTTAGAGCTATCCCAGTTACTCTAGCTATATGCAAAGAACCCGTATATTTCTATATATAAAGAGACTACGCTGTAAATAACCCTATTTATAAAAAGCATTATACTATATCCTAGGTCACTTATATTGTATATAGGTGTATAATATACTTTCGAGAGAAAGTAAAGTATAATGTATTTCTAATTAGAATCCTATTCCACTTTATAGAATAAGTATAGGATTATAATACTTTTAAAGAATAGATTATAACTATATAATACCGAGACTTTAAAATTATTATTATTAAATTAAATACCAAAACCTTAAAGGAATATCGTTAACTATAAAAACTTAAGGGATATAAGTCTAAAGGATATTATATTTACTGTTAAGAGAAACTAATAAAATAGCACTTCCGCTATAATAAAAGGTTTAAATGCAATTAATAATACTATTTAGAGTGCAATAGCTTAAAGTATATTATATATAAGCAAAATAAGTTATAGGATTAGCACTTGCAATAAGCTAATAATACTTTATATTTATCGCTAGACTATATATACTATTAGAAAGATAAATACATTACTTAGCTATAAAAAAAACTCTAAAAATAGTAAACGTAAAAGTATATAAGGTATAAACCTACCTTAAAAGACAGAGAGATTAACTAGATTATAAAGGAACTGCACTAAAACTAGTTTAACTTTATTACCTATAAAAGAACTGCCTATAATAGGAAAAGGTAGCATTTACTTCGAGGAACCCTGATTAACTGCAAAATCTATATAAAAAGAAAAGAACTAGGAAACAACTAACATTACCTATAAAAGGGCTATAAAGTAATAATCGATAAATTATATCTCTTAAAATATCAGATAATAAAAGTAATAACAAAAATTTACTATATCTTAAATTAAAGACAATAATTAAAGGATATCAGCTATATATATTAATAGATAGCAGAGCAATAGGCAATTTTATTATACCTATAACTATAAATCGCCTACAGTTACTTTAAAAAAAGAAAACCAGACTATACTAACTTTATTAAATAAAAGGAGGAGCCTTTATATATAATAACAGATAGGTTAAGTGAAAGACTGATTATTTTAAACTTAAAATCGCTAAATATAAAGGAGTAGTTCCTTGCAATATAGCGAATATCGATAAGTATAATATTATTCTCGGTTATCTTTAGTTAAAACGCAATAACCTTAATATTAACTAAGAGAACAGCCAGCTTCATTAGCGCAATAATAAAGCTCCCCTAGCGATTAGAATTACTAGAAAGGCTTTAGCTGCAGGGCAGAAATCCTATATAAAACCCTTAAGTATACTGAAGAAAAGAATTAAAAAAGTTACCTTTAATTTAATTATAGAAGTAATTTACCTAAAAATAAGACTTAAATAAAGTAAAGGGAAGGATAAATAAATCTAAAGAATAATTGCCTTTTTATAGAAAGTATTTAATAATATTAATAAAATACTTAAAATAAAAAGCCTTAAAACAGCAGTATTACTAAAATAACTGCAGAATATCCTTAAAGAATACTAGAAGTATAAAAAACTATTCAAGGAAATACTTAATATAAAACTACTGGAATACAGTTAATAGGACTATATAATTGAATTTAAGGATAGTGTAAGCACTACCTTTTATAAGATTTATAATCTAAATGAAAAAGAGCTTAAAAGCCTATGCGACTATTTAGACGATATATTAGCTAAAAGGTATATTTAACCCTCTTTATCGGAAATAGGCTATCCTATTATATTTATACTAAAGAAAAGAGGCAAACTACAGTTAATTGTAGACTACCGACAGCTTAATAAAGCCACTGTTAAGGATAAAACCCTACTACTATTAATTATAGAATTGCAGGACAGATTACATAAAAAGAAATAGTTTACAGTACTGGACCTCAAAAGCGCTTATAACCTTATCCAAATTAAAGAAAGATATAAATAGATAACTGCGTTTTGAACCAAGTGCGGCTTATTTAAATACCTAGTTATACTTTTCAGCCTTACCAACGCCCCTGCGATATTCTAAAAGATAATTAATAATGTATTAAAAAAGTACCTTAATATCTTTATAGTTATTTACCTAGATAATATCTTAATCTTTTTAAATACCTTTAAAGAATATAAAGTATATATCTATAAAGTATTACAGATACTATAAAATGCTAAACTATTTATAGAACTAGAGAAATGTAAATTCTATATATAGAAAGTCACTTTCTTAAAGTATATTATTACCTTTAGAGAAATTTATATAAATCTATTAAAAGTATAAATAGTAAAAGACTAGCCTATACCTATAATAGTTAAAGAAGTCTAAAGCTTCTTAAAACTCGCTAACTACTATCGATAATTTATTAAAAGCTATAAAAGTATTGCACAGACTCTATATAAGCTTACTAAAAAAGATTAAAAGTTTCTATAGGCACTAGATATATAGGAAGCCTTTAATAAACTTAAGCAGCTTATCTCGGAAGAACCTGTATTTATTATATTTAACCTATTTAAGGAAATAAAAGTCGAAACAGATACTTTTAACTTTACTGTAAAAGCTTAACTTAGTTAAAAGGATAAAAACAGCAAGCTATACCCTATTGCCTTTTACTTTAAAGCACTATATAGCGCAGAATTAAACTACCTAATATATAATAAAGAATTCCTTACTATTATTTTTACATTTAAAGAATAGCGACACTACCTATTAAAAGGAATATATAAAGTTAAGGTATATATTAACTATAAGAATATCGCGTATTTAGCGATAGTTTAATAACTCTTTAAAAAGCAGATCTGCTATATAGAATACTTCTTAGAATTCGACTATATCCTAATCTACAGAAAAGGATCTAAAAATAAATAAGCAGATGCGTTTAGTAAATAAGCCGATTATAACCAGGGAAAGATTAAATACACTAGGCAGATCTTAAAATAAACCCTTAAAGGATATTACTAATAAATAGCACTTCGAGCTATATATAAGGTATTTAGTAATAATATTATACTTTAATGCATTAAAGAGCACTATATTACCTGGGATAATAATAGATTCCCAGGAGATATAAAGTTCGACAATAAAGGAACTTAACAGCAAAATAGAAAGATCTAGATGTTAAATAAACTCTAGAAGAATATAGTTATAGAAGTTTATTAACACCCAGTATACAAATACAAAGGTATTTGCAAAACCTGTAAATAAATATAAAAGTATTTTAAGTTTTAAGGGCTTAAAAAAGTAATACAAGACATTATCTCTCGCTGTATAACTTGCGGAACAGTTAAATCCTTAAAATATAAACTATACAGCAAACTCTAACCCTTACCAGTACTAAAATAACTATAAAAGTTAATCTTATTAAACTTTATTATTAAACTACTACTATCCATTAAACCAGGATTAAATATTAAATATAACAGTATTTTAATAATTATAGACTAATTTATTAAATACTTTTACTTCCTTTTATATAAAAAAGCAATAAATATAGAAATATTAGCTTATATATTCTTGCAATTTATTGCAGCCAACTATATAATTCTAGCCGAAATTATTTCTAACTAAAGATTAACCTTTACATTTAAATTCTAGCAAGCACTTATAAATCAATTAAGCATAAATCACAAGCTTAATACTGTATATCACCTATAGATAGATAGTTAGATAGAACGCATTAACTAGATTATTAAAGCTTATTTAAAAAGTTATATTAACTTTAACTAAAACGATTAAGTAAAAAAGCTACTAATCGTATAAATATCCTATAATAGTAATATTTTAGAGTTAACTGGACTTAGCTTTATATACGCTAACTACAGCTTTACGCCAGATATATATAAAGCGCTAAAAAAAGGCCTATATATTGACAAAACATAAATTAAAGCTAAAGATATAAAGCAGTTATATAAAGAAATACAGGCATACCTTCACTTCATATAAAAAAAAATAAAGAAGTATACTGACAAATATAAATTAAAGGGATTAATCTTTAAAGAGGGAGATATAGTCTACTTATATTATTATTCGCCAGGAAAAAAGACTATAAATATTAAAATAATATAATCAAGCAATAAATCAAATTTCAAGAAACTTAAACCCTACCTAGTTAAAAAAGTTATTTTAAAAGTCATTTATAAACTTATATTACTAGACAGTATCTAAATTCACCTAGTATTTTATATTTCACTATTTAAAAAAGTATTATAAAATAAATTAGAAAATAAACCAATTATAGACTTAATCGAAGTCTTACCCGTTAAAAAAGAATATAAAGTTAAAGAAATTAAAGCTATAAGAATAGAAAATAATAAACGCCAGTATTTAATTAAATAGAAAAACTATAGAAAAGAATATAACTCTTAAGAACTTAAAGAACACTTTAAATATTCCCGGATAACTCTATAACAATTCCATTAAAATCTTAGCCTACTAATAATAGATTAAGTAACCTAAAGGCAGTCTAATTAATTACATTAATAGCCCTGAAGGAATATATATTAATAGCAGCTTGTACTTTACAATATTCCGCCTTATCCAACTTATCCAGAGATTTAAGACTACGCTAAACTATCTTGTAACTACAAAACACCACAGACCAACGCTATTGCCTTAAACGCACCAACTTCGCAAAAGCCTTATTCACCTTTTATTAAGCGCAGAATAAATAAGCCTCAATCTCTTTTTCTTCCCACTTTATCTTTTACTTTTCCGAAATTATATATTACACTACACTATAAATCAGAAAAACTTAATAAAAATTAATAAAAAATAAACCTGCAAAAAGCATAATACCGGAACTATTGCATAAATAACCTCGCTATATACACTTACTATAATATAAATTATCTGCAATTATCTTATAAGAAAGATTGCGACTATAGTAAAATAAATAAAATATAATGAAATTACCAGTAGCTTTAATTAACGAAAAAAGAGCCAGGCGCTATTTAGTCTTACAAGAATAAGATTTCGCTATGCGACCCGATATTCTATCAGCAGAAAACACAAAACACAAGACAAAGGCACTACACCTATAAACTATAAGGGACAGCGGTATTTATAAAGGAACTAACAGGTTTTAGGGATAAGACTAATAGGAGGGGGATATTATATTATAACCCGACCATTATAAGAACGTAACATAGTATATACCCGGGGGAACCTCGGATAAATAAACCAATCAATATTAGATTACTCAGGTTACCATAAACTATAAAGTAATCCTAGTAAGCTAACAGAAAGACTTACCATAAATCATCAGGAAAACAAGTATAATCTAAAGTAATCCAAGGTTATTCCCTTTATATATATACAACTAGCTTATTACTCATTTAGTATAGTTACTTAAATAGTCGTTAACAATTGCATTCACTAAAACTGCCTGTTCTACAGAATCGTAACTATATTACCCTGCTTAGTATTTATCCCTGACCTCTCTGTCAACATAAACCCATAAACCTCGGTTTATTCCTTGAGAATTAACCTAGATCGTCACATTTAATATATATTAGACTGCTTTTTTTATTATATTTATTAAAGCTATAGTTTACTTTTTTACAGTAAAAGCAGAGTCCTTTAGCGATATATTCTTTGCAAAAGACTTAAAGGTAAGGTGGCAGGGTATATATAGTATCTAATTATATTAGGTTACTAGCTAGCGCTAAGGTAGCAGCTTAGTTATTCTGCTAGTGTTAGTAATATTACTATTAATGCTAATACTACTGCTATTAATAGCTTTATTAATACTGGCCTATTTAGGCAGCGCGGAAAGCATTATAGTAGGCGCCCTTTTAGAGCCTATTATAGATAATCTAGTAGAGTTAATACTATTTAGTAAAGTTAGATTTATTTAGCTTAATTATTTAAGTCTTTATAGTATTAATAAGCTCTTGAAATACCTTTATCTTTAAGGCCTTTATTATCTGTTTAATAGTTTTACTGTATTTACTGCCTAATACAGACAACTTTACTATAAAGTTTTAAAAAGGCTTATTTAATATATATAGGTTATTAAAAGACTATAATGCTTTTTAAAAGAGGTTAATTATTTTATATTATTTATTAAAGTTAATAAAAAGTACTATATTAATCTTTTAATACTATTAGGCAAGGTTATTAAAACTCTTAATAATAATATTAAAGTTTTTTTATTATAGTTAATATATATTTCCTTTTAAAAGACCTATAATATATAGGATTTTTTTAAGTTTAGTTAAAAAAATTAATTGCCTATAAAGGTAATATTAATTTAAGAATATTAGTTAATATATTTTTATTAATATTTAGTAATATCTTTTTATTTACTATTAAATTATTTAAGGTCTTTAGTTTAATAGCGGCTAAATAGGTTATTATTTTTAAGGCTTAGTAGTAAAGCTATATTTAAAGCTTTAACCTAGGCTTTAATTTATACTTTAAAGTTTTAATTTTTAGCTGTTTACTTTAAGATTTTTTATTTAAAGGTTTATTTTTATTTTTTTTTATTAAGCTAAGCCTTTTTTAATTATTTAGCTAAAGAAATAGAATTAGTAATATAGGTTATTATCCCTAATAATTGCGTTTATTAAACGCATATAGTTACTATTAATACTAGATTTTTATAGGGTTTTAAAAAGAAAAGGGAAAGGCATAAACTTTATAGTTAAAACTATAGTCTATTAGGCTAGGTTAGGCTGTAAGGTAAGGTTTAGGGCATTTATATTTATCTCGCTTATAATTAGTTTCCTATAAATATAGGGTTTAAAGGATAAAGGCTAGGCTGTAGAGGCGTTATTATAGGTTTAGGAATAAAGGGGGATTTAAGGGGAATTTATAATCGGTTAGGTATATACCTTGCGATAGCGCAGTCGAGTTAAGGGATAGCATAAACTATTACAGTATAGAAAGGCAGGTTAAGGCAAATATCGTTATTGTACTGTAGAGAGCAAGAAAGCCTTAAGGCTTTACGGAAAGCTATAGCTAGGAATGCATTAGGGCCTGGTCACGTGACTGGGGCTTATGTGATAGGGCGTCAACATCGCGTTACGGTCGGTGCTATAACATTTTTAGCCCTCCTTTTTAATATATATAAACTATTATTAAACTGCTTTAACCTTTATAGTATTTAAATAAATATTAATTTTTTTTTATTAAAAAGCTATTATTTAATCTTTTAATTAATTAAAGTTAAGAACTATTATACTTTTATTAATAATATTTTAAAAACTATATTAAATCTTTATTTAAAAATTCCTATAACTATTAGATAAATATAATATACTTTATATTACTATATTAGTAATTTTATGTTTAATTTAATAAAGATTTATAGGTTTTCTGTAATATTAATTAAAGGGATTTTTATTTAATATACTTTAAAGGCTATAGCAGTATATATTTAAAGCTATATTTAATATAATATATTAACTAAAAGGCTAATATATAGTTTACTAATATAAAAGTTTTATGTAACTTTAACCTATAGTTTAGCTATAATATTATTATTATTATAATTAATAAAGCCTTAAGTTATTTAAATAGTAATATTATATTTTTTATTTATTAAAAACTAAACTATAATATTATTAAATACTTTATAGATTATATAAAAAATAATAGTAAAAAGCTTAAAGGATTAAATACTATAAAGTTATAATTATTATTAATATTAAGCTTTAAGTTTATATATATTTTAATATACTAGCCTTCCTTTAACTATATATTAAGCTTAATAGTAATAAAGTTAATATAAAGTTTTATTTTTACTTTTATAAAAATAATATTCTTTATCTTTTACTATAACTTTTTAAATATATATATCTTTAGGTTCAAGGCACTGTTATTTATAGGCTTTAAAGCTATTATAAATAAAGGTTTAGTATATTATTAGTGTATTAATAGTATTATAAGCAAAACGTTTATAGTAAGTGCTAAAACCTAGTATTATAAAGGGGAAGTCGCTTATAATGCCTATTATAAGTAATATATTAAGTATAGGGTAAATAGAGAAGCTGGCTTTAGTTTAATTATTATTATTAAAGATAAAAGAGAACTGCTGACTTATATTAAAGTTCCTTTAAAACTCGGTCTTACTTTTAGGCCTAAATCTAGGTTTAGCTAAAATAGAAAGGTCATTTAATTATATTAAAATCCTTGCTTTTGGCCCTCTTTTTTAATAGAAATTATAAGAGTAGTATTTATAATAAGCTAATAATACTTTGTATTTATTACTAGACTATATATATTAATAGAAGGATAAATATAATATTTATTTATAGGAAAAGCTTTTAAAATAATAAAAGTTTGGACGGCTTGTTTGCATCCGGAAATTGTAGTCTTGGCCCACTACATTTAGCAGTTGCCTTATCAGGGAATTTTAAGCCCCTCTATCCCTTACCGCTTTTACGTCGGCCATAAATGATGCACAATAGGGTGGAAAGGAGAATGAAGGATAAAGGGGAAGGAAAGGAAAGGAAAGGGAAAGATACGCTTTTATGTGTATCAAATGCCCCCCCTAGAAAAGAAAACTAACCTGACTTTAGGTTATCCCTACGCCACTGATAAACACGAACTAGATAATGACTGACGGCCTTATTTAATAGCCGGCTTAGTGGTTCAAAGCCATATTGATCGATATAGCGCTTTGTATAGCCGGCTTGCTATTAGGCTAGGCTATTTAGGCGCTGTCGATTATAAGGCCGGCTTCCAGGAACGCGTTATTCGAGTCGGCTAGGCTGAACGGAACGGCGTTGTTTAGGGCCGCGTTGTTCAGAGCCGCGTTGTTCAAGTCGGCTAAGTCGAATAGAGCCGCATGGTTCAAAGCGGCGTTGTTCGAAGCGTTAGATCCGGCTTGAACGGCTGATAGGCTTGAATTCGATCGGGCTAGCTGGGCAGCGCGATTGAAGATGAAGAAAGAGCTGATTACGTGACGGGAAGGTCTGGCGGCACAATCCACAGGTTCGGCGCTGTAGATCTTGCTGATATAGCTGCCAGGCCCGCTGTTGTTCGAGCTGATCGAGCTGATCGAATAGGCCCATCACGGAGTCAGTCGAATCGAAGAGAATAAAGAAATAACGCTAAACGCGAAGGAAGCAAGGAAACGCGTTATTGAACGCTAAGGAACGAAGGAATAAAAGAAAACGCGTTATCTGGCAGGTCTGATTGAGCTGGATTGAAGCTGCCGTTCAGGCCTAATAAAAGGGACGGCTTGGTCGTAGATAGGTCTGGTTGCAGCTTGGTTGGTGTTGGTTAGTTGCGTTTGGCTGTATCTGGCAGCGGAAGCTGGTTACACGATCGGAATCATGAAATTGCTATTATATAATATACAATAGGGTGGAAGGAGAGAATAAAGGATAAAGGGGAAGGAAAGGAAAGGAAAGGGGAGGATACGCTTTTATGTATATTAGGCTTTTAGGCTTAAGGTTTCGCTATAGTTAAAGATTAGTAAATTTCCTGTAAAATAAAAGGCTTTTTATAGTATTGCAACTAGGCTATTAGCGACTTTATTAATCTTTTTAAGCAGGGTTAAAGGCTAAAGGTAATAGTATAATTATTATAAGAAAGTATAAACTATTATAGTATATAAAATAGTAGGTTAAGGTAATATTTTTATTATACTTTAAATAAAGTAAAAAGCTATAAAAATATAGTTTAAAGGTATAGGACCAAGTTATTATATAAAGATATATATAATACGAATAAGTTATTAAAGGGCAGGTTGAGTGCTATAATACTAGTACTTTTATTAGTAAATATATATATAGTAATTTAGTAATAGAGAGTTTACCTTAAAGTAAATACAGCTATACTATATCTTTATAGTGTAAATACTAGTAAATATATTAATAGTAAAGTAAACTTTTAAGTAAAATCGATTAATAGATTTATAGTATATATAAAAGTTTTATAGTATTTTATATAAAATAGGCTTAATTAAAATATAAAAAAGTATTACCTTTAAGTAATATATAATTATAAAGAGATAAGTAATATAATAATATATTTAGAATTAAAGTATATTAAAACTACTCTTTTAATAATATTTTAATATTTTTAAAATAGTTATTTATTAATAATAATAGGAAAGTTAAGATTTTAGCGAGGCAATACTAGATTAAAGCATTTAAGCTATATATAAAGTAAATAGGCTTTAGTAGTAATAAGCTATGGTAGCTATATAAGTTTTATTATTAAAGTATATTAAAAAGGAGGGCTAAAAAGTAAGGATTTTAGTATATTTAAATAACTTTCTTATTTCAGCTAGACCTAGATTTAAGCTTAACGCTAAGACTAAGTTTTAAAGGAACTTTAATATAAGTTAGGAATTCTCTTTTATCCTTAATAATAACAATTAAACTAAAACCAGCTACTCCGCCTACCTTAAAACTTAATATAATACTTATAATAAGTATTATAAGAAATTTAACTAAAATAGTTTCCTATTTATATAGCTATAAATCGATTTAAGCGATTTTATATATAAATAAATTTTATAGAAAATCAGAATATAGCTATAAACCTAATTCTATTACTGTATACCTATAATTAAATTGAAGTATTAAAAAGGAGGGCTAAAAAGCAAGGATTTTAGTGTATTTGGATAACCTTCCTAATCTGGCTAGACCTGGATTTAGGCCTGATACTAGGACCGAGTTCCAGAGGAACTCTGGTGTAAGTCAGGAAATTTCTATTATCTTTAACGATAACAATTAAGCTAGGACGAGCTACCCCGCCTACCCTAGACTTAATATAATAGGTATAATGGCTATTCTGAAAAATCTGACTAAAATAGTTTCCTCTTTGTATAGCCGTGAGTTAATTTGGCCGATTTCCTATATAAATAAATTTTGCAGAAAATAGGAATATAGCCATAAACCTAATTCTGCTACTATATGCCTATTATTAAGTTAAAGGACTATTATAAAAAATAAAGCATTATTCTATAATTACTTTTATGATATAGCTGTATATTATTAAATATCCTATAGCTTTTTAGCTATTAAATTAATTATAATTTAATTATTTAGTTTATTATTTATTTAGTAAACTTTTAGTTATTTCTTTATTACTATATTATATATAGTTTCCTAAAAGCTATATATAAATAAAGTTTAGTATAACTTTATTATTTTAATAGGTTATAAGCTTAAAAGAGTTTTCTTTAAGTCTTAATTAATAGATTACTTTAATAGTTATAGTACTTCCTTTAATGCTACTATAGCGTTTATAGCAGGTTTTTATAATGCTTATCCTAGTATTTATATAAATACTTTTAGGATTTTCTAGCTATTTAAAGCTATTCTTAATCTTTTACTATAAATACTATTATAGTTATAGTAATACTACTTATATAACTATTTCTATATACTATATAGTATATTCCCTATTTTAATAAAATATAGGTTTAATATTAGCAGTATAAGTCGATTTATTTAGGCTTTTAATAGCCTTATTTCCTTAATTAAAGATAATAGCTTTCTTTAATAATAAAGGGATTTATTTATTGAAATATAAAATATAAAATAAAAGCTTTTGGTATAGAGGGCTGTTAAAAAGGAGGGCTAAAAAGCAAGGATTTTAGTGTATTTGGATAACCTTCCTATTCTGGCTAGACCCGGAATTAGGCCCGACGCTAGGACTGAGTTCCCGGAGGAACTCTGGTGTAAGTCAGGAAATTTCTGTTATCTTTAATAATAACAATTGAGCTAGGACCAGTTACCCCGCTTACCCTAGACTTAATATAATAGGTATAATGGCTATTGTGAAAAATCTGACTAAAATAGTTTCCTGTTTGTATAGCTGTAAGTCGATTTAGCCGATTTCCTATAGAAATGAATTTTGCGGAAAATAGGAATATAGCTATAAACCCAATTCTAATACCGCACGCTTATTATTAGGTTAGAGGACTATTTAAAAAGATAAAGCATTATTCTATAATCACTTCTATAATACAGCGGTATATTACTAGATATTCTATAGCTTTTCAGCTATTGGATTAATTACAATTTAATTGTTTAGTCTATTATTTACCCAGTAAACTCTTAGTCGTTTCCTTATTGCTGCGTTATATATAGCTTCCTAGAAGCTATATATAAATAAGGTTTAGTATAACCTTGTTATTTTAATAATATCTATCTAAATAAATAGCAGTAGCTAAAAGCTATAAAATAGTAGTATATAGCTATAGAAGTAATTATATAAACAATGCTTTGTCTTTTATAATAGTCCTGCGACCTAATAATAAGTATATAGTAGCAGAATTAAGTTTATAGCCCTATTCCTATTTTCTGTAAAATTCATTTATAAAGGAAATCGGCTAAATCGACTTATAGCTTGTTGAAATACAGCCAATAAGTTGCAAAATATGCCTTGCTTTTAGCGAAGGCGTCTTCACTTTTACAGTTTGGTTTAACACAGCTATATAAACAGGAAACCATTTAGTTAGATTTCTTACAATAGCTATTATATATATTATACTAAGTTTAGGCTAGGCGACATAGCTGGTCCTAGCTTTATTGTTATCATTAAAAATAATAGAGATTTCCTAATTTATACCAAAGTTCCTCTGGAACTTAGTCCTAGTGTTAGGCCTAGATTACGGGTCTAGCTAGAATAGGAAGGTATTTATATTACACCAAAATCCTTACTTTTAGGCCTCTTTTTTAATAAATAAATATAGGTAATAGTTTTAGTTTATAACTTTCTAGAATATATTAACTACTTTTACTAAACTATTAAAAGATATAGCTAAATCTATAAAGTTAATTAATTAAGCGCTTATATTAACTTTACTTTTAGCAAATTAAACGGAATTATATATATAAAAGCTCTTTTACCTTAATTAAATATTATAATAAATTAAATAGTCCCTTTAATATTAATTTAACTTTTTTATTGCATTTAATAATAGTAGATACTAGGCAGTATATATATATATACTATTATCTTTATAGTTTTAGTTTTTTAATATTTATTATTTAATATAATTATTAAAAGATAAAGGGTAAATATTGTATTTAATAATAAACTATATAATAGCTAAATTAAATCTAAATTTTATAGTTATTATTAATTAATAGAATAATAATATACTGCCTTTATATAATAACCTATTACCAGCGCTTTAATATATTAACTTTTTATTTATTAAAAAAGTTAATTAAAGATTATAAATATCTATATAAAATATATAAAATTAACTATTATTAAAAGCAGCATTTATGACTTTATAGTAAAGGATTCTTAAATTTACTTTAATTTATTTAGTAGCCTTTAAAAGTTTAGCTGTAAAGGTATACTTTAAATAACTGTATATTAAAGTAAATAGTAAACGGTATACAAATTACTTTTTAAATAAACTATAGGTTAGTGTACTAGGAATTATATATTGGTATATAAAGCTAGAGTTTTAGCTTAAATAAATAACATTTAATATAGCAGTAATAGTAATAGCAATAGTAGATAATTCTAAACCTTTATAAAAGGCTATGGACTTTATAAAGGCTTTTTACTAGTATAGAAAGATAGTGCCTGCAGTTACTAGAAATACTACTTTAAACTATACACTATAAACTTAACTTTACAATATTCTATAATATACTAGCTAGATAGTTTTTAAAGTACTTTTAGTTAAAGCTTAAAAATAAAGGCATTAACTAATATATTTTGCTTAATTTTACGTTAAAAGCTATAATAATAGAGATAATAAAGGGGAATAAAGAGGATATTATATATAGTAACCTATTAATTTCACTTAATGCCTAAAAGGTATAGGCATTAATATTAACTTTAGTTATAAACGAGATAGAATATAATTATAAGTATATAAGCAGGCGATTATAGTATTTATTGCCTATAATATAAATTGTTTAGCCTATTATTAAAGGGGTAAAAGAGCGAGGCCTAACTATAACTTTATTATTATAGTTAATATTAAAGGTATTTAGTTTATTTTATATCTTAAAGGCTTTATTTAAAAATATTATTTCCTTTAAAGGAGCTTAAAGGTAAAGCTATAAAGTAATTTAGTATTATTATTTTTTTTATTATTAATTTATATGTTATTAAATAAATATTTCTTAAATATACTATATTATAAAGCCTTATAGTTTATAATTATTATTACTATTAATACTTAATTTATTTTTTATATAGGTATAAAAGCTTAGGTTTTTTTAGCTTTATAATATTTATAATAGCAATAACTATATAGTCTCTTTATATTTAAAGTATAGTAATAGTTGCATTATTATATATAAATATAATAAAGATAATATAGTTAATATTTTATAGGCTAAGCTTTTCTTTTTAAAGGTTAAGTATTATAGTATTATTTATAAGGGAGAAAAAAGTTTAGGTTATTTTTACCCTATATATTAAAATATAGTTAATACTTATATTAAGCAGGTAGTCTTATAGTCTTATAGGCTTCCTTATAATAAATAAACAAGCTTTTATATAACCTTTAATAATAGATATTAATATATATATAAAATATAGAAAAAAACCAATAATAATAGCCTTAGCAGCTATATGACCTTAAATACCTATAATAAGTTTTGTTTTAATATAAATAAAGGCAAAATAAGTTATAAAAAGGCAGAAACTATAATAATTAAAGTAAAAGACTTAAAGATTATCTATTTATCTAGCGACTTTAAAATAAAGTATAAATATAATAAATACTCTTTAAAGCTTAGGACTTTAGTTTAAAAATCTAGTATACTAATATACAGTAAGGTTAGCGGAGCAGTTTATATTAAAAATAAATATAGTAGATTTTAATACTATTTAGGCATTTAATATATTCTAGTAAAGGTTTACTATAAATTATAGATAATAAAGGGCTATATTAAGGCTAGCTAGCCTGGATAATAACTATTACTTTATATTTTATCTGGATATTATTAGTATTATTAACTGTTTACTTTAGCCTATTAATAATAAAAGCAGATTTTTTAATAATATTACCTTTACTTTATATGTTACGGCACCGACTATAACGCGATGTTGACGCCTTGTTACGTGAGCCCCAGTTATATGACCAGGCCCTAACGCATTCTTAGCTATAGCTTTCTATAGAGCTTTAAAGCTTTCTTGCTCTCTATAGTATAATAATAATATTTGCCCTAACCTACCCTTCCATACTGTAACAGTTTATACTATCCCTTAACTTAGCTATACTATTACAAGGCATATATTTAATTAATTATAAATTCCCCTTAAATCCCCTTTTATTCTTAAACCTATAATAATGCCTTTATAGCCTAGCCTTTATCCTTTAAACCCTATATCTATAGGAAGCTAATTATAAGCAAGATAAATATAAATACCTTAAACCTTACCCTGCAGCCTAACCTAGCTTAATAGACTATAGTTTTAGCTATAAAGTTTACGCTTTTCCCTTTTTTTTTTAAAACCCTATAAAAATCTAGTGTTAATAGCGATTATATACATTTAATAAATGCGATTATTAGGGATAATAATCTTTATTATTAATTCTATCTCTTTAGCTAAATAATTAAAAAGGGCTTAGTTTAATAAAAAGAATAAAAATAAACCTTTAAATAGGAAATCTTAGAGTAGGCAGCTAAAAATTAAAACCTTAAAGTATAAATTAAAGCTTAGGTTAAAGCTTTAAATGCAGCCTCGCTATTAAGCCTTAAAAATAATAACCTACCTGGCTACTACTAGACTAAAGACTTTAAGCAATTTAATAGTAAATAAAAGGATATTACTAAACATTAATAAAAATATATTAAGTAGCGTTTCTAAATTAATATTATTTTTATAGGCAATTAATTGATTTTCTCGACTAAACTTAAAAAGATCTTATATATTACAGGTCTTTTAAAGGGAGATATATACTAACTGTAATAAAAAAACTTTAATATTATTATTAAAAGTTTTAATAACCCTGCCTAATAGTATTAAAAGACTAGTATAGTACTTTTTATTAATTTTAATAAGTAATATAAAACAATTAACCTCTTTTAAAAGGCATTATAGTCTTTTAATAACCTGTATATATTAAATAAACCTTTCTAAAACTTTATAATAGAGTTATTTGCACTAAACAGTAAATGCAGCAAAACTGCTAAGCAGATAGTAAAAGCCTTAAAGATAAAGGTCTCTCAAGAGCTTGCTGACGCTATAAAGACTTAAATAACTAAGCTAGATAAATCCAACTTTACCGAATAGTGCTAACTCTACTAGACTATCTATAATAGGCTCTAAAAGGGCGCCTACTATAATGCCCTCCGCGCTGCCTAAACAGGCCGGCATTAATAAAGCTATCAATAACAGCAGTATCAGCACTAACAGCAATATTACCAACGCTAGCACAACAACTAAGCCGCTGCCCCAGCGCCGGCTAGTGACCTAATACAGCTAAATACTATATATACCCTGCCACCTTACCCTCAAGTCTCTTGCAAGGAATATATTGCTAAGGGACTCTGCTTCTACTGTAAAAAAGCAGGCTATAGCCTTAATAAATGCAATAAAAAAAAGCAGTCTAATATATACTGAGGCAATCTATACTAGATATAAAATTAAAATCGCTAAATTTAGCTATACCAGCCACGCCTTAACCTGGCAATACCTTAAAGCTAATAATAGAATAGCCTAGTAAAGTATAATAACTAAACCCTAGTAGCGCGCTAATATTACCTGCAACGCCTAAGTAACCTATAAATCCAGGCCCTAAATAATATACCCTCTTTAAGTATTAATAAGGACGATAATAGTAGCGCTGCCGTATTAACTTTTAATCTACCCTAGTTTAGCCAGCCTTACCTGTTAAGAACCTAGACCTAACTTATAAATTAAAGAAAAGATTAACCTTTACTGAAAGTTATAAGTAGAGGTTAACTATAAATAAGACTATTATTTTAAAATAGATCTACTGCTATCTTTTTAATCGAAAACCCTTTAAACTTAAATTAATAGACAGTAAATCCCTCCTAGTATAAACTATATTATTCCTTGCGTATAATATCTATATTAATATAAAAGCTTTAATAAACAGCGGCTGTATGCCTTAGGCTTTTACTAGCCGCGCTTTTATTAAGCAATTCGGTATTATTACCTAATAACTGCCGTTTACTAGGAATCTCCTATTTACTAATAAAAGTATAGCTAATAAAATTTTAAACTTTTTTATTATATAAATTATAATCAGCTTTTATAAAAAACTTTACCTCTTTTTTATTATAAATATCCTTAATAATATACCTGTAATCCTTAGCCTTTTATAGCTGAGAAAATATAACTTTAATATTAACTAGGAGGAGTTAACTATTACCTTTAAATCCTATTACTATTATAACTACTATCTCCTAAAAAGTATAGCCAGCTTTATATAGGTTTTAATAGCAGTTAAAATAAAAAATAACTTTATTAGAGCTAATATAAAGAGTATATATTACCAGTAATTAACAGTTAAAGATACTTTAAATAAAGCAGAGCTTAACTTAACTAAATAAAGAACTATACTATACTAGTAACTATTAGTTGAGAATACTTTAAAAGAAATAGACTATAACCTAATTAAAGAGGGGGCCTTTAAACTGTATATTCTATAAACCTTAATACTAAACCGAGATTATTATATAACCTGCAGGTATAGTGGAACTAATAATAAGGAAATATAGGTATGAATAATCCTGAATTAAGTATATATAAGGCTACTGCCTGCTTTTGCAATCTGCAGTTAACGATAAAAAGGGAAACCTTTATTAAAGCTATTACTATTACTTTTTAATATACTACTTTTATAAAACTAAACTAAACTTTAAGATTAAAAAGTATACCTAGATATAGTAAATATATAGATAGTGGCAGCTATAAACTTTATTACTTTTTATCAATAACTATATATCCGCGCAATAAAAGTAACCTAGGAGGAGAGTAATTAAGCTATTAAAACTAAAGAACTAATACCTATTACTTTGCTAAAGCTTTTAGATAAGTTTTTCCGATAAATACTTATAGGATAGGGAGACTGTATTAAGGCAAAAATAGTATTACTTAAAAAAATATATAACTTTATTAATAAATATTACTCCCTAGTATAACTAAAAAAGATTACAGCCGCCAATATTAAGAAATTTATAGTAGGAAAACCTAAACTTAGTAAGCTGGATATTTTAAAAAAACTGCTATCCTGGCTATATAACTTATATAATGCCTTCCTGCTAAAAACAGTAAATAAACTTCCTTTATAATAGGCTTAAAACTATAAGATCGAGATACTGCTAGGAAAAGACCCGCTATACTAAAAGAATAGGCTATTTTCACTTAATAAACTGCAGGTAATAAGAAAATGGTTAGATAATAACTTAGCGAAAAGATTTATCTGTGAATTGCAAGTATAATGCGCCACTCCCCTCCTTTTAGCTGCAAAACCAGGAGGCGGCGTCTATATCTGTTAAGATTACTAAAGGTTAAACAATATTACTATTAAAAATCGGTACCTACTGCCATTAATCCGGGAAACCCTTAATGCTTTAAGCTGTATAAAGGTATATATAAAACTCGACATTATCGCCGCGTTTAATAACCTCTATATCGCTAAAGGGGATATATGGAAAACGGTATTTATTATAAGGTTTAGCCTTTTTGAGATATTGGTTATACCTTTTAGCCTCTATAATGCGCCTGCTATATTCTAATACTATATTAACTACACTCTCTATAACGTCTTTAACTGTATTTGTACAGTATACTTTAACAATATCCTCGTATATTTATTATACTGAAAGGAGTACTGAAAATATATATGTAAAGTAGTAGCCTGCCTTTAAGACGCTGGCCTTTAAATTGATATTATTAAATATAAGTTTGAGATAATAAAAATAAAATACCTTAGCCTAATTATTACCTTAAAGGGACTAGAAATAGATCTTGAGAAAGTTAAGGCTATATTAAACTAGCAACTACTTAAAGGAGTAAAAGACCTATAAAAGTTCTTTGGCTTTATAAATTTCTATTGCTATTTTATTTAAAAATACTTTAAAATAGCCGCACTATTAAATAAACTCTTAAAGAAAGACTGACTATATATTTAAAGAGAGAAATAGTAGGAAGCCTTTAACCTAATTAAATATGCCTTTAAATTAGCCTTAATCTTGGCCCTTTTTAACTATAATAAGCAAATAGTCTTTACGACTAATGCCTTTAACTAGGCATTAGGCGGTATCCTGTTGCAGTATAATAAAAAGGGTATTCTACGCCTTATTATATTCTTTTCTGTAAAGTATAATGCCTAAAAATGCAACTATAAGATTTATAATAAAAAACTCCTAGCTATTATTAAAGTAATAAAGGAGTGGCGCTTAGAATTATAAGGCTTATAAGAGTTTAATGTTATTATAGACTATAAAAACCTTAAATATTTTACTTCAATAAAAGCCTTAAACTAGTAGTAAGTTTAATAGTTTAAATTCTTTTTTGGCTTTAACTTTTATATTATTTACTGACCTAGCTTTAAGGCTGTAAAGCCTAATACTTTAAAAAAAAAAGCGGAAAACAGGCCTGTAAAATTAAACCCCTTTAACAACTAAATTAAAAACAGGCAATACACTATCCTCCTATAAAGTTCTTTTAGCCTTAAAGTTTAGGCGATATTTTAAAAAAAAGTCTTATTAAATATTAAACTGTCTATAAAGGCTGCCCTTATAGCTATAATAATACCAGCAGAAAATAAATTAATTAACGACTTAATCGCAGTAATATATAAATAAAATACTATAGCAAGAGAAATAGTAACTGCGCTTTAAGACTTTAATATCCGCTAATAGCTAAAATAGCTCTATAAAGAACTCTAGATTACAATAAATAACTGCCGAGTAATAAATAATAGAATTTACTACTAAAAGCGGCTTTTTATTCCCCCCAATAATAAGCTTTATATATAAATCCTATTTAAAAACCACTTAAGCGGCTTAGCTGGATACCCAGGCAGGTTTAAAACTCTAGACCTTATTAGCCGGATATACTAGTAGCTATAGATCTTAAAAGATACTAAAGCATTTATATAAGCCTGCGAACTGTATATCAGAACAAAGGCCTTGCAATCTTTACTATAAGGCTTCCTTTAACTATTACTAGTCCTATTCTGCGTATAGTTAAATATCTCTATTAATTATATTATACTACTGCCTAAATCCTACTACTATAATATTACCTATAAGTATTTACTGATAATAGTCTGCCGCTTTATAAAAATATATTATTTTATACCTATTACTTTACTGTTAATAAAGGAGCTAGCTAATGCATTTATTAATAGGATTTACTGCCTTTATAGTATACTTAATAATATTATATTAAACTGCAGTATATAGTTTATATTAAAATTCTAGGAATAACTTTTAAAGCAATTAAGAGTTATATTAAAACAGTTATTAGCCTTTTACTTTAAAACTAATAGCTACACTAAAAGAATTAATATAAGCGTAGAATAATACTTGCAAGCTTTTATTAACTTTTATTAGGATAACTAGGCCTATTAGCTTTTATTGGCCGAATTTACTGTAAATAACGCGGTATCTAAAACTACTGGCATATTGCTGTTTTTCGCTAATTATAGTTTTAACCCTTGCCTGGGGATAAAGCCTTTATAGCCCTGCCCGCTAAACCTCTCTGCAGTAAAGAAAAGAGAGTTCTTTTGCGCTAATGCTGTTGCCGAGCGATTTGAATGTATTATTATACAGCTAAAAGCCTTCGCCAAGGCCTTAGGAAGAAGATATAAAGAAAACGCAAATGCGCGGAGAGAGGCATTACTAGTCTATACTGTTAGGCAAGAAGTCTTTATTAATGTGCGAAATATAAAGACTAACCGGCCAATAAAGAAGCTAGACGATAAATAGGCAGGGCTTTATATGATAATAAAGGTATACCTATAAGCCTGCGCTATTAGCCTGCCGGAAGGCATAAAGATTTTCTTAGTTTTATATAACTCCCTCCTGCAACTTAAAATAGCCACTTTACTATATCCTAGGTAAAAGATAATTAATAAAGCCGAGTTAAGGAATATTTAAAATAGAATATTAGAAAGAGAAAATAGTATAGATAAAGTATAAAAGAAATAAGAGTTTAAAGCGCTTTTAGATTATTATAATAATAATAGATTCTACTATTTTATTAAATAAAAATACTACACTATTATATAGCAATTAGCCGAGGACTTATAAGGCTAAGAAAGGGTAATATAAAACGTTTATAGAGGAAACCTAAAAAAGCTAAGCCTACTGCGATAGGCATTAAAAGGAATTATAAAAGAGGAAAAGGAGGAAATGGCTAGAAAGAAACTAATGCCTGCAGAGCGCTAACCAAAGACTATACTGCGCCAAAGCCTACGACTAAACTATATATTATTGACACTAAAAACCATACAATTTGCCCTATTTACCCTTATATTAAAAGTATTAAGATAGATTACCTGGAATTTCGATTTATGTGAGCAATATAGCCATTCGCGGCCGAATAGCGCGATAAAGAGGGGGGGTACTGTTATAGCACTGACCGTAACGCGATGTTGACGCCCTGTCACGTGAGCCACGGTTATATGACCAGGCCCTAACGCGTTCCTAGCTATAGCTTTCCGTAGAGCCTTAGGGCTTTCTCGCTCTCTACGGCATAACAACAATATTTGCCCTGACCTGCCCTTCCGTGCCGTGATACTATAGAATTAATAGGTACTGTATAGTTTTAAGTATACTGTAAGCAGTCTCCTGTTTAACCTAGCGCACTATACATTCTACTTTACTATAAAAGCGTCCTGTAAATCCTAGTTTGTTATTATATACCCGGTTTAGACCAAGATCCTTGACCTGCTGTAGTCGCAAGTAAGGCGCTGGGCTTAGTAAATAGCGTCTATATAAAGCAGTACTATATAGGACTATTATGCCAAAACGCTATCTATATATTTAAAGTAGATCTTTTTAAATAAGGAACTTTTTAGGGAAGGGGTTAAACTATTATAGAAACTTAGTGATCGCTAGTTATAGAATATATTATATAAGATATAATCTCTCTTTTAGGTATTATTTATAGAGTAATAGCCTAGCTTTACTTAAAGGCATTTATATAATAAGTTTTAGGTTGACTATAAGCCTGCATTCTATGTATATAATCATAAAGCTAATACCTAGATTAAGTAAACCAACCGCTAGAGAATCTTCTAAAAGAGATACGCCTTTAAGCCGATAACGAAGATAATAATAACAGTAAAAGCAGCAATAGCGACAGCGATAGCGGTAGCAGTAGCGGTAGCCCTAGAGAGTATAGCGACTTGCCTAAGGAAAGTGGCAATAGTTGCAATAACAATACATCGAATAACAAGGTATAGGAAGAGGCAGATAATGAAAACACTGCTTATTAGGCATTACTATACAGTAATGGACTTAAGTAACTGCGCGTTAAGCTTAAGAAAAAGTATAATTTAGGTTATATTAACTAGGTGTTATATACTTTCGCTGCTGATATAAACTGTATTAAAGGAGCGTTATAGGGCTGGCGTCTAAGTATTAATCAGGATAGGGAAGCACTCTATATACTGGCGGATCGGTTTAAAGTTGCTGCGCTATATCGCAGTCTATATAACTTTACCTTTTATCCCCTCTCCTTCCACCCGCGATACAGCAACTTCTCTTCCGGCGGCCCGCCAGAGTTTCTCAGTAACCTTTGCACCATTATGTAAGGATCCTAGCTGGCTAGCTAGCCGGGCCCAGAAAAACCGTTCTAACTAAATATAGCTTCCTTTCCTTTCCTTTCCTTTCCTTTCCTTTTTATTCTATCTTTTTCTATCCTTTATTTCTTATTTTTCTATTTTTCTATATTTTATCCTCTATTCTTTATCCTTTTCCTTATCCTTTTCCTTTACTTCCTAATTTTCTTTACTTTTTTCCTATTAAAGTGTAATTAAACTAGATAGCTAGATAACACTAGGGCAGAACAGCTTAGGCAGCAAAATATAGCCTAACCCAACCCTAACCCAGCGACTAGGGAGCAACTCTTTTCCTTTGCTCCCTAGCTTTAAATAAACTATCTGCAAGCCTCCTTTTATACATTATATAGGACCAGTTCCCTAACATTAATACACCTATATAATTTACTAGTAAATCTTAAAAACCTATTCTCTTTAATAAATAATTAATAAAAATACCTATAACTGGTAGTTAACTTTTTAAAATAGGTTATATAGAATATAAAAAGTATATTATTAAAATTTAAAGCTTATAAATTTTATGTAGCTTGAGATATATATAATCTAGAGAGGTCCCATTTAATAAGTAATCTCAAGATATATTTTTATATAAAGGTAAATTTTAAAATAATTCTACTTAATTTAATTTATTATAAAATTAACCTAAAATTTTAAAATAGTATTTCTTATAATACTATTATATACAAGAGAAAAATTTATAATTTTACTTTTTTCATATAATTAGTTAAATAATTTTGAAATTTGGCCTTAATAGTGTAAAAAGGCGGCCGAAGATGGGGTTGGCCGAAGATAAGGGGTCCCGACTTAAGTGCCGGCTTTGGCCATTTTGCAGGCAGTGGGTCGGTGCTTTAGTCATGTCGGATATGCGGTCGTGATTATGACTCCTTCGCACCAATATCTTCCAGAACAGTTTTGCTTGGTTAGCAAGCGCAACAGTCTATATTGTATAATCTTGTATCAATTTTCATGCAAGCTCTCCACTGATCGCTCAAGCCGAAAATTTCCCCTTTGCTCTCAAAAGGACTCCAAAATTCCAGAGCAGGAATGGCCCAGGTATTCCGAGGGCTATCGCACAACCGGCAAGAACGGTTCCACCTCTGCCGTACCCAAGGTTGTCATATAAAGCTGGGGCAAATAGTGGGAAGCCAAATCCTGCGAGACTCCGAAGAACCGTCATGGCTCCCACGGCACTCGCTGCGAACCGTTGGTACGAGTCGACGGCGTAGCCCTGGATGCACTGGAACCCTATGATGGTGCCCGCAGAGTAAATGGCAGCTCCGATATTGGGCCAGATCCAATGCGTGTGCGCCTCTGCCGTCCACGAGTAGATGAGCAGGCCTACGGGCACCAGAATCGACCCGGGTATCATCAGCGGGACGCGAAACTCGGGGCGTCCTGGGCCGCCGTCGGGCACGTATCGGCGCTTGAGGGCCGCATAGATGCGGTCTTGGAGCGGCGCGGCTATCTGGGCTCCCGCGAAGAAGCCAATTACTATGCTCAAGTAGAACAGACTCGCAATACCCGTCGTGAAGTGGTATTCGCCAGTGAAGAGCCGGGGAAAGCTGGCGAGCGTAAGGTACATAGTGCCATAAAGGAACATCATGTACAGGCCAAGAATCTGCACAATGAACTGAGTGGCCAGCATGCGGAACGGCCGGGTCAGGGCCTTGGAGAGCGTCTGCATGAATGTCCGGTCCGGATGGTCGTATTCGGTGTGCAGCAACTCATTTCTCGTTTCCTTTCTCAGACGGGCGGCCTTTCGACCCAGAAGGGTAGGAGCATAGGTCTCTTGCAAGACGAAGAGCCCAAAGACTTGGATGACGCCGCAGGCAATGGTCGTGCTGTAAAAGACCCATCCCCAGCTCACGCGCTCGGCGATCCAGCCGCCGGCAATGGGCCCAACGGCAGGGCCAAGCAAAGGCATCAGAGAGTAGACGCTAATGGCCTTTCCTCGCTGCTCGGGGAAGAACAGGTCGCTCAGAAGCCCCCCGCCGATGGCCAGAGGCGCAGATCCGCCAATGCCGGCAAGGAAGCGGAAGGCGAGCATTTGGCCTTTTGTGCGGGCCAAAGCGCAGCCTAGGTTGAAGAGTAGAAACCAAAAGTTGGACGATTGGATGATGATGACGCGGCCATAAAGCTCTGAAAGGGGCCCCCAGAGCAAGGGGCCCAGCGCGTAGGCGGCCACAAAGATGGATAGCACAAGCGCCTGTTGGAAAGAATCTGTAATGTGGAGAGCCTCCCCAATGTCCTCCAGCACGGGGGCGAGCATAGACGATGCTACTGGTGAGATGAAAGTGAACAAGGACACTGCGAATCCATGTTAGCTACGTTGAAAATATAATAGAGTGTCCGCGGGTCATCGGTAGGTTATGCCACGTGCCGCATATTACTGCTGCCCACTTCCTCTTAATGGGCCAATACTTTGGGTTTTCCGGGTCTTCTGGGCCATCCCAATCGACCAGGTTCGGGTCGCGAGGCTGGCCAGCATCTCTGGTCGTGCTCATCTCCATCGGATCCTCGCCCAGCTCGAGATCTCGCTGGTTAAGAATCCCGTCTCTCACCTCCGAAGTAATCCGAGAGAGCGACCGACCGGACGCCGACCGGCCGGACCCGGAGTGAGCGAGAGAGGGCCTGCTTCTCCTCTCGTCATCGTCGTGTTCTGAAGACGAATCAGGCCCCTTTGTGGAGGCCGACGGGGCCTGGACGCCGTTTGGACTTGACATTTCCAAGTCACGAAACGGCTGACAGGCGGACAGAGAGACTATATCCAACGCCATGAGACACTCAGGTCTCAGCATCAGACGGATTCAGGGAAATAAAAACATTTGCAAGTCTAGAATTCCTATGCAGGCTCAATAACACGTCGACTTTCTATTAGTCTAAGGGCGAAAATCGGAGGGGCATCGGGGCCGAGACGGGAGCAACACCAGGCCCACGCCCCACGCATTTGGCCGAAACGGCTCCGTGCGGGCTCCAAAAGCCCAACAACAGCGAGTCAAACCGCGGTTTTCGTGTAGTCACCTTTGGCCTCGATTACGTCCACAGGTTACCCACCATGCTCGTCGGCCGGGTGCCGAAATGTCCTTTGCGTTTAAGTCCGGTCCCAGGGCATCCATCAGCTTAACAGTACCCTGTTCAAACGGACTTAGAATCGTAAATCCGGAAGATCCAGTATATAAGTTGCAGATGGCTTAATTCTGGATCCAACGCATCTTTAAATTAATATCAAGCCCCTACTTACTTGAATTTTACCGTGGACGCTAAGCCCTCTAGACGTTTTAATCCTTTTTACCTTTTATATCTTACAGGCTACCTACATTAAGTACATCGTTCCTAGTAAGCATCACAAACACTATGTCGCAAACAGCTCTCCTTGTGCAAGATGTGCAGAACAGTATTGTCGATAACTTCTTGGACGATGCCGGCAACCCCGAGTACCTCCAGCGAGTGGCCGCCGCTATTGCCGCCGCCCGCAAGGCCAACATTCCCGTCATATACGTGGTCATCAGCTTCCGCCCAGGCCACCCGGAAATCAGCAGCAACAACGCACAGTTCGCCGGCGTCAGGCAGAGGGGCGACTTTGTCCAGGGCACGCCCGCCTGCGCGGTGGCCCCGGCGATCGCCCCGCAGGATGGCGACGTGGTTGTCGTGAAGCACCGCGTTGGTGCGTTCGCGGGCACGGATCTAGAGGTCATCCTGCGCAGCCAGGGCGTGCAGCACCTGGTTCTGACGGGTATCGCGACCAGTGGCATTGTGCTGTCTACGCTCCGCTGTGCTGCGGACATGGACTACAAGCTTACTGTGCTGGAGGACCTCTGCTCGGACAGGGACGCCGAGGTTCATAGGGTCCTAATGGAGAAGGTCTTCCCGCATCAAGCCACGATCAAAAGCTCGGAGGAGTGGATTGCTAGCCTGCAGGGCTAATCTGGCCGAATCTGCCTCGGTTTTTGTCCTTAGAGTATTGTCAGTCGGGTTAAGCTCGTTTGGGACGTCTATGGTGCGGACATGTCCGGCAATTTAGGGAAACCCACACGATTAGGAGTGCTTTCTTCGATAGAGCCAGTTTCGATAGATCCTATATTCAGAGATATTGAGTCTCAGGGTGAGCTATCTCAAAAGAACATAAATGCGTACTCCAGGATCGTTCTGCTTCCTTTGCACTTCAACGTCATACTGGCCAACCTTTACAGTATGCTACATCACGGCAATACACACAGGCAAAAGCCCAAACAAGCCCTTAAGCCTTACTGAGGGAGCATCTCGTCTTCTTCTAGATGGTTTGCTAGAGTCGCTTGTATTACGGCTGGTGGATGGGCTTCTCTGCTAGTCGGGCAATAGAACAGTAATACTTAAATTTAAGGCCTTTAAATAAAAAGTCAAATATAATTAAAATACCGCCCAGCTAGAACAGACCCTCACAATTTTTATCAACCATGCACAGGCCATAGTTATAAAACCGCTGATCATCCTCCGCCTTAGATGGGATGTTGCCAGGCGGCTGCCTAAAATTCAGCGCAGATACAGACCTGGGCTATCACGCATACCCTACAGCTACCTCGAGCCTGAACTCTCATGTTAAGGTATATTCTTTTGAGCAGAAAGAGTCTCCTTTTCTAGCCAATAGAACTGCAAGCTGGAGTTATTTGTTTCCCAAGTCAGCGCCATGTTTGCAAGCTCGGACAATTTTACGTCATCTCACCGGCAAGTCGGCACTGCAAGGCTGGCTCAGCGGTGTAAGCCTACAATTCACAAAGAGAGACTCAGCGTTGGCAGCACTCAGATTCTATGTGAATATACCAAGATGGCACAGGATATATACAATGATTATAAAGATAGCTGCTTTAACAAACTGTTAGTTATAGGCAGTTACTAGGCAGGCATGACTTCTGTAGCCTCTGATTCGCTTATCTTTTTCATTGACCCATAGGTACTTCTGCTTTGACTTAAGCAGGACGTTAGAGTTGATGTGGTGGATACACAGTTGCTGCTGTGCATCAAGAAACTGATCGTTTAATGCAGCTTTCATCTGGCCATCGAAATCGGTGATGATCACGTCCGGTGGTCGGATGGAGTGCTGCTCTGCTAGCTGTCGCATGCTCTCGGAAAGGAATTGGAAACCTTCTCTCCTTTCATTATCAATCAGGCCGAAGGCAGCATTATAGACAGAGCCTAGGCATGTCTGTCCTGTTGCTTGAAATAAGGGGAGCTTGAAGCGATTGGTGTTATAGGTGTTATCAAAGCTGACAACCTCGGGAAATCGCTTCCATATCCGGAGGCAGTAAGGGAAGGTCCAGACAAGGCCAACAAGGCGGTTCGGCTCGTCGTCCGCCCATTTAACGAAATAGGGACGCTCCGTCTCGTCAAACAGCTTGTCCCGGTTAATACGAGACCTGGCGTTGTAGATATCCTTTCGTGTAAGAGATGACTCGGGATGCTCTTCCTGGACGATGGCACGTTCGTTACGGGCTCGGATTCCGACCCGTCGGCTTGTAGATTCGACCGTTGCCCTGACATGGTCAGTTAGTCTCCTATGGGATGGATGGGCGGATGGTCCAAGGGTTCGGATGTTGTCGTAAGAGCCACTTCCCCTCCTCTAACGCCTCCGCAATAACCATCCATCTACATCCACACTTTCGAGACCTCCGTTCTCGGAGGCCTGCGCCCCAACTAGGCGTTGGATTAAACCGCAGCTCCCATGGCGGTTCGTTTAGCCCACGCGACCCATGGGGTCGTGGAACTGTCGTGAACGTCTCAGGGTGTGAGGCAAAAATATTATAGAGGGCCCCGTCGTCTCCGATGCCATAGTGTCGGCCAATACTCGTCTTTGTGCTGTTAGACGAAGGTGGTCGTGAACTGTCGGATTGATTTTGCCGCTGTCGCTTCCGAGGACGAGCCTGATAGTTACGTCGTTGTTGGCTGCTCACTGAGTCGGATAGAGAGTCGGGCTGGCACATGATGCCGGCCTTGGTCGGGTTATGAGAGTGTCGCGCGCACGGATGAGAATTTGGACGAAAGAACACCTAAGTTTCTATAGAAATGATAGACAGGGCCTACTTGAATGCAAAGACTATTAAAGCTGACGCCTGGTTTGGAACGCTTCGCATAGCACTCAAAAACCGACGAGCATATACAGCCTAGCCGAGTCCTGGAGTCTCTTGAGCCGGTCGCAAAGCATCTCAAGGATCTTAGTATCGAATTCCACTACAATGCACAGGATGATATCTCGCCTCTGACAAGAGAAAACCTGGATTCATTTATTCGCCTAGAGATCCTTAGACTGGATTGGAGGTCTTATTGTCGAGAAGAGTCACATATAGGCGACATCTCAACCTCCGAGGACGACCCTGTCTCCGAGGAACACCTTGCGACTTGCTTGACAGATCTCCTCCCGCAGACAGTCCGGGTGCTGATACTAATACAAGGCGACGATTTCCAAACCAATGATGCCCTCCATCTTGCAAGTGCCGTTTCCGCGAACAAATTTACAAATCTCCGCCACCTACATATCGAGACATCTTATAGCGGTAGCCCTACTAAAGCTGTAGAGGTTAAAAGGGCCACGATTGCACAGTCCTTCGAGAAACCCGTGGATATTGCCGTGGTTGAGGCATTCATGGGGACTACAGTGCGTGTATGGGAGCGATTCGTCAATACGTGGTTCCCGTATGATTGGGATGTTCCATCAGCTAGCCTGTAGCTAATACTACCTGGACTGCGCATTGCTGTTTCCGCTAGGTTGTGACAATCATTAGAATGCCTCTCTACATAGACTCATAAGTTTGTCTATCGACACGAAATAGAAGAGAGTATTAGGGTACAAAATCCCATGGAAGCAGATGACCTCGGTCTTTAGTCACCGGAGCTCCTTCTGCTTCATACACTTGCCAACGCAAACTCTCCCACACCATACTTACAGCTCCATCATGACCTCCATAAACTTACCAAAGTCATCCGGTCGACCAACTCCCGAGATGGCATCCCAACCCTTGGCCGCCGGCCATCCGCCGGGTGTATCGGTGCCGAAAGTACAAGAATCACTGGTCCCGAGGAGAATGTCTGTCATGACCGCACGGACTCTGTTAGAGTAAATTGCCTTATTAATAAAGCCCAGCGACGGCTTGCCCTGCCGTAGCCGCTTGTCGTTGATCAACGCAATGAACGCCGCCATGGTTGGAGTGCTTGCACTTGTGCCTCCTACAACACTGTCAAAGCCTCCTGTGACGACTTGGAACAGCTCACCAAAGGTACTGATGTCTGGCAGCGCCCGCATACTCGCGTTGTAGTACTGATGGAGATGCCCGTCAAGCTGCTTGATGTAGGGCTCGATGACGCCGGCCTACCACGGTGGTTGCGAGAAGAGGACGGAGAAGCCTCCACCGCTGTTGGAACCACCTGTCCCATTAAACTTGCCGTTACCAGTGGCACCAACCGATGTCATGTATGGACACGAGGCCGGAAACGCTGCCATGGTGACATTGTGCTTCCCGTCGGCGGTCTGGCAGGGAACTGGCGCGCCGGTGCCGGCTGCTCCGCCATCCCCTGATGCGGAAAGGATGGTCATGCCGCGGGCCGAGAGCATAGCCACGGCAGAGCACGTCCGAGTTGCGTAGTCGACCGGGATATAAGGTTCGTCGGGGGCATAGGAGATGGTGAGAACGTGAGGAAGTTGGTCATCTGGCAAGTCCAGGAGATAGTTGAAGAGATTGAGATACGGTTCCGCGCCGTCATTTGGTCCTTGACAGTATATCACGTTGGCCGGATAGCACAAGGCCATGGCGTACTCGAGGTCGAGCGACGACTCGTCGCCCGATTGCGACAGGACTTGCGAGTTGGTGGCGTTGGGAAGCAATTTGATCGAGAAGTTGTAGCCTGTCGCTGCAATATCTGGTGCAGATTCTTTGAGAAATTGGTGCGCATCGGCAAAGTTGGCGTTCTGCCCTAAGAAGCCGGCGACGGCGAATCGGACGGGCGAAGCCCCCTTTGTCGGCGGGTGGTAGTTGATGTTGAAGGCCTCTCTCATACAGGCTGGCGAAACATTGTTTGCACACGGCACTCCCTGGTCAAGCTCAGAAATGCGTCGCCCAATGTGTGAGGTATCCTGTAGCCTGGATGAAGAAGATGAAGAAGGCATCTCTGGGGGCATGAAGTTGCTGATGGGGAGAATGAACTGGATAGCCTCTAACAGCGCCTCTGGAATGGAGTACTGCCGAGCACGCAGTACAGACCTGTCTTTCCCTTTGAATACGTATTCCTCAAGCTTCGTCTGCAGCAACTTCTCAACCGTGCCCACCGTCGAGTGAAAATCGACCCATGTGCCTTTGGTGGTGGCACCACGGATGCCACTGTCGTCGAGCCACTTGATGACGCTGGCCTCGTCTCCTGCGCCAGGCGCGCTGAATGCCTCAACTTCATCTTTGGACAGGTGTGGGCTCTTGTCGTCAATCATCAACATGTGCTCTACTTGGACGGCGCGCGGTTGTCGAAGTGCGATGCTGAGATGTACAGGCTGTGAGGCCAGAACATGCTGGTCCGCGATGCTCCATCCGCTGTGGATCAGAGCCGAGCTTTCAAAGACCTTGCCGTGGGCGCCCAGCGCTGCCAGAGCGATTCCGGTTAGGAGGAGTATTGGTGCCATAATTGCTTGTTTCCTCGCTGGTTGTTAGCTCCACCCATATCAAAATCGTTGGGTCGTGCCATGGCCGCTATTTAAAAAAAAAAAAAAAAAAAAATTGCACAGCTTCAGGCTCGCCGAAAAGAGCGGAAGGTGTTGCATCGTAGTGCGGGACATCGTTTTGGCGAGTCTGCTCCTTGAGAGTTGCAGCAGGCAATTATGTATCTCGTATTCATGGGTCGTAATCATGGGTCGTATTCAAGAACGGAGCGAACGGCGGAAAGTGGTTAGCACCAAGATTGATCGACCGGCATGATTACTAGTTTGGGCCGCCAGTTTGGGCAAGATACAAGAGCATACTATGTATACCAGCTAGGCGTAGCCCGTTATGGAGCCAAGTAAGCGAGGTCCACTCTGCCATAGGGACAAGAGGTCAATCGCAATCCTTCGAGAGAGGAGGTGCTGGAGAGATGCGGAGGGGCTGGAACGGGTCGCCGACGATATTGCCGAGCCTGATGGCTCTGCCCCGGTAGAACATCCAATTTGGGGCGAGATGAAACAAGTGCGTTAACCCTACAGGCTAGAGATGCTACTGGAGCCTGTACGTGATGTGTAGTATGCGAAGTCATGTTCAATAACTTTTTGGACATTGGTCATTATCATTCCAGCTGAATGTTCATAAACTCCATCCCCTGCCTCTCAAATGCCTCTCCATGCATAATCCCATGCACATAACAATCTCCCACAAGCACGTATTTGCCGTCTCCCTGCGGGCGCAGTATAAACGGGATCTTTGCCCCCGCCAGAATCCAAACCTGATCGCCGGGCCGTGTGCTTCTTGTTCCATTACCAAGATAATTCTCATGTGTCCTGAAGATTCTTCTACTGGAGCCGAAGATACTTCTCAGGCGATTGAACTCGCGCGCGGAGAAGGAATGAGGAGAGGCTACTTTTGGGGGTTGGGTTGGCGCGTCGTCTTCTTCGGTGTCGGTCTCTTGATGGTCGTCTTTCTCTTTCCCCTCAACTTTGCCATCTGCTCTATTGGCTTCACCACAGCCGCTCTGCGGAGACTCGGCGGATTTGTCGAGTTGCTTCATCATGATGTCAAATTGGGAGAGAGGTTGATTAGCAAGGTTAAGCTTTGGGAGAGCTGTGCGGCTTTCCTCTGCCTTTTCTTGCTCGCGTTCCAGTTCTGTGTCGTTGAATGAAGGTTGTTCGATTTCGATTGGGGGCTCCCCCGATGCGACTGGTTTCCGTACGGATTGCGCATCGTGCTGCCTGGACGTGTGTTGTAGCTTTTCATTGCTGGGCTGAGGTGATCCTGCCACACTGTCCTGACACTCTTCTCCCTTCAACTTGGTCCTTCTGGCTTCTTCGAATAGCTCGTCCTGCTGTGGGAATATTGCGGACGTGTGGTTTACAAAGCGAAACCATTCAGCCTCCTTCTCTGGATCTGAAAGGCCCTCCTCGCAATAGTATTCACGATAGGCAGTTTTGTTCTCTTCCATCCAAGTATCGTAAAACGCAGCCTTGAAATCGTCCGAAGCAGGATAGATATTCTCCTCAGAATTGCCGATGAGAGCTCTCCAGAGGACATCTCCGGGTGATAACTTCTCCGATGCCCAGGGATAAGCTGCAGGAAGACTCGCAGCGACGACGCCCGATTTGCTTACAGAAAAGCTCTCAGATTCCACTACCTCTGTTACAACGTCCACCAAGGCTCCTCGAACTGGTAGAAGCTTTCCGTATGCGCCGGGCTCCTCAGGTGGCACCCAGCATACATTGCGCGATGCTAACCAATTATCCTCCTTGAATGGTTTCAATGCCCACATTGGCGTTTTATTCAACGTTGAAGTCCAATCTGGAACCCAAGAGGGAAGACTTGCAGGTCTCAACCCACTGTCGTCATTCTCTGAGCAATGACTCGTTCTTGACAGGAGCTCCAAGTCATTGCCAGACAATAGGATGTACCATGCGGCTTCGAGGTATACATCCGCTGTATCCAGGCGATAATTCGGGACTAGTGGTCTGCGGTATGGAGACACGAGGTCAGTGTCATGAACGTCTCTCTTCGCAATGTCCAATATAGCGTAAATCTTATCACGTGGATCACTTGAATCCGACCTCCGCGTGGAGTCAAGCAAGTGTAACATTGGTACGAAAGGGATGGTTTCCTCCGAGTTCGTGCCCAGTCGAAAACCGTAAGCTTCATCTCCTAGTCTCAACCCGTCACCGACACGTGTAGCTTCCAGCCGTATGACGTTGTGAAACGAAGCTCCTGCGGCTCGGCCCGTCAATGTCGAGAAGAGGTTTCGGTCCGAATCTAGCCGTTCCTCGGTGGTGATGATCGGGCTAAGGTCCTCGAGAAACAACGGCTCATTGAATTTAGGTCCGTCCAACTCCATCCAGGCCCACATATCCATGGAGTCCCCAAGACTGCTCTCGTAGAGGATACAGGCGGCGTTGCTCAGACATGCCCATGGAAACGTCAAGAGCCCGCATTGCATCTGGATTAGCGGTGCGAAGGCCAGTTCCTGCATCACCCAAACTCTTCGAAACCAAGAGCGGTGGAAAAATGCAAAGACAGACCACCAGATGCTGGATGTGATTGGTGGTAGTTTCAGCGCTCTACAGCCGTCTTCATCTGTCATTGAGCGACAGGCTCTGGCTTGTAACTGTTGGATTTCTTGCATCTTGAAAATGATCTGAAGAGCTGGTCGTGTAAAGCTGTCTTCCGGCCCGAGCCAGATGATGACCTTTCGGGTCTGGCGGTAGATGCGGCCCATCATGCCAACCTGGGTTGTTTTTTCATCCATGTCGCTTTGATTGATACAGATGGCATCGACCCATAGCTCAGTCGGAGGTAGTAAGCCCGCCGTTCTCCCAGATATCGTTCTCTCGTCATCGCCATCGCTGGCGATTTGATGCATTCGTTGCCAGGCGCCAAGGAAGTCGTACAGGTTCTGGCCTACGTTTACGGCCCGACCATCGCAGATGACGGGATGTTGTTGATCCTCTAGGTTGTCGCGCTCCTCTTTAGTTTGGAACACAGAGATCGGTCGGCCCCAGGTGTACGAGAGCGCGTCGTATTGCGGTTTATCATCGAGATTAACGGTTCTCGTGGCCAGACGGATAACAGCGCCATCACCTGCATCGGACTGGAGATGCAACAAGCGGATTGACGACGCTGTAGGCAAAGGCTTGTAGATAAATTTGAATTGGTCAAGATCTGTGTCTCGGACATGACGCTCTAGAAGGGGCGCAGACTCCAAGCCTGAAGAATTCATATCGACGTAGGGATAAATATCAGGGCATGGCGACGCCAAGGTGCGGGGAAGAATCTACAGTGGTTCTTCGTAGCTTATACGTGGTACTTGGTCAAGTTAGGCGCTGGAAGTTGGATTATGTAATACAGTGAGTTACCTGAACCAGGAGCCAATAGGTTCAGCGGAAGTATCTGTCCGCCGGCTTGTGGTCATTAGAGGAATGTTAAACAAGTCATTTTTGATCTATTAAATACCCTGGATCTTGAATACTTAATAATAAGGTTTGTAACGATTGCAATTCGCGAAATAGCGTACCTCTAGAATAGGAAAGAAAAGAATGACGATCGGCTATAGATGGTGACTCTAGCTTGTAAGTATCTCACCTGTAATGGACGATGACTCTTGACTGCCGGTGGCATGCTGATATAGATGGCGACTTTAGAAAGTAAGTATCTAACCCGCGACGGACGATGACTCTTGACTGCTGGGCGGCATGCTGATAGGAGTGGCGACTGTAGTAACGCTGAAGGAAAGCTGCGGTTGTTGTATGGAGTTCTCTACGGGAGTTTAAGCTCGGCCGATCATTAGCGGGTGTCTGTCTTTATCAGCAACAGTATCACAAAATATTAGATCAAATTGCCAGTTAAGCTCGATTCATTGATTGATTGATTCCTACACAGGGGACCAGTCTGTCTCTGGTCTGTAGTATTGTGTAGCACCGGTTGTAGTATGTCGGGCGTTTGGTGCTCTATTCACGTAGAAGATGTTGCCGATCTGTCCAAGAGCTCGTTGTTGTGGGATGTTGCAAACCTGGGTTAAAGACGCAGCGGCCATTGGCGAACAGCAAGAGGGACCTCGCGTCGTGTTGGCGTTACCAGACTGGAGATGAGCGACAATAGGGTTGTTATGACTGGCAAGAGGTGTAAGAAGCGACTAAGGAGCTTAAATAGCTGGGACTACGAAGCAGGTTAGATGAACAATACGTCGAGAGAGCCTCCATAGCTCAGTCCTAATAGTTTCAAGATTAAATCCATTTATTGATTTCCGCTGGCTTACGTGTAAATCTCATCATCTGGACCGTGGCAGAACCCGGAATCTACCTCATCTCAGCCTGTCTACTGACGTACCGACCGCTTAGTGAGAAGTTCAATAGACCCGGCGGGAGGTTTGCTTCGAGATATGGGCCCAAAAGTCGAGAAAGTCCGTATCGCCTTCAGTCGATTGAATCAGGCACACGAAGGCTGCAGCACAGGCCAGAGTCTGAAAATGGCATTGACGAGTTGAATCATGATGAGGGAAATCAGACAACAACAGCGAAATACGAAGCAAGATATAAAATGCAAACAGATAGGGCCTTGTTGCTCCTCGCTGCTGACCTGGGAACATTGCCATGCAAAATACTCTTTGACTGCATCCTCTCTCGATCCGGAAGACTTTGACGAGGATATCTCCGATCTTGAAGAAATCAACGGCAAAAATGATGACGACAACAATTCCATGGCCTCGGACGGCAAATTTGACTCTGAGTCCGCTGAATACGAATCCGAGTCTCTTTCCTACGGCACGAACGACGGCTTGACAGAGAGATCGGGTCCGATGCCGATTATTATTACGAGCTCAAGGACGAACGCAAAGAGCGAGAGCGCGAATTGCGGGACATCAGAGAACAAGAAATAAAAGCGAAGGAAGCCTAACGCATATTTGAAAGTGAAATGGAGAAAGAGGTGCAACAAGCATATGATCGTGCGCAGAAGAGCAACGCGGAAGGTGATTTGCCCCGTGTTGTTGACCTTATTATGAGCAAGCATTTCTGCCTCTACTCCGTCGATCACGTGGACCATTATTACGATTCGGATATGTATCCTTCTAAGTACGTGGAGTTCTATCACTTGAACTACCAAGACGTACCATTACCAAACGAGCTATTACCGGACGAAGCTATACAGATCGATGGCCACGTATACTTTAATGTAAACTGTGGCTGTGACCTGGCTTCATTCACCCCTCCTAGAACGGCAGGGCGGGAGGAATTTCGGTTGAAGAGTCTCCATGGAGAATATCAACTCAAATTCCAATTCATCAGTAACGACTACCTGATCATGACTGTTGGTCGAGAACTAGTCTTCCTGGACAGAGAGCCGACTGCGTCAGCTCCAGAAATCTTCCGGTTTATAGGTATCCGCTTTGACCGGGAGAAGGAGGCACAGAGACGAAAAGCGAAAAGGAAACGTTCAGCGTCACCTCGCGAATCTTGGTTTGAGATGAATCATCCTTCGGGGTCGTGGAACACAGGTGGATGGTGATCATCATCCCTTTGGCGCATTGCTTTTGTAGATCCATCGTCATAAAGTATACACACATATACTGTGCGTCAATATACCAGAACCAGGGCCGGTGGGAAGAGGCAGAGAAACTCTGTGTATAGGTGATAGAGACGCGCAAGATAAATCTTGGGGTTAAGCCAGTTGAGCCAGTTGAGCCAGTTGAGCCAAGTTAAGTTAGTGAGTGGCAGTTGAGTTAGTGAGCGGGGTTGAGCCAGTTGAGCCAGTTGAGTTAGTGAAGCCGGTTAAGCCAGTTGAGTTACAGCGGGGCAAAAGAATTAAAGTGACAACCCTGCATACAGAAAAGTTAGAGTTGCATTCCTTCTATCAAAGATACAGATATCTCAGTTAATTTTACAGCTATTTATAAGGTTTCTTTATTATTTTACAGGTATCTAGTACCTCTTTAATACCTAGTATATCAGCCCTTTGCTGCGGTAACCGCTAATAGTCTTTTTGGCACAGACTGTAACAGCTTCCGAATATTATTTAATATAATTGTATCTACGCTTTCTGTATCCGTATCTTAAACTCTTTAATATTTACCTAGTTTCTTTTAAAATTAAGGAGATAATAAGTATGAAGAGGGTTAGGGTTAGTCTAGGGTTGGGTTAGGCTATATTTTACTGCCCAAGCTATTCTGCCCTAGTATTATCTAGCTATCTAGTTTAATTACACTTTAAATAAAGAGATAAAGGTAAGTAAAGGTGTTACGGCACCAACCGTGACGCGATGTTGACGCCCTGTTACGTAAGCTCTGGTTACATAACTAGGCCTTAACACGTTCCTAGCTATAGTGTTCCGTAAAGCCTTAAAGCTTTCTTGCTCTCTATAGTATGATAATAATATTTATTTTAACCTGCCTTTTTATACTGTAATAGTTTATACTGTCCTTTAACTTAGCTATATTATTGTAAGGTATATACTTAACTAATTATAAATTCCTTTAAATCCCCTTTTATTCCTAAACCTATAATAATACCTCTATAACTTAGCCTTTATCCTTTAAACTTTATATTTATAGGAAAGTAATTATAAATAAAATAAATATAAATGCCTAAAACTTACTTTATAGCCTAGCCTAGCCTAGCCTAATAGACTATAGTTTTAGCTATAAAGTTAATACTTTTCGTTTTTTCTTTAAAACCTTATAAAAATTCAATATTAATAGTAACTATAAATATTTAATAAATTCAATTATTAAAGATAATAAGTTTTATTATTAATTTTATTTTTTGAATTAAATAATAAAAAAAGTTTAATTTAATAAAAAGGATTAAAATAAACCTTTAAATAAAAAATCTTAAAGTAGGCAGTTAAAAATTAAAACTTTAAAATATAAATTAAAGTTTAAATTAAAGCTTTAAATATAGCTTTATTATTAAATTTTAAAAATAATAATTTATTTAATTATTATTAAACTAAAAACTTTAAGTAATTTAATAGTAAATAGAAAAATATTATTAAATTTTAATAAAAATATATTAATTAATATTTTTAAATTAATGTTACTTTTATAAATAATTAATGATTTTCTTAATTAAATTTAAAAAAATCTTATATATTATAGGTCTTTTAAAAGGAGATACATATTAATTATAATAAAGAAACTTTATTACTATTATTAAGAATTTTAATAACTCTACTTAATAGTATTAAAAGATTAATATAGTAATTTTTATTTATTTTAATAAATAATATAAAATAATTAACCTATCCTAAAAGGTATTATAGTTTTTCAATAACCTATTTTGTTAAAGGTAACTAATATACCTAATACACTTACATTTTTCTTATTAAAGTTTACCTAAGAAAAGGTTAGCTGTTTATTTAAGCAGTTACTAGATTAAGAAAGTATAAGAGTATAAAGATATATAGATAAACCTAATTATCACGGCATGGAAAGGCAGGTCAGGGCAAATATCGTTGTTGTGCCGTGGAGAGCGAGAAAGCCCTAAGGCTGTACAGAAAGCTATAGCTAGGAACGCGTTAGGGCCTGGTTATATGACCGGAACTTACATGACAGGGCGTTAATATCGCATTACGGTTAGTGCTGTAATAGTACCCCCCCTCTTTATTACGCTATTCGGCCGCGAATAGCAATATTACTTGCATAAATCGAAATTCCAAGTAATCTATTTTAATACTTCCGATATAAAGGTAAATAAGGCAAATTATATAGTTTTTAGTGTTAATAATATATAGTTTAGTTATAGGCTTTAGCGTAGTATAGTCTTTAATTAGCGCTTTATAGGCATTAATCTCTTTTTAGCTATTTCCTCTTTTTCCTTTTTTATAATTTTTTTTAATACCTATTATAATAGGCCTAGCTTTTTTAAGTTTCTTTTATAAAAGTCTTATATTACCCTCTTTTAACTTTATAGGTCTTTAGCTAATTACTATATAGTAGTGTAGTATTTCTATTGAATAAAGTAGTGGAATTTATTATTATTATTATAATTTACAAGCGCTTTAAACTCCTATTTCTCTTATATTTTATTTATATTATCTTCTCTTTTTAATACCCTGCTTTAAATATTTTTTAATTTGGCTTTATTAATTATTTTTTACTTAAAATGCAGTAAAGTAGCTGTTTTAAATTATAAAACAGAGTTATATAGAATTAAAAAAATCTTTATACTTTTTAGCAGGCTAACAGTATAGGCTTATAGGTATAGCTTTATTATTATATAAAGCCCTGCCTATTTATTATCTAGCTTTTTTATTAAATAATTAATCTTTATATTTTATATATTAATAAAGATTTCCTGCCTAATAGTATAGACTGATAATACCTCTCTCTGTGCGTTTATATTTTCTTTATATTTTCTTTTTAAGGCCCTAGTAAAGGCTTTTAACTATATAATAATATATTTAAATCGCTTAGTAATAGTATTAGCGCGGAAAAACTTTTTTTTCTTTACTATAAAAAGGTTTTGCAGGTTAAGCTATAAAGGCTTTATTTTTAAATAAAGGTTAAAACTATAATTAGCGAAAAAAGTAATATATTAATTATTTTAAATATTATATTATTTATAGTAAATTCAGTTAATAAAAGCTAATAGGCTTAATTATTCTAGTAAAAGTTAATAAAAGCTTATAGGTATTATTTTATATTTATATTAATTTTATTAGTTTAGCTATTAGGTTTAAAGCAAAAGGCTAATAACTGTTTTAATATAACTTTTAATTGCTTTAAGAGTTATTTTTAGAATTTTAATATAAACTATATACTGCAGTTTAATATAATATTATTAAATATATTATAAAAGCAGTAAATCTTATTACTAAATATATTATTTAGCTTTTCTGTAAATAGTAAAGTAATAAATATAAAATAATATATATTTATAAAGCAGTAAACTATTACTAGTAAATATTTATAAATAATATTATAGTAATAGGATTTAAGTAATAGTATAATATAGTTAATAAAGATATTTAACTATATATAAAATAAAACTAATAATAATTAAAGGAAACTTTATAATAAAGATTATAAAGCCTTTATTTTAATATATAGTTTATAGGCTTATATAAATACTTTAATATCTTTTAAAATTTATAGCTATTAGTATATTTAACTAATAAAGTTTAAAGTTTTAAACCTATTTAAATATTTAGCTAAACTACTTAAATAGTTTTTAAATAGGATTTATATATAATATTTATTATTAAGGGGAATAAAGAGCTGCTTTTAATAATAAATTCTATTATTTATTAATTAGCAGTTATTTATTGTAATTTAAAGTTCTCTATAAAGCTATTTTAGCTATTAGTAGATATTAAGGTTTTAAAGCGCAATTACTATTTCTTTTACTATAATATTTTATTTATATACTGCTGCAATTAAATTATTAATTAGTCTGTTTTTTGCGGGTATTATTATAACTATAAGGGCAGCCTTTATAAATAGTTTTATATTTAATAAAACTTTTTTTTAAATATTATTTAAACTTTAAAGCTAAAAGAACTTTATAAGAAAATAATATATTGTGTGTTTTTAATTTAATTATTAAAGGGGTTTAATTTTATAAGCTTATCTTTTACTTTTCTATTTAAAGTATTAAGCTTTATAGCTTTAAAGCTAAATTAATAAATAATATAAAAGTTAAAGTTAAAGAGGAATTTAAACTATTAGATTTACTATTAATTTAAAGCTTTAATTACAATAAAGTATTTAAAGTTTTTATAGTTTATAATAATATTAAACTCTTATAAACTTTATAATTTTAAGCTATTCCTTTATTACTTTAATAATAGCTAAAAGTTCTTTATTATAGACTTTATAGTTATATTTTTAAATATTAAACTTGACGGAAAAAAATATAATAAAGTATAAAATACCCTTTTTATTATACTGCAATAAAATACTGCCTAATATTTAATTAAAGGCATTAATCTGAAAGACAGTTTATTTATTATAGTTAAAAAGGGCTAAAACTAAAGCTAATTTAAAAGTATATTTAATTAAATTAAAGGCTTCCTACTATTTCTTTTTTTAAATATATAATTAGTCTTTTTTTAAAAGTTTATTTAATAATATAGCTATTTTAAAGTATTATTAAATAAAATAGTAATTGAAATTTATTAAACTAAGGAACTTTTATAGGTTTTTTACTCTTTAAGTAATTGCTAATTTAATATAGCTTTAACTTTTTTAAGATTTATTTTTAGTCCCTTTAAAGTAATAATTAAATTAAAGTATTTTATGTTTATGATTTTAAATTTACATTTAATAATATTAATTTAAAGGCTTATATTTTAAAGGCAGGCTGTTTCTTTATATATATATTTTTAATATTCCTTTTAGTTTAATAAATATATAAAGATATTATTAAAGTATATAATATAAATACAGTTAAAAAGGTTATAGAAAGTATAGTTAATATAATATTAAAATATAGTATATATATTATAAAGGCTAAAAGGTATAACTAATATCTTAAAAAGGCTAAACCTTATTATAAACGCTATTTTTTATATATCCCCTTTAATAATATAAAGGTTATTAAATACAGTAATAATATTAAGTTTTATATATACTTTTATATACTTTAAGGCGTTAAAGGTTTCCTAGATTAATAGCAATAGGTATTAATTTGTAATAGTAATATTATTTAACCTTTAGTAATTTTAATAAATATAAATACTGCCTTTTAGTTTTGCAGCTAAAAGGAAAAGAGTAGTATATTATACTTATAATTTATAGATAAATCCTTTCACTAAATTATTATCTAACTATTTTCTTATTACTTATAGTTTATTAAATAAAAATAGCCTATTCTTTTAATATAGTAGGTCTTTTCCTAGCAATATCTTAATTTTATAGTTTTAAGCCTATTATAAAGGAAGTTTATTTACTGTCTTTAACAGGAAAGTATTATATAAATTATATAGTTAAAATAGCAGTTTTTTTAAGATATCTAGTTTACTAAACTTAAGTTTTCCTACTATAAATTTCTTAATATTAGCAGCTATAATCTTTTTTAATTATATTAAAAAGTAATATTTATTAATAAAATTATATATTTCTTTAAATAATACTATTTTTACTTCAATATAATTTCTTTATTTTATAAATATTTATTAGAAAAACTTATTGAAAAGCTTTAATAAAGTAATAGGTATTAATTCTTTAATTTTAATAGCTTAATTAGTGTCTTTTTAAATTACTTTTATTATATAAATATATAATTATTAATAAAAGGTAGTAAAGTTTATACCTACTATTATCTATATATCTATTATATTTAAGTATACTTTTTAATTTTAAAGTTTAGTTTAGTTTTATAGAAATAGTATATTAAAAAGTAATAGTAATAGCTTTAATAAAGGTTTTCCTTTTTATTATTAGCGGCAGATTATAAAGGTGAGCAGTAGCTTTATATATATTTAATTTAGGATTATTTATGCCTATATTTCTTTATCATTAGTTCTGCTATACTTGCAGGTTATATAATAATTTTAATTTAGCGTTAAAGTTTATAAAATATATAGTTTAAAAGCTCCCTTTTTAATTAAATTATAGTTTATTTCTTTTAAAGTATTTTTAATTAATAGTTATTAATATAGTATAGTTTTCTATTTAATTAAGTTAAACTTTACTTTATTTAAATTATCTTTAACTATTAATTACTAGTAATATATATATATTATATAAATACAGTTAAAGAGGTTATCAAGAATATAATTAATATAATATTAAAATATAATAGATATATTATAAAGGCTAAAAGGTATAACTAATATTTTAAAAAGGCTAAACCTTATAATCAATGCTATTTTCTATATATCCCTTTTAGCGATATAATGGTTATTAAATACAGTAATAATATTAAATTTTATATATACCTTTATATAGCTTAAAGTATTAAAGGCTTTTTAACTTAATAGTAATAGGTATTAATTTTTAATAATAATATTATTTAACTTTTAATAGTTTTAATAGATATAAATATTACTCCTTAATTTTTCAGCTAAAAAGAGGCAAGTAGTATATTATATTTATAATTTATAGATAAATCCTTTTACTAAATTATTATTTAATTATTTGTTTATTACCTGCAGTTTATTAAATAAAAATAGCTTATTCTGTTAATATAGTAAACCCTTTTTAATAGGGTTTTAATTTTATAGTTTTAAGCTTATATAAAGGAAGTTTATTTATTGTCTTTAGCAGGAAAGTATTATATAAGTTATATAGCTAAAATAGCAGTTTCTTTAAAATTTTTAATTTATTAAGTTTAAATTTCCCTGCTATAAATTTCTTAATATTAATGGCTATAATCTTTTTTAATTATATTAAAGAATAGTATTTATTAATAAAGTTATATATTTCTTTAAATAATATTATTTTAATTTTAATATAGTTTCTTTATTTTATAAGTATTTATTAGACAAACCTATTTAAAAGCTTTAATAAAGTAATAAGTATTAGTTTTTTAATTTTAATAATTTAATTAATCTCCTTTTAATTTACTTTTATTATATAGATATATAGTTAATAATAAAAGGTAATAAAGTTTATAGCTATTATTATCTATATATCTGCTATATTTAAGTATACCTTTTCATTTTAAAATTTAATTTAATTTTATAAAAGTAATATATTGAACGTAATAATAATAGCTTTAATAAAGGTTTTTCTTTTATTATTAATTATAGATTATAACGGCAGGCAGTAGCTTTATGTATATTTAATTTAAAATTATTTATATTTATATTTCTGTATTATTAGTTCTATTATATTTATAGGTTATATAATAATTTTGGTTTAGTGTTAAAGGTTATAGAATATATAGTTTAAAGGCTTTTTTTTTAATTAAATTATAGTTTATTTCTTTTAAAGTATTTTTAATTAATAGTTATTAATATCATATAGTTTTTTATTTAATTAAATTAAAATTTACTTTATTTAAAGTATTTTTAATTATTAATTACTAGTAATATATATTCTTTATATTAACTTTAATAAACTTATTTTTTATTTTAACTATTATTAAAACTTATATAAAGTTAGCTATACTTTTTAAAAAATAATAGTTATAATAATAATAGGATTTAAAAGTAATAATTAACTTTTCTGAGTTAATATTAAAGTTTTATTCTTTTAGCTATAAAAGGCTAAAAATTAGAAATATATTATTAAAGATATTTACAATAAAGATGTAACGGGTGTAGCCTAACTGGAAAGTACGCGGTTAGGGCACCTCTATATTGTCTATCTATAGCTAAAGGAAGGAAGCTCTATACTAGCTACGTATACGTTATATAGTTATGCGTATAGGGTTATAGCCGAGGTAATTTCTTAATTAAGTAAGTGGTCTAGTATTAGTTGTATTTCCGGATTTAGTGTAGTCGTAATTCTAGGAGATATAGCCTAGCCTATAACATTACCCCCCCTTCTTACAGTGGCTCTCTCTTTAGGCGCCGTTGCTTTGCTGGCGTATAGCTGTTAAGTGGCCCGTCATTAGATTTAATTAGGCTATATTTGGATATATAGTTGTCGAGGGCTGCTGTGTCTTTAAATATATATATCGGTTCCTAGGTTAACTCTATATATCTTTTCTACTATATTAATACTTCGCGGAAAGAGCTGTGACCTTGCCGCTTAGTCCTCGCGCAGAGGACCTCTTTAACTTCCCATTTATCCTCGCTATCTATTTATATTAGTGGTAGTTAGGGGTTATTTTAAATCTGGCCTGGAAAAGGGTTATTGGCTGCTCTTTTTAGCAGGTTAATATAAAATCGCGGGTATATACTAGTTAATACACCTAGTTCTACTATATAAAGGCTAATAACCTTTATTACTATATATTTATAATATAAGGCGTTAAGCTTTTTAGAAGGCTAGGGAGTATTATAGTTGCCGAGGTATAGCTGGACTTTATCTTTTACTTTATATCTTTTAAAGGGGCCTTGCCGCTGGTTCGCGGAGTCTTTATAGTGTTATTATATAGCGGCAAGTGCTGTTTAGGCAAAGGCAGTTACTCTTTCTAGTCTCTTAACTACTTCTTTTACAGCCTTCTCCTCCTAATCCTTTAATCTAATAGTTTTGTTTTCTTTTATATATAGCTAAAGGGGTTCTATATAGTAGCCATACTTAAAGAAAAAGGGGCTTATTTGAATAGCTATATATTTGCGGTTATTTAAAGCTAGCTGCGCTACTAGGAGGAGGTTTTTTTAATTGCTTTAAAAGTAGTCTATATATACTTTAAAGTATATTTAAATCTCTTGGTTACTCTTCTCTAGTCTGCTGTTAGTCTGTAGGTAATATGCTATGTTTAGGCGTTACTGGGTTCCTGCTAGTTTACAGAAAGCTCTCTAAAAGCGGCTAGTTTAATTAAATCCTCGGTCGCTAATTATAGACTAGGGCATCCTATAGAATTAATAGTGGCATTAAAGGAACCTTTTTATATATACTTCTGCCTCTATACTCTCTATTACTTTAAAGGTAATATTTTTAATAAGCCAGTTAATAATAACCTAAAGGTATTATACTTATATTAATCTTATAGGTAATAGGTTAACTATAAAGTTTATAGCTAAGTCGCTGCAGATATATTAAAGAATAGGTAATAGTTTAAAGAGTCTTTACTTATAGCTTTTTTATATTTTTCCTTTTTTGTATATACTGCAGTTATAGAGGAATTATTAGACTATACTGTTAATTCCTGGCTAAAAAAACCTGCAGGAAATAATAGTTAGGGTTCTATTATAACCTAAATAGCCTAAAACTGCAGTATTGTGTTCTGCTTATATAATATAAGTGCGCAGCGTTTTGCCTTTTTTTTCAGTTATAGCCGGTACCTAGATATAGTCTCGGAATATTAATCTCTATTCTTTATCGATTATATATTCTGATATCTATACTTTAAGTTAAAGGTCTGCAGGGAGGGAGCGCTTTTCCTTTTTAACTGTAGCGTATACCTGTCAATATATTAGGTCCTTTTAGATTATTAGGTTTTATAGGTCTTATAGTTCTTTATTTCCGTTAAATATATGCATTAAAGGGAGATTAATATCGCTATCTTTAAATTACTGTATTGCTGGTGCAGCTAGGATAAGTTATATATAGCAGCTTAATTCGCGCTTATTACCTTTATTAAATAGGAGGTTTTATTCTTTGCGGCTTAATGCATTAGGAGCAGCTATTTCGCTGCTTAGCCTATATTAAATTATAAAATTAAACTGGGAAAGGAACTCTGCCTAGCGCGTCTATTATTTAGAGAGTTTCCTGTATATTATAAAGAACTGTAAGTTTTTATAGTTTAAAATAACTATAAAGGGGTCGCAGCTATATAGCTTTGCTCTCTACTCTTTTAAACAGTAAATTACTGCTAGTATTTCTTTATTATAGATAGGATAATTATATTTAATAGGGCTTAGCTTCTATAAGTAGTAAGCTATAATATAGCGTTCTCCCTTTTTATTCTTTTATAAAAGACTCCTTTTAGAGTATATTTTAAATAATCTGCTTCGGTAAAGGTACGTTTTATAGGATTTTAAGTTTATAGTATAAGGGCTTTAATAAAGAGGCGTTTAAGCTCTTAAAAGGCTATTTCTTTTATACCTTTTTACTAAAAGGGGGTCCTTTTTTTAGTTAGCTTTACAAGCAGGTAAGCTATTTGAGAGAACCTAAAAATAAATATTTAATAGTAATTAGTAAAGTTAAAGAAGCTTTAGACTCCTGTTACTATTATAGGCGCCTGCTATTTACTAATAGTTTACTGCTTTTTAAGGTTGCAGGCAATTCCTTTACTGGTATATATAATAAACCTAAAGTATTTAATCTCTTTTTATATAAATGCGCATTTCTTGGGATCTAGGTATAGCCCAGTATTAGTAAAGGTATATAAAACTTGCTAAACCTTTTTTATATAGTCTTTTATAACCTATTAGTATAGATTAAAATATTGTTAAGGTATATAGATACAAAATCGTTTAAAAAGGGGCATAATACCTGGTTAATATACTATTAGAATGCTGCTAATACGCTAGTAAGTCTAAATAGAATTATCTGCTATTTATATAGGCTATAGTGTATATAGAATGCAGTTTTATATTCTTTTCCTTTCGCGACTTTAATTTTATAGAATATAGCTATTATATTTAGCTTTATAAACTACTTTACTTTTATTAAGCTATTAAGGGTTTTAGAAAAAACGGGAAAGGGGTAGTGATTTTATTGCATTATTGCATTTAAGGCGCAGTAGTCTATATAGAAGCGAATTCCTCTTTTAGGTTTCTGGATAAAGAGGATAAAGGCTGCAGCAGCTAAGCTGCTAGCTTGAATAAATCCCTTATTAAGTAAGTTAAAGAGGGTCTTTTATAATATTAATAGTTCCTTGCGTAATATACTGTAAAGGGGGCCTTAAGGGAGTTTTAGTTTTTTGCTGTAATTATTGGCTTTTAAGGGAATCTGTAAATTAACTTTAAGGCGGTATAGTAGAAGCTTAATAGCTTCTTTTATAGAGAATAGCGAATAAAACTCTTTATATAGTTTAAGGGGAATATATTTTTAGGGATTTATAGGTTTTTTAAGCTAAAGTGCTTTTTTAATGTTAAATAAGCTGATAGCTTAAAGGAAATATACTTCCTTTTTACTGTTCCTTTTAGTATAGCGGTATTCTGCTTATAATATTAAGGCTAATATAAGCCAGGCTTTTTATATAGCTTTAATGTTCCCGGGCTCCTCTTTATCTGTAAATTATAGCTGTAGGCTAGCTTTTCTATCGCTAACTTCCTTTTTAGCTGTATTATATATTACCTAGTTAGCCTTAGCTTAAAGCTTACTAAGGATTAGGTTATAGTTTAGTTTATCTATTATATAAGCGTATTAATGTTTAATATAGCTATATAAATATAGGTAAATAATAGCAATATAGCTAGTTTTTACTTTTTTATAAATTTCAGTAAATATCCTAATCTTCCTTTTAGTAATCTTAATCTATAAAAGGTATAACTTTTAGGCAAGGGAGGAGTTTATAATAGTATAAAGGTTATAGCTAGTATTAAATAATACTATAATAAATATATTCTTTATTCTGGCTTATAATATTATTAATTTGCTGGTTATTTGCTTTTTAAACTCCTTTTATCCTTTTAATTCTTCCTTTATAAGCATTAATATTTAACTTTACATTAAAGCTAATCTTTTAATTTATCGCTAAAGTTACTGTCTTCTTTACTGTTAATATATTAGTGATTATTATTAGACTTGCAGTTAGTGATCTAGACTTAATACGCCCAGGTTTTATAGCCTTTTTTGCAAAACTAGGCAATATATCCCTCTTTTTTATAACAGTAATATATAATCTCTTTAACAGTATTTGCCTTACTCGCTAAAAAGCTGCATTAGCGCTAGTTGTTTATATAGTTTATGCCCTTTATTTAAGTATTACCTTTTTTATTAACTGCTTATATATAGTCCTTTAAAGTGTAATATAGTTAAAGTTTATTATATTTTTTCTGCTAAAAGTAGCCTATTAAGGCAGCTCTTATATTCTATTAATCTAGATTTAATTATTTAATGCAGTTAGCGATATCCTAGACTTTAATAAACTATTTACTATAAGTAAATAGTAGGTTTACTATAAGTAAATAGTAGGTTTACTATAAGTAAATAGTAGGTTTACTATTACTAAGCGGAATTATAGCTTTAAAGATAATACTCCTTTAAGGAAGATAATCTTAGTTTAGTTAGCTTAGTTATTACTGCCTGCTTTAAAGAGCTTTTATTTAAAGTAAAGAAGGAAAAATAAAAGCAAAGTTTTATCTCTTTACTTAAAAGTGCATAGCTTTTACGCAGCTTAGTTCTAGAGTCTTTAATCTTTATAAGTATAGTTTAGGTATTATATAAATTCTGCTAGGTTATAGTTCCTATTAGTTCCTTTTAATATATAAAAAGTAATAATTACTTGCTTAAATATAGTATCTAAGTAGGAGTTAATAAAGTATTATTATTTTCTATTACTATTATAAAACTCTTTATTAAGTTTAAACTTTTTATATATATCTTGCATTTATATAGCGTACTCCCTTTACTTTTTTAAGAATTTAAATAGGTTAAAGAGTAGTTTCCTTTTAACCTTAAGAGCTTATATAAACTCTATTATAGAGGTTAATACAGGCTTTATAGTTACAGCCTGTGCAAGTTTTTGCTTAGGTTGCAGAAAGAATAACATCTTATCTTCCTAGCTATCTAGCCTTTAAGTCGCTAATACTATAGAGTCTAGCTTTTTTATTAGTATAGTTATTTATTCTTATAAAGGTAGAATAGCTTACTTGATCTGCGACTATATATTATTGCCCTTCAAGGCTTAGTCTTTGAAATTTGCTATTTTCCTTTTACAGTAAAAGTTCTATTACTTACTGGCTAGGTAGTAGCTGAGCTATAGACATATAATGGGTATAGCCCAACTGGAAAGCATACGGTTAGGGCACTTCTGTATTGTCTATCTAGAGCTAAAGGAAGGAAGCTCTACACTAGCTATGTATACGTTACATAGTTGTGTTTATAGGGTTATGGCCAAGGTGGTTTCCTAATTAGGTAAGCGGTCTAGTATTGGTCGTATTTCCGGATTCGGCATAGTCGTGATTCCGGGAGACATGGCCTAGCCTGTAACAAAAGAAAAGGTAAAGTTTTTTATAAAAGTTAATTATTGTTTATATAATAAAAGAATTTAAAGTTTCATTAGCTATATTTTATTAGTAAATAAAAGGTTTTTAATAAATACTAGTTATTAAATAATAATATTAAATTATTTAATAAAAGTATACTTAATAAAGGTTTAAGGTATATAGCTATTATCTATTAAAGCGTTTATATTAATATAAATATTATATATAAAAAATAATATAGTTTATATTAAAAGGGATTTATTATTTATACATTTAAGTTTAAAGGGTTTTTAATTAATAAAATAATAATAAATTTATTTTAAGATAATAATTTTATTTATAGTTAACCTTTATTTATAACTTTTAATAAAGGTTAATCTTTTCTTTAATTTATAAATTAAGTCTAGGTTTTTAATACTTAAAGTTAACTAAATTAAAGTAAATTAAAACTTAATAAAGTAGCGCTATTATTATTATCTTTATTAATACTTAAAAAGGGTATATTATTTAAGGCCTAGACTTATAGTTTATTTAAATATTATAGGTAATATTAATATATTATTAAAGTTTAATTATTATACTTTACTATATTATTTTATTACTAACTTTAAAGTATTATTGAATTAAAGTATAGTTTATATAGTTAAATTTAATAATTTTAGTTTTATATTTAATATAGATGTCCTTAATATATATTCAACTGCCTTTTTTTATTATATTTATTAAATCTATAGGTTATTATTTTATAGTAAAAGTAAAGTCTTTTAATAATATATTTTTTATAAAAGACTTAAAGGTAAAGTAATAGGGTATATATAATATTTAATTATATTAAATTGCTAACTAGCGCTAAAGTAATAGTTTAATTATTTTACTAGTATTAATAATATTACTATTAATATTAATATTACTATTATTAATACTTTGTTTAATATTAGCCTATTTAAGTAGTATAAAAGGTATTATAATAAATACACTTTTAAAGTTTATTATAAATAGTTTTATAAAGTTAATACTATTTAGCAAAATTAAATTTATTTAATTTAATTATTTAAGTCTTTATAATATTAATACGCTTTTAAAAGACTTTTATTTTTAAAGCCTTTATTATTTATTTAGCAATTTTAGTATATTTCCTACTTAATATAAATAACTTTATTATAAAGTTTTAAGAAGGTTTATTTAATATATATAAATTATTCAAAGACTATAATACCTTTTAAAATAAATTAACTATTTTATATTATTTATTAAAATTAATAAAAAGTATTATATTAATTTTTTAATATTATTAGGCAGGGTTATTAAAACTTTTAATAATAGTATTAAAGTCTTTTTATTACAGTTAATATATATTTCTTTTTTAAAAGACTTGTAATATATAAAATCTTTTTCAATTTAATTAAGAAAATAGATTAATTGCCTGTAAAAGTAATATTAATTTAAAAATATTAATTAATATATTTTTATTAATATTTAATAATATCCTTTTATTTACTATTAAATTACTTACAGTCTTTGAGTTAATAGTAGTTAAATAGGTTATTATTTTTAAGGCTTAATAATAAAGCTATATTTAAAACTTTAACCTAAACTTTAATTTATACTTTAAGGTTTTAATTTTGATTTATTTACTTTAAAAACTTTTATTTAAAGGTTTATTTTTATTCTTTTTATTAAATTAAGCCCTTTTTTATTATTTAGCTAAAAAGAATTGAATTAATAATAAAAGTTATTGTCTTTAATAATTTTATTTTTTAAATATATATAGTTGCAATTAATACTAGATTTTTATAAGGTTTTAAAAAGAAAAAGGAAAAGTATTAGCTTTATAGAAAGCTATAGCTAGGAATACGTTACGGCCTAGTTATATAACTAGAGTTTATATAACAGGGCATCAATATCGCGTTATAGTTAATGCCGTAACAATACTATATAGTTATATAAATAGCTGTAAAGCTTAAAGCTTTATATAAGTTGAAATTGCTGCTATTAATAAAAAAAAGGCTAAGGAATATATAGCTATTTTAAAAGTAATAGCTTTAAAAAAACAATTAACTAAATCTAGTCTTAGGCTTATAAAGAAAAATAATCTTAAAGGAAAAGATCTCTTTAAACTGCCTGAAACCCTAGGCTAAGTAAAGGAATAGGGGCCTTATATACCTTAATTACTTAAAAGAATAGGGGGGAATAAGCCTATTAAAGATACCTTTAAAGAGGAAAGGCTTTATATACTTAAGGAATCCTATATTACTAAAAGTTTAAAGCTTATTAAATTAATTAAATTAAAGGGAGATACTATTATTAATACTAGTTTTAATAATAAATTATTAAAGCTAGCCCTTTTATAATATGAAAGACTAAATTATATTAACTTAAATTTATGAACGAAAACTATTAAAATAACTGTAAGAATGTTTAATTTTAATTTTATTAAAAACATTAAATTTTACTATTTAATATATAATAAAAGAAAAGCTATTAAACGGCTTAATTTAAAGCTAATTACTAATTTACTAGCCTTTTTAATTTATTTAAAAGCTAATAATTTCTCTATAAAGTTAATGCTTTATAATAAAGCCTTTATTAATCCTTTAATTATTAATAGAAAATTAAAATATAAGTAGTTATTCCTTTTAAAAGATAATAATAAACCTACCTTTTCAACTATTATATACAGCTTTATAAATAGCCTTAAAACTTAATATAATTAGTATTTTAAGGAATTTTATTATAATAATAAAAAGGAAATTAATTAAAAACTTTAAATTTAGTTTTTTTTTAAGAATTATATATTCCTATAGCAGCATTTATATTTATAAATAAAATAATTTAATAAAATACTTTATTAAAGTTTTATTAAATAGGCTTTAGGCTATTATTATAGCAGCTAACCTATTACTATATTTTTAAAATTTTATTATTATTGCAGTTCTTAAATTAATTAACTATATAGCTATTATTAATAAAAACTTTACCTTTTATTAAGAATTATATAAAGACCTAGACTTTAATAAAGACTATAAGCCTAATCTATAAAAATATAGAATTATTGGCTTCTATTGTAAAGTATTTATTCTGTAAAAATAAAAGGTTAAAGGCTATAAATTAACCTTTAAGATTAAAACTGAAAAACTATTAGTAGTTTTAGGTAATAATACTTATTTTATTTATATTCTGATTAAATATATAGTCTTTAAATTATTAACTATAAAGCTATATAAAGATAAAATTCCTGAACTTTATATCTTAAAGCCTACTATAAGTTAGGATAATAAGGAATTAAAGGGAGAAATAAAGCTAGATTTATTAAATTAAATAATTCCTAGCTTTTAAAATATTAATCCTTTACTCTTTAACCCTCGTTTAAAGGGAGTACCCACTACTATTCCCCTTATTCCTATGCCAGTTATATAAGACTCTATAGTTATAAAGGATCCTGTAAATATAAATATATCCTATTTCCTTTATAATAGCATTAAAAAGCTAGCCTTTTTAGCTGCTGTAGTATAAAACCCTTAACACTTAAGCAAATACTTTATAGTTTTAATAAAACTAAATAGCTAGGAGCGATTTATAGTAAATTTAACTAGCTAGTTAAATAATATACCTTTACTTTTATTAAGTATAATAGTATTCTTAAAGGCAAGAATCCTATTATTAATTAATTGGTCTTAAAAATTCAAAAGAATTTAAATAATAGAATAGTTAAATTTAAAGCTAGGCTAATTGCTAAAGGCTTTTAATAACTAAAAGGAATAGATTTTAACTAAATATTTACCTTAATAGCTATTCCTTTTATTTAACAGCTGTTTCTAACTTTAACTATTATTTATAACTAGGAAATGAAATAAATTAACTTTATTAATATATTTTTAATAGAATATTTAAAGAAACTATTTTCTTTAACTTCTTTAAAGGGTTTGAAGATTATGCCAGTTAGATTTCCTTTAAAATTAAATCTATTTTTAAGAAGCTAGGTTATAACCTTAATATAGATTAGGTTATTTAGTTATAAAAAGCTCTTTATAGTCTTAAACAGTCCCTTAAAAAAAGGTAATAGGCTTTATAAACTTTAAAAAATAAACTAGGATATAATCCTTTAATTTCTAACTATTATTCTCTATAATCTTAATAATAGTATTTTTATTATTACTTATATAAATAACTGTCTTTTTATTAAACTAAATAAAGAAGCTATAGTTTAGCTAAAGCTAGCTTTTAATAAGGTTTATACTATAAAAGATAAAGGCCCTGCTTTTTTTTCCTTAAAGGTTTAAATAGTTAAAGATAAAAAAAGAGGCCTTTTTTAACTTTCCTAGAAATAGTATATTACTAAAGCTATAGAGTTATTTAACCTTTAAGACTTAAAGCCTATTTAATTACCTTTATAGCCCTTTCTTTTAGCTAATAAAACTATAACTAAACTAAATAAAGTTAATATTAAACTTTTCTAAATTATAATTAATACTATTATTTACTTAATAATTTATATTTAAGTAGATATTAGCTTTTTAATTTAATATTTAGTAAAATAATTTTAAGGCCTTTATAAAAAGCATTTAGATGCAGCCTATAACTTATTATAGTATTTAAATAATACCTAGAATCTAGCTATTTAATATACTAGAAAATCGAATCCTATACCTATTAGTTATTATAATAGTAATATTACTAGGGATAAAGAATTAAGGAAATTAACTTATAGCTATATTATAATAGTTATTAATAGGCTAATTAACTAGAAATCAAAAAGGGGCTTCACTATCTGTCTTTTTATACTAGAAGTAAAGTTTATAGCTTTTATAAAAGCTATTTAAGAGATTTAGTAGCTTATTAGCCTATATAAAAAGGTAAATTAACTAATTAAACAGCTAATATCTTTACTTAATAATAAGAAAAGTGCTATTTATACCTTAAATAACCCTACCTTTTATAATTAAATACAATATACTTTATTATAGTTTAATTATATAAAGGAATAGGTTAAAAATAGCGTTATTATAATCGGCTACCTAGAAACTAGTAAAATAATTGCTAATAGGCTCACTAAGCCTCTTTTAAGTTAAAAGCTAAAGAACTTTATAAGTCTCTTTAATTTTAAGCTTTTACTTAAAGTATAGCTATACCTAAGGTTTTTATCCTTTTCTTTTTTATAGTTATTAGCTATTCTTTTATAGCTATTAGCTATCCTGGTTATTATTATTGTTATTTTTTTTTAGCTATATTAGCTATTCCCTTTATTTTTAACTATTTTAGCTATTCCTTTTATTTTCTATATCCTAGTTACTTTCCTATGTTTAAGATCCTTTATTTACTTTAAAGTTATATAAGATAGTATCTATTTAAGAGGGAGTGTTAAAAAGGAGGGCTAAAAAGTAAGGATTTTAGAGTAATTGGGTTACCTTCCTATTCTGGCTAGACCTGGAATTAGGCCCGACGGTAAAATTAAGTTCCTAGAGGAACTTCGGTGTAAGTCAGGAAATTTCTATTATCTTTAATAATAACAATTAAGCTAGGACCAACTACCCCGCCTACCCTAGACTTAATATAATGGGCATAATAGCCATTATAAAAAATCTGACCAAAATGGTTTCCTGTTTATATAGCTGTAAGTCGATTTAGCCGATTTCCTATATAAATGAATTTTGCGGAAAATAGGAATACAGCCATAAACCCAATTCTGACACCGCACGCCTATTGTTAAGTCGGAGGACTATTATAAAAGATAAAGCATTATTCTACAATCACTTCTATAATAGCCGCATATTATTAGTTATTCTATAGCTTCTAGCTATTAGATTAGATACAATTTAATTATTTATTTTATTGTTTACCCAGTAAACTCTTAGTCGTTTCCTTATTACTGCGTTGTATGCAGCTTCCTAGAAGCTATATATAAATGAGGTTCAGTATAACCTTGTTATTTTAACACTTTTAGCGCAGTAATTACTTCCTAATAATTGGTTAATATAACCAATATTCTCTTATATTCCCGTAACCTAGTCTTTAATTTAGTTAGGCTATAATAGATTTAAAGGAAATCCCTATAAGGTTTAAAGCTTTTAACTAAACTTTAAGCCTGTTTGAAATATTTCCCTAAAAGTCTTGATTTATATAAATATAAAGCCTATTTTACATTCAAATAACTTAAAGAAACTATATATATCTAGTTTACATTAATCTTTAAAGATTACATTAATAATTCCTTAAAAGGAATTATAAACTCAAAATAATAAATATTTTCTAAGATTATATTTACTTTAAAAAAAACTCTTTAATAAATCTTTCAATTAATTAATAAAAAATAAAACGTATAAAAACAGTTTATAATATTTAATAAAAAATGTATCTTTAAATATACTATAATATTTTTATAACTTGCCTTTAAAGTCTCTTAGAACTAGATAAGACTTATAATTATATATTACTAAGAACTTCAAAGTAAAATTAAGGCCAAGCTAAAGAGCGCACAAAAGAGTAAAGCCAAGTCAAAGCCAAAGGAACCCGCCGCTACAGTAGAAGATCTTGAGGCGTGGGAGATTAATCCCGGTACCGTCGAGGGCGAAATCGTTCTTAGGAACACCCGCCCGCAGACGATGAGGTTGTTCAAATGAGTGCTGAACGAGTGGCAATATCCGCTAAAGCAGTACGTCCACGGGGTGCCTCGGAGCACTTCCTTGAGAACTACGGCAGATACATATCCAATTCCAGCTAGGCCCGATTTGAGCCTATGGAATGTTGGACGATGGATACCTATGCGGGCGTCGGTCCAACATTTCCAATGTCAACATCAAGAGGGTACCACGTGGAATCTGACCAACAGTTTACCCGGTTAAATTTCACGATGTTGGCAGCCTTCGCACAGGCAAAGGGATAATAAGAGCTGCACTATTGGCGTGATCAGCGCTCTGTGAATCCGGACTCCCGGCATGAACCCAAGGGCTACCATCCCCAGCTTCCCCGCCTAGCACACTTTAAGCGACTACCCTTCTCGTCGGCCCGACAGACAGGAATAAGAACCACGCGTCTATATCTGTGCTTCAATTTGGGCGAAGATAAATCTTGTCGGTCCGACAAACCACTACTGGAAAGGAAACCACTACCGGAAAGGACTTGCCCCATCCTTAATTACCCTGAGCTAATGGCGGGATTGCTGTGATAGACTGACAGGCCCCAAACGCCATGCCTAGCGGACTGTCCTGTCAGGGTGTGTTGTCACCCGGATAGGTGCGACTACTACGACCGCAGTATTACGAATTCCCTCACCTCGTGATACCCAGATATCCTTATTCGGGGAGGAGGCGGCTAGCTTTAATGAGTCACTCTGATAGTTCCTCAGGTATTTTTAAGCGAATAATTTAACCGTGACTGTTCTTATAAGTCGTATGTTTGCAATTAAGTCCGCTACTTCTTTAGTGCCGAGCATTTAACAGCATCCTATCGTCTCAGTTGGTGACAGATCAGCTTTGCTATTGCCGTTCTCATTTCGCATGCCCCTTGGCCTTGCTGCTATTTTTCCTTGTTCCATCTCAACCGCATTCCAGCGTCATCATGGCTTTTAGCACCCACACGCGAGCGTGGTGGAAGGAAGCCGTGGTATACCAGATTTACCCGGCGTCCTTCTGCGACTCTAATGGCGATGGCATTGGCGATGTGCCCGGCATCACCTCCAAGCTGGACTACCTGGTCAACTTGGGCGTCAACGTTATTTGGGTCTGCCCCATGTATGACAGCCCGCAAATCGACATGGGCTACGACATCTCCAACTATGAAGATGTGTATCGTCCATACGGCACAGTCCAGGACATGGAGGTGCTCATCCGTGAAACTCACGCTCGGGGTATGAAGCTTTTGCTTGACCTCGTCATCAACCACACATCAGACCAGCACGCGTGGTTCAAGGAATCCCGTTCCAGCAAGGACAACCCCAAGAGAGACTGGTACATCTGGCGACCACCGTGTTACTCCCCGGAGGGCAAACGTCTCCCTCCAAACAACTGGCGTGCTTGTTGGGGTCCCGTCAGCGCCTGGGAATGGGATGAGAAGACACAGGAATACTATTTCCATATTTTCGCGACCGAGCAACCAGACCTCAACTGGGAGAACCCAGAGACTCGCAAGGCCATATATGCCAGTTCCATGGAGTTCTGGCTGAAGCGTGGAGTGGATGGCTTCCGTATCGACACCGTCAACATGTACAGCAAGCCGACTGACTTCCCTGATGCCCCAATTGTCGACCCGACCACGTTCCTCCAGCCTGCTTGGAACCTTTTCTGCAATGGTCCACGCATGCACGAGTTTTTGGGCGAGATGAGCGCGATCTTGAACCAATACCGGGCTATTACTGTTGGCGAACTGCCATGCACGCCTAATCTCAAGGACGTACTGAGATATATCAGCGCCAAGTCGAACGAGCTCAACATGGTGTTCCAGTTTGATGTCGTGTCAGTTGGCACGGGCGAATCAGTCAACTTCGACGCCGAACCACGCAGCTTTAAGCTGCCGGTGTTTAAGAAGGCCGTGGATGCCACTCAGTCTCTCATCCATGGCACTGACGCCTGGACCACAGTCTTCCTTGAGAACCACGACCAGGCGCGGTCCATCAGCCGCTTCGTCGACGATAGCCCCGAGTTTCGTGTGCGGAGCGCCAAGCTGCTCGCACTGATGGAGACATGCCTCACTGGCACGCAGTACATCTACCAAGGCCAGGAGATTGGCACCGTCAATGCCGCCAAGGTCCAGTACCCGCTTGAGAATTACCGTGACATTGGCAGTATCGGCTATATCAATTTGATCAAGGAGAAGTACGGAGCCGACAACAAAGAAGCACTTGACAAGGCATTTGATGCTCTTGCGTACTTTGCTCGTGACCATGGCCGTGTGCCTATTAGTTGGAGCGATGGGACGTATGGTGGGTTCTCTGAGCAGGCTGAGAAGGCAGGCAAGGAGGTCAAGGAGCCCTGGATGAAGCCCCACCCGCTTGCCAACGAGATCAACGTCGCGTCGCAACTTAATGACCCCGACAGTGTCTTATCTTACTGGCGGAAGATGCTCAAGTTCCGGAAGGAACACAAAGACTTGCTTGTGTATGGTGACTACAAGGATCTTCGACCTGACGACGAAGACTTGTTCCTCTTTGTCAAGGAGTCATCCGAGCACACCAAGGCATTGGTTGTCTTGAACTTTACGACCAATGAGAAGGAGTGGACAAAGCCAGATGCCAAGGAGCTGGGACTGCCGGAAGGATCCAAGGTGAACCTCGAGCTGATCATGTCTACTCATGCTGAGCTGGAGAGGGAGCCCCTGGCTGCTCTTGAGGGACGCGTATATGTTATCAATCAGTAGCGTTATACCGCTAGACTACGAGTATCTTCAAGATAGAGAGAAAAGGAGAAAAGAAGAGAAAGCGAAATGACGATAGCTCCTTTTGGTAACGAGCTTGTGTAACTCGGGTCCCAGCTTATGATTAGTTAGTCGAAAGTGTAAGCCGAGACCTCTACAGGCTCAGCCTGTTATATGCCCTTTCAAAGACGATAAAAGCTTCTGCCATCCGAGTTTACCTGAAAACATTTGCTCTAATTGGACTGCAGGAATGATATACCGTCAGTGTTGACGTAACATGCTTCTAAAGAAGCTATGGACCATATATTGTAACGGAAGCGTTCTCTAGCACTCGAAACGTTACCTTCGCTCTGAGAAATATGGATTCACCGCATATTCAGTCGATATATACTCCGTATACATTCGATAGATATCCCACCAAGGTCGGAAACAAACCGAAAAGGCCACATCTTGAAAAAGCCAAGATGCTGAGTTCCTTTCATTATCATCATATCTTAACAGTGTGTACAGGTCCCTGCAACTCGACCGATATCTTCCAGCACCAGGACCACCTACTCCGTCCTCTTGGGCTCAGTCGGGGTCCCGTACCAGCACAACAGCATGATTACAAACAATGCAATTGCAATGGGGTGGAGCACATACGTGCCCACCGCCTCCGCCAGCAGACCCGTAATAAAGGGCGCTAACGCGCCGCCCAAGCTGCCGAACGCGCTGATGGTCCCCATGCCGCTGAGTGCCTCTCGGCGCGTCATGCCACGCATGAAGAGGGCCGCCGCGCAGGGGTAGACAGGTCCCAGAAGCAGGCCGACGATGGACACGGCAACGGCGTCGCCCACGATGTTGGGCACCCACCACACCAGCAGCTCGAACATAATGGCCCCAACTATCATGCCATACACGAAGAGCCTCTCGCCTATCTTCTGTGCCGGTCCAGACAGGCAGAACCGGCCGACCGTGATGCCCGCCCAGAAGCCGGCCGAGACGTATCCCACAGATGAGGGATCGCCGCCGCGGGCGCTGATGAAGAACGAGGTGATCCAACCAGAGATGGACACCTCAGCGCCCTGGTAGGCGAAGATGAAGGTTGCACCAAGTAACACGACGCGCAGTTTCATTGCAGCCTTCATGCCCCCCAGCGCCGATTTCGTGTCCGGCCGCTCCAGCTCCCGCGCCGCCAGACCCTGCTCCTTCTCGAAGCCCCAGAACGACCACAGCGACAGGACCAGTGTGATTATTCCGATGCCCAGTGTCAGGATATAGTATCGGCTCCATGTGATGTGCGCGACCGTAACGATGGCTGTTGCAATCAACGGACCCGATATGCCGCCTATGCCATAGCTTCCATGTAGTAGCCCCAGCATGAAGGTGCTGTTCTCCAGCACCGCACAGAACGTGTTGCCGATGGCTACATTGATAGCGATGCCGAAGCCTACAAAGAAGAAGGCGCATACAATAACCGGGAAAGGCGCAGCCGCTACTAGCGGGATGTATGCACAAGTCAGCAGCGCCTGGCCCAGCCCGAGCAGTCTGGCCCGCCCGAGCTTGGCTCGCAGTGTGTCGAGGAAAACAGCTGCGAAGATGAAGCCAATGGCTTGGCCTACGAAGATGAGCGACACGACACTATAACCAATGTCATAGTACCTGTGTCGTAGGTTAGCGGCTTCACTTGAGATGTCGCATGTCGGACAGAGCGTTACTTCTCCATGTAAGGTATCAATGCACCCGCAGCGCTATCACTCAGCCCGTTGCCCAAGAAGGTCAGACACACCGCCAGGAGCCGAAAGCGATTCATAAAAGGCTCCCACACAGTCGGAACCACTTCTACAGCAGCGGGAGAAGACTCCAGATGCACCGGCCGACTCATCTCCAGATTGTTGTCCTCAGATCGCCGCAGCGTAATATTCCCCGATTCGCATACCCCATTCCTTGGGAGCCGCTGGAGCTCAGTAGGGTCTTCCTTTTGCGGTGCGCTGGGGTACGTCCTCGAGACAACCTTGGCTGGTGCTGTGATCGGGAGAGTGTCGGATGATGGGCCAGCACAGTGAGCCTCCATGGGGCTTGGCACCATTGCCGCCTGTAATTAAACAATTATTTGAGTCGGCTATCGGAACAGCAAAGCTGATCTTGCAAATATATAATTTATAAGAACAGTTAAAGTTAAATTATTTGTTTAAAAATATCTAAAGAATTATTAAAGTAATTTATTAAAGCTAGGCGACTCCTCCTTAAATAAGGATATTTAGGTATTATAAGGTGAGGGTATTTGTAATACTGCGGTCATAGTAGCTGCACCTACCCTCAATCGCCTTAAGCCAATAGCAGGGATTACTGTAACAGACTGACAGGCCCTAAACGCCATGCCTAGCGGACTATCCTATCAGGGTGTATTATCACCCGGATGGGGCAAAGTCCTTTCCGGTGTAGTTTGTCGGACCGATGAGATTTGTCTTAGCCCGAATTAAAGCATAGATATAGACGCGTGGTTCTTATTCCTGTCTGTCGGGCCGACGAGAAGGGTAGTCGCTTAAAGTATGCTAGGCGGGGAAGTTAAGAAGAAGTAGCTAAATTCCTAATTCGCACTGTATATATACTAGAATCTCTAAATAATTCTATATATATAAGGCCTAAGAATTAGATATTAGTCTAACTTTTTTATAAATATTTAGATTATAAAATTAGAGCTATTTTTATCTATATTGCGTGGTTTTTGCAGGGGTGCTAAAATAGGCCTTTAACATGGGATTTCAAGGTATCTAGCTCGCTATGCTGTCCAGCTCACTCTACACCTACGTTATATGTAGAAACTCATATAAATACATGGAAGTGGCCGCGTATCCATCTCAAAGAGCGCTTTGCAGTACATTAACTACACGTGCGGCGCCTTCTACACTCTGATTTTCCACCTTTTCTCTCTATTTTCTCTATTTTCTCTAATCATCAAGAACTTGGCACTTTTTGTCACACCACTACTACAATCGACGCGTACCAGAAAGGATGTCGACAACAACACACGCACTTACGGAGTCGGAGCGGCCCCCAAACCGACCACTCGCTTCGATGATAAATGATACAGAGTCCCCGGTGGACTTGCCTCTGTCCACGAGTCGAACGATTGCTATCATCTCTTGTATCACCTGTATAACCGCGATCAGCAATATTCTGGCTGGCTTGCTGACGGTGTGCATACCAGTCATCTCAGATGAGCTGGTTATACCCTCTGAGCTTCAGCTCTGGCCTGCGTCCGCCTTTGCTCTAGCTTGTGGATGTACACTTCTCATTTGTGCTGCAGTTGCTGATGTGTTGGGTTGCCGACGCGCCCTTCTTGTTGGAGCAGTACTCCAGTCTGGCAGCAGCCTCGGAGCCGGACTTTCTAAAACGGCCTCGGAACTGATTGCACTACGCGCTTTGGCTGGGGTCGCAGCATCGTTATGTCTGCCCAGCGCCGTTGCCATCGCCTCGCGGACGTTTCCCGCAGCTACCATGTACCGAAGTCGTAGTGCTGCCTTTGCGGCCATGGGCGGCGGTCAGGCTGTCGGCTTTGGCTTAGGTCTTGTTCTGGGTGGAATATTTAGCGATACCATCGGCTGGCGATGGGGATTCTATACCGCCACAATTCTGAACCTTGTGGTATTAGCACTGGCCCTGTGGGTGCTGCCCACTGGCGTTGATGGTGCTTTGAAACGAACGGTCCTATCTCGCATGAGGCGAGACATTGATTGGATCGGCGCGTTGCTCATTAGTGCCAGCCTGGCACTGCTGTCGTATGTGCTTGCTGTTGCTACAGGCATATATGCAGGGAGACTCATGCGTCAACCACTAAATGTAGTGCTTCTTTGCTTAGCATTCGCGCTTTTGCCTGTGTTTGGTGTATGGATGCGCTATCAGTTGAATCGTGGCAGACCGGCATTAATTCCCAACTCGCTATGGAAAAGCGTACCCTTTACTACCGTTTGTGCTACTGTCTTCCTCGTTTGGGGTGCCCTTAACGCCAGTGAACAACTTACGGCTTTCTACTTGGAGGATGTTCGCGGCTTTTCAACCCTGACATCGTCTCTTTACTTTCTACCGGCTCCTATTTGCGGCGCTTTGATGAATGTGGCCATTGCTGTCCTCCTTCCATACCTGAAGCCTTCGCTCGCTGTGCCAGTAGGTTGTTTTGTGAGCAGCCTTGCGCCCGTTATTCTAGCAACGTTGTGCCGCATCGATGGCCCAAGCTATTGGCGCGGTGTCTTTCAGGCAATGGCCCTTAATCCCTTGGGGGCAGATCTTATCTACACCATTGCGAATCTAGTGTTGACGGATGCTTTCCCTACGGATATGCAAGCGTTGGCTGGCGGTGTCTTCAATATGCTTGCACAAGTCGGCAAGAGTGTAGGCATCGCCACCACGGCAATTATTGCTCAACAAATAACAGCTTCTAGGGGAGCATTTGATCAAAAGGAGGCATCTCTACAAGGCTATAAAGCTGGCTGGTGGTATAATTTTGGATTGGGTTGTGCAGCGGGGTTGATTAGTTTTTACGGCCTCCGGAGCGTTGGAAAACTGGGTGTTAAGATGGACTAGGGCTGTTTGTCTGTTTTGGATGTCCTAACTTTAGTCACTGAGCACTTACTCTTCCTGCGCCATTGACTCTGAAATTCGATGACTGTTCTCGTAGTGGATCCGTAAATGTTTGTAAACGCTGACGGCGGTCTATGTGCTGAGAGCTGTTCGCTCTAGTATGATGCTGGGCAAGTAATCCAGACTTTCGCTTTATACCATGCGCCTCACAAGGGGCTAAAATCTTCCTGCTTTTGACTCTCCGCTATGTTGCCAGGATCCCCATAAACGTCCTTGATACTCTGTTAGCGGTACTGATGATGTTATTTCCACTTGGTAGATTCTGATGGCTCTTCTCATTTAGCCACTTGCAGCACTTTCACTAATAGTAGGCAGGTATGCGGAAGGTGCGCCGGAGAAGGCCATCATTATAACACATGCACTGAAACTATCGCGAAATGTATGCCACGCGGCGGACCACATGAATCGTTCAGCAAGAACTGCAGAAGACTTTACCCGTTTAACAATGAGTAAGGTACTGCGAATGATCCAGCTAAATGTGCAAAAACGGGGGGAAGTCCATGATAGCTTAATGAACGATAAGGAGATTCAAGATGCAGCAGTGATAGCCATTCAGGAGCCTCAGGGTTGGAAGATTAAGGGTCAACTACTAACCACTCCCATGGCACACCATAAATGGACGAAAATGGTACCCTTGATCTGCAGAGAGGAAGGAAGATGGGCTATCTGAAGTATGCTTTGGATAAGGAAGGACTTAGAAGCTGAGTAGGTGCCGATAGAGTCACCGGACTTAACAGCAGCTCTCCTCAGGCTTCCAGAGCGTCTGGTTTTAATAGTATCTGTCTATGTGGAGGGAGTCGAGAAGCAAGCCTTAACAGACACATGCGGGTTATTACACAAAGCGATTACCGATACAAGACGAAATGCGAGACAAGAGATAGACGTGGTGTTTGCGGGTGATTTCAATCGTCACGATCAACTTTGGGGAGGGGACGATGTATTGGCGACCAGACAGGGAGAAGCGGATAAAATCATTGACTTAATGAATGAGTTTTCCCTGCGCACCCTGCTGCCGAGAGGTATGAAAGCTTGGCAAGGAGGGGAGCATAAGACTACCATTGACCTGGTCCTCGCCTCTGAGGACCTGGCGGCGAGCTTGATCAAGTGTACGGCACACAAGACGGAACATGGGTCGGATCATAGGGCTATAGAGACGATCCTCGAAACGGCGGTGCCAGAACAACAACACCAAGAGCGGTTGCTACTGAAGAACGCTCCGTGGAAGGAAATAGACTCCAGAATTGAGGTCAATTTGGAGAAGGTCCTGGTTGATGGGACGGTGCAGCAGAGAACAGACCGACTCATGTCGGTGGTATTAGAGGCGGTACACACATTGACCCCCAACGCTAAGCCGTCGCCATACGCAAAGAGATGGTGGACCTCGGACCTTACGCAACTGCGACAGATCTATACGCACTGGCGCAACCGGGCTAGAGCGAAGAGACGCGCGGGAGGGACTACAAGAGAACTCGAGAGCATGGCGAAAGCGGCAGCTAAGCAGTACCACGACGCCATTCGACAACAGAAAAAGACGCATTGGGATATATTCCTGGCTGACAACGACAATATCTGGAAGGCAGTAAAATACTTAAAGTCAAGCAGTGATGCAATGTTCGGCAAGGTGCCACAACTTGTAAAGGCGACGAAACCTGCACAGCCTGTAATAGGGAACAAGCCGAAGAGCTGTTGGCTACGTTCTTTCCCCCTCTCCCGGACAATATTGAAGATGAAGGGCCTCGACCACAACGAGCTCCGGTCTACATGCTGGACCTCACTATAGAGGAAGTAGAACGCCAGCTGCTTGGAGCTAAATCTTGGAAGGCACCTGGCGAAGACGGCCTGCCTGTGGTGGTGTGGAAGAAAATCTGGTCTGTGGTAAAGCACAGGGTAATAGCTTTATTTCGCGTATCATTAGAGGAAGGAGTATTGCCTAATCAGTGACGACATGCGAAGATTATACCTCTAAAGAACCGAACAGGGCTGACTATGCGGTCGCAAAAGCCTGGAGACCAATTTCACTCCTGTCGACACTTGGTAAAGTGCTAGAGGCTGTGATTGCAGAAAAACTGTCTCACGCAGTCGAGACGTATAGATTACTACCCACGAATCACTTCGGGGCCCGCAAGCAGCGATCGGCAGAGCAAGCGTTGCTGCTCCTACAAGAGCAGATATATGCCTTTCCCGACACCACGACCACGGAGGGTTAGGAGGACTGTGCCAATGAGAGCAGTGGGCATGACGACTGATACCGCGTTGATATCACTGAGGACCTTGTAGCCCAGAGTGCGCAATAGCTTTTCCCGAACAGCCCTAACATCAGGGTTGTAATGATCTGTGTCTAATCCAGCAGGCACTTTCGGAAGTCGTGACAGCCGATTGTCAATGAAACCTCTTAAGCTCCAAGGTTCATGAAGCCGAACGTCGTATATATATTACCCCATAGCCTAATTTATTTAAATACTACCAATACTTTTAATTATTTTTAAATTTAAAATATATAATTTCTGAAAGCTTATTTTTACACTATACCCCTATAAAAAGTCATACATTATTATAATCTTAATTATAAAGGCTTTATATAGCCACTTAATAGTATTAATTTAAACTAGAACTATAAAATTTATTTTAAAACCTTTTATTTTTTAAGCTATTAATTTAAAATATAATATATCTATTATATTTAATATAATTAAGATATTAATTAATTGTATTTTTGTGATGATCCGGGTTGATTCTTAAGGGGTAAACCGAGGTTTGTGGGTTTATATTGACAAAGAGGTTGGGGATAAATACTAAGCAGGGTAATATAGTCACAATTCTGTAAAACAGGCGGTTCTAGTAAATGCAATTATTAACGACTGTCTAAGTAACTATACTAAACAACTATAACTTATCTAGTCTTATATATAAAAGAGATCTATAATAAATGTACTTAAATCATATATAGATTACAGTTATATTGGATCACTTTAATTTACACTCTATAACTCAAATAATCTATAGTTTACAGTAATCTAAATAATCCTTTCTAATTAGTCGGTTATTCTATTATTTTTCGGGGGTATATATTACCCTAGACCCTTTATATAGCTATAAAAGGGTTAGGTTATAATATAATATCCCCCTCCTATTAGTTTTATCACTAAAACCTTACCTGCTTTATATAAATACTATACCTCCCTTTATAAGTATAATATTTTTTTTCTTTTTCCTTTTTTTACGCGCAATACTAATAATATAAGTTATATTAAAAAAACTTATTTTTTAAAGACCCTTTAGCGTTTAGCCCTTATATCTTTTATTAAAAAACTAGGTTTTTAAAACTATACTTTATTTATATTATTATTCTTGTAGGTATACTTATAAAATAATAAACAGGGTATTTTAATGCTAAGAGTGCGTTTAATAGGGTTATTCTTGTAATGGTTTTAAAGTGCCGGTAAGCATTTATAAGTGTTTTATATTTTTTATATTTTTTATATTTTTTTTATTTTTAATATCTCGGATTACTTTAGAGTATAAGCCATTACAGGCGCAGGAATAAAAGGCAGAGCTTAAATTAGCAGAATTATATTATAAGTCTATTACGGCACGGAAAGGCAGGTTAAGGCAAATATCGTTGTTGTGCCGTGAAGAGCGAGAAAGCCCTAAGGCTCTACGGAAAGCTATAGCTAGGAACGCGTTAGGGCCTGGTCACATAACCGTGGCTCACGTGACAGGGCGTCAACATCGCGTTACGGTCAGTGCCGTAATAGTACCCCCCCTCTTTATCGCGCTATTCGGCCGCGAATAGCTATATTGCTTACATAAATCGAAATTCTAGGTAATCTATTTTAATACTTTTGATATAAGGGTAAATAGGGCGAATTGTATGGTTTTTAGTGTTAATAATATATAGTTTAGTTATAGGCTTTAGCGCAGTATAGTTTTCAGTTAACGCTCTACGGGCATTGGTTTCTTTTTAGCCATCTCCTTTTTTTCCTCTTTTATAATTCCTTTTAATACTTATCGCAGTAGGCCTGGCTTTTTTAGGTTTCCTTTATAAAAATCTTATATTACTTTTTCTTAGCCTTATAGGTCTTCGGCTAATTACTATATAACAGTATAGTATTTTTATTTAATAAATTAATGGAATCTGTTATTGTTATAATAATCTAAAAGCGCTTTAAACTTTTATTTCTTTTATACTTTATCTATATTATCTTCTTTTTCTAGTATTTTACCTTAAATATTCCTTAACTTAGCTTTATTTATTATCTTTTACTTAAAATATAGTAAAGTAGCTGTTTTAGGTTATAAAAGGGAGTTATATAAGACTAGGAAAATCTTTATACTTTTTAGCAGGCCAATAGCGCAGGCTTATAAATATACCTTTATTATTATATAAGGCCCTGCCTATTTATTGTCCAGCTTCTTTATTAGCCGGTTAGTCTTTATATTTTATATATTAATAAAGACTTTTTGCCTAATAGTGTAAACTAGTAACGCCTCTTTCTGCGCGTTTATATTTTCTTTATATTTTCTTCTTAAGGCCTTAGCGAGGGCTTTTAGCTATATAATAATGCATTTGAATTGCTCGGCAACAGCATTAATATAAAAGAACTCTCTTTTCTTTACTGCAGAGAGGTTTAGCGGGTAAAGCTGTAAAGGCTTTATCTTTAAGTAAAGGTTAAAACTATAATTAGCGAAAAACAGTAATATACTAGTGGTTTTCAAATACTATATTATTTACAGTAAATTCAGCTAATAAAAGCCAGTAAATTTAGTTATCCTAGTAAAAGTTAATAAAAGCTTATAAATATTATTTTATATTTATATTAATTCTTTTAGTTTAGCTATTAGTTTTAAGGTAAAAGGATAATAACTATTGTAATATTATTTTTAATTGCTTTAAAAGTTATTCCTAGAATTCTAATATAAACTATTTACTATAGTCTAATATAATATTATTAAATATATTATTAAGGCAGTAAATCTTATTAATAACTGCATTAGCTAACTCTTTTACTAATAGTAAAATAATAAATATAAAATAATATATTTTTATAAAGCAGTAGACGATTACTAGTAAATACTTATAGGTAATATTATAATAGCAGGATTTAGGCAGCAGTATAATATAGTTAATAAAGATATTTAATTATATACAGAACAGGACTAGTAATAGTTAAAGGAAGCTTTATAGTAAAGATTGCAAGGCCTTTATTTTAATGTATAGTTTATAGGCTTATATAAATGCTTTAGTGTCTTTTAAGATTTATAGCTATTAGTATATCCAGCTGATAAGGTTTAGAGTTTTAAACCTGCCTAGGTATTTGGCTAGGCTGCTTAAGTGGTTTTTAAATAGGATTTATATATAAAATTTATTATTAGGGGGAATAAAAAGCTGCTTTTAGTAGTAAATTCTATTATTTATTACTTGGCAGTTGTTTATTATAATTTAGAGTTTTCTGTAGAGCTGTTTTAGCTATTAGCGGATATTGGGGTTTTAAAGTATAGTTACTATTTCTCTTACTATAGTCTTCGTTTATATACTGCTGCGATTAAGTTATTAATTAATCTGTCTTTTACTAGTATTATTATAGCTATAAAGGTAGCCTTTATAGATAGTTTAATATTTAATAAAACTTTTTTTAGAACATTGCCTAAACTTTAAGGCTAAAAGAACTTTATAGGAGGATAGTATATTACTTGTTTTTAATTTAATTATTAAAGGGGTTTAATTTTACGGGCCTGTTTTCTACTTTTTTATTTAAAGTATTAGGCTTTATAGCCTTAAAGCTAAGTTAATAAATAATGCGGAAATTAAAGTTAAAGAGGAATTTAGACTATTAAACTTACTGCTAGTTTAAGGCTTTTATTAAAGTAAAGTATTTAAGGTTTTTATAGTCTATAATAATATTAAACTTTTATAAGTTTTATAATTTTAGGCACTATTTTTTTATTGCTTTAATAATAGCTAAAAGTTTTTATTATAGATTTTATAGATTTTATAGTTATATTTTTAAGTATTATACTTTATAAAAATATAGTAAAGTATAAAATACCCTTTTTATTATACTGTAACAGGATACTGCTTAATGCTTAACTAGAGGCGTTAGTTTTAAGGATTATTTATTTATTATAGTTAAAAAGGGCTAGGATTAAGGCTGATTTAAAGGTATATTTAATTAAGTTAAAGGCTTCCTGCTATTTCTCTCTTTAAATATATAGTTAAATTTTTTTTAAAAGCTTGTTTAGTAGCATAGCTATTTTAAAGTATCTTTAAATAAAATAGTAATAGAAATTTATAAAGCTAAGGAACTTTTATAAATCTTTTACTCCCTTAAATAATTGCTAGTTTAATATAGCTTTAACTTTCTTAAGATCTATTTTTAATCCCTTTAAAGTAATAAGTAAACTAAGGTATTTTATTTTTATTATCTTAAACTTGCATTTAGTAATATTAATTTAGAGGCTAGTGTTTTAAAGGCAGGCTATTATTTCGCGTATATATTTTCAGTACTCCTTTTAATATAATAAATATATAAGGATATTATTAAAGTATACTATATAAATGCAGTTAAAGAGGTTATAGAGAGTATGGTTAATATAGTATTAGAATATAGTAGGTGTATTATAAAGGCTAAAAGGTATAATTAATGTCTCAAAGAGGCTAAACCTTATAATAAATACCGTTTTCTATATATCCCTTTTAGCGATATAGAGGTTATTAAACGCAGCAATAATATCGAGTTTTATATATACTTTTGCATAGCTTAAGGCGTTAATGGTTTCCTAGATTAATAGTAATAGGTATTAATTTTTAATAGTAATATTATTTAACCCTTAATAATTTTAATAGATATAGACGCTGCCTTTTAGTTTTGCGGCTAAAAGGAGGGGAGTAGTATATTATATTTGCGATTTGCGGATAAATCTTTTTATTAAATTATTATTTAACTATTTTCTTATTACTTACAGTTTATTAAATGAAAATGGCCTATTCTTTTAGTATAGCAGGTTTTTTCTTAGCAGTATTTTAATTTGTTAAAAAGGAGGGCTAAAAAGCAAGGATCTTTATATAATTAGGTAACCTTCCTATTCCGGCTAGACCTGGAATTAGGCCCGACGCTAGGACCGAGTCCCTGGAGGAACTTCGATATAAGTCAGGAAATTTCTGTTATCTTTAACGATAATAATTAAGCTAGGATCAATTACCCCGCCTACCCTAGACTCAATACAATAGCCACAATGGCTATTGTGAAAAATCTGACTAAAATGGTTTCCTGTTTGTATAGCCGTAAGTCGATTTAGACGATTTCCCATATAAATAAATTTTGCGGAAAATAGGAATAGGGCTATAAACCTAATTCTGCCGCCGCATTCCTATTATCTAGTCAGAGGACTATTATAGAAGACAAAGTATTATTCTATAATTACTTTTATAATAGCCGTATATACACTAGATATTCTATAGCTTTCTAACTATTAATTCAATTACAATTTAATTGTTTATCTATTGTTAACCTAATTAGACTCTTAGTTGTTTCCTTATTGCTGCATTGTGTGCAGCTTCCTAGAAGCTATATATAAATAAGGTTTTGTATAACCTTGTTATTTTAATAGGTTATAAGCCTGGGAGAGTTTTCCTTAAGTCTCTATTAGTGGATTTTTCTAGTGGTTACAGCATTTCCCTTAGTGCTACTATAGTACTTATAGTGGGTCTTTATAGTGCTTATTTTAATACTTAGATTAGTACTTTTAGGATTTTTTGGCTATCTAAAGCTATTCTTAGGCTTTTACTGTAAATACTGTTATAGTTATAGTAATACTACTTATATTATATTTTCTATATACTATATAGTATATTCCCTATTTCTATAGGATATAGGTCTGACATTAGCAGTATAAGTCAACCTTTTAGGGCTTTTAGCAGCTTTATTTCCTTAATTAAGGATAATAGCTCTCCTTAGCAGTAAAGGGATCTATTTATTTAAGTATAGAATATAAAATAAAAGCTTTAGGTATAGAGGGCTCTGACTGAGATGGTAAAGGCATAGTTAAAGGGTTAAAATAATACTATAACTCAGTTATTTAATACTTTAGCTAGCCTAGCTGCTGCTATATTAAGGCTTTAATAATAGACTATTAGTCTAATATAAGTTAACCCTATAGCCCCTATTTTAATGCTAATACAAGCCCCTACTCCTATTCCTATATAAGTCTAGGTTCTATTTATATCTATTCTTTAACCTTAAACTACTATTTCTACTTTAAATAATAGTCTTATCAAAGAGGCATTAAAAAAAGTTTATAGCTTTCTAGAAAGCTATAAGCTAGTAGGCCTTAATAACTTAATTAGTAAAAACAGTCTTTAAATATTATATTAAGGGCTATAGATTACTATACTTTTATAGAAAATCCTATAGTTACTAATTTTTTATTTAATTTAGAATAGGCTTTATTACTTATATTAATTAAGGATAGTTTAACAGCTATTCCTACTGTATCTATTGCTTGGATTTAAAGCTTAAAAGAAGTATTTTTAGTATTAAAGAGACAATATAGTTACTTTAATACTTTATAGAAAGATTCCCTTTATAGGGAATTTCACTCATGAAACTATAGTAATTATAAAGGATCTTTGGCTAAATTTAATACTATTTTTAACGGCTTATTAGCTAAGCTAGCTATTTCAAAGGTTAATATTGATATACTAGACCAAGTAAATTAATATTTAAATTCCCTAAAAAAGACTTATCCTTAATAAATTAAAAGAATTAAAGGAACTATTAAATCTAATAAAGCTATTAGGCAATCAACTAAAGGTTTTAATATTCAGTTTCTTATAGCAGATATATTAAAAGAGACTAAGAATCTATCTTCTACTATATATAAAGTTAATAAGGCCTTGGGCCCTTTTAAGTCCCCTAATCAAAAGCCAGCTTCTAACTCTAATAAAAAAAAGGAAATCAAAAGAATCAAAAGAATCAGAATCAACAAAACCAGAAGTAAACTATAAAGGATACTGCTTTTACTAGTATATATCACCTAGCTACTAGGGAGTATAGCTTAGAAAAGCTATTAGAAAAGTCTTTTACTAAATCTATTAGTAGTTTAGATAATAATCGAGATCTTCTATATACCCTAAATACTAAGAAAGGAAAAAAGTCTTTTAATCCTTCTAAGCCTTCTAAATCTTCTAAAAAACCTAAACCCCCTAAACTTTCTATTTAAAATAATCTATTTTATAATACTAGATCTACAGTTTATATAGTTATGTTAAAAAGGAGGGCTAAAAAGCAAGGATTTCTGTGTAATTGGGTAACCTTCCTATTCTGGCTAGACCCGGAATTAGGCCCGACGCTAGGACCGAGTTCCGGAGGAACTTTGGTGTAAGTCAGGAAATTTCTGTTATCTTCAACGATAACAATTGAGCTAGGACCAGCTACCCCGCCTACCCTAGACTCAATACAATGGCCATAATGGCTTTTGTGAAAAATCTGACCAAAATGGTTTCCTGTTTGTATGGCCGTGAGTCGATTTGACCGATGTTACATACAGATGAATTTTGCGGAAAATAGGAATGCGGCCACAAACCCAATTCTGCCACCGCACACCTATTATTAGGTCGGAGGACTATTGTAGAAGACAAAGCTATTGTTCATACAATCACTTCTACACCAGCCGCACATACACTAGATATTCTATAGCTTATAGCTATTAAATCGTTTACAATTCAATTGTTCATCCATTGTTAACCCAATTAGACTCAGTCGTTTCCTTATTGCTGCGTTGGGTGCACCTTCCTTGAAGCTGCACTTAAATGAGGTTCAGTATAACCTTGTTATTTTAACAAGTTAATTCTAAGAAATAGTTTATAGACTATAGACTTAATAAAGGGGACCTAGGTATTATCTATACTAGCAGGGGCCCTGTTACCTTTAAAGGAATAAATATAGCCACTTTTAATATCCTTAATAAAAATAATAACTATAAAGAGATAAAATTACTAAATACCCTTTATTACCTATAGTTAAATATAAACCTTATAAGTGGCTTAAAGTATTACTAAGCTAAAGGATATATATAGTATAATACTCTTTTTATAAAAACTATACAGCTAATAGGGCTATTAAATCCTTTAAAATATAGTTTTTTCCTTACAATTAAAGGATATACTACACTATACAGCTATATAAATAGCTATAAAGCTTATAGCTCTATAAAGGTTTAAATTCCTGCTATTAGTAAGGAAAAGGCTTAGGAATATATCGCTATTCCAGAAGCAACAGCTTTAAAAAAACAACCAACTAGATCTAGTCCTAGGCTTATAAAGAAAAATAATCTTAAAGGAAAGGATCTCTCTAAACTCCCTGAAACCCCAGGCTAAATAAAGGAAAAGGGGCCTTATATACCCCTATTGCCTAAGGAAATAGGGGGGAATAAGCCTATAGAGGATACCCTTATAGAGGAAAGGCCCTATATACCTAGAGAATCCTCTATTATTAAAGATCTAGAAGTTATTAAACTATTTAAACTAGAGGGAGAGACTATTACTAGTTTTAACTATAAGCTGCTAAAGCTAGCCCTTTTATAGTATAAAAGACTAAGTTATATTAGTTTAAGTCTATTAAAAAAGACTGCTAAAATAACTATTAGAATTTTTAACTTTAATTCTATTAAAGAGACTAAATTCCACTACCTAGTATATAATAAAGGAAAAGCTATTAAGAGGCTTAATTTAAAGCCAATTCTTAATCCACTAGCCTCTCTAGATTATCTAAAAGCTAATACTTTCTTTATAAAGCCCCTATTAATCTTTTAATTATTAATAGAAAATCAAGATATAAGTAGCTATTCCTTTTAAGAGATTATTGTGGACCCACCCTTTTAGCTACTATATAAAGCTTTATAAATAGCCTGAAAACGCAGTATAATTGGTATCTTAAGGAATTTTATTATAATAGCAGAAAGGAAATTAATTAGGAACTTTAGACCTAGTTCTTTCCTTAGGAATTACATATTCCTATAGCAGCCCTTATATTTATAAACAGAATAGTTTAATAAAATGCTTTATTAGAGTTTTATTAAATAGGCTATAGGCTACTATTATAGCAGCTAACTTACTGCTATATCTCTAGAATTTTATTATTACTGCAGTTTTTAAATTAATTAACTATATAGCTATTATTAATAGGGACTCCACTTTTTATTAAAAACTATATAAAGACCTAAACCTTAATAAAGATCATAAACCTAATCTGCGAAAATATAGGGTTATTAGCTTTTATTATAAGGTATTTATTCTGTAAAAATAAAAGGCTAAGGGCTATAAATTAGCCCTTAAGACTAAAACTGGGAGACTACTAGCAGTTTTAGGTAGTAATACCTATCTTATCTATATTCTAACTAAATATATAGTCTTTAAATTGTCAACTATAAAGCTGTATAAAGATAAAATTCCTAAGCTTTAAATCCTAGAGTTTACTATAAGTTAGGATAATAAAGAATTAAAGGGAGAAGTAGAGCTAGATTCTATAAATTAAATAATTCCTAGCTCTTAGGATATTAATCCCTTACTCCTTAACCCTATTCTAAAGGGAGTATTTATTACTATTCCCCCTATTTCTAGTTTTATTCCTATACTAGTTATATAAGACTCTGCAGTTATAAAGGATCTTATAGATATAGATATATCCTACTTTCTCTATAATAGCGTTAGAAAGCTAGCCTTTCTAGCTGCTGCAGTACAAGACCCTTAAACGCTTTAGTAAATGCTTTATAGTTTTAATAAAACTAAATAGCTAGCAGTAATTTATAGCGAATTTAACTAGCTAGTCAAACAATATACCTTTACTTTTATTAAGCGTAATAGTATTCTTAAAGGCAAAAATCCTATTACTAGTCGATTAGTCTTAAAGACTAAGAAAGACTAGAATAATAAAATAGTTAAATTTAAAGCTAGGCTAGTTGCTAGGGGTTTCTAATAACTAGAAGGAATAGATTTTAACCAAACATTCGCCTTAACGGCTATTCCTTTTACCTGGCAGCTTCTATTAGCCCTAGCCATTATCTATAACTAGGAAATTGAATAAATTAACTTTATTAGTATATTCTTTAACGGGATACTTAAAGAAACTATCTTCTTTAACTTCCCTGAAGGATTTAAAGACTATACCAGTTAAGCTTCCTTTAAAATTAAGTCTATTTTTAGAAAGCTGGGTTATAACCTTAATATAGATTAGGTTATTTAATTACAGAAAGCTCTTTACAGCCTAAAACAGTCCCTTAAAGAATAGTAATAGGCTTTATAAGCTTTAGGAAATAAACTAGGATATAATCCTTTAATTTCTGACTCTGCTATTCTCTATAATCTAAATAATAGGATTTTTATTATTATTTATATAGATAACTGTCTTTTTATTAGTCTAGATAAAGAAGCTATAGCCTAGCTAAAGCTAATACTAAGCTTTTTTAAGCTATTATTAGTATTATTATCTACTTAACAATTTATACTCGAATAGATATTAGCTTTTTAGTCTAGTAGTTAGCTAGATAATTTTAAGGCCCTTATAAAGAGTATTTAAACGCAGCCTGCAACTTATTATAGTATTTAAATAGTACCTAGGACCTAGCTATTTAATATACTAGAAAATCTAGTCCTATACCTATTAGTTATTGCGATAGTGATTTTGCTGGGGATAAAGAATTAAGTAAATTAACTTATAGCTATATTATTATAGTTGCTAATAGGTCAATTAACTGGAAATTAAAAAAAGGCTTAACTATCTGTCTTTTTATACTAAAAGCAGAGTTTATAGCTTTTATAAAAGCTATTAAAGAGATTTAGTGGCTTATTGGCCTATATAAAGAGGTAGATCGACCAATTAAACAGCCAATCTCTTTACTTAACAATAATAAAAGTGCTATTTCTACCTTAAATAACCCTACCCTTTATAATCAAATAAAATACACTCTGTTATAGTTTAATTATATTAAGGAATAGGTTAAAAATAGCGTTATTACAGTCAGCTACCTGGAAACCAATAAAATGGTTACTAATGGGCTTACTAAGCCTCTTCCAGGTCTAAAATTAAGGAACTTTGTAAGTTTCCTTAATCTCAAGCTTTTACTTAAGGTCTATACCTAAGGTTTTTATTCCCTTTCTTTTTTATAGCTATTAGTTATTTTAGCTATTAGTTATCTTAGTTATCCCTATTATTTTCAGCTATATTTAGCTATCCTTTTTATTGTTATATTCTAGTTACTTTCCTATATCTAGATCCTATATTTACTTTAAAGTTATATAGGATAATATCTATTTTAGAGGGAGTGTTAAAAAGGAGGGCTAAAAAGTAAGGATCTCTATATAATTAGGTAACCTTCCTATTCCGGCTAGACCTGGAATTAGGCCCGACGCTAGGACCGAGTTCCTAGAGGAACTTTAATGTAAGTCAGGAAATTTCTGTTATCTTTAACGATAACAATTAAGCTAGGATCAGTTACCCCGCCTACCCTACACTTAATATAATGGCCATAATGGCTATTGTGAAAAATCTGACTAAAATGGTTTCCTGTTTATATGGCCGTGAGTCGATTTGGATGATTTCCTATATAAATGAATGTTGCGGAAAATAAGAATGGGGCCACGAACCCAATTCTGCCGCCGCATTCCTATTATCTAGTCGGAGGACTATTGTAGAAAACAAAGTATTGTTCTACAATCACTTCTATAACAGCCGCACATACACTAGATATTCTATAGCTTTCTAGCTATTAGTTTAGTTACAATTCAATTGTTTATCCATTGTTAACCCAATTAGACTCTCAGTCGTTTCCTTATTGCTGCGTTGTGTGCAGCTTCCTAGAAGCTACATATAAATGAGGTTCAGTATAACCTCGTTATTTTAACAATATATATAAGAGTATATACTTATAGTCGATCTGTTTAGTACTATGAATTTATATATTCCTTGCAGTATATATTAGCTTCTTTAGTGCTTTAAAATTCAGATATCTTAATTGTAAGTATTAAAGATACTTAGAATTATTCTTTAAAAGTCGAGGATCTCTTAAGGGCTTATATGCGCGTTTAGCGCATTATATTTTTAGATTAAAAGTGATTTTAGGCATAAAAGTAGTGTAGTATAGTATTAGCTTAGCGTAATTATTTAAAAGATTAGTATAAGTAGATCAAGGGTTATATTATCGGAAGATTAAGTTATATTTCCTTTAAAGGTTTACTATAATTATATTTTATTTAAGTGTTTTAAAACAGAAAGAGTAGTTATACTTTTAATACTATATATTGACTTTCTATAGCTTTACTTTTAATACTATATTTATATAAAAGCCCTCTATAACGATAATATCCTTTAATATAAGGTCTTTAGTCCGCGCACCTTTTATACTATTTATAAGCTTTTTAAGCTTATATATCCCTTTTTTAAGTACTTTAAAAGAGGTTGCACTGGCTTTAATTTTATTATTTAATTCGCTTAGTATAAAGGTGTTTTGTTAAGGGTAACTGATATGCCTGTAACTAGCCTGATAGGTCCCGAGAGCTAGGCCCGATTAGGAAGGCTAGAAAATCGTTGGAAAACTAGTTAAATTAAGGAAAAAGGGGTATTAATAGCTGGAATCGCAGCCAAGATAGCTTTTTTCCTTTCTTTCTCTTTATCCAGCACTAGGTTAACTATTACTGCAAATAATAATTACTTGAGTGGCTGATAGCTTTGTGGCTCTTATATTAGTCCTAGGGGCTGTCTTCTGTTGGTTTTTGTGTGTTTGGGCGTATTATTTCCTCCTCGACAAAGTGCTAGGTTTAAGTAGGTTTTTATTGTTTATTAGGTATATAGTGCTGCAGTTATTGAGGAGTATATTTATAAAAAGTATATAAGCCTGTCTTTTAAGTATTAAGAAGATCCTTATATTTAGTTTAGGGGAATTAATTAAACTCGGGTTAATTAAAGCTGCAGTAAAGCTACCTAGATAATTACTTTTCCCTTTTTATACTTTATTCTTTAGCTTTAAGTATAGACTTACCTATTTATTTATATATATATGCTTATAAACCTCTTTAATTTACTTAACTGTTAGTTATTTTTACTATAATAGGTTTTTCTCTTAATCTATATATATAATACTGTCTAGTAGTACTTAAATGCTTATTAATATCTGCAGTTATAGGGGTATTTTTTACATTAATCGCCTACTTAATTAAAGTAGCCCTTTAAAGTAGTATATATACTGGGCTTTTTATTGCTATAGAAGTAATTAAGTATAGTATAGAAGTTATTAATGTATTTTATAAGAGATAAAATATTGTCTATATCTTTAGCCTCCTTTTCAGTAAGTTTATTATACTTACTAATAGCTTAGTTAAACGTAAAATAGCTATTTACAGCTTTAAGGAAATTGAAAATAGCGCTATTCCTTTAAATGTTAACGATATTATATTTCGCTGTTAGTGTATAAGCCTTAAACTACTTATTATACTAGTTATATAAGTTAATTCTTAAATTTTAGGCCTTTTTAAAAACTGCTTTATAGTTCCTCTAAGCGTTCTTTTAATGCTTAAAGCGCTTAGAGTTAAGGTCCTTTTTAATGCTTTAAAGAGTATATGTATAGTAATAGCTGTATATATTATTATTATTAAAGTTATCCGCTTAAAGGTTAGTTATACCTGAAAATGATATGTTATTTAAGGTTATAGTTATAACAGCTATTGCAGGTTATTTCCTTTTCGCCGCTTACTGAGCAGTAGACGCTTATTCCTCTATAAGTATTAGATTATAGATATTTAATGGAATAGTTTTCGATATCTATACATGGATAATATTATTCTTTTTCTGCTTATTTTTTACGGAAAATTAAATCTGCTATACTTTTTGGATTATTATTTAATAGAGTGCTGTGATTATTTGGTTTATAGCAGTATCTTTATTGCCTGTAATCTTAAGGTTAAGCTTTTTAATTGCATCGCTCTGTATAGGTTGTTTAGGGAGCGGGAAGTGGTTATTTTTGTGATTAGGGCGATAAGGATTTATTTAGTGCTAGATCCCTTAGCTGTTAGCGTAGTGCTTAAAGACTCTGATCTATTTTACCTAGTCTTTTTTATTTTCAGCTTAAACGTAGTAGGCAGTTTATAGGAATCTTTATTGGTGTCTATAATAATAGTGATGTGTGCTTAAAAATAACGACAAGCGAGTTTTTAGATATATTTTTATGCTTTTGGAAGCGATCCGGGCTTATAACTGTTATATAGCTACAAGCACCTTGCATTAAAGTATAAGATTGTGGCTTGAATTGTGTAAAAGTGTGTGCCTTAAGGGCCTTGCTAAATATGCATTGCATGACCCCTGTGATTATATAATGAAGCATCTAACCAATAATGCTGTGCGCACTTTATCCTTGTACTTTGTGTATTATAGCTCCGGATATATAACCAGGCCTTAATGCATTCTTAACTATCGCTTTCTGTAAACCTTTAAGGCTTTATTACTCTTTACAGTACAATAATAATATTTACCTTAACTTGCCTTTCTATCTTATAATAATAGCAGTTAAATTTATAAGATTATTTGATAATTAAATAAAATTTCAATTTAATTTTTTATATACAATTATATTAAAAGGTTTATTATTTATTCCTTATTTTTAAATATTATTATACTTTTATATAAAAATTAAATAATAATGTTTTACTTGCAGCCTGAAATATCAAGGATGCAGCCAGTGATTGGCCGCTCTCTTCGCGAAAGGCGCAGGACATTATCAGGTATATGAATGTTAAAATCATTCATGGCGTTGTAGGATTTAGGTCACTTGCTGGAGGTCTCTATACTCTCGGCTGTGCCTGTAACCTCGTCTGTTACACGTGTCTTCGATAAGGTCTTGTAGGCACAGCGTACATTTAATTTGAACAATGTGACCGCTACGGCAGAGATGAAAGCCCTCAAAGAAAACCAGATCCGACGGTCTAGCCTACTTGAAAAGATATCTGTTGCAGGGAGATATGGGCCATTGAGCGTCTATGGTGCGAGACTCCGGGTCGCGAGAGATGAATACAATAGGTTAGCGGCACAGGAAGATGACCGGCTTCGTTTGAAGAAGAAAGATGCCCGTGACGAAGCTGCTTTCGTACGCCGTTGGCTACGGGATGTCAGGTCAATAGTCAGGTCTAGTATCACGCAGGTTACGCCCCAAGAGCTCAACGAGCAACAGTGGCAGAAGAAAGACCGCCGGGCTCACTTGGACAGCGCAGAGTTGCTATGTAATAGATATCGCATTTTTCGAGATCGTTGGCATCACGGGTGGTTATATGATAACCGCACTTGGGTCTCACAGGGCTACAATCCTACCCTAGTTGATGACAGTATCGACTTTGTGCTCACAGAGGTCAAGGAACGCGCCGGGGGTCACAAGGAGCCGTCTCTTGCGGCTGACAGGCTGGAAATTACAGAAGAACGGTCTTTGTAGGGCTCAGAAAATGATACATTTACTGTGAAGATAGAAGACTGGCCAGAGGCTAGATTTGAAGAGGAATTTGATACCCAAAATACCAGTCTTTGGCTTGGTGTCGGGCAGCGTAGAGCGGAGCCTAGCTCTCATTGATCCAGAGCGCGGCAGCGCTCTACACTTCAAGGGGCACGCTCGTAGCTATACATTAGGCCTCGGTTGAGGCATTTTCCCTATGTAGAAGAACAAGGCTCTTTGAACCCTCAATCCTATGCTTGAATGCGGGTGCCCGCGCGTTGTATGACACTTGGTGATGCAGGTGATAATGTGTTGCACGAGCGCACCGCTAGACGCTTGTTTTGACCAAAACGGGGTCTTGTGCAGTTAGCCGGGGGAAAATGCGGCTTCTGTTTCCTTATAAATTTGCGGGGCTGCCAGGTATTTCAATTTTGCAAATCAGAGGGCTTTTACTAATCACTGACCCCCCCCATCTTAGTGAACACCCAAGACGGGGGACGAGATGGAGTCCTCCATAGTGGCCTCTACGACAGGAGGCAGCCAGGCATTTCCAGTCTTCTTCTTCTTAACACAATTGTGCGGCAAGCGACAGTATAGAAAAAGTAGCACGATACGCATTCAGCCCCAATGGCCCCCAAGGATGCGACCCAGGCAGATTGCCTCGCCAAAATCGATGCAATACTTCAGCAAAGCGTCGCGGCTGGAGTACCCGGCCTCTCCGCGGCGATAACCTCAGCGCGCGGCCACTGGACCTTCACTGCAGGCGTGTCGGACCTGGAGAGCCGTCAGTCCATCGAGCCGACTCATATCTTTGGCGTCGGCAGCATCACTAAAGTGTTTATCGCCGTCGTCGTTTTCCAGCTCATTGAAGAGGGCAAGCTGCACTTGTCAGATACCGTCAGCAAGCTATTGGGTCCGGAGGTATATCACGACATCGACAACGCCGCCGAAGCGACCGTGGCCCTGCTCTTGAGTCATGAGACGGGCATCGACAACTGGGAAGACGATCCGACATGGATTAGGGAAGGGCGTGGCAGCAAGTTGGATCCAGCGCATAAATGGACCAAGATCGAGCCTCTGGATTACCTTCGCCGCCCGAGATTGACTGCCCCAGATCGTGGCAATTGGTACTACGCTAACACCAACTACGAGCTCCTCGGCTTCATAATTGAAGCGGTCGCGCAGAACATTGCAGAGGCGGAGATCCGTCGGCGAATCCTGGAGCCACTCGGCATGGAGCACACATTCCTGGAGGGCTTCGAACCGCAGAACCAAGGCACAATGCCACACCGGTATCATTTTGCAACGGAAAAGTATTGCGAGACGGCGGGAATAAACCCAGCTTTTCCCAAGGTTCAAGACAGTAAGCTCATCGACTGTACCGCATCTAACCTCTCCGTTGAATGGACAGCCGGTGGCATGGTTTCCACGCCGTCTGATCTTATCAAGTTCGCCACCGCTATTCGCGACGGAAAACTGCTCAGTGCGGAATCGCTGGCAACCATGAAGGTGTGGCGAGCAACTTCGGACAAGGCCTCCGAGATGGGCCTTGGGATTTTCAGAACGCGGGACTCAGAGACCAATGCGTGGCTAGGCCATTTTGGCAGTGTGCTGGGCTTCACGGGGGCTATGTGGTGGAAGGAGGAGGGAGACTGTGCGATATCAGTGCTGGCTAACGTGGGGACCATGCATACCGGCAAGGTGCCTTCGAGTGCGGCGCATGTAGTTCTCGAGACTAAGCTCCGAGAGATCGCTGTCCAGTTAGCATGTGGGTGGTAGTTCTTAGTGTGTCTTTAATCTTTGATGCGTTTCTCTTCTTACTCTGCTGTCGAGATGAAGCTTGGTCAGTGTCCCTTGAACAGAGGACCAATTCCAGGGAATTCTATTTGGAAGTGTCTAAGAAGCGAGTCCTCTTTCTAAAACGTTTATCTAGCTTCATCCAGGTAGTTTGAAAACTTCGGGATACATCCTGCTGCTCGAGAACACCCTTATGATATTTATAAAGAAGAGTTATGATTAGTTAGAAGGATATTGTGACTCCGCCATCGACTAAGCATCTTAAATGCGAGGTGACGCAGAGGCTTAATCAGGCAATGTTGCCCAGATGCGGGCCTACGTGTTGCACAACGGACCGGTGAGAGGAGGATGTTTATTGAATATTATGGAGCAAGGTTGCTGTAATATAAGGCTTTGTCTTAGGCAGCAGGTGTTTCCGTACGTAGTGTATTGTAAGTTGCTGGCATGCATGACAGACGGATGTAGCATATGTATTGCTCCAAGTGCGAGATGGATTAGGAATAGGGTAAGATGTCATGCTTTCTCTGCAATACGTTCATATGCCATATGACGAAGTTTTATATCAAATAGATTTTTGGCTCCATTGCAGCCTTTCAACCTCGTCATTGAGCTTTGTCCAGCAGGGATGCTTCCAAGAGGCAATTTAAAGCTTCTCTAACAAATTAAACAACTACCTTTGATCCACCCATAAATCAAAGTCTTCACATACACCACTAGCAACTAGTTGCAATTATCGCACCAGTTAGGAAGCTCTACTCTTGCCAGGGCGAGAAACGAAGACTTGTCCGCGAATAGACTCTCTATTGCCACAGATAGGACTAGCATTTACGAGCTCGAGGCGGGCTATCCCATCTCGTAGGTGACTTTCCTATCTCTCCATCAACGGGACAACCTCTTTCGGAACGTACAGCTCCTCAAGATAGTCGATATGTTCTTTCATTAGCTTAATTCCAACAGTCGCTACTGCCTCATCTATCCGCTCCTTGCTAGTCAATCCAAGGATCGGATTAACACCGTCCTTACACAAGTTCCAGGCCGTTGCCACCTGCGCCATACTTAATCCTTTCTGTCGTGCCATCTCCTCCACACAGTCCACGATAGCTTTGTCCACATCTGTTTCGCGGTCCAGGAAAAAACTTGTCAGGGTTCGGTCTGAGGTCTCACGGATAGGGCAGCGCGAGTTCCAGGGCCGCGCGAGCATGCCGCGGGCTAACGGTGACCACGGAATGATTCCCACACCGGTCTCGAGGCAATATGGGATCATTTCCCGCTCCTCTTCACGGCCGATCAAATTGTAGTAGTTTTGCATCAAAATGAATTGGTGCCAGCCATTGCGGCTGGCGACATTCTGAAGGGCCTGGAATTCCCAAGCTGCCATCTGTAATAGTGGGTGTATGATCAGTTGTCCGTCTTCCTACATTGCAGGCGATAAGGAGAAGACACGAAGGGAATAGACGCACCGAGCTGGCGCCAATGTACCGCAATTTCCCGATTTCAACAACATCATTCAGGGCCATCATTATTTCCTCGTTTGGAACACTGCTATCCAACCGATGGGTTGTAGTACGTCAATATAATTCCCGAGCCGCGTCACACTCGCATCAACCGCGTCGAAAATGTGTTTTCTAGACAGCCCGCCCAGATTAACCCACTCAGGCGTATCCTGCTTGTGAAAACCTGCGATGCTCCGCTGTTCACCACTCTCATCAACGCCAAAGAAGCACTTGATCATGATGACGATGCGGGAGCGTGGAATAGAATACTTCCACAAGGCTTTTCCGATGAGTTCTTCGAGAGGCCATTGGAATAACTATCAGCCTGTGGGGCATCGTTGATATTAGACAGAACTATGAGGTTATAGATATCTTAGCAAAAGAAGATCCCTACTCACCGTATCCCAGGTATTAATGCGCTTTTTGAACGCATACTCTAGCAAGGGCAGAGCCTTGTCCTCGTTCAGCACCCAGTCTTGCCACTTGTTCGTCCCGAACGACATTGTACCCAAGATTATTTTGGATATCTTGAGCCCAGATTTTCCAATGCTATTTAACGGACGTAGAAGAATCAGTATGGTGAAGGCGCTTTGAAGGCATTACATACCGGACGTATTCCATTGTAGCTGTCATATCCTTGATAAATGTTGATAAGGGTCTTGGGTTCGGATCAAGTACTCTGTAGACGCCTGAAATTATAAATTGATTCTTGGGAGAAGGAAAAGCAGCGGGGTAGAGATTCTTAGCCTTTATTAGAGAAGAATAAACCAGACCCAAGATGTATCCCGGGCAGAACTCTTAACTCCGGTCGTAACATCCTGTTGTAAAATCCGGGTGAATAGCTTATTTGGGTCCCATTTGGGCTTGTATCTCTATCATTATGTCACGGGCTGTACCGATATGGGGATACGGCACAGCCGTATCCGGTATCTAGAGAAGCCGGCCTACCTGCAATCGATAACAGCTTCATCTCGCTTGCGATAGCATAGCAGCGATAAGGCCTCTAAATGACAGCGAAATCGCGGCGACTGAGGAGGGAGGAGACTGTTCTTGTTCCTTAGTCCTAGAGAGAAAATTCTAGAGCCCACTCCTGTTGAATAAACACGAGGCCAGCCTTTCACATATTACGCATATGCGGGCCCGAGGCCTATGACGCGGCTGCTCATAGTCCTCTAAGAGCCTTTAGGCCCTTTGAACCCCTATAGAATATCAAGCTATAACTAGCTATCTAGTACCAAGTATAAAAGGAATTATAAGAGATAGTGTTTTCTGTTATGTTTTATATAGCTACAAGGGAAGATTGGCAAATCTGTGCTTGCCAAGGTGTTTTGCCATCAGCCTGGGGATCGCATCGGAAGATGCCGTCCGTCTTTGGATACTTGTGAAAAATTACTAATTAGGAGAGGCAATCCTTCGTCCTGCCAAGTATATTCTGTTGACAGACAATCTCTTGTCCGTGACGGACTCGGCGCGGACTGACTCGGCACGGACGGCACGGACTGACTTGGCACGGACGACACGGACTGACTTGACACGGACTGACTCGGCACCCGATGCCAGCCGGGTTACCGGGCGCTATCCGAAGAAGGCGTGTTATTGGCCAACAACTTTCTGCCAGCGGCGTGATTTATCCGAATATACGGAGTAGGTTTCAGCGCTAATAAACACGGAATGATCCACCAACCATCAGCTCCGGAAGCGAAGCGACGGTGGTTAATCACTCCGCACTGTACTAATTGATTGGCGCGACCATCCCTAACGGTAAGCTTGCTTGTGGAACCATGGCTTACGCCTAGTCTTGAGAGTTCCACATCTGCGCCTAAGAGAGTGACATACATGGTATGCCTAGCTCTCCTTGTCAAGACTCAAGTCTATAAGCGCTAGGCTATTTATCTTTACGCCACTAATCTACCCGTTGGTGTGGTACTTCGTGAACACCAAACTAAAAGGACTTCGCCTTTTAGTTGGGCCCAAAATCCTTGAGCCACCCCAGTACCCGGGCCAGGAACAGGTTTGTATGGGGTTCCTTATAGGGAGTTGTTAGTGCACCAAATCGATGATTTTGGCAAAAATCGAAAATGTACTTCGCCGACCACCCATTTTATATGAGTGGCTCGGGTACTTAGGTGGCTTAGAGATTTTGGGGCCAACTAAAAGGCGAAGTCCTTTTAGCTTGGTGTTCACGAAAGTATACACTAACGGGTAGCTCGTTATTTATAAAAAGAAACCGTATCCCACCTTATGTGGTGGAACTGAACTTCTTCTACTCGTCATCATTCAAGTCTCAGGCAGATCGCCAACGAAAGGGCGAAGATGGACTTCATCAACATGACTGAGGGACTAGCCATCTCCAGGCTAGTTATCCTGGCGCTCGGCTCTCTAGGGCCTGTGCTCCTTTTCCAGGGCATTTATCGAGGTTATCGGCATCGTCGGTATTTCAGCAAATTGGTATTTCCAACCAGCGAGAGCGGGATCTGACCGAGATCGCATCTCCCAGTCAAAATGATAATGATACGTCCGGATAGACACTAATCAACTCGGTAGCCAGGACCACCACACAGCGCTCTGTTTGGTCATCTCAAAGTCGTCGGCGAAATCGCTGCGACGATGCCGCGGAACACGCATCCTCAAGCGTACTACACGGAAATCGCTAGGACGTATAAACTCGAGGGCCTCTTTTACTTAGACCTGTGGCCAGTCGGCCCCTCGAGCGTCATCTTGTCTGATCCGAAGCTCGTTGACGAGGTTACCGTCGTGAAACCCCTCGCCGTGCACACCATGGCCGCGGATTTCCTGGAGCCCATCGTTGGCAAAAATGTAATTGCGACCGTGAACGGGCCAGTCTGGAAACGGCTCCATCACGCCATGGCTCCAGCATTCTCATGGTCTCACATTCGCAGCCTGACAGGCGTTATTATTGACGAGTGTGTGGTTTTCCGGGACGTCCTTGACAAGCTCGTCGAAACCGGCACGGTCTTCTCCATGGAGGAGGTCTCTGCGAAGCTGATCTTTGACGTTATTGGGCGCATCGTGTTCAATACACCCCTTCATGCACAGACTACGGATAGCGCATACTTGAATGATCTGAGAGAACTGATAGCGCTGGCTCACAGGCAGACGGATATCACTGTACAATTCAATCCCGTTGCCCGAGTTAGGGTGTGGTGGAAGCGGCGCAATGTCCTGGCACGGCTGCACCCGCGCATCTTGGGCAAGATTCAAGAGAGACTTTCTGTGCTGCGGGACGAGAACAACATACCTTCGAGGAAAAACCCGTACAGCATCCTGGATCTGATGCTCCGAGAGCATGTTCTTGAGTCTGAGCCGGGCGCCAAAGCTACACAAAAGGGACAAACACGAGATCTGACATCTGCGGACACTCAAATGCTTCTCACCAAGTTCGTTTCGCCATTCGGATTATAAACCGCGGCCGTCCCCTTTGCTAATGGTTAAACACAGTATAAAAGGCTTGCTTCTTGGCGGCCATGGCACAACCACTGACACCTTATGTTTCGTGTTAATGCTGTTATCCAACGCCCCGGATACGGTTAAGAAGATGCGACAGGAACACGAAGATGTCTTCGGCAAGGATTTCAACGCCACGGTAGCCTCCCTCATCGATGCGCCTGCCAAACTTCAGGACCTTCCATACACAGAAGCTGTCATCAAGGAAACCTTGCGATTGTTCCCCGTAGGCTTCGGTGTTCGAGAGGCAGATGATGGCAAGAAACTCACCTTCCAAGGCCAGTCTTGGCCAGTCGATCAGAACCTGGCCGTCACCATAAACGGCCATGACATCCATTACAATTCTGAGTACTTCCCACGGCATACGGAATTCCTTCCCGAACGCTGGCTAGATGCGGAGAATGAGATTCCACGATCGTATTTCAGGGCGTTTGGCCGTGGACAGCGTGCTTGCTTGGGACAAAATCTCTCCCAGAATGAGCTCAAGGTCATTCTGCTGATGATTATTCGCGACTATGATTTTGCGTGCCACGGGATCAAGCCCAATGCAGAGCCGAGAACATTGCACACTAACCTGGACACGGTATTCGGAGACATAATCTTTCAAGAATTGGGGTTGGAGGCGATGCCCAGGGGAGGCATGATGATGACTGTGAAGCGAGTCCAAAAGTGATCAAGATTCGGGTATGGGCGCGCGCTTGAAGCAATATTGTTCTGACCTTAATACACTCAGTTGGAGGGGCCAAATCTGGAACTATCCTGGCATATGTGTATCAACACGGCTAACTATGTGTCCTCCTTAGCCTCTTTCGGGAAATTGCCAAGGATGGCAACAATAACAACGGCGGCAACCTATGCCTCTACAATCATGTGTAAAATTATCTTACAAGTAGCTAATCTATTACCATTGTCCACAACGTAGCCAGGACTGAGTCGACTTAACCCAAATTCATTGTATGACAACTCCTGCCGTTACTCCCTCTCCAGCGCGGATAAGACGCTGTAGTCAAACGGACATTTCGGACATGAGGTCGCGCAGGTAAAATCCAACCTCTGCCACACCTTTGCCACCAGCTCCCAGCAGCCAGAGACGCAGGTGGCCAATGCCTAACATACTCCCCTGTGGTTCTGTCCACAAAGGGTCGACAGCACGTTCATGCCCGCACTGACATGAAGGGGCTAGTTGCTGGCGGGAGGTTTGGTACCCAGGCCTCGGGATTCTGCCCCACTAACGGGCTGCTAACAGACCCTTCTGAGGAAGAATTTTAACTAGACTGCCAAACCTCTTCGGAGATCTGCTTGACGTCTCGGAAATTATCGAAGATGAAATCATTGCCCAGACTGCTTTGCATGCAAGCTATATAGCTAGCTAGCTAGTACTAAGTACAAAATGAATTGTGAAGGGATAGTGTTCTCTAATATGTAGCGTCCTTGCAGTTAGGGGCTATTGGGGCCCTAGGGTTTTGGGTGGTCTCTGCTCGTTGGCTAGTTATAGCAAGCAGGAGCTGTAGCTGTTACGGGCCTAGGGCTTTGCCTAGGTGTTACAAACCAGGCGTTTGGGCAAACAGAAGGATATTACAGGTCGACCGAGCGGTTGGGCCTGAGGAGATGTATGATTGGAGGGGTACAATAGCGAATGGAAGGGCCTGCTAGTCACGTGACTCATCACGTGAACAGATGGGATCAGTGGGTGGTAACCCACTGAGCGTAGTGATCTAGGGCAATCAATGAAGAGATGGACAAGTATATATGACAGCCATTACCACTTACTAGATAGCCAGCTCTTCAGATCTAAGTACTCTGCTAATCACGGATTCTTTACATTTGTTTGGTCCTCCCGCTTATGTTTATTCCACGTTTGTCTTCACGATTGAGGAGACTCGCGGCGTATTTCTGCGATATTATAATGCGCGTCTTGATATATACACAAGACCTTGCATTGTTAATTCTGATTGTGTTCAATTAGAAACATTGTAATGTTTCTTCTTTCCACGCATCTATTTCCCCTAGAATATCTTCAATATCATTTTTAATAAGCTTGTAACAATTCTCTCCCATTAACAACCGCATGGGCATGGGTCTTTCATGTTGCTTAGTCACAACATTAAAGAGTACCGTAGCGCATGTGTCGGGGTCCAGCCAGTCCGCGTGCAATTTTGTATCAGCCATGTGCTGCAGCTGTGCTGTTATCGGATCATTTGCTGATTTATAGGCTGGATGACGAGTGGCAACCTTAAGACTAGATCCAGCATAGTTTGTGCGTACTCCTGCGGGAGCAACAATCAAAAAATGGATATTCCAGTCTGGATGCATCTCCTTGGAGATAGTCTCAGTAAAAGCCTCCAGGGCAGATTTACTATTAATGTTAGTATCTCGACTTGTGCCACGACCGGGCCCATGTAAACGAACCTGGCATGATAGAAGGCATTGCCGGGATAAGTAAGCCATCCTCCCATTGACGATATCTGAATAATAGTGCCACCTTGTTTAGAAGCGTTGACCTCGCGGAAGATGCGAACTGCCTCTTGCGTGATTCGCACAGGCCCCCAAAAGTTAGTATCCATTTGGAGCCGGGAGTCAGCCTCCGGAATAGCCTCAGAATCGCCCACTAGGCTGTAACCAGCATTATTGATAACGACATCAATCCGACCAAACTTTTCCACAGCAACTGTGAGAGAATTGGTGATAGCTTCACTTGAGGTAACGTCTAGGCTCAGCTTGAGCACATTCGGCTCGTCTTGAAGGTAGGATAGTGATTCAACATGACGAGCCGTAGCTACAACGCAGTGACCAGCATTGTATGCGAATTTAGCAAAGGACTGTCCGAGACCAGAGGAGCAACCAGTTACTAGATTATTGTTAGCTTATGTGAGATATAGAGAGGTATAGATAGGATCTGTGATTGTATACGAACTGAACCAGACAGTGTTAGGGCCAAGGGCCCGAGGGAGTGATAGCATGGCGGATATTCAGAGACAATATAGCAAGATACTCCAGCATTGAAAGTATAGGTTGATAAAAGCCGATATTAATATAAGTTCAGGAGTTTTAAGTCTGTTTATATCTTCAAGTTAAGAAGATTCTATTATATATATTATAGTAGCGCATAAAATCACAGGGCAAATACAAAGCTATATGACACTTAACACTGCTTAAACCCATAAAGTTTTCTTAAATCCGCTAGCTCCGGTAAATCCAGAGCTATGGAGGAGTATAGGATAATACTACTGGCGCTACTCTATGTTAGAGTAAGTTACAGGCTGAGAGATGCCCAATGGGTGAAAACCTATATAGGCAGTAAAGTACAGAGTACTTGGCTAGCGGAGTTTGGCAAAAGGGGGGGGGAATCTCACATCGAGGCGAATCCCGGAGCTTGTAAGCATCTTCCATGCCAAAGCAACGGACTGCCGAATTCTTTTTTTAATCCAAGCATAGCCCCGAGATCGACAGTCCAAACACCATGCTATTAGCCAAGCGCCTGACGCATGCGGGGCAATTATCTATCCGTCATGACAGACATTTTTAGTTACGCAACTCGCCACAATAAATCAGTTTTTTAGCCTAGACTGCCACATCGAACCATGAAGCTTGAGCTTTAATACACTCTAACCTCAACTTTGACAAATCCCAAAGCCTAGCTCAACACCATCACTACTAGTAACCATGGCCCGCTGGCGTCGGCTGGGATCTTGGCGAGGTGAGAAGTACCTGCAGCCTGCTTACACCACAATTATGATTGGTTAGAACGTCGGCGGAGTAAATAGCTATACCGGCGGAACTCTCTGTTCTTATGTCCGGCTTTAAACGATAAATAATTAGCGGGGAGCTCTGCATCCAATGATAATCTAGGGGTAATCAGGTCGCATAAGTTATAATATAGGCCAGACATAAATGATTTAATTTTCATGAAGTACACACAGCTCTATCGCTATAAGCTCGATATTATCTGGTTCTTGACGCCATGGTCGTGGCAAAGGCCACACCGAATGGCCTAAGCTACCGGCTCATGCGAGGCCAAGTCTTTGACGCCGATGACGACTGGAGTGGCCTAAGTGACCCAATTGTGCGGCGGAGGGTGCAGAATCGATTAAACCAAAGAATATATCGATTGCGAAGAAAAGTCATCGAGAGTTCAGTGGGACTGTCAGACCACACTGCTAATAAAGCATGGCCACTTTGCAGTACGTTAAACCTTCGTTTTCGATATTGATATTATCGCAATGCTAATATTTTACCGCTATGGGAGTAAAGCTTGGTCTAGAAAAGGGAAAACAAATATAGGAAACGGAGAACAACCCGCAGCCTACCGAGCCGAAATGTGGCACTTCGACTCTAGTCCGGTGCAGTCTACAAGTCCGAGCCCCTGGTATACCGACCAAACCGCTGTCCTAGCCCATATTCAGGCGCTAAGACTCGCTCGCTATGTAAAACGATCGCCTTCGGATGACCACCTCCGATGTCTAGTACAGTGTAATGTCATGAGTGCTTTTGAGACTGTCATGCACATGCTTGGCATAACACCCGCCGAGCTGATGGATGATAACGCCGTATCCCCATTCACTAGTACCGAGCACACACACCATGATTCACCTGGTATCACAATGCCATGTCGTCTGCCGGCATGTCTCTCACCGACATCTCTGCAAATGACTATCCCCCACCATCCGTGGATTGACATTTTACCATTCCCCCAAATGAGGGACAATCTTTTATTCTTTGAGTACAGTCAAAATACAGACGACGGAAGGAGCTATGGCGAGGGCGATCTTTGCTATTCGATGATGGGCTTCGATGCTGACGAGAGTGGTCTTATTCTCTGGGGAGATCCGTGGGATATGACAGCATGGGAAGTCACGCCACATTTCCTACGTCTGTGGGGATGGACAGTTGAAGGGTGTATCCAATTATTTACGTCGACGGATAATTGGCGCAGGAAAAGAGGAGAAACGCTATTGTTTACTGCTCTATAAGCGTAAGATGCTTCATATGGAAACAAATGCAAGCTGCTACTAAGCATTTTAAAAGGCATGTACCTCTGCTATATACAAGCGATACATGACTGCCTTCTGAGTGCGTTATATTATATGGTGTTACATAGTTATAAGAGCTGTTGCGACAGGTCTCAGTTATCCCGTCAGTTATCCCTTAACTTATATCGGCCCTAATCTATTATCGCCGCCAACCTCTATGTATTTGAACAGCAGTTATTTCGCTCATTTAGTTAGAAAACAAGATTCTTTATTTTGCTTGATTCCAGAGCTATCTTTGTGCTCGTCGCCTGCTACTAATTGATTGCTGTTGTGTGACAAGAGCCCTTATTAAAATCGAGAATCAAGAACTCCGATGCCTTATCGTCCCGCCCACCTCAATACACGGAAACCGTAGCATAATAACAAGTCGCATCTCTGATATTAGCCGTCCATTATCCAGCTGTCACGACCCAACACAAGGTCGCTGTGATGTCTTATGGTGTTCACGATGTTCACTCGTAGAACCGAGTGATCCTGTTCTCATTGGTCCACCCTGTCTTAGGTAACCGTAGTCACGTAAGGCCATTCCTGGCGACCATATATTAGGTCGTGACGAGTCCTTAACGGTTCCGACTAGTAAGCCTACCCTAGAGCTATAGTATAGCTTACTTTAAGAAACCCGGTTTAGTATATAAGGCTACTAAGCTAATTGCAGGCTAATTGAAGCTATACCTTATTATATTATAAGCTTGGAATAACCTTAACTCTAAATGTTACTAGGTATATATTTAATATAGAAGTTGTTGGGTTGAGTAGGCCGGGGCCCTACCGCTTATCAGCGCTAGGGAGCTCTTATCTGCTATGTAAGCAGATACGAGCTAACACACATATCGCATAAGCGATGTGTCAGACTATGCAGGCGCTTATAAAGCGCCTGCATACAGCTTCTTCTTTGTGTTAGCTATGTGTATATATAGCGAGGCCACTACGGCATATTCTTTTTCATAGAATCAAGCTTCGTTTCCTATCTCTCTATACTCTATATAGCTGTGCCGCGCTCTGCTACAGTTATAAGCCTAGGTAATAACTATTAAAGTTACTAGAAACTTTTACTTTAATATTATATCTCTCTTTATACCTTTTACTTTTACCTTTAAGCTGCTAAAGCTATTTTCTATAATAAATAGCGCAGGGGATATCGCTTTTATAAAGCTGGAATTAATAGTCTAGTGGATTAAATGGCTTACTGTTCTTACTAATTATGCAATTACTGTTAGGGTATAGAATAGGATTAATCTAGATCTCCCCGATTAGCCGAATAACAGTTTCCCTGCTTTTAAGCCACTTACTTTAATAAAAGTAAGGGAAACCGCGATTTAAGTATTTAATCTAAACCCCTCTTTAGTTAATATCTCTGCTTACTATAATAGTATACTCTAAAAGCACTAATTCTTCGTTAACGGCAATACTAAGAAAAGGAAGGCTAAAGTTATTATTTTAAAGTAGATTTAAAAGATAATTAACTCTAGTATCTACACTTTAATCTTAGTAGACCTTTAAGCCACAGCTTTAGCCTTTACTGCTATTAAAGCAGCCTATAATAATAATAAAGATTTTAATATAAAGTTTACTATTTACTAAATTATTAAAAAGCTTAAAAACTAATTAACTCTTTATAAAAATATAATATATAAGGAAATATACTTATCTTATTAATATATACTATATAAAGTAAAGTATAGGAATATTAGGCTAAAAGTATAGTATATTTATTAAGTGTATATTTATATAAATGCAGTAAAGTATAAGCTTTTAGAGGTTAAAGGAATAGCTTTTTAAATAGCTCTCTTTAAAGCTATTAAAGTATACATTACTTTAAACTTTACTGCCTACCACTTATACTATATAAACAGCTTAATTAAAAGCAGTAAAATAAATAAAATCTTCTCCTTTAATTAACTTAAATAGCTTTTTTTAAATACTTTAAAAAATATAGAGAACTATATTTATAGCTTTTATATAATACTTAGCAACTGCTTTAACAATATATTAAGTAATAGTAATATACACTTAAAGCCTTTTATTAATAAAGAATACCTTTATAGACCTAAAAGGCACGCTTAGCCTTTAAATAATTATAGTAAAGTATATACTGCGCTCGCTAAAAGGCTTAATAAAAAAAGGAAATATACTTGTATGCTTAAGCAGGCTGCAGAGATTCGCGCGCGCCTGCAAGAAGATAAATAGCAGGTTACCTGCAAGAAGCTTAATAAAAGGGGTATTAACCTTACTGCCCTAGCATAAAGAGGAAAAGCCTTAACTATTATAGCTGCTTTAATCTCCCTAGACTTAATCGATAAAGAAAATGTAAGCCTTGCAGTATACTCGATAAATATATTAATATATACTAATGTATAGGATACACCTTACTGCCTCTCTTAAAGCACCCTCTTTAATATATATTAAAAAGGAGGGCTAAAAAGCAAGGATTTCTGTGTAATTGGGTAACCTTCCTATTCTGGCTAGACCCGGAATTAGGCCCGACGCTAGGACCGAGTTCCGGAGGAACTTCGGTGTAAGTCAGGAAATTTCTATTATCTTTAACGATAACAATTAAGCTAGGACCAGCTACCCCGCCTACCCTAGACTCAATACAATGGCCATAATGGCTATTGTGAAAAATCTAACCAAAATGGTTTCCTGTTTGTATGGCCGTAAGTCGATTTGACCGATTTTATATATAAATGAATTTTACGGAAAATAGGAATGCAGCCACGAACCCAATTCTGCCACCGCATACCTATTGTTAGGTCGGAGGACTATTGTAGAAGACAAAGCTATTGTTTATACAATCACTTCTACACCAGCCGTATATTACTAGATATTCTATAGCTTTCTAGCTATTAGTTCAGTTACAATTTAATTGTTTATCTATTGTTAACCTAACTAGACTCTTAGTCGTTTCCTTATTGCTGCGTTGGGTGCACCTTACTAAAAGCTGCACTTAAATGAGGTTCAGTATAACCTTGTTATTTTAACAATATATATAGTGCTATTCATTTTATAAATAGCAGGAACTACCTTATTCCCAGCTCCTTTATCCTAAGTATAAAAAAGGACTATATTAAAGCAGGAACAGCTAGCTATCTAATAATTAAAAGAGGTTATTGTCTATTAAAAGATATTCTTTATAATTTATATTAGAAAATAACGCACTCTATTAAACTTTTAGATATAGCTATAGTTAAAGGATTTTATATTAATATTATATTTTTATTAAAGCTTTGGAAAGTAAAGATTTAGTTAATAAAGTGCAATAATATACTTTATACCAGTATAGCCAGTTTAAATACTATTATAAAAAAAGTAAAGTATAAGTATAATCTTCTATTTCTTTAATATAAGCCTTTATCGCTTTATATTACCCTTATCCTTAAATATATTATACTAAACAGCTTAATAGCTCTTTTTATTCTTTTTAATGTAGACTATAGTATTTATATAGTATTAAACAGTAGGAGAAGATTAATATATAATCCCCTAGTACTATAATATAACTCTAAATAGCTTTAGTATCTATAATTAAGACATTTAAGCCTAGAAGCGCTTAAAGCGCTTATAAAAAATATAAGGAATATGCGTATTAAGGGAATTATATATATAGAATGTAAGGCTTATGCTTTTATGTACGCGAAATAGGTTATCTCTCGTAGACCGTTCAATAAACGAGCACTAAAACTATTTTTTAAAGTATACTGGGATCTTTAAGATTATCTTAAAGGCTATAATAAGGATAACTGGCTTTTAATACTTAAAAAAGAATATACTATATAGCTATATATACGCCCTTTATTAAATAAAAAACAGGAAATTATTTTTAATACTTTATTTAACTTTATAAATATAGTAAAGATATAATATAATGTCTCTATATACTTCTTTAAGCAAAATAATAAGAAAGCTGTAATTGCAGTTAAAAGCTTATTACACTTCTAGATCTAGGCTAATATAGAGGGTATTATCCTAAAGCTTACCCCTTCCTATATATATAAGCCGAACAGCACTTTAGAATAGGCAGGTTAAAAAGTTATAAATAAATTAATTAAAATGCTGGAAGCTGCAGGTCTTTTAACCGATTTATAGCCTAAAAGCGCAAAAGCTATAGCGTATATTATTAATATAAGTCCTATATATAGCCTTAATATAATATTACTTATCGATAAATTAAAGTAATGGTTCTGCGACTTTATGCCCCTTTTAATAAAAGAGCCTTTTATAGACCTATAGCCAGATTAAAGCAGGCTCTATATATATAGTTACTGCGCCTATATATTAAATAAAGACTGTAAGGCTAGCTAGAAAAAAAGAGAATTTAAGACTAAGCCTCAAGGGCTAATTAAATATTTTATTAACTATACTGTAAACAATATATATTGCATTTAATTACCCTGCCTAGGGAAAGTAATTATTATAAGGAATATATAGTTTAATAAAACTAGCTTTTTTAATAATAATAAAGAGATTGCAGATAAGCTGTCTATAGCTAAGTTAAATAAACTGTTTAATAAAGTTAAAGAAAATAAACTGGAATTTAAACTCTTCCCTATATATATTCCTACAGTAAAGAATACCTTTATAAGTAATATAGAAAAAGAAAATATACCTTTAAAGGTAATAAAGATATAAAGCATTAAAGATAACTTAATAAATACTTTAAATAAACTACAAGTATACTTAAAAAGACCTTTTAGTCTTTAAATATTAAAAGCTACCTTAAAATAATAAATCTCTATAAATAATACTAGTATACTAATAGGAACCTTAGGCAATGCTTTAGTAAATAATTTACCCTTTTTTGCAGAAAGGGATATAGCGGAAGAACAGCCTTATATATCGGGGGTATATAACCTAATAAAAGAGGATAGTCTATTAAAGCTAGAAGTAGACTAGTATATAAAAGACTTACCTATTTCTATAAAAGAAAAGCAGACCTTTAAAGAAATACTAGCTAATAATCCCTTAAGCAGTAAAGTAATAGCTGATATTTACAGGAGCTTAAAACTTTAAAGGAAATAACTTATAGAAAAGGCTAATAAATACTTCCCAATATATAAAACTAAAATATATACCTTAAATACTACTTTTAAAGATAATAAACCTAATATATACTTAATAATTACTAGGCTTTTTAATTTAATATTATATTAATTACTGCCTAATTAATAAAAGCTAATAAGTAATAAATTAAAAAGTATAGAAATAGTATTTATTATTTTTAATATAGCAATAAATTATAAATCTTTTTCTTAAAAAAGTATAGCTTTTAATAAACTAACTGTTTATTAAAAGGATTTAGCGAAACTGCTAAAAGATTAAAAGGAGTTTATAAAATACTTATTTAAAGATAGGTTTAGGCAAGCTATATATAATAAAATTAATTCTCTATATATAAAAGGAACCTAGTAAAAGATATTATATTTAAAGGCAATAATAAAGCTACTACTAGTATATTAGGTTTTTACTTATAAATTTAATTAAAATAGAAATCTAAAATGCTATAAAGTTTACTTTATAGTTTACAGGGATTTATAAAAGCACTCTATTATAGAGAGTATATATACAGCTATATTAACAGTATATTCTTTTTATATACTTATTACTTGTACAGTAAAATTTAACTTTAAATTAAAGTAATATAATATTAAAAATGTTTTTTTTAATACTTTAAAGGATAAGAACTTGAAACTAGTTATATATAAGCTCCTTAAGGGTTTTAAGCAGTTAAATATATATTTAAAGCTCGCGAAAGCTTTATATAGCTTAAAAGATTTATTAAAGCTATAGTTTAATAAACTATTTTTAACTTTAAAGCAATAAAAGTTAATCTTAAACTTTAAAAAGCCTTATTTCTTTTATAATAAAGCTTAAAAAATCTTTATTATATTCTATATAAATAATATTTTAATTATATATTATTATAATAATAAAGCTATTTACATTAAGCTATTAAATACTTTAAAAGTAAAATATAAGCTTTATAATAAAAGAGATATATAATAGTTTTTAAGGATTAAGATTACCTGCAATTATATAAAGTATAAAATATACCTTTCCTATAAAATTTATTTTAAGAAAATTGTAAAATAATTTAAGTTTAATAAAGGAATATAGTTTCTTATAATTTTAATACTTATTATAAAGCTTTAGAAAAGTATATTATAAGCTTTAAAAGTAACTATTAAAATATATTAAAAAAAAGTAGGATTAGTGTTTTATACAGCTATTATAGTAAAGCCTTATATAGTTTATAGCGCTTTAGCTTTATTATAGTTTTTAATTAACTTTAATAAAGAGCACTTTAAAGCAGTTAACTAGCTAATCTGCTATCTATATATATAGCGTTTCCTAGCTCTTTAATATAAAAGGAAAGGAGAAATATAGGTTTTAACTGCTTTGAGTAATATTTCCTTCGCTAATAATATAGATATTCAGAGATTGTTTTAAGGGTATTTTATTATGCTTTTCTTAGGCTTTATCCTATAAAATATAATATATTAAAGCACTATTAGTATATTAATAATAGAAGCTAAACTGTTTGCCTTTACTTAAATAGCGAAAAAGGCTATAAGTTTATATTGCTTTTTTTTTAAAATAAAATTTAATTTTAGCGCTAATTAAAATATTAATTATAATAATTAATTAACTATATATTTTATAATTAAAGAGAGTATATAAATTAGTATTTACCTGTATTATATTAATATATAAAATATATAGCTTTAGCAGGAATATTAAAAAAGATTATTTATAGTTTTTTATTTTTCTATTAACTTTATACCTACTAATAGGTTTATTAAAGCTTTACTATAATAATACTTTAAGCACTTTAAAGCATTATTAAACTTAGTAAATATATAGTTACTAGAATAAAATATATAAAAATACAGGAAACTAATTAATTTTAGCTTATAGGCTATTAACTATAAAGGTATATCCTATTACTGCAATAACTATTCTTTAAAAGCTTTTTAGCCTTTATATGCCTATATATAAAAGGCATTATTATTATTATTACTACTGCCTAAAGCAGTAGCCTCTTTAAAGTAAACTAAATTCTCTTCCTTTAATAAATTAAATTAAAGGCATAACGCCTTCTTATATTAAATTACTATTTAATTATATAAGCTTATAAGCATATAAAGAAAAGAGAGTATACTTACCTAGTTATCCTTTTGACTTACAGCTTAAAAAAGTTAATATGCAATTAATATAAGTATTAAATAACTATAAAGTATATAATTAAATAAAGTAATGTGGCAGAGCGCGGCACAGCTATATAGAGTATAGAGAGATAGGAAACGAAGCTTGATTCTATAAAAGAGAATATACTGTAGTGGCCTCGCTATATATACACATAGCTAACACAAAGAAGAAGCTGTATACAGCGCTGTAAGCGTCTGCACCATCTAACATATCGCTTACGCAATATATATATCAGCGTATATCTGCTTTATAAGCAGATAAGAGCTCCCTAACGCTAACAAGCGGTAAAGCCCCAGCCTACTCAACCCAATACACCCCCCAGTTAATAAAGCTATTCCCAATGCCTTATTAACTGCTACTCCAGCCTATTTATAGTGTTGTGACTGACTGGCCGCGCTCCTAAAGCCTCTTTTACTTAATTAGAAGCTCCTTATTATAAACACGCATCGATATTCTATTATAGAGGTAAAAGGAATATAAGCGCTGTAGCTATTATTATTCTATAACAATAGGAAATTAAATAATAAAGCTTTTAAACAGGTAAATTAATCCTGAACAGTTAGAATAGGTATATTAGCTGCCCCCCCAGCCCTTATTCCTCGCTCTTCTTCTTTAGTTATCAATATCATCATTATCAATATCAACAACAATATTAACAGCAATATAGCCCCTACTATAAATATTACGCTTCCGACTAATTCCTTTTGCGCTGTATATTTGTTAGCTGACAGCGAAATCGCAGAAGAAGAATACCTTATCAGTAAAGCATGGTCGTGGTTGCCCCCCGAAGGTGGCTTGTCGCGGCGTTGGTCGCTTGGCTGGCCGAGCGGCCACGCCTGTTGCTGCTCCTGCGCCTGCTCCTGCGCCGGCCCCTGCCCCTATCGCTGCTGCTGCTGCTCCTCTTACTACTCCTGCCACTACCCCTGCTGCCATGCCGTTATCCCCTCCTTATAAGGGTTATCTGAAGTCGGCAATTGCAGGCAAGGGAGACTTCTCCTAGTGTATTTCCGTCGCCCGCTCTCGGCGGTGCGCTACTTGCTTTAGTAGTAATCACCAATATACCCCTTAATAAGCTCCACCTTAACTTGCCTATATTGCTTTATTTAATTATATACTTTACAGTTATTCAGTGCTTGCATTAATTGCATGCTGGCTCTTTTAAGCTGTAAATAAAGAGGATAACTAGGTAAATATACTTTCCTTTCTTTATACACTTATAAGTTTATATAATTCAATAGTAACCCAGTGCAAAAAGGCATTACGCCTTTAATTTAACCTATTAAAAAAAGAGAATTTAATTTACCCCGAGGAGGCTGCTGCTTTAGGCAGCAGCGATAATAATAATAATACCCTTTACGCGCAGGCGCGCGAGGGCTAGAAAGCTTTTAGAGAATAGTTATTGCAGTAATAGGATATACCTTTATAGCTGGCGGCTTACAGGCCAAAATTAACTGGTTTCCTGTATTTTTATATATTCTATTCTAGTAACTATATATCTGCTAAGTTTAATAGTACTTTAAAGTATTTAAAGCGCTATTATAGTAAAGCTTTAGTAAGCCTATTAATAGGTATAAGGTTAATAGAAAAATAGGAAACTGTAAATAATCCTTTCTAGTATTCCTGCTAAAGCTATATATTTTATATATTAATATAATGCAGGTAAATGCTAATTTATATACTCTCTCTAATTATAAGATATATAGTTAGTTAATTGTTATAATTAATATTCCAATTAGCGCTAAGGTTAAATTTTATCTTTTAAAAAAGGCAATGCAAACCTATAGCCTTTTTCGCTATTTAAGTAAAAGCAAGTAGCTTAGCTTCTATTATCGATATATTAATAGTACTTTAATACATTGCATTTTATTAAATAAAGCTTAAGAAAAGTATAATAAAATACCTTTAAAATAATCTCTAAGTATTTATATTATTAGTAAAGGAAGTATTACTTAAAGCAGTTAAAACCTATATTTCTCCTCTCCCTTTATATTAAAAAGCTAGGAAACGCTATATATAAATAGCAGATTAGCTAGTTAACTGCTTTAAAGTGCTCCTTACTAGGGTTAGTTAAAAACCATAATAAAGCCAAGGCGCTGTAAGCTATATTAGGCTTTATTATAATAGCTATATAAAGCACTAATCCCACTTTCTCTTAATATATTTTAATAATTACTTTTAAAGCTTGCGATATACTTTTCCAGAGCTTTATAATAAGTATGAGAATTATAAAAAGCTATATTCCTTTATTAAGCCTAAATTATTTTACAATTTTCTTCAAATAGGTTTTATAGGAAAGGTATATCCTATACTTTATATAGTTTTAGATAATTTTAATCCTTAAAAACTACTACGTGTCTCCTTTACTATAAAGCTTATACTTTACTTTTAGAGCAATTAATAGCTTAGTATAAAGAGCTTTATTATTATAATAATATATAATTAAGATATTATTTATATAGAATATAATAAAGATCTTTTAAGCTTTATTATAGAAGAGATAGGGCTTTTTAAAGCTTAAGATTAACCTTTATTGCCTTAAAGTTAAAGATAGTTTATTAAACTACAGTTTTAATAAATCCTTTAAGCTATATAAGGCTTTCGCGAGCTTTGAATAGACATTTAGCTGCTTAAAACCTTTAAAGGGCTTGTATATAACTGGTTTTAAGTTTTTATCCCTTAAAGTATTAAGAAAAGCATTCTTCATATTATACTGCTTCAACTTAAAGTTAAATCTTACTGTAAAAGTAATAAATATACAGAAAAAACGCGCTGCTAATATAGCTGTATAGATACTCTTTATAGTAGAGCGCTTTTATAAATCCCTGCAGATTATAAAGTAAGCTTTATAGTATTCTAGATTTCTATTCTAGTTAAATTTATAGGTGAAAACCTAATGCACTGGTAATAGCTTTATTATTGCCTTTAAGTATAATATCTCTTGCCAGGTTCTTTTTGTATGCAGAGAGTTAATTTTATTACGCGCAGCTTACTTGAATCTATCTTTAAATAGGTATTTTATAAGCTTTTTTTAGTCTTTTAGCGGTTTCGCTAAATCCTCCCAGTAAACAGTTAATTTATTAAAAGCTATACTTTTTTAAAAGGAAGATTTTTAGTTTATTACTGTATTAAAAACAGTGAATACTATTTCCGCGCTTTTTAATTTATTACTTATCGGCTTTTATTAATTAAGCAGCACTTAATATAGTATTAAACTAAAAAGCCTAGTAATTATTAAATATATATTAGGCTTATTATCTTTAAAAGTAGTGTTTAAGGTATACATTTTAGTCTTATATACTAGCAGATATTTATTAGCCTTTTTTACAGGTTATTTCCCTTAAAGTTTTAAACTCTTATAAATGTTAACTACTGCTTTACTATTTAAGGGATTATTAGCTAGTATTTCCTTAAAGGTCTACTCTTTTTTTACAGAAATAGGCAAGTCTTTTATATACTAGTCTGCTTTTAGCTTTAATAGACTATCCTCTTTTATTAAGTGATGCACCTTTAATATATAAGGCCATTCTTCCGCTATATCTTACTCTATAAAAGGGGATAAATCGCTCGCTAAAGTATTGCCTAGGGTTCCTATTAGCATACTAGTATTATATATAAAGATTAACTGTTTTGGGGTAGCCTTTAGTATTTAAAGATTAAAAGGTTTTTTTAAGTGTATTAGTGGCTTACTTAAAGTGTTTATTAAACTATTTCTAATACTTTATACCTCTGCTACCCTTAAAGGTATACTCTCTTTTTCTGTATTACCTATAAAGGTATTCTTTACTGCAGGAATATATATAAGGAAAAGTTTAAATTCCGGCTTATTTTCTTTAACCTTATTAAATAGCTTATTTAACTTAGCTATAGATAGCTTATCTGCAATCTTTTTATTACTATTAAAGAAGCTAGTCTTATTAAACCATATATTTTTTATAATAATTACCTTTACTAGGCGGGGTAATTAAATGCAATATATATTGTTTATAGTATAGCCAATAAGATATCTAATTAGCCTTTTAGGCTTAGTCTTAAATTCTCTCTTTTTCTGGCCAGCCTTGCGGTCTTTATTTAGTATATAGGCGCGGTAGCTATATATATAGAGCCCGCTTTAATCTAGCTATAGGTCCGCGGAAGGCTCCTTTATCAGAAAGGGCGTAAAGTCGCAGAACCATTACTCCAATTTATCGATAAGTGATATTATATTAAGGCTGCGTATAGGACTTATATTAATGATATACGCTGCAGCTTTTGCGCTCTTAGGCTATAAGTCGGTTAAGAGACTTGCAGCTTCCAGCATTTTAATCGACTTATTTATAACTTCCTAACCTGCCTATTCTAAAGCGCTGTTCAGCTTATATATATAGGAAAAGGCAAGCTTTAGGATAATACCCTCTGTATTAGCCTAGATCTAGAAGTATAATAAGCTCTTAACTGCAATTACAGCTTATTTATTATCTTGCCTAAAGAAGTATATAAAGATATTATATTGCATTTTTACTATACTTATAAAGTTAAAAAAAATACTAAAAACAGTTTCTTATTCTTTATTTAATAAAGGGCGTATATATAGCTATATAGTATATTCTTTTTTAAGTATTAAAAGCCAGTTATCCTTATTATAGCCTTTAAGATAATCTTAAAGATCCCAGTATACTTTAAAAAATAGTTTTAGTGCTCGTTTATTAAACGGTCTACGAGAGATAACCTATTTCGCGTACATAAAAGCATAAGCCTTATATTCTATATATATAATTCCCTTAATATATATATTCCTTATATTCTTTATAAGTGCTTTAAGCGCTTCTAGGCCTAAATATCCTAATTGTAAATGCCAAAGCTGTTTAAAGTTATATTATAGTATTAGGGGATTATATATTAGTCTTCTGCTGCTTTTTAACGCTATATAAATACTGTAATCTGCATTAAAAAGAATAAAAAGAGCTGTTAAGCTGTTTAGTATAGTATATTTAAAGATAGAGGCAATATAAAGTAATAGGGGCTTATATTAAAGAAATAAAAGATTATACCTATACTTTACCTTCCCTATAATAGTGTTTAAATTAGCTGTGCCGGTGTAAAGTGTATTATTACACCCTATTAGCTAAATCCCTGCTTTTTAAAGCTTTAATAAAAATATAATATTAACATAAAATCCTTTAACTATAGCTATATCCGAAAGCTCGATAGAGCGCGTTATCTTCTGATATAGATCGTAGAGAGTATCTTTTAATAAACGACAACCTCTTTTAATTATTAGATAACTAGCTCTTCCTGCCTTAATATAGTCCTTTTCCGTGCTCGGGATAAAGGAGCCGGGAATAAGGTAATTCCTGCTATTTATAAAATAAATAGCACTATATATATTAAAGAGGGTGCTTTAAAAGAGGCAGTAAAGTGTATCCTATATATTAATATATATTAATACGCTTATTAAGTATACTGCAAAGCTTGCATCTTCTTTATTAATTAAATCTAAAGAGATTAAAGCAGCTATAATAGTTAAAGCTGTTCCTCCCTCTATTAAGGCAGTAAAGTTAATACCCTTTTTACTAAGCTTTTTGCAGGTAACCTACTATTTATTTTCTTGCAAGCGCGCGCGAATCTCTGCAGCCTATTTAAGCATAAAAGTATATTTCCCTTTTTTATTAAGCCTTTTAGTAAATATAATATATACTTTACTACAGTTATTTAAGGGCCAAGTATACCTTTTAGGTCTATAAAGGCACTCTTTATTAATAAAAGGCTTTAAATATATATTACTATTGCTTAATATATTATTAAAGTAGTTATTAAATGTTATATAAAAGCTATAAATATAATTTTTTATATTCTTTAAAGTATTTAAGAAAAGCCATTTAAACTAATCGAGGGAAAAGATTTTATTTATTTTACTACTCTCGATTAAGCTGTCTATATAGTATAAATAGTAGGCAGTAAGCTTAAAGTAAAGTATACTTTAATAGCTTTAAAAAAAGCTGTTTAAAAAGCTATTTCTATAACTTTAAGAAGTTTATACTTTACTGCATTTATATAGATATACGCCTAGTAAATATACTATACTTTTAGCCTAATATTCCCGCATTTTACTTTATATAGTATATATTAATAGGATAAATATACTTCCTTATATATTATATCTTCGCGAAAAGCTAATTAATCTTTAAGCTTTTTAATAATTTAGCAAATAGTAAACTTTATATTAGAATCTTTATTGTTATTATAGGCTGCTTTAGTAGTAGTAAAGGCTAAGGCTGCAGTTTAAAGGTCTACTAAGACTAAAGTATAGATACTAAAGTTAACTGTTTTCTAGATTTACTTTAAAATAATAACCTTAGCCTTCCTCTTTTTAATATTACTATTAATAAAGAATTAATACTTTTAAAGTATACTATTATAGTAAATAAAAATATTAATTAAAGAGGGGTTTAGACTAAATACTTTAATTGCAGTTTCCTTTACTTTTATTAAAGTAGGTGGCCTAGTAGCAGGGAAATAATCGTTTAGCTAATTAGGGAAATTAGGATTAATCTTATTTTAAACCTTAGCAGTAGTTATATAGTTAGTTAGAATAGTAATCTATTTAATTTACTAGACTATTAATTCCAGCTTTATAAAAGCAATATCCTTTATACTATTTATTATAGAAAATAGCTTTAGTAGTTTAAAGGCAAGGGTAAAGGGTATAAAGAGAGATATAATATTAAAGTAAAAGTTTCTAGTAACTTTAATAGTTATTACTTAGGCTTATAACTATAGTAGAGCGCAGGATAGCTATATAGAGTATAGAGAGATAGGAAATAAAGCTTGATTCTATAAAAGAGAATATACTATAGTGGCCTTACTATATATATATATAGCTAATATAAAGAAGAAGCTGTATACAGCGCTGTAAGCGTCTGCACCGTCTAATATATTACTTACGCAATGTATATATCAGCTTATATCTGCTTTATAAGCAGATAAGAGCTCCCTAGCGCTAACAAGCAGTAGGGCCCCGGCCTACTTAACCTAACAAGTAATATAGGTAAATTAAAGAGGAGCTTATTAAAGGCTATATTAGTAATTATTATTAATGTAAACAGTATATTATTAAAAGTAGGCAATAAAAATACACTAAAAGAAGTCTCCTTTACTAGCAATTACTGACTTTAAATAACCTTTATAAAGAGGGGATAATGGTATAGCAGTAAAGGCAGTAGCAGGAGCAGTAAAAGGAGCAGCAGTAGCAGTAATAGGGGCAGGGGCTAGGATAGCAGTAGTAGGAGGAGGAGCTAATAAAGATAAAAATAAAGCTGCCTTAGCAGTAAAGTGTATTTTATAAATAGCAGCTAAGTGTATATTAAAAGCGGCAATAGCTGCAGTATACCTAGACTAGCTGGGACTAGCTGGTATAAAAGCAGGAGCTAGCGCAGGAGTAGGCGTAAAAGCAGTAATAGGCATAGCCGCTTAGCCAGCTAAGTAACTAATGCCGCGATAAGCTACCTTTAAGGGGCAACTATAACTATGCTTTACTAATAAAGTATTTTTTTTCTGCAATTTCGCTATTAGCTAATAAATATATAGTGTAAAAGGAATTAATTAAAAGTGTAATATTTATAGTAAAGGCTATATTACTATTAATATTATTATTAATATTAATAATAATAATATTAATAATTAAAAAAAAAGTAAAAAATAAAGGCTAAAGGGGCAGCTAATATATTTATTTTAACTGTTTAAGATTAATTTACCTATTTAAAAGCTTTATTATTTAATTTCTTATTATTATAGAATAATAATAGCTATAGCGCTTATATTCCTTTTACCTCTATAATAGAATATTAATGTATATTTACAATAAAAAGCTTTCAATTTAGTAAAAGAGGCTTTAAAAGCGCAGCTAGTTAATTATATTACTATAAATAGGCTAGAGTAATAGTTAATAAAGTATTAGGAATAGCTTTATTAACTAAGGGGTATATTAGGTTAAATAGGCTGGGGCCCTATTACTTGTTAGCGCTAAGGAGCTCTTATCTACTATATAAGCAGATATAAGCTAATATATATATCGCATAAGCAATATATTAGACTATACAGGCGCTTATAAAGCGCCTGTATACAGCTTCTTCTTTATATTAGCTATATATATATATAGCGAGGCCACTACAGCATATTCTCTTTTATAGAATCAAGCTTTGTTTCCTATCTCTCTATACCCTATATAGCTGTGCCGCGCTCTGCTATAAAAGTATAGTATTATTATTTATTACTATTTTACTAATATAAAACTAGATTTAAATAAAATTAACTATTAACTAGCTAAAGTATTTATATATTATGACCTGACTATATTAAAGACCTAGTTATAGGATTACGGCAGAATATTATAGCCTCCGGCCACTTACTAATAGATTGTAACTATAAGCGCGATCCTATAAGAAGGATTACTGTATAGAACCATAATCCAGGATCACTAGGATCGCTATAATCTAAATGATCCAAGTATATTTATTATATATCTTTTTTATATATATATATTTATAATGATCCGGGTTTATTCTTAAGGGATAAAGCGAGGTTTAAGGGTTTATATTATTATGGTATAGAAAGGTAGGTTAAGGCAAATATCGTTATTATACTATAGAGAGCAAGAAAGCCTTAAGGCTGTATAGAAAGCTATAGCTAAAAATGTATTAGGGCCTAGTTATATAACTAGAGCTTATATAATAGGGCATTAATATTACATTATACTTAATACTATAATAATACCCCCCCTTTTTATTTCATTATTTAATTGCAAATAGTTATACTATTTATATAAATTAAAGTTTTAAGTATTTATTTTAATACTTTTAATATACAAGTAAATAAAGTAAATTATATAGTTTTTAATATTAATAATATATAATTTAATTATAGGCTTTAATATAATATAGTTTTTAATTCATAATTTATAAACTTTTATTTCTTTTTAACTAATTTTTTTATAATGTTTTTTAATATTTATTATAATAAACTTAACTTTTTTAAGTTTTTTTTATAAAAGTTTTATATTATTTTCTTTTAACTTTATAAATCTTTACTTAATTAGTATATAATAATAGATTATTTTGATTTAATAAAGTAATAAAATTTATTATTATTATAATAATTTAAAAGTATATTAAATTTTTATTTTTTTTATACTTTATTTATATTATTTTCCTTGTTTAATATTTTACTTTAAATATTTTTTAATTTAATTTTATTAATTATTTTTTATTTAAAATACAGTAAAATAGCTATTTTAAATTATAAAAGGGAGTTATATAAAACTAAGAAAATCTATATATCTTTTAATAAACTAACAGTATAAATTTATAGATATACCTTTATTATTATATAAAGTTTTATTTATTTATTATTTAATTTGTTTATTAATTAATTAATTTTTATATTTTGTATATTAATAAAAACTTTTTATTTAAGAATATAAATTAATAATAATCTTTTTTATATACTTATATCTTTCTATATTTTCATTTTGAAGCTTTAATAAAGGCCTTTTATTATATAATAATATATTTAAATTATTTCATAATAATATTAATATAAAAAAAGTCTTTTTTTTATTAAAGAAATGTTTAATAGGTAAAGCTATAAAGGCTTTATTTTTAGGTAGAGGTTAAAACTATAATTAAGAAAAAATAATAATATATTAATTGTTTTAAATATTATATTATTTAATATAAATTTCATTAATAAAGGTTAATAGATTTAATTATTTTAATAAAACTTAATAAAAGTTTATAGGTATTATTTTATACTTATCTTAATTCTTTTAATTTAATTTTTAATTTCAAAATAAAAGGTTAATAATTATATTAATATAACTTTTAATTACTTTGAAAGCTATTTTTAAAATTTTAATATTAATAATATACTGCAGTTTAATATAATATTATTAAATATATAATAAAAGTAATAAATCTTATTAATAGATATATTAATTAGCTTTTTTATTAATAGTAAAGTAATAAATATAAAACAATATATTTTTATAAAGTAGTATATTACTATTAATAAATATTTATAAATAATATTATAATAATTGGATTTAAGTAATAGGATAATATAATAATATTTAATTATATATAAGATGAAATTAATAATAATTAAAGGAGGCTTTATAGTAAAGATTATAAGGCTTTTATTTTAATATATAGTTTATAGGCTTATATAAATATTTTAATATTTTTTAAGATTTAAACCTATTAATATATTTAATTAATAACGTTTAAAGTTTTAAACCTGCTTTTAGTAATAGATTTTATTATTTATTATTTAATAGTTATTTATTATAATTTCAAGTTTTTTATAAAGTTATTTTAGCTATTAATAAATATTAAAGTTTTAAAGTATAATTATTATTTCCTTTACTATAATATTTTATTTATATACTACTAGAATTAAATTATTAACTAATTCATCCTTAATATATATTATTATAGTAATAAAGGCAGCTTTTATAAATAGTTTTATATTTAATAAAACTTTGTTTAAAATATTATTTAAGTTTAAAAGTTAAAAGACTTTATTAAAGGATAATATATTATTTATTTTTAATTTAATTAGCAAAGTGCTTTAATTTTATAGGTTTATTTTTAGCTTTATTATTTAAAGTAATAAGCTTTATAGCTTTATAGTTAAATTAATAGGTATTATATAGCATGTAAGGTTACTTATCTACGCAGATTATATTGAGCTTCACTTTTACTGGATTTATGGTCTGACAATAGGTAATATAGAAATTAAAGTTAAAAAAGAATTTAAATTATTAAATTTACTATTAATTTAAAGCTTTAATTAAAATAAAGTATTTAAAGTTTTTATAGTCTATAATAATATTAAACTTTTATAAGCTTTATAATTTTAAGCGCTATTTTTATTTTATTTTAATTATAGTTAAAACTTTTTTACTATATAATAATAAAATATTATTAAATATTTAATTAAAGGTATTAGTTTTAAAGATTATTTATTGATTATAATTAAAAAGGTTAAAATTAAAGTTAATTTAATAGTATATTTAATTACATTAAAGGCTTTCTATTATTCTTTTCTTTAAATATATAATGAGTTTTCTTTAAAAGCTTATATAATAATATCATTATTTTAAAGTATTTTTAAATATAATAATAGAAATTTATAAAGTTTAAGAACTTTTATAAATCTATTACTTTTTTAAGTAATTATTAATTTAATATAGCTTCCACCTTTTTAAAATATATTTTTAATCTTGTTTTTAATTTAATAAATATATAAAAATATTATTAAAGTATACTATATAAATATAATTAAAGAGGTAATAAGGAGTATAGTTAATATAATATTAAAATATAGTAAAAATATTATAAAGGCTAAAAAGGTATAATTAATATTTTAAAAAGGCTAAACTTTATAATAAATATTATTGTTTATATATCCTTTTTAATAAAATAAAGGTTATTAAATATAGTAATAATATTAAATTTTATATATACTTTTATATAACTTAAAGTATTAAAGGTTTCCTAAGTTAATAGTAATATATATTAATTTTTAATAATACTATTATTCAGTTTTTAATAGTTTTAATAAATATAAATACTGCCTTTTAATTTTATAATTAAAAGGAAAAAAGTAATATATTATATTTATAATTTATAAATAAATCCTTTTATTAAATTATTATTTAATTATTATTTTATTACTTATAGTTTATTAAATAAAAATAGCTTGTTTTTTTAATATAATAAATCTTTTTTTAATAGTATTTTAATTTTATAGTTTTAAGTTTATTATAAAGGAAGTTTTTTTATTGTTTTTAATAGGAAAGTATTATATAAATTATTTAATTAAAATAATAATTTTTTTAAAATATTAATTTATTAAATTTAAGTTTTTTTATTATAACTTTCTTAATATTAATAGTTATAATCTTTTTTAATTATATTAAAGAATAATATTTATTAATAAAGTTATATATTCTATTAAATAATATGATTTTTACGTTAATATAGTTTCTTTATTTTATTAATATTTATAATAAAAAGTTATTTAAAAGTTTTAATAAAATAATAAATATTAATTTTTTAATTTTAATAGTTTAATTTATTTCCTTTTAGGATATTTTTATTATATAAATATATAATTTATAATAAAAAGTAATAAAGTTTTTAACTATTATTATTGATATATTTACTATATTTAAATATACTTTTTAATTTTAAAGTTTAGTTTAGTTTTATAAAAATAATATGTTAAATAGTAATAATAATAACTTAAATAAATCTTTTTTAGTATTATTAATATAAATTATTAAAGTAGGCAGTAATTTTATATATATTTAATTTCTTTATATTTATATTTATTCTTTTTTATTAATCTTACTATATTTATAGGTTATATAGTAATTTTAATTTAGTATTAAGGTTTATAAAATATATAGTTTAAAACCTTTTTTTTTAATTTAATTATAGTTTTTTTCTTTTAAAGTATTTTTAATTAATAATTATTAATATAATATAATTTTTATTTAATTAAATCAAACTTTACTTTACTTAATATCTTTTTAATTATGAATTATTAATAATATATATTTTTTATATTAACTTTAATAAAGTTATTTTTTATTTTAATTATTATTAAGATTTATATAACGCTAGCTATATTTTTTAAAAAATAATAATTATAATAATAATAAAATTTAAAAATAATATTTAACTTTTTTTAATTAATATTAAAATTATATTTTTTTAACTAAAAGTATTGTATAATATAGGGTATAATAGCTGATGCTTGTATTAGTATCACGGTACACAGAATAGTGGGTCAAGGTAATATCTTTGTTATGCCTTAAATAAGGCAAGAGGCTATAAGAATGTGATTTGAAGGTGTAGGACCAAGTCATCACGTAAGAACGCACGTGATGCTGATAAGTCATCGGAGGGCAGGTTTAGTGCCATAACAGTACCCCCCCCTGTCAAACTCCATTTACCCCTAAATGGCTATTCTAAGACTATATATATTCTAATCCTCTTATTATATTAATTCTGTTGTAAGCGGCTGCTGCGTTGCGGGTCTGGCTGGTCGGTTATTTTCCTTTTCTTGACTTAGGCAGGCGGGCCTGGCTTATTAGGGTTTTTCATATAGTATTCTAAAAGGGCAGCGTTTTATCCTTTCAGGTCTTTCGCGGGTTACCAGCTTGGTGTATAGTATTTCCAGGCTATATAATAGTATAGGCTATCCTTATTATAGCAGTTAAGGATCTTATTAAATTCCCACTTTTCTACCATTTTGTTTATCTTATTATCTCTTTTAAGGATTTATCCCCGCGTATTCTTATTCTCTCGCTTATTAATAGTGTTTTATTTTGGCAGATATATCTGTTAGCCTGCGTTATTGACTGCCAGTAGTTTAAAGAGAGAGTTATAGAATATAGGGAAAATGCGGATACAGTTAGGGAGTTTGAGTTAGTAAGCTTAAAGGTATACGTTAAGGGTTTTATATAGGCCTATTTATTTATTGTCTCCCTTTTTTATTAGGCGGTTTATTTTAAGGTATTCGGTCTTTAACTATACCTTTTTGCTGACTGCGAATTAGTATAAATCCTCTTTTAATATATTAGCTGCGGCTTTATATTAGGCAATTAACTATACTGCAAGGGCTTTTAATTAATCTAGGATTTATTAGAAACACTTAGCTATAGTGTTTACTTTATAGAAACTCTTCTTTTAAGCGATAGATAAGTTTAGCGGGCAGGGGTTTAAAGGCTTAACTCTTAGGCGCAAGTAAAAACTATAATTTATAAAAAATAGCAAGGTTCCTGTTATCTTAGATATTTAATTATTTTAGGCAAACTCTATGAATAGTAACCAGTTTACCTAATTATTCTAGTAAAAACTTATAAACTGCCTAAAATACTGCTCTACTTTTATATTTAGCTATTTAGTTTAGCTATTAAGTTTTAAATAATAGGCTAAAGAATATTTAAAGTGAATTTTAAATTATTAAGATAGCTGCTTTTAGAATTTAAATATAAACTAAATACCCTAGTTTAATATAATTGTTTCTAGGGCTTTATATAAGGTATAGATATATGAGATAAAGGTATTAGTAAGTTTTTTAGCGTTAAGTGTATAGGTAGCGATAAAATAGTGTATCTTTATTAAGCAGTATACTATTATAAGGATATTTTTATAGATTAAGCTTTATTAGTTATAGTTAAGCAGTAGTGTAATATAGTCTATTAAAATATTGCTTTAGGCCTGGAATAGTACTAGTAATAGTTTTAGGAATCTTAAAGGAGCAGACTTACTTAATTTTATTTAAAAGTATAGGTTATAGCCTTTAATAAAAGTATTAATATCGGCTAATATTTGCGGCTACTAGTATATATAGTTAAAGAGGTCTAGCATTTTTACTTATTTTAGGTATCCTTTTAGCCTAGAAGAGTATATTTAGTATATAACTTATATTTTCGCTTTATTGATTAGCGGGAGGAAGAGTTAGTTTTAATAGTATATTTAATTACTGTAGATCTAAAAGTCTTACATTACTGCCTTTAAATTACTTTAAATACTTTTAGGCTATTATTAAATGGCTAGGTCTTAAAGCGCCTATATTATAATATTCGCTATATTTAATAATTTATAGGCTTTATTAATTATTTTATTGATTAATATCTTCAAGTTTAGGATTAAAGTGCTAGTTATTATAGCAAGTAGGTTTTTATTATCTATACTCTTTATAATATTAGTATAGGTATAGGGATTACAGCGGCTTTCTGGGAGTAAGGTTCTTTTCCTTTTCTTTAATCGGTTATTATCCTAGTTTAACTTTACTGGGATATTTTAAGATCTTTTATTTAATATATTAGGCTTTACTGCTTTTAATCTAGGCCAGTAAATAATCTAGAAATTATACTAAGATAGGAATTTAAATTAATGGATTTATCTTTAATTTAATGCTTTAATAGTTATAAAGTATTTTAGGTTTTTATAGTCTATAATAATCTTAAATTCATTTTCTATACCTTAAAGTTTAAGGCGCTATTTTTTTAATAATTTAATAATAGCTAGCAGTTTTTTATTATAGATTTTATAATTGCATTTAACAGGTAAATACTTTAATAAAAAGTATACTATTAGTTGCAAAACACTATCTTTATTATACTAAAAGAAAATACCACTAAATACTTAGTTTAAGGTATCTGTTTCTAAGACTATGTTTTTATTATAGTTAAAAAAGGCAAGGATTAAGGCGGTTATAAACTGGGTTTTAAGACAGTTGAATACAGCAGTATAAAGTTCTGCCTAATTCTATAGTATATCTTTTCTTAAAAGGCTGTTTAAAGGTTTACAGATATTGGAAAAGTCTTTAATAAACTAGCGATAAAAATTCGCAAAGCCTAAAAAGTATTAAAGTTTATGGAGGTTTAAGGGTCTCTTTTAACTTATAATTGCAGCCACTTTTTTAAAGTCTATTTTAATACTATTACTTATAATAATTAAGCTAAAGTACTTTATTTTTATTATTTTAAATTTATATTTTTTAATATTAACTTAAAGACCTATATTAATTAATTTATTCATAACTTTTTATATATATTATTAGTATTCCTTTTATATAGCTAAGTAAACTAAAATATTATTAAAGTAGGCTATATAAATCTTATTAAGTAAATTATATAAAGTATAGTTAATATAATATTAGAAAAAGGCTAGGGTATTATAAAGACTAAAAGGTATAATAAGGGTTTTAAATAACCTAAACTAGGTTATAAACGCTATCTTTTATTTATATCCTTTTATGATTCTAAGTTTATTAAAGGTGGCTATTATATTTAGCTTAGTATAAAATCTAATATTGCATAAAGTATTTAATATCTCCTAGATTAACAGCAATAAATAGCAATTCTTTATAGTAATATTATTAAGGCCTTAGTAGTTTTAATAAATATAGATGCCTTTTCTAGGTTTTGCGGCAAAGAGTAAGGGGGCAGTATATCTTACTTTAGATTCCTTAATAAATCCTTTAGCTAGGTTCTTATCTAGCCATTTTCTTATAACCTAGAGTTCGCTTAGTAATATTAGGCGGTTTTTTTAATATAGTAGTTTTTTCCCTGGTAAAAGCTTAATTTTATAGTTTTATAATCTTTTAAGGGAAAGCTTGTTTACTAGTTATAAAAGGAAGCCGATAATTTTATTTTATAGCTAATTAAGAAGTTTTTTTTAGATATTACTTTCTGTTAATTCTGGCTTTACTTTTATAAACTTATTGATATTAGACTCTGATATCCCTTAAAGGTACTTTCCGCTATAGTAGTGCGCAAGGAAATTATAGAAAGCTGTAAAGAATAATACTTATACTGCTGCAAAGCTGCCCTGTCTTTACAATACACTTACAAAGGTATTTTTATTAAGCTTTAATAGTTAGTATACTTTATATTCCTTTTCCTATATATCTTTTGCCAGGTCTGCCTAAATTAGTTTTATATACTAGGCAGATAGGTCTTTATAGAACTAGATAAATAATATTGCAGTGGATATTTAGATATCTATTAGGTTAGGTCGCTTATATAGCGCTACTGCTGCAGTTTTATTAGGTATTAGTATACTTAGCTTAAGGAGTTATACTGGGTTATATTAATATAGATATTGACAGCTACTGGCTATAAGCGTTATTAAGACTAGTGTTAAGGGCTTGTTTAGTATTATTTATATTTTAGTTTCTAGTCCTTTACAGTTATTAAGTCAATAAGTGCAGTAGTAATTTTATTTTAGTATTAATATAAGGTTAATGTAAAGGTCCTTTTTTCCCTGTTAAGGCGTTGTTTTTTTTTAATATATTTTCAATATAGGCTTAAAACCTGATTTTCTTTTTAACCTTCTTTTTTATCCTCTTTAATGTATTGTTTTATTTCTCGCTAATAGTATAAAGTGCTGACTTTAAGGGTTTGCCTAGGATATTAATATTATATAAAATAGTTATTAGGCTAGGAATTATTAATGCAGTATAAGTCTAAGGGCAATAATTTATTAAACAGTATTGTAAGTTAAAGGTAACTGTCAATATAAGCTAGTTAATATTAGGATTATATCGCTATAGCTATAGTATTTTAAAGATAAAGGGGTTTTAATTTAAAAGGTTAATAATAAAAAATATATACAGCTCTCTATATTCCCTTATTCCTATATTTAAGATTATATAATTAGTAAGCTATACTACTGCTTTACTATTAATTAAAATAAGGCTCCTTAGTCTAGGCAATTATATTATTAGGATTTAGGACTTTTAAAGGAAATGCTAGTCTATAAAGCCTTATATTAAGCAGCTACTATTAATAAAGGTTAATATAGTTACTAGTAAATATATAAGGAATAATATAGTATAAATAAGTAGTAATTTACTATTTATAGTATTTAAAATTAATAGTCTATTATTAATAATAATCTATTATATTTATAAAGGTATTAAGTTTATAGGCTATTTTAATATTTTATTATATTTCTTAATATAATATTATTAAAAAGCTACTTTTTCCCTGCCTTTTTATATTAAAGGTTATATCCTTATAAGTAAATATATTACTAAAAGTAACTAATCTTCTAATAAAGCTGGTCTTATTAATATAATATAGGAATAGGTTTTTATAATATAATAAGTTTCTTTAGGCTAAGAAGTGCTAGTACTGCAGGAACTAGGGAATAGGAATTTATAGTGCTGGTATACTTTTTCCCTGGCTTAAAATATATACCTTGCCTTAAAGCACTATAGTACTATTACTTTAATATATTCTGCGTCCTAGGAAGCTGCTACTGCATCTCTATAGGGTTTAAAGTTTTATAGTATAAATCTTCTGCTTTTTTATATAGTTATCAACTGTATATTAGCCGCTATAGTAATAGTATAAGTTATAGAGTTGTTAGTATTTTTTATGTTGTAAGGTAAGGGATATGGCATTTAACTATATAGGATCGCCTGTGTTTTCTTACTTTAAAAGGTTTAATTTATTTTAAGGCAGGGTTTATTAAAGAGTATAGTTACTGTTTAGCTTCTTAAACTTGCGGTTGCCTTTAAGTTTAATGTAATAGGCCTGCTTTTCGAGGTTATTATAAACTTTTTAACTAAAAGTCTTTTAAGCAGATTAATTATCTTTACTTATAGGCTTATTGCTTTTATTAGTAAAGGCGGCGGTTATCTTTTTTAATACTTTAAGGCGAAGGGCATTAACCTTTTAGGTATTAGTTTTGCTGGTTTAGGCTGCTAGTTTATAGAACTTAGTAATAAAGTTCTAGAATAGCTTGTTTACTATATAGTAAATATTAAACTTTTAAGCAGTAGATTATAAAAGGTTAAAAGTTTTATACTATAAGTGTAAGAATTTAATAAAAGTTTTACTACTTTTTATTTTTTATATTATACAGTTATCCTTTTTTATTATAATATAGTTAAATGCCTTTTATATTAAATTATAGGTATTACTATTTAGTTAACTGCTAATATAAAGGATATATTTATAAAGGGTATTTAAGTATTTAGTATTAATTATAATATTATATAGTATAGTAAAACATTAGTTTATATATTTCTATTAATAGGTTTTTATATTTTTATCTTTAGTATTAAATTTATTTTTAAGGTTATTAGTTTCATACTTTAAAATATTATTACTTTTAGCTTTAATAAGTTTATTAATTATATTACTTTAACTTTAGACTTTATATTAAGTAAGCTTTAGGTTTTTAATAATAGCAGTATTCTTAGACTCTTTTTATTTTAAGGCTATATTAAAGTTATACTTTTAGTTTTAAAAGTAGTTAAAGATAATATTAAAGAACTGCTTAAGTTTTAATACTTAAAGCTATAAGGTTAGGTTATAGTTGTTATTATAAGCTTTTAAGATAATATAAATATAAGGCTAGTTATAGAAGTAATTAGCGAGCCTTACTTTTTAACCAGGGTCCCTTTTTACGCCTTTTATTCTTACTTTAATATTTTTAGGTTAAATACAGGCTAAGGAATTAGGTATAGGCTAAAGAGCTAGGCTAGGGTATATTCTTTACTGCAGGGATATAGGCTTTTAGGCTTAGGGTCTCGCTATAGTTAAGGATTAGTGAATTTCCTGTAAAACGTAAGGCTTTTATAGTATCGCGACTAGGCTATTAGCGACTTTGTTAATTCTTCTTAGGCAGGGTTAAGGGCTAAGGGTAATGGTGCAGTTATTGTAGGAAGGCATAAACTATTACAGTATACAGAATAGTAGGTTAAGGTAATATCTTTATTATGCCTTAAATAAGGCAAGAGGCTATAAGAATGTAATTTAAAGGTATAGGACTAAGTCATTACGTGAGAACGCATGTAATACTAATAAGTTATTGGAGGGCAGGTTTGGTGCTGTAACAATTAGTGAATTCGTTTTTGTATTATGGTTATAAGCCTAGGAGGTTCTGGTTTGGAGGTTCTGGTTTAGTGGTTAGCGCGCTCCTAATATTAAGATCTCTTAGAACCTGTAAGTACTGCTGGATATCGCTATGTTTTGCTTTGAACCCTGTTTAAGGCAACTATTTTACTATAATTACTAAGGTATTTAGTTTATATGCCTGCTTCCTGGAATAAAGTAAAAAGTAAACTAACTATAGCCTATAAACTGGGGGGTGTATTATATAATATAGGGTACAATAGTTAATACTTGTATTAGTAAATTTGTTTTTATATTATAAAAAGGCTAAAAATTATAAATATATTATTAAAAATATATAATAAAAAGGAAATAAAGTTTTTTATAAAGGTTAATTATAGTTTATATAAATAAAAAACTTAAAACTTTATTTATTATATTTTTATTAATAAATAAAAGGTTTTTAATATATAATTATTATTAAATAATAATATTGAATTATTAAATAAAAATATAGTTAATAAAAGCTCAAATTATATAATTATTATTTATTAAAGCTTTTATATAAATATAAATATTATATATAAAAGATAATATAGCTTATATTAAAAAAGATTTACTATTTATTAATTTAAATTAAAAAGGTTTTTAATTAAAGAAATAGCAGTAAATTTATTTTAAAATAATAGCTTTATTTATAGTTAACTTATATTTATAATATTCAACAAAAGCTAATCTTTCCTTTAATTTATAAATCAAATTTAAACTTTGAATAAATAAAGTTAATTAAATTATGGTAAATTAACAGTTAATGAAATAATAATATTATTTTTTTTTATTTATATTTAAAAAAGTATATTATTTAAAGCTTAAATTTATAATTATTTAAATATTATAAATAATATTAATATATTATTAAAGTTTAATTATAATACTTTATTAAACTATTTTATTATTAACTTTAAAGTATTATTAAATTATAGTATAATTACTATAATTAAATTTAGCGATTTTAATTTTATATTTAATATAGACTTTTTTAATATATATTATACTGGTTTTTCCTTTATATTTATTAAAGCTATAATTTACTTTTTTTAATAAAAGTAAAATCCTTTAATAATATATTCTTTATAAAAAGTTTAAAAGTAAAATCATCGGGTATATATAATATTTCATTATATTAAATTATTAGTGAATATTAACGTAATAGTTTAATTATTTTATTAATATTAATAATATTATTATTAATATTAATATTACTACTATTAATAGTCTTATTAATATTAGTTTATTTAAATACTATTAAAGGTATTATTATAAATACTTTTTAAAGTTTATTATAAATAATTTAATAAAGTTAATATTGTTTAATAAAATAAAATTTATTTAATTTAATTACTTAAATCTTTATAATATTAATAAACTTTTAAGAAACCTTTATTTTTAATGCCTTTATTATTTATTTAATAATGTTACTATATTTACTATTTAATGTAAATAACTTTTAATAATAATATTAAATTTTTTTATTATAGTTAATCTATATCTCCCTTTAAAAGATTTATAATACATAAAATCTTTTTAAATTTAATTAAAAGTATTAATTATTTATTAATAAAAGTAATATTAATTTCAAAATATTAATTAATATATGTTTATTAATATTTAATAATATTCTTTTATTTATTATTAAATTATTTAAAGTTTTTAATTTAATAATAATTAAATAAATTATTATTTTTGAAGCTTAATAGTAAAGTTATATTAAAGCCTTAATTTGAACTTTAATTTATACTTTAAAGTTTAATTTCGTAACTATTTACTTTCAAAATTCTTATTGAAAGGTTTATTTTGTTTTTTCATTAAATTAAATTGTTTCTTATTTAATTAAAAATATAATACTAATAATAAAAATTATTATCCTTAATAATATAATAGGTATAGCTTAACTGGAAAGTATACAGTTAAGGCACCTCTATATTATCTATCTGTAGCTAAAGGAAGGAAGCTCTATATTAGCTATATATACGTTATATAGTTATGCGTATAGGGTTATAGCCAAGGTGGTTTCTTAATTAAGCAAGTGGTCTAGTATTAGTTGTATTTCCGGATTCGGTATAGTTGTAATTCCAGGAGATATAGCTTAGCCTATAATATTACCCCCCTTTCTTATAGTAGCTCTCTCTTTAAGCGTTATCACTTTACTAGTATACAGCTATTAAATAGCCTATTATTAAATTTAATTAAGCTATATTTAAATATATAGTCGTTAAAGGCTACTATATCTTCAAATATATATATTAATTCTTAGGTTAGCTTTATATATCCTTTCTATTATATTAATACTTTACAGGAAAAGCTATAACCTTGCCGCTTAATCTTTACAAAAAGGACCTCTTTAACTTCCTATTTATCCTCACTATTTATTTATATTAATAGTAGTTAAAGGTTATTTAAAATCTGGCCTAGAAAAGGCTTATTAGCCACTTTTTAGCAGGTTAATATAAAATCGCAGGTATATACTAGTTAATATACCTAGTTCTACTATATAAAGGTGTAGCGGAGCGCGGCACAGTTATATAGAGCATAGAGAGATAGGAAACAAAGCTTGATTCTATGAAAGAGAATATGCCATAGTGGCCTCGCTATATATACATATAGCTAACACAAAGAAGAAGCTGTATATAGCGCTGTAAGCGTCTGTACCATTTAATATATCGCTTACGCGATATATATATCAGCTTATATCTGCTTTATGAGCAGATAAGAGCTCCCTAGCGCTGACAAGCAGTAGGACCCCGGCCTACTTAACCCAACACACCCCCCAGTTAATAAAGCTATTCCCAATGCTTTATTAACTGCTACTCTAGCCTATTTATAGTGTTATAACTGACTGGCCGCGCTCTTAAAGCCTCTTTTACTTAATTAAAAGCTCCTTATTATAAACACGTATTAATATTCTATTATAGAGGTGAAAGGAATATAAGCGCTATAGCTATTATTATTCTATAATAATAGGAAGTTAAATAATAAAGCTTTTAAATAGGTAAATTAATCTTAAACAGTTAAAATAGGTATATTAGCTGCCCCCCTAGCCTTTATTCCTTACTCTTCTTCTTTAGTTATTAATATTATTACTATTAATATTAATAATAATATTAATAGCAATATAGCCCTCGCTATAAATATTATACTTCCAATTAATTCCCTTCGCGCTGTGTATTTATTAGCTGATAGCGAAATCGTAAAAGAAAAATACCTTGTCGGTAAAGTATGGTCGTGGTTGCCCCCTGAAGGTGGCTTATCGCAGCGTTAGTCGCTCGGCTGGCCAAGCGGCCACGCCTATTACTGCTCCTGCGACAGCTCCTACTCCTACGCCGGCTAGTCCCGGCCAGTCCAGGCATACTGCAGCTATTGCCGCTCTTAATATGCGCTTAGCTGCTGTTCGTAAAGTACGCCTCGCTGCTAAGGCAGCTTTATCCTTATCTTTATTGGCTCCTCCTCCTATTACTGCTATCCCAGCCCTTACCCCTATTACTGCTACTACTACTTTTTCTATTACTCCTGCCACTACCTTTACTGCTATATTATTATCCCCTCTTTATAAAAGTTATCTAAAATTAGCAATTACCGGCAAAAAAGACTTCTTTTAATATATTTCTATCGCCTACTCTTAATAGTGCACTGCTTACTTTAATAGTAATTACTAATATACCCCCTAGTAAACTCCTCTTTAACTTACCTATATTACTTTATTTAATTATATACTTTATAGTCATTTAGTACTTATATTAATTATATACTAGCTTTTTTAAGCTATAAATAAAGAGGATAACTAAATAAATATACTCTCTTTTCTTTATATACTTATAAGCTTATATAATTAAATAGTAACCTAGTATAAAAAGGCATTGCGCCTTTAATTTAACCTATTAAAGGAAAAGAAGTCAGTTTACTTTAAAGAGGCTGCTGCTTTAGGCAGTAGCGACAATAACAATAACGCCCTTTACGCGCAGGCGCGTAAAGGCTGGAAAGCTTTTAAAGAATAGTTATTACAGTAATAGGATATACCTTTATAGCTGGCAGCCTATAAGCCAGAATTAACCGGTTTCCTGTATTCTTATATATTTTATTCTAGTAACTATATATCTATTAAGTTTAACAGTACTTTAAAGTATTTAAAGTGCTGCTGTAATAAGGCTTTAATAAGCCTATTGGCAAGTATAAAGTTAATAGAAAAATAGGAAACTATAAATAATCCTTTTTAGTATTCCTATTAAAGCTATATATTTTATATATTAATATAATATAAGCGAGTATTAATTTATATACTTGCTTTAATTATAAAATATATAATTAATTAATTATTATAATTAATATTCTAATTAGCGCCAGGGGTTAAATTTTATCTTTTAGAAAAGGCAATATAAACTTATAGCCTTTTTTGCTATTTAAATAAAGGCAAGCAGCTTAGCTTTTATTATTAATATAGTGATAGTGCTTTAATATATTGCATTTTATAGGATAAAGCCTAAGAAAAGTATAATAAAATACCCTTAAAATAATCTCTAAATATCTATATTATTAGTAAAGGAAGTATCGCTTAAAGCAGTTAAAACTTATATTGCTCTTTTCCTTTTATATTAAAGAGCTAGGAAATATTATATGTATAAATAGTAGATTAGCTAGTTAACTGCTTTAAAGTGCTCTTTATTAAGGTTAATTAGAAACTGTAATAAAGCTAAGGCGCTGTAAGCTATATTAAGCTTTATGATAATAGCTATATAAAGCATTAAGCCTACTTTCTTTTAATATATTTTAATAATTACTTTTAAAGCTTACAATATACTTTTCCAGAGCTTTATAATAGGTATTAGAATTATAGGAAGCTATATTCCTTTATTAAGCCTGAATTGTTTTGCAATTTTCTTAAAATAGGTCTTATAGGAAAGGTATATCCTATACTTTATATAGTTTTAAGTAATCTTAATCTTTAAAAACTACTATATATCTCTTTTACTATAAAGCTTATACTTTACTTTTAAAGTATTTAATAGCTTAGTGTAAAGAGCTTAATTATTATAATAATATATAATTAAGATATTATTTATATAGAATATAATAAAAATCTTTTAAGCTTTATTATAAAAGAGATAAGGCTTTTTAAAGTTTAAGATTAACCTTTATTGCCTTAAAGTTAAAGATAGTTTATTAAACTACAGTTTTAATAAATCCTTTAAGCTATATAAGGCTTTCGCGAGCTTTGAATAGACATTTAGCTGCTTAAAACCTTTAAAGGGCTTATATATAACTGGTTTTAAGTTTTTATCCCTTAAAGTATTAAGAAAAGTATTCTTAATATTATACTACTTTAATTTAAAGTTAAATTTTACTGTAAAAGCAATAAATATATAAAAAGAATATACTGCTAATATAGCTATATATATACTCTTTATAGTAAAGCGCTTTTATAAGTCCCTATAGACTATAAAGTAAGCTTTATAGTATTTTAGATTTCTATTTTAATTAAATTTATAAGTAAAAACTTAATATACTAGTAATAGCTTTATTATTACCTTTAAGTATAATATCTTTTATTAGGTTCTTTTTATATATAAAGAGTTAATTTTATTATATACAGTTTACTTAAACTTATCTTTAAGTAGGTATTTTATAAACTCCTTTTAGTCTTTTAGCGATTTCGCTAAGTCTTTTTAGTAAATAATTAATTTATTAAAAGCTATACTTTTTTAAAAGGAAGATTTTCAGTTTATTACTATATTAAAAACAGTAAATACTATTTCTGCGCTTTTTAATTTATTATTTATTAGCTTTTATTAATTAGGCAGTAATTAAGATAATCTTAAATTAAAGAGCTTAGTAATTATTAAATATATACTAGGCTTATTATCTTTAAAAGTAGTGCTTAAAGTGCGCGTTTTAGTTTTATATATTAAGAGATATTTATTAGCCTTTTTCGCGGGTTACTTCCTTTAAAGTCTTAAGCTTCTATAAATATTAGCTACTGCTTTACTGCTTAAAGGATTATTAGCTAGCATTTCCTTAAAAGTTTACTTTTCTTTTATAAAAGTAAGTAAGTTTTTTATATATTAATCTACTTTTAGCCTTAATAGACTATCCTCCTTTATTAAGTTATATACTATTAATATATAAGGCTATTCTTCTGCTATATCCCTTTTTGCAGAGAGGGGTAGGTTATTCGCTAAAGTATTGCCTAAGGTTCCCGTTAATGCGCTAGTATTATCTATAAAGATTAACTATTCTAGGGTAGCCTTTAATATTTAAAGACTAAAAGGTCTTTTTAAGTGTACTAGTAGTTTACTTAAAGTATTTATTAAACTATCTTTAATGCTTTATATCTCTATTACCTTTAAAGGTATATTTTCTTTTTTTGTATTACCTATAAAGGTATTCTTTACTGCAGGAATATATATGAGAAAGAGTTTAAATTCTAGCTTATTTTCTTTAACTTTATTAAACAGTTTATTTAATTTAACTATAAAGAATTTATCTATAATTTTTTTATTACTATTAAAGAAGTAAGTTTTATTAAACTATATATTCTTTATAATAATTACTTTTACTAGGCAGGGTAATTAAATGCAATATATATTATTTGCAGTATAGCTAATAAGATATCTAATTAGCCCCTTAGGTTTAGTCTTAAATTCTCTTTTTTTCTGGCTAGCCTTGCAGTCTCTATTAAGTATATAGGCGCGGCAGCTATATATATAAAGACTGCTTTAATCTGGCTATAAGTCTATAGAAGGCTCTTTTATTAAAAGGGGCGCAAAGTCGCGGAACTATTACTCCAATTTATCAATAGGTAATATTATATTAAGGCTGCGTATAGGACTTATATTAATAATATACGCTGCAGCTTTTGCGCTTTCAGGCTATAAGTCGGTTAAGAGACCTGCAGCTTCTAGCATTTTAATCGACTTATTTGTAACTTCCTGACCTGCCTGTTCTAAAGCGCCGTTTAGCTTATATATATAGGAAAGGGCAAGCTCTAGGATAATACCCTTTATATTAGCCTGGATTTAGAAGTATAATAAGCTTTTAACCGCAATTACAGCTTTTTTATTATCCTGCTTAAAAAAGTATATAGAGATATTATATTATATCTTTACTATACTTATAAAGTTAAAAAGAGCACTAAAAACAGTTTCTTATTCTTTATTTAATAAAAGGCATATATATAACTATATAGTATATTCTTTTTTAAGTATTAAAAGCCAGTTATCTTTATTATAGCCTTTAGGATAGTTTTAAAGATTTTAATATACTTTAAAGAATAGTTTTAGTGCTTATTTATTAGACAGTCTATAAAAGATAACCTATTTCGCGTATATAAGAGTATAAGCCTTATATTCTATATATATAGTTCCCTTAATGCATATATTCCTTGTATTCTTTATAAGCGCTTTAAGCGCTTCTAGGCCTAAATATCTTAATTATAAATGCCAGAGCTGTTTAAAGTTATATTATAGTATTAGGGGATTATATATTAGTCTTCTCCTGCTTTTTAATGCTATATAAATACCATAGTCTGCGTTAGGAAAAACAAAAAAAACCATTAAACTGCTTAATATAGTATATTTAGGGATAAGGGCAATATAAAGCGATAGGGGCTTATATGAAAGAAATAGAACATTATATTTATACTTTACTGTCCCTACAATAGTATTTAAACTAGCTGTACTGGTGCAAAGCGTATTATTGCACCCTATTAGCTAAATCCCTACTTTCTAAAGCTTTAATGAAAATATAATATTAATATAAAATCCTTTAACTATAGCTATATCTAAAAGCTTAATAGAGCGTGTTATTTTCTGATATAGATTATAGAGAGTATCCTTTAGCAGATAATAACCTTTTTTAATTATTAGATAGCTAGCTCCTTTTACTTTAATATAATCCTCTTCTATACTTAAGATAAAGGAGCTGGGAATAAAGTAATTCCTGCTATTTATAAAATAAATAGCACTATATATATTAAAAAGGGTACTTTAAAAGAGGCGGTAAAGTATATCTTATATATTAATATATATTAATACATTTATTAAGTATACTGCAGGGCTTGCATTTTCCTTATCGATTAAGTGTAGGGAAATTAAAGCAGCTATAATAGTTAAAGCTATTTCTCTTTATACTAGGGCAGTAAGGTTAATACCCCTTTTACTAAACCTTTTGCAGGTAACCTGCTATTTATTTTCTTACAGGCGCGCGTAAATCTCTGCAGCTTATTTAGGTATAAAAGCATATTTCCCTTTCTTATTAAGCCTTTTAGTAAGCGCAGTATATACTTTACTATAATTATCTAAAGGCTAAGTATACCTTTTAGGTCTATAAAGGCACTCTTTATTAATAAAAGGCTTTAAATATATATTGCTACTGCTTAATATATTATTAAAGCAGTTATTACATATTACATAAAAGCTATAAATATAGTTTTCTATATTCTTTAAAGTATTTAAAAAAAGCTATTTAAATTAATTAAAAGAGAAAATCTTATTTATTTTACTGCTTTTAATTAAGCTGTTTATATAGTATAAATAATAGGCAGTAAAGCTTAAGGTAAAGTATACTTTAATAGCTTTAAAGAAAGCTATTTAGGAAGCTATTTCTATAACCTTTAAAAGCTTATACTTTACTGTATTTATATAAATATACGCCTAGTAGGTATACTATACTTTTGGCCTAATATTCCTGCACTTTGCTTTATATAGTATATATTGGTAGGATAAATATACTTCCTTATATATTATATTTTTGCAAGGAGCTAGTTAATCTTTAAGCTTTTTAATAATTTAGCGAATAGTAAATTTAGCGTTGGAGTCCCTTTCGTTATTATAGGCTGCTCTAGTAGCAGTAGAGGCTAAGGCCGCGGCTTTAAGGTCTGCTAAGACTAAAGTGTAGATACTGGAGTTAACCGTCTTCTAGATCTAATTCAGGATCGCATCGCTAGCCTTCCCTTTCTCTTTATTTAAGGTAATATTAAACTGGTGCTCCTAGAGTATACTATTATAGTAAACAGAGATATTTACTGCAGAGGTATTAAGACTAAACTGTTATACTGTATACTCCTTTACTTCTATTAAAATAAGTGGCTTAATAGCAGGGAAATAGTTATTTAGCTAATCGGGGAGATTAGGATTAATCCTATTCTAGACCTTAGCAGTGGTTATATAGTTAGTTAAAATAGTGATCTACTTAATCTACTAGACTATTAATTCCAGTTTCGTGAAAGCGATATCCTTTGCGTTATCTATTATAGAAGATAGCTTTAATAGCTTAAAGGCAAGGGTAAAGGGTATAAGGAGAGATATAATATTGAAGTAGAAGTTTCTAGTAACTTTAATAGTTATTACTTAGGCTTATAACTGTGGCGGAGCGCGGTATAGCTATATAGAGTATAGAGAGATAGGAAATAAAGCTTGATTTTATAAAAGAGAATATACTGTAGTGGCCTTGCTATATATACATATAGCTAATACAAAGAAGAAGCTGTGTGCAGTGCTGTAAGTGTTTATACTGTCTGATATATCGCTTACGCGATGTATATATTAGCTTGTATCTGCTTTGTAAGTAAATAAAAGCTCCTTAGCGCTAACAAGCGGTAGGCCCCGGCCTACTTAACCCAACAAAAGGCTAATAACCTTTATTACTATATATTTATAATATAAGGCATTAAGCTTTTTAAAAGGCCAGGGAGTATTATAGTTATTAAAGTATAGCTAGACTTTATCTTTTACTTTATATCTTTTAAAGGGGCCTTGCTGCTAGTTTACAGAGTCCTTATAGCGTTATTATATAGCAGTAAATACTATTTAGGCAAAAGCAGTTACTCTTTCTAGTCTCTTAACTAATTCTTTAATAGCCTTCTCTTCCTAGTCTTTTAATTTAATAGCTTTATTTTCTTTTATATATAGCTACAGGGGTTTTATATAGTAGTTATATTTAAGGAAAAAGGGGCTTATTTAAATAGCTGTATATTTACAGTTATTTAAAGCTAGTTACACTACTAAAGGAGGTCTCCTTAATCACTTTAAATGTAATTTATATATACTTTAAAGTATATTTAAATCTTTTAGTTACTCCTCTTTAGTCTACTATTAGTCTATAGGTAATATGCTATACTTAAGTATTACTAGGTTCCTGCTAATTTATAAAAAGCTTTTTAAAAGCAGCTAGTTTAATTAAATCTTTACTCGCTGACTATAGATTAAAGTATTTTATAAAACTAATAATAATAATAAAAAAGCCTTTTTATATATACTTTTACCTTTATACTCTCTATTACCTTAAAGGTAATATTTTTAATAAACTAGTTAATAATAACTCAAAGGTATTATACCTATATTAATCCTATAGGTAGTAGGTTAACTATAAAGTTTATAGTTCAGTCACTATAAATATACTAAGGCATAGGTAATAGTAATTTTATATATACTGCAGTTATAAAGGAATTATTAAACTATACGATTAATTCCTAGCTAAAAGAACCTGAAGGAAATAATAGCTAAAGTTCTATTATAACCTAAATAGCCTAAGACTACAGCATTATATTCTACTTATATAATATAAATATATAGCGTTTCGCCTTCGTTTTTAGTTATCGCTAATACTTGAATATAGTCTTAGAATATTAGTCTTTATTCTTTATCGATTATATATTCCAATATCTATACCTTAAATTAAAGGTCTATAGGGAGGGAGCGCTTTTCCTTTTTAACTGTAGCATATACTTTGTCGAGGGGGAATTGGCACTCCAAAACACACACACAACACACACACACACCTACACACAACGACTGGTATCGAGCGCGGTTCCCGCGCTCCTGACAGAACCACGAAGCGGCGATTGAGTAATATAGGGACTAAAAGATACTGCAGATCATTTGATCATGATGCCAGCAGCCAAAAGCAACTAACAGTTACCTTTATACGCCGCAGCGGCTGTGTTCTCACAGGTGGGGTTATGTGTTGAAGGGGGAAGAAGGTTGCTCTTTATTAAACTAGGTCTATCTGTATGTCTTTATACTCCCGTGCTTTCCTAATCCAGTAGCTGCTTAAATAAGCGGCCAACCTTTCTCGGGTAAGCTAAAAGAAAAAGAAAGCGGGTGCGTTGGGCATGTCAGTTACCCCCGACAAAATACCTATTAATATACTAGGTCCTTTTAAATCATAAGGTTTGACAGGTCTTATAGTTCTTTATTTCCGTTAAATACGCGTAATAAAGGGAGATTAATATCGCTATCCTTAGATCACTATCACGGTATACAGAACAGCAGGTTAAGGTAATATCTTTATTATGCCTTAAACAAGGCAAAAAGCTATAAGAATATAGTTCAAAGGTATAGGACTAAGTTATTATATAAAGATGCATATAATACTAATACGTTATTAAAGGGCAGGTTTAATACTATAATAATACCCCCCCCTTTTAAACTTTATTTACCCTTAAATAGCTATTCTAAAATTATATATATATTCTAATCCTCTTATTATATTAATTCCATTATAAATAGCTGCTATATCGCGAGTCCAGCTAATTAGTTATCTTCCTTTTCTTAACTTAAGTAAGCAGGCTAGGCTTATTAGGGTTTTTTATATAAAATTCTAAAACGGCAGCGTTTTATCCTTTCAGGTCTTTCGCGGGTTATTAGCTTAATATATAGTATTTCTAAGCTATATAATAATATAGGCTACCTTATTATAGTAGTCGAGGATTTTATTAAATTTTTACCTTTCTATTACTTTATTTCTTTTATTTTCTCTTTTACGGATTTATCCTTATATATTCTTATTCTTTTATTTATTCATAGTATTTTATTTTAGTACATATATTTATTAGCCTGTTTTATTAACTGCTAATAATTTAAAAAAAGAGTTATAAAATATAACGAAAATGCAGATATAATTAAAGAGTTTAAGTCAGTAAACTTAAAAGTATATATTAAGGATTTTATATAGGCCTACTTATTTATTATCTCTTTTCTTTATTAGGCGGTTTATTTTAAAGTATTTAATCTTTAACTATACCTTTTCGTTAACTATAAATTAATATAAATCCTCTTTTAATATATTAGCTGCAGCTTTATATTAGGTAATTAATTATAGTGTAAAGGCTTTTAGGTAATTTAAGATTTATTAAAAATATTTAATTATAATATTTACTTTATAGAAACTCTTTTTTAAGTAATAGATAAGTTTAGTAGGCAAGGGTTTAAAGGCTTAACTTTTAAGTATAAGTAAAAACTATAATTTATAAAAAATAGTAAAGTTCTTATTATTTTAAATATTTAATTACTTTTAGTAAACTCTATAAATAGTAATTAATTTATTTAATTATTTTAATAAAAATTTATAAACTGCTTAAAATACTGCTTTACCTTTATATTTAACTATTTAATTTAGCTATTAATATTTAAATAATAGGCTAAAGAATATTTAGAGTAAATTTTAAATTATTAAAATAACTGCTTTTAAAATATAAATATAAACTAAATACTTTAGTTTAATATCATTATATTTAAGGCTTTATATAAAATATAAATATATAAGATAAAGGCATTAGTAAATGCTTTAGTATTAAATATACAGGTAATAATAAAATAATATATTTTTATAAAGCGGTATACTATTATAAAAATATTCTGATAGACTAAACCCTGTTAATTATAGTTAAGCAGTAATATAATATAGTCTATTAAAATAGTACTTTAAGCTTAGAATAGTATTAATAATAGTTTTAGGAATTTTAAAAAAGCAGACTTATTTAAGTTTATTTAAAAGTATAGGTTATAACTTTTAATAAAAGTATTAATATTAGCTAATATTTATAATTATTAATATATATAGCTAAAAAAGTTTAGCATTTTTATTTATTTTAAATATCCCTGTAGCCTAAAAAAGTATATTTAATATATAACTTATATTTTTACTTTATTTATTAGTAAAAGGAAAAGTTATTTTTAGTAATATATTTAATTACTGCAGATTTAAAAGTCTTATATTACTGCCTTTAAATTACTTTAAATACATTTAAGCTATTATTAAATAGCTAAGTCTTAAAGAGCCTATAGTATAATATTTACTATATTTAATATTTTATAGGCTTTATTAATTATTCTATTAATCAATATCTTTAAGTTTAAAATTAAAGTATTAATTATTGCAGTAAAGAGGTTTTTATTATTTATATTTCCTATAATATCAATATAGGTATAAAAGTTAAAGTAATTTTCTAGGAGTAAGGTTTTTTTTCTTTCTTTTAATTAGCTATTATCCTAGTTTAATTTTATTAAGATATTTACAAATCTCCTGCTTAATATATTAGGCTTTATTACTTTTAATTTAAGTTAATAAATAATTTAAAAATTATATTAGAATAGGAATTTAAACTGATAGATTTCTTTTTAATTTAATGCTTTAATTGTTATAAAGTATTTTAGGTTTTTATAGTCTATAATAATTTTAAATTTATTTTCTATACTTTCAAGCTTAAAGTGTTATTTTTTTAATAATTTAATAATAGTTAATAGTTTTTTATTATAGATTTTATAATTATATTTAATAGGTAAATACTTTAATAAAAAATATACCATTAATTGCAAAATACTATTTTTATTATATTAACAAAGAATATTATTAAATATTTAGTTTAAGGTATTTATTTTTAAAACTATTTCTTTATTATAATTAAGGAAAGTGAGGATGAAAGTGGTTATGAACTAGGTTTTAAAACAGTTAAATGCAGCAGTATAGAGTTTTGTTTAATTTTATAGTATATTTTTTCTTAAAAAGCTATTTAAAGGTTTATAGATATTAAAGAAGTCTTTAATAAACTGCTAATACAAATTCGCAAAACTTAAAAAGCATTAAGGTTTATAAAGGTTTAAAGGTCTCTTTTAACTTATAATTACAGCTATTTTTTTAAAGTTTATTTTAATGCTATTATTTATAATAATTAAGTTAAAGTACTTTATTTTTATTATTTTAAATTTATATTTTTTAATATTAACTTAAAGACCTATATTAATTAATTTATGTATAACTTTTTATATATATTATTAATATTCCTTTTATATACCTAACTAAATTAAAATATTATTAATGTAAGCTATATAAATTTTATTAAGTAAATTATATAAAGTATAGTTAATATAATATTAAAAAGAGGCTAAGGCGTTATAAAGGTTAAAAAGTATAATACAGGTTTTAAATAGCCTAAATTAAATTATAAAAGCTGTCTTTTATTTATATTCTTTTATGATTTTAGCTTTATTAAAGGCAGCTATTATATCTAGTTTAATATAAAATCTAATATTATATAAAGTATTTAATATTTTTTAAATTAATAGTAATAAATAGTAATTTTTTTAGTAATATTGTTAAGGCTTTAGTAATTTTAATAAATATAAATACCTCTTTTAGGTTTTATAGTAAAGAGTAGGGGGGCAGTATATTTTACTTTAAATTCTTTAATAAATCCGTTAGCTAAGTTTTTATTTAACCATTTTCTTATAACCTAGAGTTTATTTAATAATATTAAGCGGTCTGTTTAATCTAGTAGTTCCTTTTTTAATAAAAGCTTAATTTTATAATCCTATAATCTCTTAAAGGGAAATTTATTTACTAGTTCTAAAAGGAAGCCAATAATTTTATCTTATAGCTAATTAAGAAATTTCTTTTAAATATTACTTTTTATTAGTTTTAGCTTTACTTTTATAAATTTATTAATATTAAACTCTAATATCCTTTAAAGGTACTCTCTGCTATAGCAGTATATAAAGAATTTATAAAAAGCTATAAACAATAATGCTTATATAGCGCTACTGCTATAGGCTTATTAAGTATTAATATACTTAGCTTAAGGAGTTATATTAAGTTATATTAGTATAAATATCAACAGTTACTAGCTATAGGCATTATTAAAATAAATATTAAAGGCTTATTTAATATTGTTTATGCTTTAGTCTTTAATCCTTTACAGTTATTAAATTAATAAATGCAGTAGTAATTTTACTTTAATATTAGTATAAGGTTAATATATAAGTCCCTTTCTCTTTATTAAAGTATTATTTCTTTTAATATACTTTTAATATACTATTTTATTTCTCGCTAATAGTATAAAGTACTAACTTTAAAGGTTTGCCTGGGATATTAATATTATATAAAATAGTTATTAGGCTAGGAATTATTAATATAGTATAGGTTTAAAGGCAATAATTTATTAAATAGTATTATAAGTTAAAAATAACTGTTAATATAGGCTAGTTAATATTAAGATTATATCGCTATAGCTATAATATTCTAAAGATAAAGGGGTTTTAATCTAAAAGAATAATAATAAAAAATATATATAGCTTTCTATATTCCCCTATTCCTATATCTAGGATTATATAGTCAGTAAAGTATACTCCTGCTTTACTATTAGTTAAAATAAAGCTTTTTAGTCTAAGCAATTATATTCTTAAGATTTAAGACTTTTAAAGGAAATATTAATTTCTAAAACCTTATATTAAGCAGCTACTATTAATAAAAGTTAGTATAATTACTACGAAATGCATAAAGAATAATATAATATAAATAAATAGTAATTTACTATTTATAGTATTTAAAATTAATAGTTTATTATTAATAATAATTTAGTATATCTATAAAGGCATTAAGTTTACAGGCTATTCTAATATTTTATTACACTTCCTAATATAATATTCTTAAAAAGCTACTCTTTTCCCTGCCTTTTTATATTAAAAGTTATATTTTTATAGGCAAGTATATTACTAAACGTAACTAATCGTTTAATGGAGCCAGTTTTATTAATATAATATAAAAATAAATTCCTATAATATAACAGGTTATTTCCTTAAACTCAAAAGTATTAATACTGCAGGAATTAAAAAATAAAAACTTATAGTGCCGGTATACCTTTTCTTTAGCATAAAATATATACCCTGCCTTAAAGCGCTATAGTATTATTGCCTTAATATATTCCGCGGCTTAAAAAGCTACTACTATATCCCTATAAGGTTTAAAGTCTTATAGTATTAACTTTCTGCTTTTTATACAATTACTGATTATAGATTAACTGCTATAGTAATAGTATAGGTTATAACGTTATTAGTATTTTTTATATTGTAAAGTAAAGGATATAGTATTTAATTATATATAATTGCCTATATCTTTTTATTTTAAAAGGTTTAATTAATTATAAGGTAAAGTTTATTAAAGAGTATAATTACTATTTAACTTCTTAAATTTGCAGTTGCCTTTAAGTTTAATATAATAGGCCGGCTTATTAAAAGTTATTATAAACTTTTTAACTAAAAGTTCTTTAAATAGACTAATTATCTTTACTTATAGGTTTATTACTTTTATTAATAAAGGCAGC